>CM040244.1:56493414-57174019 GCA_022545495.1 Chrysanthemum lavandulifolium | reverse complement strand
ATGATCGAGGATAGAACGAGATGGAATAAGTAGAGATTTATAGTATCTACATAATCTACTTATAAGGGTTCTCATGTTTTGGTCTTAAAGATGTGTCAATGGAAGCAATTCATTTTTTAATTGTTATATCAATTTGACTGGTTCGCCATTTTATAGGAAACCCTATAAGGTTATATGACTAAATCATGTTTTCAATTTAACAATCATATGTGTGTTTTACTCAAACTCGCTCTCTAAACTACTATCATCGTGTTACATGTGATGTAGACCTTTAGGGTTATGTGATCTCATCTCTTAGACCGATAGATGATTCATCATCTAACATATTGTTTCTTAATTGGGTTATAAAATGCGGTATTAAGGTTTTAAATCTGACACCGACAAGTACCTATACGAGTAAAGAGAGTTGAACGATCACGAAATCAGGGGTTTTTTTGTGACGTAAGATACCATGATTTAGAAAGATCTAACATCTTGGGGTTTAAATCCAAGATCTTTGAGCTTTGCTTGTATACCTACGCCACCAAGTAACTATCCCCATAACCCCGGCCCTTTGACTTTATCCATTCATAATAGTCTTGTCGTTCTTAAAACCCTAATACTATATTTGGAATTAACGGGGTGACGATACATTACCATAAATACAGAGGAGGGAGATGAGATTTCCTTGCGGTAAATGTTTAAGTCAAATGCAATAAAATTCGATACTACAATTACAATTATTAGTTACCATCTTTGTGTTTGGTGTGTTATAGTTTAATATCACATGAAATACTACTATATCAAGAGATATCTATAATGAAGTATTATTACCCAACTGGTTTAGATCGACTTATTTGAAATTGTTAGCACTCTAGTCTGCACTTAGAAACCTATGAATCGAAAGTTAGTTAATGATAAATTGATGAGTGTCTAAATACTCATCATTTTATTCCATTTAAACCGCAAAACATTTGAAAACACTTCAAATGCCACAAAATACTATAAATATCATTGAAATGTGTTTTATGTGTTACAAGTGCAAAAGGATTGAAAAGCGATGAAAAACAACAAAGTTTACATAATTTATTTCGGTCCTAAACTTTCAAAGATTGGCAAATCTAGTCCCCGAATCCAAAATGTGGAGTTTTATCATTCAAGGTCCCTGAAATATTCTAAGTTGTCAAAATGGTCCTTGAATGAATCTTTGGGCAAATGGCGAAAAGGTCCTTAAACTTTGGAAAGTGTCAAAATGGTCCTTGTTTTCTTTTAAAGATGAAAATGGCATTTATAGTCCTTGTATTATTGGTACTTGGCATGTTTGGCCCTTTTGATAAGTTTGGAAAAGTTACAATTTCAGGTCCTCAAAAATCGGAAATTACAAAATGGTCCTTGTGATTTATAAGCTACAAACCCAACCGGACCCTTGGTATTATTAACCCACAAACCCAATACCCAAGCCCAATTTGCGCCCAAACACTGACCTTGGACCATGAACCTTGACCCACTGAGCACCAAAACCCGCGACCTCCATTTTGAACCCCAACTATTACTAAAACAGGGTCAAACCGTACCAAACCCACTCCACTGCTCATCTCCTCACATCCTCGCAAAACCAAACCACCATGGTTTCCACCACTGCTTCCTCCACCTCATCACATGCTCACTCCACCCTTCCACCCTCACATCCTACAAAAATCATTAATTGCAAAACCCGCTCGATATTTTTGGCGCCAAAATGCCAAGTGCATGGTTTTGATGAATTCAAAGGATCCAAGGGTTGAAAAGAGGTGGGATACATTCGAGTCGACAAGGAACTCTAAAAGATCAATATAAAGAAAGAATGAAGCAATGTGGATGCTATCTAGTTTTAGTTTTTAGTTAATGTATGTCGAATAGCTTAATTTTCATATTCCAGGTAATTTCTAGCTTTCAAGTTGTATTATTAGTATTTCCAATATAAGTTAAACCTTTTCAACTATCAATTTTAGTAATTCAATCTTATCTCGCTTTATGCAATTCTTGAGCAAAATCAATTTTAGCTTAAAGTTGTTTGTAGTTGATGTTATGGACTCATAAGTCTTATAAGTTCCTTATATAGCTTCGAGAGCTACTAGAACCGTTAAAATCGGTTGTAGTTATAGAACTTAAAATTCATAAAATCAAGAAAAATAGGTTAAAAATAAAAAATCATCAAGATGGTGCAAGAAAGTCAAGCAGTTGAATATTGGATGGAAGTCGGTTTAGAACCTCATGGGAGGTAGTAGGAGTGTTCTTTGGTTCCTTGTTCTTGGTTTTCAATTGAATGTATCATTGTAAGCTTTATACTCAATATTTGCATTTTATCGTATAAGTAAGTTCTTGCGAAATTTTTGTGTTTCTAAGTTTCATGGTGTTGTTAAGTGATAACATAGATTAAAATAGGTTGCTTGTTCTTTGATATTGGTTATTGCTTAAAATATCATTATAACGCTTAAATTAGCAAATTGTCCATCTCTTTGTTTTATGCTACTTGACGATGTGTAAATACTTCATCATTTTTGCATAATATAAACGCAAAATCATCTCGAAACGCCGTAAACACATCAAAATGATCAAAATATCACAAATCAGTGTTTTATGTGTTTTAAATGCAAAAATATCAAAATCGATGAAAAACATATCAAATTTGCAAAATTGCGCTTTAGTCCCCAAGTTTCAAATGTTGTCAAAACATCCCCGAGCACATAATTTCAAAGTAAAATCACCAAAGGTCATTTTAAAGCATAACTTGTCAAATTTAGTCCTTTGGTGAAAAATATCAAAAGTTTGAGAAATTTACAAAATTAGTCCTTCAAGTTTGAAATTTGGCGAAATGGCCCTGAAAATTGGAATATGACAGAATTGGTCCTGTACTTTAAAAAAAATTTTTTTTGGCCCCGGGGCCCCAAAAGGGGCCCCCCCTTTTTGGGGGGGTTTGGGGGAAAAAAAAACCCCCAAAATTTTTCCCCCCCAAAAAATTAAATTTCCCCAAGGGGGGTTTCCCCGGTTGGGGGGGGGTTTTTTTTTGGGTTTTTTTTGGGGGGTTTTTTTAGGATCCCCCCAAACCTTTTTCCCGGGGGAAAAACCAAAGGGAAATTTTTAAAAAACCCCCAAAAAAACCCTTTTTTAAAAAAAAAAACTTGACCTTTTGGGCCGAAAATTATTTTGGGGGGAAAAAGGGTTTCCCAAAATTTTTTTAAACCCCCCTTAAGTTTTTTTTTTTTTGGGGGGGGGTTCCCTTTGGTTTCCCCCCTTTTAAAACCCCCAAAAAAATTTTTTGGAAAAAAAATTTCCCCAAAAAAGAAAAATTTTTCCAAAAAATTTTTTTAATTTTTTAAAAAAAAACCCCCCTTTGTTTGGGGGGAAAACCCCCTTTTTTTTAACCCGGGGACCCTTGGCCCCCCCCCAAAAAAAATTTTTTTTTCCCCCCCAAAAAAAACCCAAAAATTTCCAAAATTTGGGTTTCCCGGGTTTTTTTTAAAAAAAAAAGCCCGGGGGTTTTAAATTTTCCCAAATTTTTTGGGGAAAAAATTGGGGGTTTTCCCTTTGGGAAAGGGGGGGGCCCCCCCCCTTTTTGGGAATTTTTCCTTTCCTTTTTTTAAAATTTGGGAACCGGGAATTTTTTCCCCCTTTTTGGTTTCCCAATTCCCGGGGAAAAAGGAAAACCCCCCCTTCCCTTTTTTAAAAAAAAAGGGGGGGAAAATTTTAAAAAATTTAAAGGCCTTTTAAAAATTTCCCCTTTTGGAAAATTTTTAAATTTTTTTTTCCCCCCCCCCCCCTTTCCAAAAAATTTTCCCGGGGAAAGCCAAATTTTTGGGGCCCCAAAACCAAAAAAAAAAGGGGGGGGGTTTTTAAAAAGTTAAATTTAAATTAAAAGTAAAACCCTTTGGGGGGTTTTTTTTTTCCAAAAAAAAAAAAAAATTTTTTTTAAAAAAAAAACCCCGGGGTTTAAAAAATTTTTTTCCAATTTTTAAGGGGTTTTAAATTTCCCGGGTTTTTTTAAAAAAATTTTTCCCCAAAAAAAAAACCCCCCCAAAAAAAGGGAAAAAAAAATTGGGTTAAATTTTTTTAAAATTTTCCCCGGGGTGGGTTAAAAAAAAAAAGGGGGGGTTAAAAAAACCGGTTTTTTTAAAAAAAAATTTTTTCCCCAATAAAAAACCCCCTTTCCCCCCCCCTTTGGGGTTCCCAAAAAAAAAAAAAAAAAAAAATTTTTTTTTAAAAAATTTTCCCTTTTTTTTTTTTTAAAAACCCGGGTTAATTTTTTTTTCCCCAAAAAAAAAAAAAATTTTTTTTTTTAAAAATTTTTTTCCCCAAAAAAAAATTTTTTTTTTTTTTTAAATTTTTTTAAAAACCCCCAAAGGGTTTAAAAAAAAAAAAAAGGCCTTTTTGGGGGTTTTTTAAAAAAATTCCCTTTTTGGGGGGTTTTGGGCCCAAAATTTTGGGGGTTTCCCAAAAAAATTTTTTTTTAAAAAAAAACCCCCCCCGGGGGTTTTTTTTTTTTTTTTTAATTTTAAAAAACCAAAAAAAAAAAATTTTTTTTTAAAAAAAAGGGGGGGGTTTCCCGTTTAAAAGAAAAAAAACCGGGGGGGGTTTTTTAAAAAAAGGGGTTTTTTTTTTAAAAACCCCCCGGAAAAATTTTTTGGAAAGGGGAATTTTTTTTTTCCAAATTTTTTTTTTAAAAAAAATTTTAATTTAAAAAATAATTTTTTAAAATTTTAAAAAAAAGGGGAAAAAAAAAAAAACCCCAAAAAAAAAATTTTTTTTTTTTTTTTAAAAAAAAAAA
Source organism: Chrysanthemum lavandulifolium (assembly GCA_022545495.1). Lineage (NCBI taxonomy): Eukaryota > Viridiplantae > Streptophyta > Magnoliopsida > Asterales > Asteraceae > Chrysanthemum > Chrysanthemum lavandulifolium. Next base: position 57,169,236 of record CM040244.1, on the reverse strand, counting down.
AAAAAAAAATTTTTTTTTTTTTTTACCCCCAAAGGGAAAAATTCCAAAGGGGGTTTTAAAAAAAAAAATTTCCTTTTTAAAAATTTCCCAAAAATTTTTTGGGAAAATTAAAAAGGGAAATTTAAAAAAAATTTTTTTTTTTTTAAATTTTAAAAAATTTTTTTTAAAAAAAAAAAAAAAATTTTTTTTAAAAAAACCCCTTTTTTTTTTTTAAATTTAAAATTTTAAATTTTGGGGTTTATTTTTTTTTTTTTCCCTTAAAAATTTTTTAAAAAATTTTTTTTTTTTTTTTTTTTTTTTTAAAAAGGCCAAACCAAAAAAATTTGGGCCCAAAAACCCCCCCCAAAAAAAGGCCAATTTTAAATTTCCCAAAAATTCCCCCTTCCCCCCCCAAAAAAAGGGTGGAAAAAATTTTTTTCCCCAAAAAAAACCCCAAAAAAAATTTTCCTTTGGCCTTGGGGGGCCCCAAAAAAAAAAATTTTTGGGGGGGAAAAAAAAGGGTTTTAAAAAAAACCAAACTTTTTTTTTTTTTTTTTGGGGAAAATTTTTTTTTTTTTTAAAAAAAAAAAGGGGAAAATTTTTTTTTTTTAAAAAAAAAAATTTTCCCGGCCCCCAAAAAATTTTTTTTTAAAAAATTAAAAAAAAATTTAAATTTCAAATTTTTTTTTAAAAAAAACCCCCCAAAAATTTAAAAAAAAAAAAATTTTCCGGGAAAAAATTTGGGAAAAAAATTTTTTTTTGGGGGCCCCTTTAAAAAAATTTTTTTTTTTTTCCCAAATTTTTTTTTAAAAAGTTTTTTTTTTAAAAAGGGGGGAAACAAACCTTTTTGGGGGGTTTTTTTTTTTTTTTCCCTTTTTTTTTAAAAAATTTTTTTTTTAATTTAAAATTTTCCCCCTTTCCCCATTTTTTTTTTTTTTTTAAAACCCCCCCCCGGGCCCCATTTAAATAAATTGGGAAAAAAATTTTTTTAAATTTTTTCCCGGGGGGGGGGGGGGGGGTTTTTTTTTTTTTTTTTTTTTTTTTTTTTTCCCTTTTTTTTTAAAATTTTTTTAATTTAAAAAAAATTTTTAAAGTTTAAAAAAAAACCTTTTTGGTTTTTTTTAAAAAAACCAAAAAGGGGAAAAATTTTTTTTTTAAATTTTTAAATTTAAAATTTTTTAAAAAAAAAAAAATTTTTTTTTTTTTCAAACCCCTTTTTTAAAAGGAAATGGGGGGTGGGGTTGGGGGTAAAAGGTTTTAAGGGTTTTTTTTTGGGGGGTTTTTTGGGGAATTGGTTTTTTAAATTTTTTTTTTTTTTCCCCTTTTTTTAATTTTTTTTTAAACCCCCTTTTTTTTTTTGGGGGAAAATTTAAATTTTTTTTTTTTCAAATTTTTGGGGTTTTTTGATTTTTTAAAAAACCCCGGAAATTTTTGGCCCTTTTTGTTTTTCCTTTTTTAAAAATTTTTTTTTTTTTTTTTTTTCCCTTTTTAAATTTTAAAAAATTTTTTTTTCCCTTTTTTGGGTTAAAAAAAAATTTTAAATTTTTTTTTTTTTTAAAATTTTAAAAAACCCTTAACCCCTTTTTAAGGGGGAAAATTTTTTTTTTTTTTTCTAAATTTGGGTTTTTTTTTTAAATTTTTTTCCCCAAAAATTTTTTAATTTTTTTTTTGGGTTTTTTTAAAATTGTTTTTTAAATTTTTAAAAAAATTTTTTTTTTTTTTTTTTTAAAAAAAAAAACCCCAAGAAAAAAAAAAAATTTTTTTTAAAATTTGAAAAAAAAAGGGGAAAATTTTTTTTCCAATTTTTTGGTTTAAAGGGGTTTTTTAATTTTTTTGGTTTTAAAATTTTAAAACCCCCAAAAATTTTTAAAAAAAATTTTTTTAAAAAATTTTTTTTTTAAAAAAAATTTTTTTTTTTTTTTTTTTTTTTTTTTTTTTTTTTTCCTTTTTTTTTAAATTTAAAAAAAAAATTAATTTTTTTTTAAAAATTTTTTAAAATTAAAAAATTTTTTTAAAATTTTTTTAAAAAAAATTTTTTTTTAAAAGTTTTTTTAAAAAAAAAAAAAAAAATTTTTTAAATTTTTTTAAATTTTTTTTTCCTTTTTAATTTTTTTTTAGTTTTTTAATTTTTTTTTTTTTAAAAAAAAAAAAAAAAATTTAAATTTTTAAAAAAAATTTTTTTCTTTTTTTTTTTTAAAAAATTTTTTTTTTTTTTTTTTTTTTTTTTCTAAAGTTGATGTTATTGCAAAGCTACCTCCTCCCACAACCGCCAAAGGAGTAAGAAGTTTTGGTCATGCCGGTTTCTATCGTCGCTTCATTCAAGATTTCTCGAAAATATCCCGCCTATGACCCGACTTCTTGAAAAAGACACTCCTTCGCCTTCTCTAGTGAGTGCATTGAAGCTTTCCAAACTCTTAAGAGGAAGCTCACGGAAGCACCAATTCTAGTTGCCCCGATTGGGACCTACCATTCGAGCTTATGTGCGATGCAAGTGATTTCGCCATAGGTGCGCTTGGGCAACGCAAGGCTAAACATTTCCAAATTTATACACTATGCTAGCAAAACTTTGAACGAAGCTCAAGCACATTACACCACTACGGAGAAAGAATTACTAGCGGTGGTGTATGCTTTCGAGTTTCGCCATACTTGATCTTGTCCAAAGCATAGTGTATACGGATCACTCGCCCTCAAATATCTTCTTGCTAAGCAAGATGCAAACCGAGATTGATCCGATGGGTTCTCCTCCTACAAGAATTTGATATCACCATCCGTGATAAAAAGGAGCAGAGAACCCAGCGGCCGACCATCTTTCCGCCTTGAAAATCCTCATCAAGGTGTGCTCGAGAAAAGGAGATATGCGAAACATTTCCTCTCGAGACACTTAATGTGGTATCTCATCGTAGAGATTCGAGTACCCCATGGTTTGCCGACTTTGCAAACTACCATGCGGTAACTTTGTTGTGAAAGGATGTCGTCCCAACAAAAGAACAAATTTTTCAAAGATGTTAAGCATTACTCGATGACCCTACTTGTTTAAAATCATGCGGATCAAGTCATCCGACGGTGTGTTCACGGCGAGAAGTGAAATTCTCAAGGCTTGTCATCATGGACCCACTGGGGACATAATGGTCGAACTACACCACCAAGAAGGTGTTTGATTCCGGTTTCTATTGGCCCACAATTTACAAAGATGCCCATGATCTCGCCAAATCTTGCGACTCTTGCCAACGCTATGGTAACATCTCTAAAAGAGATGAAATGCCTCAAATGCCATTCAAGTGTGCGAGATCTTGACGATGGGGCATTGACTTTATGGGGCCGTTCTGCCTTCTCGAGGGAACAAGTATATACCGTGGCGGTCGATTACTTGTCTAAATGGGTGGAGGCGAAAGCACCACCTACCAACGACGCCCGAGTAGTGGTGAAGTTTTAAAGTCTCTCTTGCCTGCTTTGGAACTCCTCGTGCCATCATTAGTGATCGCGCACACACTTTTGCAATGACCAATTCGCAAAAGTGATGCTTACACGGTGTCACCCACCGCCTCTATCACAGATCACCCACAAACTAGTGGGCAAGTGGAAGTTTCAACCGTGGTTTGAAAAGAATCTTGAAAGGACCGTAGGTGAAAATCGTGCTCTTGGTCTGGACAAACTTGAAGATGCACTTGGGCCTTCCGTGCATCTTACAAAACACCCATCGGTGTACTCCTTACAAGCTCGTGTATGGAAAGGCGGTCATCTCCGATCGAGCTTGAGCACAAAGCCTATTGGGCCTTGAAGCATGCAATTTCGACCTCAAGTCTTCGGTGATCATCGAAAGTTCAACTCAACGAATTAAATGAACTCCGTAATCAAGCCTCACGAGAACTCTTTGATCTACAAGGAAAAGACAAAGAAGATCCATGACTCAAAGATTAAGAACCGCTTTTCAACGTTATGACCGAGTCCTTCTTTTCAATTCTAGATTGAAGATCTTCTGGGAAACTCAAGACCGTTGATCGTCCATTCACCATTGCCAAAGTTTTTCCATATGGCACCGCCGAATTATCTCAAACAGACGGGCCAAACTTCAAAGTGAATGGACATAGGTTGAAGCACTATTTTGGAGAGGACATTCTCCGTGGTTGTCCCGACTTACAAACTTTCCCCATGAACCAATGAATGCGGGATCGAGTCAAGCTAGCGACTCGTAATCAAAACAAGAGGTGCCATATGGGTTCTCACCCATATTTACGTCTTCTTACCTCTTTCTACCACCCTAGTGTGGGGGTTGCCCACATGTTTCAAAAAAAAAAAAAAAAAAAAAAAATCTTCTTTCTAAATAATGGCCGTAATATTTCCTTTACGTTTTGTTTCTCAGATAACCGCGGCACTTTGAATATTGAGGGCAATATTCATTTCTAAGTGTGGGGAATTCTCACTAATTTTATCATATAATTATACCAATTCCCTGCTTTTGGCCAAAAAATTTTTTTTTTTTTTTTTTTTTTTTTTCGAGTAAGTGTTCTACACTTACTCATTTTGGTTATCGATCCGCCATGTCTCGTAAGACTAAAGGATTGGCTAATCCAGAGCAAACGGCTCTTGGTAAAGATTTCTCAAACCGCTTATATGGCTTGCAATTTGCCCAAAATTGTATGGTATTCACCACCATATCCTAAAAAGTGAAGAGTTGGCTAGCCCGCAAGTTTATGGCTTGTGGTAAAGGCGTGGAAAATCCATAATTGGTAATCACTCACCAAAGATAATATTGATAATTTATCTAAGAGTTGGCTAGTCCGTATGGGCACGGCTTCGTAAAGACAAAATCAAACCGTTGAAAGTCGGTGGTTTGCTCAAAATCACATGGTTATCGGTGTACCATGGTTCTTACTTGAACCAAACATTTGGCTACTCCGTAAGTAATGGATTTTGGTAAAGAGATTAAAATCCATTATGTTTTCTCAAATCATTGCTAGGGACTAGCAATATCTCGATGGGGGATTGATGAGTGTGTAAATACTCATCATTTTGTACAATATAAACCGAAAATCATCTCGAAACGCCGAAACACATCAAATGATCAAAATATCACAAATCAGTGTTTTATGTGTTTTAAATGCAAAATATCAAAATCGATGAAAACATATCAAATTTGCAAAATTGCGCTTTAGTCCCCCAAGTTTCAAATGTTGTCAAAATAGTCCCGAGCACATAATTTCAAAGTAAAATCACCAAAGGTCCTTTTAAAGCATAACTTGTCAAATTTAGTCCTTTGGTGAAAAATATCAAAAGTTTGAGAAATTTACAAAATTAGTCCTTCAAGTTTGAAATTTGGCGTAAATGGCCCCCGGAAAATTGGAATATGATGAATTGGTCCTCAGTACTTTTGAAGCTTGTCAAGATTAGTCCTTGGAATATCTTTGATGAGTTGGCGCTATGGTCCCTCAATTTTTAATTTCACATTTAGTCCTTGTGTTTATAACTCTTTAAACCTTTTGGACCCTTGAGCTATTTTGGACCCTCGTCACAACCTTTTGACCCCGCCTATATTAGCCTCGGTCACCAACAAGTCAAACAAACCACCCTTTGGCGCCAAACTCTTCTCCTCCCCACTTGATCTCTGAAACTCCCCTGCACACTCAAACCTCCCATCCCTTATCTCTTCCCTGCCTCCCCCCTCCTCCACCTCACTCCAAGATGCAATTAATGCAACCCTACTCCCTCACTCAAACCTCAATCGCCAAATCCTCATTTCCGCCAAATGGACAACTTGGCCAAAAGTCACACAAGTCACCCATGAGCTCGAATTTGATGGGATTCACTCGGAGAGAGACAAAGAGAATGGGTATAAAAGAAGGAAGAAGCAAGTCACCGAGTTTTTTAGTTTTATTTTTCTTATGTCGTATTTTCTAATTATGCCTTAGTTAAACTAAAAGTTGTAATAATTTGTTCTTAAGTATCAAACTCAAGCTAAATTTTCGCTTTATCCAAGTTTTAATCATTAATTCAAAGTATCATTTAGTTTCATGTTTATTTGTTCACCGTTAAAGATTCAAGTTTCTATTTCATAAAGACAAGCTTCATTCAGGTTTGTTTATCGGTGTTAACAAGCTTATATAAGCTCTTCATAGCTTTTATAAGCTTGAAATTTAGTTTCAAACCATTTTGGAATCAGTCAACAAAAGTCAAACATGGGTCAATATGGTAATGGAAAGGTGCAGTGGGTGAAGCAGGCTTGGATTTGGGTGAAATAGTAGTGATTTGGGTTGATTTTGGATAGGTTCATGGTTCTTGGTTCATTGGTTTTCAAGCTATAGTTGCTTTGGACATTTGTAAGTCCAATTCAAGTTCTTATACATATTATGCATTTGTAGTTTTTATCTGTTAATTCTTGTCCTATTAGATGTATCTAGGTCTGATAAACTAGGTTTGATCATAATATGGACTTGTACTGTGTTTGGATTTGTTTCAGTTGCATATCAGTGTTTTTAAGGGGTGTTTGGTTCAGTAGTTAAACTGTATTATAGGTCATTTCTTTGCTTAGAATTTGTTGTATCATGCTTGGTTGATTTATTCTAGTTCATATCCGCCTTATTTCGTACTTGAAACATGCAAAAGTCAAAACTCATTTTAACTGCTCCAACAGTTAATCATTGGATATTTGGAAATCCAAACTTGTGTTTTGTGTTTAAAGTCTCAAACAAAGCTTGAATCATGCTTATTCCACCTTATAACATCCATCTCAATGCTTAAAATTGGATCTAAAGTTCACCATAGTCAAACTGTGCATCTATTTAAAAAGTCAAAATGGTGTAAAAGTGGATTTGTGCAAACCTTGCAGCTGATCCACAGGATTCATTAGAGCTTTTGAGGCTCTGAATTTTGGTTTACAAGTAGTTTAATAGGTGTTCTTTAAGTTCTCATTTCTGGTTTTAGCTTTAACCCTCTGGATTAACTTGTGCATAAGCTCAAAGTGAGCCTCAGTTCCCCTGCTCACTGAATCTCAGTGAATGCTGAGATTTGTTCAGATTTTGTGCAAGGTGCACAGAGCTTATTAGAGCTCTTCATAATCTGATTTTTGGTCTAAATACTCTCAACCAGGTCATTTCCAAGATCCAATTCTTAGTTTTCAGTTTAAGCTTATTTATAAGCTTGTGCATGTGTTCCAAGTAGCCACCCAGTAAGCTGTTTTAGCTTGTAAAACTCATAAGCCAAATCTGTGATCAGTGTGCTTCTGTGGTTAAAAATAGTTAGGATCTGTTGCATTTTAGTTGTTTTAGCAGTTTAGAACTTTGGTAAACAGTTGGTAGCTTAATTTGTCCATTTGGCTTATTGGAAGTGCTTAATAATAAGCACTCCCACATCAGTTCTTAATTTCTACACATGAGCCTATGTTTTTCTATTTTTCCTAGATTCACAATATCATTTTAGAGTTTTCCTAGAATTTTCAGATTTTTCCAAGTTGTTTTGCTATTTTTCTTAATTTAAATTAGTTTTTAAGCATTTTTAAATAGGTTTAAATATAAAAAATTCAGAAAAGGTTCAAAAAAATAATTTTTCAATTTTCTTAGGTTTAGATAAATATAAAAAGTGAAAAAAGTAATTTTCCAGATTTTTCATAGTTTATTTGGTAATTTTTAATAATTTAATTAGTTTTAAATAGTTTAAAATTCCTAGAAAATAGAAAAATAACCAGAAAAATACAAAAATAGTTTTTAAAATTCTCTTTGATATTTTAGACTTTTCCATTTCATAATTTTATTTTTCTAGCTTTATTTCCTATTTTTTTGTATTTTAGGTAATTATTAATTAGTTAAAATTAGTTTTTAATTAATAATAATTAATTAAATAGTCATAAAAATAATTTTCCTTTTCTATAAAGTTTCTTATATCATTAGGTTTGTAAAAATGTATTTTTCATATTTTTAGGGTTAATATTGCTTTAGTTTCACTTTTTAATTTGTACGTCGCGTAGATTTTAATTTAGTTTTATTAAAACAAATAGAACAAAAACATTAGTTTAATAATAGTGATAGCGTTTATTTAATAGATTTTATCTTTTAGATTTCCTTTAATTTGCATTTAAGCCATCAGTAATTTGTTGGCTTTTCCGTAGTTATAATATCATCCAAATCTCCTTTTCCGTTCAAATCGCCGATCACTAAACGCTTGATAATCCATTGCATAGCTCATTGGGACATAACGACCGGGAAACCTTATACTCCTCGATCTTAATTGCATTAGTGTTTGAGCGCTTTTAGTCTTTTAGACTTGACCGCTTAGCACCGATCAAATTTTAGCGCCACGGGAGTCGTGCTAATTATCCTACGTTTAGCGATTAGTGATTTGAATAATCACTCCTTGTTCATACCATCTATCTATATCTATATATATTTCTATAAAAATCCAAAACCCAAAATGACCAAAAACGTATAAAACACAAAAATATTTTGCTTTTGTTTCTATATATGTATCAAATATAAAAATACAAAAGATTCGCTGCTTTTCTTTAATAATAATAACAACTTAAAAGATTACCACCGCAAACCAAGGCAAGGCACTACCTAACTGGGGTGCGACCATAATAAGTTCCCGAACTAAAGATATAAACTTGCCTTTGTGTCCTTGTGATTGGTGTACCTTTTTCAAAGAAGCCATTCATCTTGGATTATTGGTTAAGTTCATCGTTGTTTTGCCTCGATTTTGTGTTAATTGATTTTGTTATGATATCGACGCTTGCAACCGTAAAACCCATAAAGATTCTTCTCACCCAAGTTTTATAAAACGTCTTCATAATTCTCATTCTCATCCGAAAGATTTTCTTAATTCCCATTTCTCTCCTTAACTCGAGGTCTCTTAGAGTTACGTCTAGTGTATGCGCACTCGCCGCAAGCTCGTGACGATTCTTAACAAGGAAAACGCATCCGAGATACGCACTGCTGAGCATCCCACCATGTCTGAATCCAAGGGATGGACTCAAGTCCAACCCGATCCACAAAATCCGGCTCCCGATCTCCGAACGATGGAGGAGCTTTGCCAACCCACGATGAATGGACGGGCGGTCCAATTGCCCCGGTCAACATCGAGCCACGGACTTTGGACTTAAACATCACATGATTCAACAAGTCCAAAGCTTTTGCCAATTTCGCGGATCACCGGGTGAAGATGCCAACAAGCATCTTGACAAATTTCTCATGTCACCCAAAGTATGAAGCAAAATGGGGTCTCCGATGACGCCTTCGCTATACCTCTTTCCTTATTCCTTGACGCTTCATGCCACCGCATGGTTTGATCGTCTTCCCAAGAACTCAATCCATAGTTTCGATGAAATGATCTCCAAGTTCTTGGCGAAATATTTTCCACCGCCGATGGTGACGAAACTAAGGAATGAAATCGGCAATTTTAGGCGACTTCCGACGAGTCCTTATTCGAGGCATGGGAACGCTATAAGCTTTCAATTGACCGATGTCCGAACCACAACATGTTGCTTGTCACCCAAATAGATACATTCTATAACGGGTTAACACCGAGACATCGTGACACAATCAATGTCACGCCGGTGGTACCTTTATGAAAAGGCGACCAAGAGTGCTTTGATCTCATCGAAAACATGACCGCCCACCACAATTATTGGGATTCCTCGCCGAGAGGAGTGAGTCAACGAGATCCACCGCCTTCCATCTTCGAATTCACCACTCTCAACAAAAAGTTGGAAGAAATATCCGCCCATGCTTAAAATGAATCACACAAATGCTAATCAACAAGTTAATGCCGTGAACAAGAGTTGTGAGACTTGTGGTGGTCCACACCCTTATTTCGAGTGTCCACCTCGGTGGCTTCACTCAAGAGAGCGTATATGTTGCTCAAGGTTCCTGTCTACGGGGTAACTCCTACCAACCGCAAGGGGACCGTAGCCTTCTAAGCTATCGTTCTAACAATTACCTTGGACCACCGGTTTAATCAAAATCGAACAATCAAAACGAAATAATCGGTTTAATCGAATCGTAATCGAATTTTCAAAATCAAGGTTCTCAAAATCAAGGAACTATAATCAAAACCGATTCCACGCTCCACAACAAACTGCTCAAGCTCCACCTCCTCAAGCTTCCATTGACATTGTTAGTTACATCAAAACAATGAAGCTAAGATGGTGTCCATGCAAAATCGATTACCTCTATGAGGAATGATTTTACATCCGAGATTAGAACAACTAGTAGCAAGATTGATCAAGAAAATAGCAAGATCGATAGCGTGCTTGCTCTTCTCATGAGTCAAAACAATCAAGCTTCAACTTGTGATCTCTTCCAAGTAACACCATTCCCAACCCTAAGGGTGAGTTGAATGCTATTACCACTCGTAGTGGTAAGACGCACATGGACCTATGACTCCAATGCCCCTCCACCGTGGCAATGAGTCAAGTTACCAAGGATACAACGGACGAGGTGCATATCTCAAGCCCAATGGCACCGCGACAAGTCCAACCTTCGGTCGACTTACCTCCAATTCCCGAACCCGTTGTTCGATGACCAATCCTAAGCCTTCACTTCCTTATCCTTCAAGGCTTAATGATCAAAAGGCCCGCGACAAAACTAATCAACAAATGGAGAAGCTTATGCAAATCTTTCAAGATTTGCACTTGAGATTAGTTTAGCGGACGCTTCTTCTTCTCATGCCCAAATTCGTCCAACAATCAAAAGTCCGTTGACTAACAAAGAAAAGATTTCGAATTGGCTAAAACTTCTTTGAATGAGAATTGTTCGCGGTTATCCTCAAAAGCTTCCCGAAAAGCTAGGAGACCCCGAAAATTCCTCATCCCATGTGATTTTCAAGGATTAGTTCAATGCTCCGCTTTGGCCGATCTTGGTGCGAGCATTAACTTAATGCCAAACTCCCGTGGAAGAAGCTTTCATTACCTCCGCTTACACCTACGTGTATGGTCCTTGAGCTTGCCGACCGCACGAGTTCTCATCCGTTAGGTGTAGCCGAGGACGCCCGTGTAAAGTTGGAGATTTCCATTTTCCGCCGACTTTGTTGTTGTTGAATTTGATGCCGATCCCGAGTACCCTCATCCTTGGGAGGTGATTCTTGAAAACGGTCGTGCATTAATCGGCGTTGATAAGGGGAAATCACTTTGAGGTCAAACAAGGAAGCCGTTACCTTCAACCTCGATCAAGTTACGAGATATTCCCCAGTTATGAAGACACTCCGTCAACATGATTGATGTCATTGACATTGTGTCGGGGAATATTCTCAAGAACTTCTTGGATTCTCGAGTGGCAATCCCACTTCGGTTGATCCCATCGTTGCTCTCTCTTCCACATCCCTCACTCCGCTTGAGGGAAGTAACTCTATTTCGGAGGAGATTGAAGCATATTTGTCTAGTGATTCGGTTTCATGGGAAATTGATCACGCCTATTGACATCGAGGAGATATTCTTCTCATCGAGAAGTTGCTCAATGATGATCCTTCATCACTCCCTCCTCAAGAACTTCATAAAGAGGAAATTAAACGATTGAAAAATCGATGATCCTCCCGAGGTCGAACTTAAGGACTTACCACCTCATCTCGAGTATGCATTTTGGAGGATGACAATAAATCACCCGTCATCATTGCTAAAGACTTGAGTGAGGATGAAAAGCCGCCTCATAAAGGTTTTGAAGTCACACAAGCGAGCCATCGCTGAAACTTTCCGACATCCGTGGGTTGACCCGAAATTTTGTACTCACAAAATTCTCCGGAAGATGACTCCAAACCAGGTTCAACACCAAAGAAGGGTGAATCCTAAAATTCATGAGGTCATCAAAGCGGAAGTCATAAAACTTCTCGATGCCTGGACCGATTTACCCTATTTCGGATAGTCCTGGGTGAGCCCGCTCATTGTGTGCCCAAGAAAGGTGGCATTATCGTCGTTGAAAATGATGAAAACGAGTTGATTCCTACCGATTGGTTACGGATGGCGTGTTTGCATTGACTATCGAAAGTTAAATGAAGCCACCCGTAAAGACCACTTTCCTTTGCCTTTCATGGATCAAATGCTTGAGAGATTAGCGGGAAACGAATACTATTGTTTTCTCGATGGTTTCTCAGGTTACTTCCAGATACCCATTGACCCCCAAGATCAAGAAAAGACCACATTCACATGTCCTTATGGAACATTTGCTTACCGACGCATGCCTTTCGGCTTATGCAATGCTCCCGGTACATTTCAAAGGTGTATGATGGCCATTTTCCATGATATGATCGAAAAGACTATGGAAGTCTTTATGGATGATTTTTCGGTCTTTGGGAATTCTTTCCAAACATTTCTCTCCCATTTGGACAAGATGCTTGAACGTTAGAAAACACGAACCTTTGTCTAAATTGGGAGAAATGTCACTTTATGGTCAAAGAAGGCATTGTCCTTGGCCATAAGATCTCTAAGAAAGGGATTGAGGTGGACAGAGCTAAAGTTGATGTTATTGCAAAGCTACCTCCTCCCACAACTGTCAAAGGAGTAAGAAGTTTCCTTGGTCATGCCGGTTTCTATCGTCGTTTCATTCAAGATTTCTCGAAAATATCCCGGCCTATGACCCGACTTCTTGAAAAAGACACTCTTTCGCTTTCTAGTGAGTGCATTGAAGCTTTCCAAACTCTTAAGAGGAAGCTCACGGAAGCACCAATTCTAGTTGCCCCGATTGGGACCTACCATTCGAGCTTATGTGCGATGCAAGTGATTTCGCCATAGGTGCGGTCTTGGGCAACGCAAGGCTAAACATTTCCACCTATACACTATGCTAGCAAAACTTTGAACGAAGCTCAAGCACATTACACCACTACGGAGAAAGAATTACTAGCGGTGGTGTATGCTTTCGAGAAGTTTCGGCCATACTTGATCTTGTCCAAAAGCATAGTGTATACGGATCACTCGGCCCTCAAATATCTTCTTGCTAAGCAAGATGCAAAACCGAGATTGATCCGATGGGTTCTCCTCCTACAAGAATTTGATATCACCATCCGTGATAAAAAAGGAGCAGAGAACCTAGCGGCTGACCATCTTTCCCGTCTTGAAAATCCTCATCAAGGTGTGCTCGAGAAAAAGGAGATATGCGAAACATTTCCTCTCGAGACACTTAATGTGGTATCTCATCGTAGAGATTCGAGTACCCCATGGTTTGCCGACTTTGCAAACTACCATGCGGGTAACTTTGTTGTGAAAGGGATGTCGTCCCAACAAAAGAACAAATTTTTCAAAGATGTTAAGCATTACTTCTGGGATGACCCCTACTTGTTTAAAATCTGTGCGGATCAAGTCATCCGACGGTGTGTTCACGGGCAAAAGCCACCGAAATTCTCAAGGCTTGTCATCATGGACCCACTTGGGACATAATGGCTCGAACTACACCACCAAGAAGGTGTTTGATTCCGGTTTCTATTGGCCCACAATTTACAAAGATGCCCATGATCTCGTCAAATCTTGCGACTCTTGCCAACGTCATGGTAACATCTCTAAAAGAGATGAAATGCCTCAAATGCCATTCAAGTGTGCGAGATCTTTGACGATGGGGCATTGACTTTATGGGGCCGTTCTGCCTTCTCGAGGGAACAAGTATATACTCGTGGCGGTCGATTACTTGTCTAAATGGTGGAGGCGAAGCACTACCTACCAACGACGCCCGAGTAGTGGTGAAGTTTTAAAGTCTCTCTTTGCCGCTTTGGAACTCCTCGTGCCATCATTAGTGATCGCGCACACACTTTTGCAATGACCAATTCGCAAAAGTGATGCTTACATCGTGTCACCCACCGCCTCTCATCGCGTATCACCCACAAACTAGTGGGCAAGTGGAAGTTTCAACCGTGGTTTGAAAAGAATCTTGGAAAGGACCGAGGTGAAAATCGTGCCTCTTGGTCGGACAAACTTGAAGATGCACTTTGGGCCTTCCGTATCGCTTACAAAACACCCATCGGTGTACTCCTTACAAGCTCGTATGGAAAGGCGTGTCATCTCCCGATCGAGCTTGAGCACAAAGCCTATTGGGCCTTGAAGCATGCAAATTTCGACCTCAAGTCTTCGGTGATCATCGGAAAGTTCAACTCAACGAATTAAATGAACTCCGTAATCAAGCCTCGAGAACTCTTTGATCTACAAGGAAAAGACAAAGAAGATCCATGACTCAAAGATTAAGAACCGCGTTTTCAACGTTGGTGACCGAGTCCTTCTTTTCAATTCTAGATTGAAGATCTTCTGGGAAACTCAAGACCGTTGGATGGTCCATTCACCATTGCCAAAGTTTTTCCATATGGCACCGTCGAATTATCTCAAACAGACGGGCCAAACTTCAAAGTGAATGGACATAGGTTGAAGCACTATTTTGGAGAGGACATTCCCCACGGTTGTCCCGGACTTACAAACTTTCCCCATGAACCAATGAATGCGGGATCGAGTCAAGCTAGCGACTCGGTAATCAAAAACGATGAGGAGCCATATGGGTTCTCACCCATATTTCGCCTTCTTACCTCTTTCTACCACCCTAGTGTGGGGGTTGCCACATGTTTCAAAAAAAAAAAAAAAAAAAAAAAAAATCTTCTTTCTAAATAATGGCCGTAATATTTCCCTTTTACGTTTTTTGTTTCGCATAACCGCTTGACTTTGAATATTGAGGGCAATATTCATTTCTAAGTGGGGGAATTCTCACGAATTTTATCATATAATTATACCAATTCCCGCTTTTGGCCAAAAAAAATTTTTTTTTTTTTTTTTTTTTTTTTGAGTAAGTGTTCTACACTTACTCATTTTGGTTATCATCCGCCATGTCCGTAAGACTAAAGGATTGGCTAATCCAGAGCAAACGGCTCTTGGTAAAGATTTCTCAAATCCGCTTATATGGCTTGCAATTTGCCCAAAATTGTATGGTATTCACCACCATATCCTAAAAAGTGAAGAGTTGGCTAGTCTGCAAGTTTATGGCTTGTGGTAAAGGCGATGGAAAATCCATAATTGGTAATCAGCTCACCAAAGATAATATTGATAATTTATCTAAGAGTTGGCTAGTCCGTAAGGTACGGCTTACGTAAAGACAAAATCAAACCGTTGAAAGTCGGTGGTTTGCTCAAAATCACATGGTTATCGATTGTACCATGGTTCTTACTTGAATCGAAACATTTGGCTACTCCGTAAGTAATGGATTTTGGTAAAGAGATTAAAATCCATTATGTTTTTCAAATCATTGCTAGGGACTAGCAATATCTCGATGTGGGGATTGATGAGTGTAAATACTCATCATTTTGTACAATATAAACCGCAAAATCATCCGAAACGCCGTAAACACATCAAAATGATCAAAATATCACAAATCGTGTTTTATGTGTTTTAAATGCAAAATATCAAAATCGATGAAAACATATCAAATTTGCAAAATTGCGCTTTAGTCCCCAAGTTTCAAATGTTGTCAAAAAATCCCCCGAGCATAATTTCAAAAGTAAAATCACCAAAGGTCCTTTTAAAGCATAACTTGTCAAATTTAGTCCTTTGGTGAAAAATATCAAAAGTTTGAGAAATTTACAAAATTAGTCCTTCAAGTTTGAAATTTGGCGTAAATGGCCCTGAAAATTGGAATATGATGCATTGGTCCTCAGACTTTTGAAGCTTGTCAAGATTAGTCCTTGGAATATCTTTGATGAGTTGGCGACTATGGTCCTCAATTTTTCTTAATTTCACATTTAGTCCTTGTGTTTTATAACTCTTTAAACCTTTTTGGACCCTTGAGCTATTTTGGACCCCTGTCACAACCTTTTTGACCCTGCCTATATTAGCCTGGTCAGTCAACAGAAGTCAAACAAACCACCCTTTGGCGCCAAACTCTTCTCCTCCCCACTTGATCTCTGAAACTCCCCTGCACACTCAAACCTCCCCATCCCTTATCTCTTCCCTGTCTCCCCCCTCCTCCACCTCACTCCAAGATGCAATTAATGCAACCCTACTCCCTCACTCAAACCTCAACTGCCAAATCCTCATTTCCCGCCAAAATGGACAACTTGGCCAAAAGTCACACAAGTCACCCATGAGCTCTGGAATTTGATGGGATTCACTCAGAGGAGAGAGACAAAGAGAATGGGTATAAAAAGAAGGAAGAGAAGCAAGTCACCAGAGTTTTTTTTAGTTTTTATTTTTCTCTTATGTCGTATTTTCTAATTATGCCTTAGTTAAACTAAAAAGTTGTAATAATTTGTTCTTAAGTATCAAACTCAAGCTAAATTTTCAGTTTATCCAAGTTTTAATCATTAATTCAAAGTATCATTTAGTTTCATGTTTATTTGTTCACTGTTAAAGATTCAAGTTTCTATTTCATAAAGACAAGCTTCATTCAGTTTGTTTATCAGTGTTAACAAGCTTATATAAGCTCTTCATAGCTTTTTATAAGCTTGAAATTTAGTTTCAAACCATTTTGGAATCAGGTCAACAAAAGTCAAACATGGGTCAATATGGTAATGGAAAGGTGCAGTGGGTGAAGCAGGCTTGGATTTGGGTGAAATAGTAGTGATTTGGGTTGATTTTGGATAGGTTCATGGTTCTTGGTTCATTGGTTTTCAAGCTATAGTTGCTTTGGACATTTGTAAGTCCAATTCAAGTTCTTATACATATTATGCATTTGTAGTTTTATCTCATAATTCTTGTCCTATTAGATGTATCTAGGTCTGATAAACTAGGTTTGATCATAATATGGACTTGTACTGTGTTTGGATTTGTTTCAGTTGCATATCAGTGTTTTTAAGGGGTGTTTGGTTCAGTAGTTAAACTGTATTATAGGTCATTTCTTTGCTTAGAATTTGTTGTATCATGCTTGGTTGATTTATTCTAGTTCATATCTGTCTTATTTCTGTACTTGAAACATGCAAAAGTCAAAACTCATTTTAACTGTCTCCAACAGTTAATCTGTTGGATATTTGGAAATCCAAACTTGTGTTTTGTGTTTAAAAGTCTCAAACAAAGCTTGAATCATGCTTATTCCACCTTATAACATCCATCTCAATGCTTAAAATTGGATCTAAAGTTCACCATAGTCAAACTGTGCATCTATTTAAAAAGTCAAAATGGTGTAAAAGTGGATTTGTGCAAACCTTGCAGCTGATCCACAGGATTCATTAGAGCTTTTGAGGCTCGAATTTTGGTTTACAAGTAGTTTAATAGGTGTTCTTTAAGTTCTCATTTCTGGTTTTAGCTTTAACCCTCCGGATTAACTTGCATAAGCTCAAAGTGAGCCTCGCCCGCCACCGAATCTCGATGAATCTTGAGATTTGTTCGATTTTGTGCAAGGTGCACAGAGCTTATTAGAGCTCTTCATAATCTGATTTTGGTCTAAATACTCTCAACCAGGTCATTTCAAGATCCAATTCTTAGTTTTCAGTTTAAGCTTATTTATAAGCTTGTGCATGTGTTCCAAGTAGCCACCCAGTAAGCTGTTTTAGCTTGTAAAACTCATAAGCCAAATCTGTGATCAGTGTGCTTCTGTGGTTAAAAATAGTTAGGATCTGTTGCATTTTAGTTGTTTTAGCAGTTTAGAACTTTGGTAAACAGTTGGTAGCTTAATTTGTCCATTTGGCTTATTGGAAGTGCTTAATAATAAGCACCCCACATCGCCTTAATTTCTACACATGAGCCTATGTTTTCTATTTTCCTAGATTCACAATATCATTTTAGAGTTTTCCTAGAATTTTCGATTTTTCCAAGTTGTTTTGCTATTTTTCTTAATTTAAATTAGTTTTAAGCATTTTAAATAGGTTTAAATATAAAAATTCGTAAAAGGTTCAAAAAATAATTTTCAATTTTCTTAGGTTTAGATAAATATAAAAGTGAAAAAGTAATTTTCCAGATTTTCATAGTTTATTTGGTAATTTTAATAATTTAATTAGTTTTAAATAGTTTAAAATTCTAGAAAATAGAAAAATAACCGAAAAATACAAAATAGTTTTAAAATTCTCTTTGATATTTTAGACTTTTCCATTTCATAATTTTATTTTTCTAGCTTTATTTCCTATTTTTTTGTATTTTAGGTAATTATTAATTAGTTAAAATTAGTTTTAATTAATAATAATTAATTAAATAGTCATAAAAATAATTTTCCTTTTCTATAAAGTTTCTTATATCATTAGGTTTGTAAAATGTATTTTCATATTTTTAGGGTTAATATTGCTTTAGTTTCACTTTTTAATTTGTACGTCGCGTAGATTTTAATTTAGTTTTATTAAAACAAACAGAACAAAAACATTAGTTTAATAATAGTGATAGCGTTTATTTAATAGATTTTATCTTTTTAGATTTCCTTTAATTTGCATTTAAGCCGCTGTAATTTGTTGGCTTTTCCTGTAGTTATAATATCATCCAAATCTCCTTTTCCGTTCAAATCGCCCGATCACTAAACGTTTGATAATCCATTGCATAGCTCGCTGGGACATAACGACCCGGGGAAACCTTATACTCCTCTGATCTTAATTGCATTAGTGTTTGAGCAGTTTTTAGTCTTTTAGACTTGACTGTTTAGCACCGATCACTACTATTGTTGGTTTATCATGCTTAATTGGTCTTATATAATCATAAAATAAAGTTTAGAATCAGTGTTGAGATTCAAATCATTAGGTTGCTTTGGAAATCACAAATTCAGTTTCATATAAGGGTTGTTTGGATTTGCTGATAAATTAGCATTCCAGTGTATGCTTGTTGTTGTTTGTGGTTGTTATATGTCATATTAGTTTAAAACAAATTTCAAGGCAACCATAAAATACAGTCCTTACTTGTTAAATAGTCAAAATTGCCTTTAATCTCCAACTGTTAGCTCACTATTAGGATTTATAGTGCAATTTCCTCCCAGTTGTTCATAACTTGTTAATCTAGCTTCATTTCATCTTAACTAAGCTTAATATAACATAATCAGTAAGTAGAATCAATCATAAGTTCATATTAGTCAACTATTTAGTTTTACTTAAAAGTCAAATTCTAGTTGTCGGTTTTGATTAAAGTTGCTAATTTTCTAGATCTTAATATTAGTTTTAGCTTATCATCTTTGGGATATTAGTATTTTGTTGCTTATCTTCACTAGAATAATTTTAGTTCATTTTAGTTAGCTTATAAACTGCTTATTTCTTAGCTTCTTTTAAGCTATTTTCCAAAACCTCCCATGTACCGTAGGAGTTGGTGTTATCTCGCTGATTTCACAAGCTCACACGAGCTTATTAGTGGGATCCGTGGCTTGACCCTTAGCTTTTGGAAAGCTCTCATAGCTGTCTCTTTAGTCCATTGCTTATTTTTCATTTCTAGCTTATTTGGTAGGTCGCTTGTAGCTTTTGTTTGTCCCATTTCGTGAACACCGAATACTCAAGTGTATTTCAAGCCTTTCATAAGCTCATTAGTGGTTCCCACAAAGGTGAGCTTGGACTTTTTGGAAAGCCCATCAACCCATCTTGCTACCTCAGTCCTTATATTGAGCTTATCAACTTATTTCATAAGCTTAAATTGCTTGTAGAATTGACTGCAGGCCTGTTTGGTTCACAGGGTATTTTGGAATTGCTTATTTGCTTATTAAAGCTTATCAGTGTGGTTCTTTGTGCCTTTTAGCTTCATTTAAGTACCTTTAGCTTGTTTGCATCTTATTTTACCTTTGGTTCCAGCTTGTAAGCTTGTTGTGAGCTCATTTGAGCTAAAAATTCTTTTGAAAGCTCAAAAGCTAAACTGTTAAGCTCATAAGCCTCCATACTGCTTATTTTTAAGTTCTAAAATTTTTGTTTTCATTAAAAGTTTGTATTATCAGTAGTTAAATAGGTTTAAACAATAAAAACACAAAACATCAACTTTAAAAATAGTGATAGCGTTTATTTAATATAATTTAGCTTTTAATTTTCTTTTCAACTTATTATTAAGCACTTATATGTTTTTATATTTTCTTAAGTTTCTGTCATATTAAAGTATTTTTAGGAATTTTCTCAGATTTTTCCTTTTAATCTAGTATTTTAATAATTAATAATAGTTTAATTAATAATTAAATAATATTAAAGTATTAAATAGTAAAATTAATTTTATTATGTAAAACCATGTTTTATATTTTCCTAGCTTTGTTAACTTAATTAGAACCTATAAAAATTAATCTTATAATTTTCCTTTTTATTTTCTAATTTTAATCCTTTAATTATTTTAATTAGATTTGAATTATAAATTAAGTTTTAATTTATAAAACCTTAGCTAAAAGACAAAAATATTTGTTTTTAATTTTTATAAATCTTTTAAGTTGTTCTAGATTTTTAGAAAATAAATTTGTAATTTTCTTAGTTAGTTTTGTATTATAAATCCTTTTAGATTAATTAAACTAAATTTTAAATAAGTTTAAAATAGTTTTGATTAATTAATTAATATTAAATTAATATAATATTAGTAAAATATTTTCTTTTTAGATTTTAATTTTCTTTAAGTTTAAAAGTTTTAAAATTTTCATTTTATACCCTTTAGTTTTAAACTTGTCATTTTAAGTCCTCGTAGTTTTTAAATTTACATTTTATTTACTTGCTATATACGTTTGTTTAACTGATTGTTGTGCTTTATAGCTCAGTATCCAAATACAATTCCAAACAATCAAGAGTAATTATCAACCAAAATCCTTACGGATCATTATCCTTAGTGATCATTCTACTGAACGTTTTCACACCCATTCAACCTCCGTGGGACTTAACGACCCGGAATCCACTAAATTCCAAGGGAAATTGTATTGAGTCCATAATAGTTGACTTTTGTTGACTAAAACCTTTGGTTAATATTTCTTGACTGTTTGGAACCGATCATAAATTACCACAATTGTGTGATTTTAGAGCTAGCTTCCTAACCCTAAAATCTATCTCAGATGTAACATAATCATAGTTGTAAAATCATGCCTCGCACCGAAAAAAATAAGGCCCCTTTTTAAGCTTGGAATTGTGGCCTCATATTATCCTTCTGCCATGGGTTCTAGTTGAACCTTGAAGGATACCCGAGTCGTCTGTTGTTATCGAATTTTGGGGGAAGTACTACAAATGGTATCAGAGTGATAGCCTCTCCGGTGTAATGGGTACATATCTCTTGGGAGATGAAACCTAGTTATGTATGGGAGTTTAAGTGATAGAGTTTATTACAACCCATCCAACACTGATAGAAAATATGACAATTGAGCCCTTATAAGCTTGGAGTTGTGGCTTACTAGTATCATTCTACCATGGTGATGATATCAAATAACAATATATTATTAGCATCATTTATCTTGTGTATATTGCTTGTTTTGTATTATTTTATATGAGAATTGATACTTAATCGCTTACTTTTGTAAATTTCAGTTATAAAAAAGCATTTTGTGAAAGTTAGCTATTTTGGACGCAAATTAGAGCTAAATGGATCAAATTAGAAAAGTCTACTGACCTGAAGGAAGATACATCATATCATTCTAGACAGATACGCCGTACACCAAGACTTAGACGAATGTGAAGACCATTGCCTAAATTTGAAGCATACGCCGCATGGATTTATTTCATGCACCGTATATGAAACCTTGGTCAACAAAGAAGATTTGACTTATTCTACTCAAGATACACCGTATGACAACAATAACATGCGCCGTATCAATCTCAAGACTTCACCAGAAAGTCCAAGATACTGAAGATATCATACACCTTATAAAGAATGAAGGTGCGCCATATCATATGGCGGTGTACGAATATTCATGAATATAATAATCTTGGACCCCACGCGAAGTTACCTGGATACGGCGTATCAGGTAAACTAGATACACCATATCGTTTCTGTTTCCAGAATGTATAAATACAGATTCGACTGCCAATTTTTTGAGACACAATATACCACATAGAAGGCGACGACTAACCATCACAAGACAAAACCAAATGATAAATTCATAGGCATAAGTAGGTCCTGCTAGTGCTTAATTCAATAGGGAGGTTGGCTTAATTGTACTATTAATTCTTTAATCGTTTGATTAGCATACTTTTCACTATTTGATCGTACTTAAATTACTTTTGAGTGATTACGGATTATATATTGTTTTGTTGGATGCTTATGCGTATGTTTTGATTACTTTAAGAGTTTACCATGCCTTGTCGACTCGGCTCGCACAATTACTTCATTAACATTGTTTGCATGATTAATGTAAGCCCTAACAGGTTAATTAATAAATAAACTGGTAATCATTAAAGTGGACTTAATGCGGATTTAACTAATCGTGACAGATTAGTTTGTTGGAAGACTTAAAGAAATAATCTAGAGATCTAGATGCATCTAGGCTTAGCGCATACACATAAGCAACCAAAGAGAGAGAATAGATATAGTACTCATTATATATAACTAGACAATTAGCCAGACACATCTTCCTTACTATCGGCTTGACCACTTATCTACTATCTGTATTCTTATCTGTG
Organism: Chrysanthemum lavandulifolium; assembly: GCA_022545495.1. NCBI lineage: Eukaryota > Viridiplantae > Streptophyta > Magnoliopsida > Asterales > Asteraceae > Chrysanthemum > Chrysanthemum lavandulifolium. The sequence continues at coordinate 57,146,859 of CM040244.1, read as the reverse complement.
TACGTGTGTGTCACTCGTCTTATTGCTTTTATTTACAGTTTTACTTAATCTAAACATCGTACCAGTCTCACAGGCTGAAAACCCCCTTTGTGTTAGATTAGGTTTAATTAGACTAACTTTAGAATTAAAATACTGATACATATTTAAGTGTTAACATTCCACTCTTAGTGGTCGATACCCTACTTACCAACTAGGCTACATTGATCGGGTATAGTGCTCGTTAGTGTTTGTTATAGGTTAAATCGGCTAAATATAAATTTAAAACTTGAATACACATAATCTATACCTACAACGATAGAACAAATCACATGGCTTTTTAGTTGAACCCAAAAGGATATCTAAGTAGTCCAATGTTTTTGGTGGTAGGGGGTTACAATAGTAGTTTAGCATGCAAGAAAAACTTTAATGGATCTCTACGTGAACTAGCCAATTTTAATAGGTGAATCCATTGTGATGACTTATACGAGTGAAACATTTATACTACTAACTACGATATTTCAGATGTAGAATTGAAGACTGAAAACTTACTATCATTGTAAGCACCATAAATGTTTTCATAAAATCCCTAAACTACTCAATATGGTACAACACTTACAAATTTTGGTTAAAAAACTACGCCATTGTTTGGTAAACCCATCTATTACATGTGAAAATGGTCGTGACTTAAAATATCTCTATACAATCTAACCACCTCATAAGTGAATTAACATGGAAGGAAATTTAGTTTATTCAAATCAATACGCATGGAATAACATGATTAAAAAATATGAATGTAACAACAAAGCAAGCTAAAGCTAATAATGCAATCTCAAATCTAAGTTAGGAAAACTAGATTGGCTAGATTTGAGAAAACGTTAGTCTTGAAAAGCGTGCCGCTAATCTGCAAACCAATATCCATGATCTCTCCCCGGTCAACACTATCATAAAATTCCGAGTAAACAGACCCTCATGGTGTGCGACCACTTAATATCAATTTTCTTTACCAACGGGCCTCTGGTCAGCGGTATGGAGGTTTTACCCTCCTAGGCAAGGTCTCAAGTTCGAGTCTTTTCTAGGGCGATAGGGGTTTCCTCCCGCGTGCGTAAAAGGAAGGGTGCCATTGCCTTCTGGGCTGGATCCAACCTGGTTGTTTGGGCTCGCTACGCTTTCTGGGCTAGGGGCCATGTAGCCACAATTGCCGTTCAAAAAAATATCAATTTTCTTTAAAATTCTCCTTTTTCATTTGCTACATTTAAGCATATCATAATTATGTTCTTATTCAACTATTTATAGCTAAATATGTGAAACATCAACTTTCTTACAAGTGTTAATTAACATATGTAACTTATATAATTAATTTTGGGCTAGACAAAGTAAGTTTCCAATAATTAAAAACAAAAAACAAAAATAATTTTAGTGTACACTGCAAAAACCGCCAATATGGTTTAGTTAAAATTCCACAGGAAGTTCGAGACATACTATTTGTGAGGAGCTTTTGTGTGCAATTATTATACTTAACATGAAAACAAAGACTACACATGCTTGTTCAAAATTATAGGCAACCACAATTTAGCCAAACTAGATGGACATTTTATTATTCAATTTACAACTTAATTTAATTAAAAAACAATTTATTGACAAATATATACATCAACTTTATGGCAATAAAATTATTAGTTAATTTTTTATTCTTATATGGATTATAAACCATGACTTGACATTATGAAATAGTAAACTAAAAATATTAATTAAATATTTCAGATGTGGAATTGAAAGTTAAACAATGTTGTGAGCCTGTGGTACAAAAATAGTAATGAGTATTAAAGATAAAATCAGAACTTTTGTTGCTTATGAAGATTTTTGCCAAAATACTTCAATATTAGCATATAATACAATATATCTTATCTCAGTATACTATAAATCACGGAAACAAAAATTCTTAAATTTCAATTATGTGTATGAAAATTACAAATATACCCTTAATAATAAAATTTGATTTCAATTAAATACTTTAATTCAATATATCTATATTATATATACTAGACGAGTACCCGCGCCTAGCGGCAAAGGTGTCTAGTTTTCTGCAAAATTCCAACGACCCATAAGTTTCTTTCAACAAACTGTATTTGTAGCGTCAGATGATCATTTTCAAATAACTATAATTCTGATGCATGGTTGAATAGCAGCAAAAATATAAAGTTTTCAAGAAAATTATGTGGAGTCGATCTAAGTGTGTAAGTATTTTTCTAATAGGATTGTTTTAACTTTTAAGTTATTAAGATTTTAGTAATAATAGATTCAAGCATTACAAAATGCAATGGTATTATGTAGTTGGCAATATTATATTATAGTTTAGAGGTATAGCCAACGTGTGTGACCGCCTTTTCTTGTTTTGTCAGTAATTTAGGCAGTGATAACTATTTTTTTTCAATTAAATACTTTAATTCAATATATCTATATTATATATATATATATATATATATATATATATATATATATATATATATATATATATATATATATATATATAGTGTATCTTTATTTTGAGAACCCATTAAGTGCGAACCGCGAGAACTCTTTTTGCACCGTTAGATTGTTTGATCAATGGCTATGATGAATTGTGCCATTAATGTAATTAAACTAAAGATTAAGCCATAGTTTGTAAAAATGAAAGGGTATTATAGGAAGTTTACATTAGTTCTAAAAGTGTCCTACATTTACTCCAATTGATATCACGATCTCTGGGATTTAAACCAGATTTTATTCTCTCCTTAAAAAAAACCCTAGCCACCACTTTCATGTTTTGTCACATATAGCAGCCTCCATGATCGTCTCCTCTTTTGCTTCTGTGTAGATCACTTACTTATACGCCTTTTTGTTTTTCCATGGTGGTTTGCAATTTTAATACTACAATATATTCAAAATCGATTGGTAACAGGTAATTGTTTATTGTTTCAAGGTAGTGTATTTTCTTCTACTCGAATTAACTTTTAAAATTACTATATTAGTTTATTATTTCAATACTTTTTTGGCAGTTTCGAAAACTTCATATGATTTTTATATTCATTTGACTTTATATATGAAATATGATGTCATTTGACTTTGAATTCATTTGACTTTATATATGAAAGAGGATGTCAATTTGTGTTTCAAATAGATGCGTATGTCAATTTTTTTTTTTTTTTTTTTTTTTTAGTGATAAACCAAGTTGTGGATCAATATAGGTTTATTATTAGTTTGAAAGTTACGATTGATAGATTATATCGGCTATGATGTTTAATAGATGCTTATTTCGAGATATTATTGAATCGATTGTTGTTATTGTTGTAAACCCGACGATGATGTGATTTTAGTTGTGGTAGATGTTTGTTAGATGCTTATCGTGAATCGGATAATGAATCGCTTGTCGTTGTTGTTGAAAATTGATCTAATTATGTGATTTTAGTTGCGAATCGGCGATAAACCGATTATTGTTCTCTTTTGACGAATATTTTTAGGACGAACACGATATCATTAGTTAACAAACAAAGGCATCTGATTTTAATGACACGAGTTTACGTATAATACAAGATGTTTACGTATAAAACATAGATGTTTACGTATAAAACATAGATGTTTACGTTTAAAATATATATGTTTTCATATAAAACATATATGTTTACGTATAAAACCATATATGTTTGAGAACATGATGTTTTTAAACATGTATGTTCAAAACATGTATGTTTTAAAATAAGTATGTTTAATAAAATGATTGTTTATAAACGAAATGCTTAAAACAGGTATGTTCAAAACATGTATGTTTTAAAACAGGTATATGTTTATACTTGTGTGTATATTATCTAGAAAACACATGGACACTTTACTATTTGAAAAACATAAACTGTAAAAATATTATTCCAAAAACATTAAAAAAAAATTAAATTTAAGCCCTCATACATGTGTTTATACGTGTGTATATTAGTTTGCGTTTATTTTTCCTAATTTTATACTTTTCTTTGTAACAGATGTTGCTGAATTAAAAGAATGATGACAACGAGTGTGCACATTTCTCCGTCTTCTGAAACATTGAAAAGGAGCGTGCACATATGTCCAACTTCAGAACTTTGACGACTACGAGTGTGCATATATGTCCGACTTCTAAAAATGTTGATAACAAGGAGTGTGCACATATATATGTTTGCGTTAAATATTACTTGTACACACGTGTATAGATCGATTATATTCATGTATTTCTGCTTCTTAGAAATTTGTATTTAATTGTATATCAATCGATATTGGATTTTGTATTTAACATGTATGTTTTTGGTTTCTATAACCTTACTTATCTAGAAAATATGTATGCACTTCACTATGAAAAACATGTATGTCGAAAAAACTATTCCAAAAAGCAAAATAATAAAATTAATTCATAAAAACACATATGCACTAAATCAGTTTTAAAACATGCATGCTCAGAAAAAAAAAAAAAAAAAAAAAAAAAAAAAAAACGAAAATTGAATATTTTTAAAATCGATTTATTTATTTTAAAAATCAAAATTATACAAAATTGACTTTACTATTATACCATTTTGGATTAAATAAAATATTTAATAATTCAAAATGCTATGTTGCATTGATATGTTGGATAATATGCATTACTTGGAGTACATAAGGGGTACTTCATGATTTGACTTAACGAGGTTCTCAAAATAAAGACCCCCTATATATATATATATAATAGTTTTACATATTATCTTCTTTTTTAATAAGATTTCATTTAACTAATTACAAGTTATAACAATAAATACAATCAATAAAAACACTTAATAGAATAAAATTTTGTTAGGATTCATTTTATATTTAAGAACCTTGTATAATTGTTATAAAATATAATAGAGTAGAATGATATTTACCTTCTTGACACTTGTATAGTCGAGAGGGAAAGTAAAATGCCAACCCTCTCAACCATCCTTGCGAGATGTTGAGAGGTCTCACAACATTCAGATACTTTAGTATAAATACCCTCTCAAGTCTCACTTGAGAGGGTGGGGTGAGAATATTGTAAGTGTGTGCTTTTAGAGAGAGAAACGAATATATAATTTTGTTCTTATCACCATATCCTTTTATCTCTTCTTCTTCAAGCTTACTACTACATCATCTTATGTGAAATGATAACATTTTGTTGACCTAACAAATTTGAAGTAATATAAGTTATTAAGCCAAAAACAAACATGTCTTTTGGACATGTCATACGTAAAAAGAATTGTTTGGTCAATATTTAACTTATGTCATTCTCAACACAACTTAAATAATAATACAAGTTGTTAAACACATTGTATGGTACAATTTGTTTAAACACATTATACATAGGTTTTTTTATTGATCAACCTTTCAATCAGTAACATTCTCAATAATCATTTTATTAATGAAATGGTACCAAATAAGAGCGTATCTGTAAAAAAAAAATTACATAAATGAGAAAAAAAATGTATAATTGAAAAATATTACTCACTGCTAGTAGCTTATAAAATGGGAAACTTTTTAACAAAAATATTTTGACAAGTCATATATTATAGTATGGTAGGTAGAAAGGGTTGATAACTGATAACCTAAATCGACCCAAAATTGGTTGCCTTTCGTCCATAATATGGGTGGCATACATGACTGAAGTTGAGCAATACCGACCGAAAATCGAACCTGATAAGGTAGGGCTGAGCAAAACCGACAGGAAATTGAACCGAGCCAGCCCTAGTCGGTTCGATTTTCGGTTTTATATATTTATGGTTTTTTGTTCGAGCCAAACGTGAGAAAAACACACCTAAATCGTTTAAACCGAACTGACCAGCGTAAATCAAAACTAACCGAGTCACTTTGGTTTGGTTCATGTTCTTCCACAAAATTAGTTTTCACGTCAAATTGGTTTTGGTCGGTTCGGATCTATCTTGACCTATCTTTTATACATGACTTAATCAGCGGTTATGGCTATTGGGTGCCAAAGATCAAATCCTTGAACTTGTGTTTGTTAGGTGCAAAAATGCCTCAAGTGATTACTATCCGAGCTATGCGTAGTGATTCCAAGTTTCATTAATATTTTTCATAGTAGCTTTATATTAAGGGTCCTATGCAAATTTAATTTCTAGCTCTGTTATAGTTTGACTTTAACTTATTATTTTAGTAATATGATTAGGGAAATTTGCATATTATTTCCAATTTGATTCAACTTTGTTGCATATTACTAAAACTATGACTCAAATATGTGAAAAAAAAAAAAAAAAAAAAAAAAAACCTTCACTTTTGAACTTAAGTTGTCCACGATACCTTTTTTCCCTAAAATATTGTAAGCTTTGTTCGATAGTTTTGTTTTATATTTACACTTTCACTCTCTCACATACTTAAGACATATTCTTCTGTTAATCCCATGTATATTTTACACTACAACACAAAAAATTCAAACAAATTATGGTAAATAATGTATTATTTGGTATCAATTTCGATACTATTCAAAAGCTTTTTATTACGATTTTTTTGTAAAAAACTATAAAAATTCGTAATATTTTGTAATTAATTCGCAATACTATTCAATTTTGATACTATTCACAATATATGCAAAAATTGATATTCTCTCTCATATTGAACCTTTTATTTCCTCCCAAGAACCTCATATTTCCTACAAAAGAACCCCATTCTTCCTTCTATGAACCCCTTTCCATATTGCGAATCCCGCAAACCAATTGCAAACCCTTCATAACTGTTGCGAAATTTTTGTGAACCTCCTCAATTATGAAGCCCTTCTCTTCTCCATTTACTCCTTTCCTCAACATAAACTTTCTTAGATTTAATATCATTTGCATACCAAAATTTATTAATATACTAAGGAACCAATCCCCACCCTCCATCTCCATTTGATCCAATAGATGAGATTAAACCCAATATTTTAACAAACCCATTTTCATCATTTTTTTTTCAAATATTAATATCTTGTAAACTATTAATCGTTAAGCGAAAAAAACATATCATCACGACGAGCATTTAATTATCTTTTCTATAAATATGCATTTTTATATACTTTCGATAAACTTTTTTTATTCTTTTTTCACGTTTTTTTTCTTCTTTGTTTTTCTTTTTTACTCGTTGTTGAAACTTGAATGAGAAATCACGTATGATTAAACACTAATTCGAATATTTCTAATAAAATCACATGTGATTTTTCTAACACGCATCTCAATCACATGTGATTTTTCCCACATGTGATTTATATAAATGAACTACTATAATCTATAAAATCACATGTGATTTTATTAGAATATTCAAATTAGTGTTTAATCACATGTGATTTCTCATGCTATTTTCAACAATGAAGAAAAAAGAAAAAAAAATGACGAAAAAATGTAAAAAAAGGGTGAAAAATCAAATTCAAAGAAAAAAGATTTGTCAAACGATATCAAATTTTGCCTAATATAGATAGACAATTAATTGTTGGCATTTACATATATATCTTGCAAATTCAAAATTACATATATATCCTTTGATGCATTATTTTGTCTAATGATTAGCGGTTCATGAGATATTTAAATTATAAAAAATATATAAAATATTAAAATGCTTTTAATCTCAGCCATTGATTTTCTTTTTATATGGATGGTGGGATGAGTCCTTACGGTATCCAAAATAACTCTCCTCATTTTCTTTTTCACCTTTATTTTCTCTTCATTTTACCAACAATTACAACCTTAATATTCAAAAAAATTCTTCTTCCATTTCTGTAAAAACCCACTTATTTTGGACATAAATTTTCTTTTTTACCTTTATTTCTTCATTCATTTTACCAATAATTTTAACACTAATATCTTAAAATATTTGTTTGTACTTATTAATTAATAATACTATATTTTAATTCGAGTCAGCGTATTATATGTCACAGTTACGTTAATGGTTCATGTGATTGTTATGTTCATGAAGAAGATATAAAATGGATGAGATATGAATGTAACAAAAAATGAATAAGATAAAGAATAGTGAATTTGTCAAATCTGTTTCATCATTTTATCTATGTTATTTGTACAAATTGGACATGTTATGATGCTAACACAAAGAAATGATTACAAATAAAAAGGCATAGGTTTTGAAATAAAAAGTTTAAAAAGTTGGGTAAAGTTTAAAAAGTGCCATCTTTTATATTAGTTTTGCAAATTTTTCTATGATTATAACATTGAGTATTAAAGATTTCTTTTATTATTATTCTATTTACGTATATTTTGTGGTATTTATTTTACTTTACAATGTAGTGATACATTTACTATATCCATATGAACAATTAAACAAATAAGTAACTTTGAAATGCATTTGCTACTACAAGACACACACATAAAAAGCAACATAAGTTGTAATTACCTATTTTTAAACACAAAAACATTTAGCAAAAGCAATGCTTAACCACCTCTACTTGATAAAATTTAATGCTTTTTATAAACATTCTTGAACACAATCTCTATCAAACAACCACCCCCTTGAATATCACGAGGTGAGAGTATCCAAGATAATCTTGATACCTTGTTTAAGTATCCAACCCTAAATTTAGTAAAAAATTTACAAAGAAAGAAGAGGTGGAAGAAGATGTAATAAAAACATGACTCTTCACACTATACACGATTTTAAAACCATCTTAACTTTATTTCATCATCATTTACATCTTTTTTGGCTTTTATATCATCATAATCTAGGTGGGTTTCATCACTTTATTTTATTTTATTTTTTGAAAAATATATATATTTTTTAAATTTATTGCATGCATATATAAAAAAACAAGAAACCCTTTTGAAAAAAATAAAGTTTGCAAGCTTTTTAATCTTTTGAAAAATGGGTTTGTTAAATCTTGTTTGTGTTTTTATGATTGTTGTTCAAATGGGGTTTTGGGTATCTGGAAATGTGGTTTTTAAGGTGCATCATAAGTTTAGTGGCAGTAAAAAAAGTTTAACAGTTTATAAAGAACATGATTATTACCGTCACCGAAGAATTCTCTCCGCTGTTGACCTCCCTATTGGTGGTGACGACAGCCCTACTTCTGCTGCGTAAGTTTTCTCACATGCACACATACAGTACAATTATGTTTTAGTATATTATTTTTAATCTTTGTTTATATGATATGAAAATTTGGTTTCTTGATTGTTTTAGTGTCATTTTGTGTTAACAATTGTGTTTTTGTAACCTTAAAATTAAATGATCATTTTGGTTTTAATAAGAAAAAAACCCTAATTTTATTGGGTTTTTGTAGGGGTTTAATAAAAGACTTGTTTATGTTAATCAAGAATTAACAAGACATGTTTGGTTATAGTTTTGGGATAAACATAATTACGTTTTTTAGAAAAGCCGATTTGAGTAAAATAAGGGGGTGTTTGTATGAGCTTATTTTTTCAACTTATGGGCTTAATTATGACTTATTTAAGTTCATAAGCTCAAGTTGATAAGCTTATAACCCAAAAAATTGAGCTTCTAAGGTTTTCAAAAATTCATTAAGCTTATAAGCCATAAAAATAAGCTTAAACAAATTAAACACCCCTTGAGTCGTGTTTATGTAAAAGTTGTGATCTATTTGTATTGCGTTGATCCGTTATATGGTATTTGTGTTTTGGTACAAGTTGTGGCGAGTCTATCTGTGTTTTGGTACAGGTTTATTTGGTAGATTTTTTCGGAAAAATTCGGAAAAAATCGATATAGCTCTGCACCGCAGTCGCATTAAAAAAATGCAGACTTTTCGGCGACATGTCGCCGATAACACACGCTAAACGTTGACAAGTCAACGAGAAAACCAAGTTTCCCAAATGACATGTCGGGGATAGTAGGCTAACTCGTTGACTTGTCAACAGTAATTATGGTATCCCCATGACATGTCACGGGATACTTAATCGATATAATTAGTGTCTTAATCATTTTGCTTAATTCGATTATTCCTCAGCGACATGTCATTTGAAGATAATGTGCCATGTGGCACCGCTTTGACTTAAATTTGAGTGGGACCCGTCGTCGCCGGGATTGTCACGGGATACAATCCTCACGACACTTCCCCAGTAGATTCCCAAATGACATGTCGCCGATACTTTCCGTGACATGTCGCCGGGAATCCCCATATGTCACTGGGGTAGCCAGTGAATGTTGTAGTGTAGTTTAAATTTTTTTATCAATGTGATTATTCTTTGTGGTGTCAAATTTACAAGTTTGGTGAAATGTGTTGTCTTTAATAAGTAAGTTGATTATTTGGTTCTGCCTATAAGCTTAAATTAATATAAGCTGTTTACAATGAGTTACAACAAAATTAACTACATTTCTTAGTGATTGGGATCTTTTAGATACTATACACTTGTTTTAAGGTATGGAAGAAAATGATGTTTGTTTGTATCTGATTAGTTTTTGTAAGGTTTTAATGTTTGTGTATATGGTTGTTTATAGGCTCTATTTTACCAAGATTAAAATCGGTACTCCACCAAGGGATTATCACGTGCAAATCGATACAGGGAGCGATCTCCTGTGGATAAATTGTGCCGGATGTTTAACTTGTCCCAGGGAAAGCGATCTTGGAGTATGTTTTCAAGATAGTTTGACTAAATTTTATTCCGTTAATATAAAAAGATATTCATTACATTCCTTTTCTGATTCCCTTTTGCAGATCCCACTGGCACTATACGATCCTCTGAATTCCTCGAGTGCCAAAATGATTACTTGTGATGAAGATTTTTGCTCAGCCAGACTTGACCCTTCTAATAGTAACTGTATTATAGGGTCACGATGTCAGTATGTTGTTAAGTATGGTGATGGGAGTTCAACGAGAGGATATTTTGTTAGAGATACGGTGCAACTTGATAGAGTATCTGGGAACCTTCAAACGGATAGTATGAAAGGGAAGATTTCATTTGGGTTAGTTAATTGTTACATTACTTTAATAAGAAGTTTATAAGAAATGGAGTTATATAATCTAAGGGTTATTGCATAAAAAGTAACCAAATTTCGTCTGATTTTTTCTTTGGGTAACCATCTTTATTTTCACCCATGAAACCGCAGAACTTTAAAAGTTTCATATTAAGAGACTCTGTACAATTTGACATGTCTGTAAGTTTGACCATGTTGACTTTATTTGCTCACTGGTATAAGATTACCTTTGATCTATTTGTATGAAGTCGTATACTTTTTTCATTGGTGACAACTCATATGGTTGCTCAAAACATATTTCAGCCCAAGGTTCAGGAGTGTTTGGGATTGCTTATTAATACTACTTATTTGCTTTCAAATGTTATATATAGTAGTTACCAACATAGTAAATTAAACACATAAGCTATTCAGCCAAACACTAAAATGCTTATGTGCTTTAATAATAAGGAGTTAAGCACTTAAATTTACTTTTATATATGCTACAACTTTTGGTATTTGCTAAAACTTGCAGGATGATTCTAAGTCTAACTTTCTTAATTTTTCCAAGATAGGTGTGGATCCCGACTACTAGGGCAATTAGGTGGAACTGAACAAGCCCTAGATGGGATACTAGGGTTTGGACAATCAAATTATTCCATAATTTCACAACTTGCTTCCGCAAAAAAGGTCAAAAAGACGTTTTCACATTGCTTGTCGGGTTATAAAGGCGGGATCTATGCCATTGGAGAAGTGGTGGAGCCAAAAGTACAAACAACACCAATCATGCCTAATGAGTAAGCAAGCATTTATAATTTTTATAAGTAACCTACCTATGACATTTGACATTTGTTTTATGTATAGTAGAATCTATATTATGTTCTTTTTTGGTTTTTGCACAATTATGAACTACTGTTTGAGTCTCCACGTGCGATGAAGATCACACGTCAATATTTCTAATATAAGTGGTGTTTTTCATTCTTCAAACATATATGTATGATAACTTTTGACGATTTTTTTATCTACAATTTAGTGACCACTTTAATATTGAGTTGATGGCCATTGACGTGGGTGGTGATTTTATACACGTTCCAACGAGTTTTTTAAACACACCATCAATGCGTGAAACAATAATCGATAGTGGTACGACATTGGCTTATTTTCCTGACGAGGTTTACAAGCAACTAATGGAAAAGGTAAGTGGCATTGTGAGATACTTTTTAAAAACAGTTTTTTACCCGTTACTATAATCTCATTATACTTGTAACCTAGATAATGGCCGCACAACCGAATGCTCATTTTCACATAACTGAAGAAGATTTCATGTGTACCAAGTACAGAAGAAAGTAAGTGTTGTTCTACTTTATTATATGTTTCTTAATTTAGAAACTTCATATACTATGATTTATACTTAATTTATCATATGGCTAGATGTATCAACATTTTGAAGAATTAGAATTTAACTTTGAAACCGCAGTGTTGATTATGGTTTTCCAGTCGTCACGTTTCAGTTTGCTGATTCGCTTCAGTTGAAAGTGTATCCCCATCAATACCTCTTTAGAGTTCGGGTATATGGTCAGATTTAATAAAGAAATTTATTTTTATTATCATATGTAGCGGTTGTATGTGACATCTTTGACTGTATTATCAGAATAAAGATTGGTGCATTGGTTTTCTTAGCAATGGCAACAATCCACATTCGTCAAAAGACATGACCTTGCTGGGAGGTTAGCCGTGAATTTCCATAAAATTTTTGACAGTTCTTTAAACTGTTTAGGTTAATATTTTCAAACTTTTGTTGGTAATTTGTTATCATTGATTTAAACGCAGATCTTGTACTAACAGATAAGTTGGTAACTTATAACATGGAAGATCATACTATTGGATGGACAGACTATGATTGTACGTAGTCTTCTCTCATTTCTATTAGTTTTTCTGTGTGAAGGTGAAGGATTGTACTAGTCGAGTAGGTTGCAAGGACGGAACTATGTAGGGGCAGGGGAGGTCCCCCCAAAAATTTGCGGCACCTTGTGTAAATATTATAGGTTTTAGGGGTAATTTAGTTGTGGTTACAAACAAATCTCCGATTCGGCCCCCTCAAAATAAATTTGGCGCCCCCCCAAAAAATGTTCAAGTTCCGTCTATGGTAGGTTGGGCAATAAGTAAAAAGTTTATAAATTATTACCCTGTTTATTACGATTACATAAAACAATATTATCGCAATAGGAATTTAAATATTTGAATAACAGGATTTTTAAAAAGTGTATAGTACCCCAAATGGATTTGTTCGTAGGTAAATGGGTTAAAATTGTCACCTTTACCATGTTGAATGGGTGTGAAGATGGTATAAATGATGTTGGATTTGTCGTTGTTTCAGGCTCATCGAGCATTAAAGTAAAGGATGAAGAGACAGGGAGGGTGTATGAGGTTGGTGCTCATGACATTTCTTCATCAGGTCGTACATGTGGCCCGGTTTTCATTTTGATGGTGTTTATAATGGCTACTAAAATGGTAATGTATTAGGAACACATGGCAGGAACCGAGCATGTTGTAACCATGTTATATGGTTATTATCAATAAATAAAATATACTAGATATGAAGTTCAAATCTTGCTTCTTGTTTGGTTGTGTTACCAACACTTTTTTGACCCGTTTATAAATGGGTCGATTTGGGTTAGACTTGATATTTAAGGGGAATAATGGGTTAAAGTACAATATATAATAATAAGTATGCTAATAAAAAGTGCATATGGCTAACAAGAATAAACTCTCTTAACCAGAAAATCTTCATAACGTCATTATAATTCGGAGCAATACTTGAGTATGCATATGTAGGTTAAGCTATACGTATACATTCATAAAGTCATTTAGTTAAGGCTAATGGAGCCAAACATGGTATGCATACGTAGGTTTAAGTATATGTATGCAATCATAAAGTCATTTAGTTGGGGCTAACGTCACATACGTGAGTATGCATATGTAGGTTAGCGTATACTATACGTATATATTCATTTAGTCATTTAGTTAAGGATAACGGAGCCAAACGTGAGTATGCATACGTAGGTTAAAGTATATGTATGCAATCATAAAGTCATTTAGTTAGAGCTAACGTAGCAATATGTAAGTATGCATACGTAGGTTAGGGTATACGTACGCAATAGTCGTTCAGTTAAGGCTGGCGGAGCAATATGTGAGTATGCATATATAGGTTAGCGGTATACGTATGCAATCATAATGACTTTACAATAAGGCTGGCGGAGCATTACTTGATTATGGATACGTAGGTTAATTTGGGAATATGTATGCAACTAACCTCATTCTAATAAGGGCAGACAGAGCAACACGTGAATATGCATACCTAGGTTAAGGTACACGCATGCATACGCGTGCGTGGATGTACATGAAGATTTGTACATGGAAATATGCTCATTCTAACTAGAAACAAATCATAGGCATATCTTACAGAAAATTTCTTTTATATAGAAAGATTTAAGGTAGCCATAATAACATTTTACACAACCCATGTTATAAGTAGACTGATTTTACAAAGTTGTCCTCAAAAACTGTACTAGAAAGTACAGAAGCCCAAGAAACAATGCTAGTTGGTAGGCATCCTTTGAAAGTCATCCTGATTTTGGAAGAACTGTAATTAGGGTCATTTACTAATGATGATGATTAGCAAGGTTAATGTAGAATGAAATGACATTTAAAGAGAAAAAAATAATAATAATAATCGCCAGAGGGATCTGGATAGATTTCCAAATTTTCTTTCTTTGGCAAGAAATGGCTTGAAAAGTTCTTGAGAGAATCAGAGAAATCTATTGAAGATTCAATTGTATAAAATAAACGGAGTGATGCCCAGAAATAAGCCTGACTGCCTGAGCAATGGTTGATGATGAAGATAGATCCCAAACCTCTTCATGCTCGATAACTTGACCACTGATTTGATTAAGTGTAAACTGAGAGTTGACTTTTAGTATCACTGGTCCTCCTACACTAGCTAGGGGGTTATTAGGGTTCCCTTTTAAAGTCCAGTTTATATTCAGTACACTAGTAGGCAACATCAACATGTCCTGCACACTCTGTGAAAACAAGTGGGTCAAACAAGGTAGACATGCCAAAAAATTCTGGTAAAAACGGGTAATTTTGGTATACTAGTCGGGTTGGGCTGACTCGCCAGCAGATCATAGTTTCAATTTTGTAAATAGTTAGTTTATACAGTATGATTCTTTATATAAACGATTTAAAACATAGCGTTAGATCCGTTTTGACCCGTTTAATATTTAGCATTTTCTGTTTTGTAGTATTTAACTACAATTATCACACGAATAAAACTTGTATTGCCCGTTTTCATATTGATACGTTGAAAATGCTTCCTAGATGAGTAGTAGCAGTTAGGTTGTGTTTGGGATTGCTTATTTTAATGTACTTACCTGATTAAATATACATAAGTTTCGACCCAGTGACGGAGCTACTTAATGACTTGGGTATGCCATGGCCAACCCAAACTTTTGAGCAAAAGCTTATGCATCTCTTAAATGTATATTATAATGGTACTTCAAAATAATTTGGCCCACCCTTTAACGTTTGTATTTTCATGCATTCTATAGCGTTTTTCAACTAGATTAGTTAATTTACCTTCCTTTATTTTTGCTTTATAGATTTAAACTTAAAATACGTTGTACTATGTATTGTTCACCAATTAAAATTTATAGTTTTTCCTGATTTAACCTTGAAACAAGTTTCATATATTGGAGTTTGTTAATTATTTTCTTTAAAGACTTTGACTGGCATTTTTTTAAATGCGAAACATAGCCTTAAGAGCATCTACATTTCATAACAACAACAACAACAACAACAAACCCAATCCCGCCAAGGCAGGGTATGGGGGAGGTAAAATGTAGACAGATCCTACCCCTACTTCCAGGTAAACCCGTATGTAGAGAGACTGCTTCCAACGAGACCTCCGGCAAGTGCATGTGTGCTAGTGCGAAAGTATAGAAATAGCATACGACAAAAACAAAAGGCAAAAGCGATGTAAAGAAAGCAAGCAAACAAGCAAACATGGCATACAGGAAAAAGAACCACTCACAAACACACCGAAAAAAGCCAATAGCAAAGCGCAACAGAATAAGACCAAAAGCCTAGGCACACCAAAAGCAGACCAACAAAAGCTAATGTACAAAAAAACACGTAGCACCAAAACCAAACGCAAAGCAAAGCAAAGAAGCACACGAGGCAAAAGCAAAAGGGGCAACCATAGCGAAACAAATAAGCACACGAGGCAAAAGCTAATGTAAAAAAAACACGTAGCACCAAAACCAAACGCAAGGGGCAAGACAAAGCAGGAAAAACCTAAGGGGGCAACAACAGAGCAACGCAAACCACGCACGGGGCCTAAGACTACGGCAAAGCAAAAGAGAGGCCACAAAACAAAACACGCAAAAGCCAAGCACCTAGCACCACTACTCGCAAATCAGTCAAGCACCTAACACCACTACCCGCAAATCCTAATTCTATCCCTCCACCCCTTCCTATCTGAGATCATGTCCTCGGTCAAACTAAGCTCCGTCAAGTCAAGCTTAAGTCTATCCTCCCACCTGATATTGGGTCTGCCTCTCCTTCTCACCCCATCTATAGCAAGCGCTCGACCTTCTAAGCGGCGGCGGTGGCCTCCTCCTGACATGTCCAAACCACCTCAACCTTCCTTCTCTCATTTTCGAAACAATATTCCCTACCTCAAGTTTAGCTCTGAAAACTCCGTTCGGGATCATGTCAAGCAAGGTTTTACCACAAGTCCATCTTAGCATCCTCGGTTACCGCCACCTCTACCACAGTTAGCATGTGCCTTTAATATGGGCCAACATTGAGCCAGACAAGATAGCGGTCTAATCGCCACCTTATAAATTTTCCTTTAACTTAAATGGGATGTTCTTGTCGCATGAAGGACTCTGAAGCCTCCATCTCGCCCACCCCGCTCTAATCCGTGGCACTACTACACAAAATCTCATAGAAACCGGTCAAAATAGCCCATGAAGAGTGGTTTTCGGACCACTCTTTCATACAAGGGGGTATCTCCATGATACGAAACACATATAGAAACCGGTTGTACAACCTACACAAAATCTCTGTTAGAAGCATCGAATGACCGGTTTTCTTAAGAATCGAATCGATCTATATTAGAGAAAACACACATGTTTTTATTAGACATTGGCATCGGTTCTTCCACAACATGTCTTTATATAAACTTCTAACCTATCTTTATATAGAGTAAAAGATATGTTTTATATCAAAACTGTCTTTATGTGAATCTTTTTATTAAAAAAAAATTGTTTTAGAAATTCCAATTTTTGAAATTTCATAATCCCAATTTTAATCACCATAATAAAGAAATATAAATGCAACAAATATATATATATATATATATATATATATATATATATATATATATATATATATATATATATATATATATATATATATATATGTGTGTGTGTGTGTATAGTGATTTAAATACACCATCAATGTTGAAGTCAATAAATTAAATTAAAATAATACTTCATTTCATCAAAACATAAATCTTAGACAAAATCAAGATGGAAACACTAGAATTCAACAAACTAGAGAAAATTACTAGAATTTAACGTAAATAGCCATAATTATTTGGGATCAATCACGCCACATTGTAAACCATGCACCAATGATGGCGTTCAACTCTTTGTTCTCTAACGGACGCTCGTCACTCCAAGGTACCTATACATAAATTAATGAAATAAACACATTAGCAATTTTGTATGATTAAATCATGTGACAAGAGCAGGTTGCCAAAGAATGATGTTTGTCCACTATGAAATCCATCAGTTAAATATGTTAAATGTAATTGACCACACAAACAGAAACATTACTAAATCAGCATACACACAACAAATGGTTGGCTATTTACAAAGTCATGCACCCATTTCATAACATAAACAAATTGCAAAGTTATTTAACAAGCACTAACCTTGTTTGGGAAATTGTCGTTTTGATACTTGAGCACAAAGTCATGCATCCATTTCATTACATAAAATCCGCACTCCCAATTAAATGGCTGGCGATTTACAGCAGGGAATACCCACATCAGACTACCAACGACACTAAAAAAATAACCAACATTGTGTAAGTTAAAATTTATAGAAAAAATGTCAAATCTAGTAACAAGAAAAGATAATTCTTACGACTCCACAAGGCTTGTGAGCGAGTAACTTTCCTCATTCTTGTTTGAATCCTTGGAAGAATTCAAAATAAATCCCATTCCATGTTTTGGGCAAATAATGAAGAGCACATAGTGACTACCGCATTTTGTATAAAATAAAAGCAGTGACCACATGAACAATATTGCAATAATAATTAAAATGGTAAGATATGGTACCCTTGTAGATACGGTGCAAGATAAAACTCGTAACCCTCCAAAGGTTTCGAGTCAAGTAATCTAGGGTAGCCCACTTTTCAAACACGCATGCATCTGTCAGAATCAATCCAGGTTCAAGAATCCAACCTTGTTCAAGTGGGCGCCCCTTAAGGTGATCTGATGACCTAATTTAAACATATACGATATACTAACATAAATTAATGTGAAAAGAACAATGCCTTTAGCTACATGTTCAAAACATAAATGAGCTTACATCTCAAAAGGGTCGGATGCCACACTCCGGTTCTTGATTCGTCAAAAGTTCAATTATGTCATTGCATTAATTGAAAAGTAAGAATCGTCGACTTGTCGGAAGACCTCCTTATCAACACGAATAGCATACGGGTCAAGACAATCTCCACCCCGACACATCCAACGATTATAGCCATCTAACACGACTTGGGTTTATTCAATTGTATATCATGTTCGAGATCCAACAATTTTTTCTATTCTCGACTTTCTCCTTTTCAACTGCACATGTAATGGCATTCATATTAACGAACATGATTGAAATATGTAAAACCGAATTATTGATGAAATAAATATAGAGATTATGGACAATTATAATTCTACCATGTCTACGTGTCTACATCATCATAATGAAATGATGGTTTTCTTTCTAAAATTCTATCATAATGCATACTCATCAATATGAAAGCTAGGTTGATGTGTGCAAATACTATAGGCATCGTTTAGGGATTCAATTGCTATAAATAATAAATGGTGGTTATTTGTTGTCCTTACAGCAGTACAAAATATATGAACGTAATTATTGATGTAAATAAATATAGAGATTATGGAGATGTATAAAACTTAAAACATATACCACAACAATTATCTGCAATTCCACTTAACAGCTTTATACATGTATAATGATAAATCTATGTTCATGAAATAGATGTGCCAACCAAGCTCAAGATCATATTGATACCAAGTAGATTGTAAAAATAACAAAGTCTGCATATAAAGTTAATCTCCTTCATGTCACTACTACCAACTTTAACTAATCAAAGATGTATGTTTACAAACTTGCCTCACTTTGTAAGTTTTTGAGAAATTTTCACATAAAGTATAAGTGTATAACCAAAATACCTTCCCCCTAAGTGTATGCAATGTATGACTAATTTACCTTACAAAAAATTAAGACAGTACCAGATGTATGTTCATTTCATATTATCATTGTGGAGAAGTATGCCAACGGATGAAGTTAAAGCCAGCATGCCCTTGGGTTCAAACATTATTTAGACCAGGCATTCCTCACGGTTCAAATAAAAACTAGCACAAATCATTTGCAAGCAAGATGGCTAAATAAGGTAAAATAAGCTAAAGACCGCTACACCTAAGCTATATTACCTAAAAAGCTACTAATGAAACTAGAATAAGCTAAAAAAAGCCACTAATAAGCTAGAAAAAGGCACCTAAATTCTGATGTGAAGGTCAGAATGCAAAGAAGAAAAAGCAACCTAAGGGGCCTTTTTGGCTTATAAATAAGCCACTAAATCTATTCCTAATCCTACAAGAAGCCTCAAAAGATTAACATGGGACACATGGCATCCTAAAAACTAATTGGGAACCGATTATAGCGAGAAATGACTTATAAATAAGTCGTGAAAAGCTATCCGGTGGATGCGATAGAATGAAAACAAAAAGTGGCAATGGGCGATTTTGAGTGCAATTTTAGCTAAGGTAAAGTGATCCTAAGGACAAATAAGCTAAAGATATATTGAGTTGGGTATGTAAAGATGTAAGAAAAGCAAATTTGAAAAAGTTTCGTTTAAAAATAAGCTGCCTAAAGACCTGTGAACAGTAGATTTGATGCTGTTCTGATGCAGGACAGAACTTATTTTATTTTTTACTTTTTTGCTATGCAACGTTTACAAAACCTTGAAAACCTGTTTGAATCCTTTCATTACTACTTTAAAAGCTTAAAATCACATTGACATGTAAAGTCAAAGTGGGTATAATTGTGTTTTGACCCAGGTTTGAGCCAAAACCAAACACCCCTTTAATGGGGCAAAAGCACTTAAAAACTGATTTTCCTGATACTAAATCTTAAAATTTGTTATGAAAGCCATGTAGTGACACTAATAAGTAAATAGACATGAACAAAAAGCACCTTCAATAAGCTGTTAATAAGAAACTTGTTTGGACAGAATTTCAATAAAATTAGCCGAATTTAATAAAAATGTCAACGAAGCACAAATTAACATTGATGACACAAGCCAAATGAAACTACACACGCTTTTTAAGACCTTGCATTTTAATAACTTGGTACTTTTTTGTAATTTTTGAACCTATGGTGTATTTTGTTAGTAACCAATTATGAGCAGGCTTACAAGTATAGAGTTGCTATTATAGGCTTACCCGTTCCTTTTGTTTAGCAACTTCAGCAATCCTATCCAACGCTTTCTTGTGCTTGGTGGTTACTTCCAGTGCTTTGTCCTTGTTGGGTGCTTTTAAGATCTCTTTTACTTGTCCCTGCTTTGTGGAAGCTTGTTTTTGCTGTTGATGGAGCACACGCTTGGTTGTGACTTTCGATATAGGGGCTTTAGACAATCCCTATGAATTCCATTTGATATACATGAGAAAAGCTTACATTATGACACAAAGTGGGAGATCCAAATTATATAGTACCTTAAAACGTGCAATGGCATTGATTGGCCATTGGATAAAGCCCTTCATCGCAAGATTCTAAATTTGCGATTTCATCATCCGCACGGCAGCTCCATACGCTTATGAAATTCAACAACATCGATAACGGACACCTTCATGTGGCCCTTTAGCATTTTCTCGTCTGTATAAGACCATTTCCAATTGAAATATCATTGCGATGGCGCATGTGACCTTCTCCCGGTTAAAAGGAACTGGGTGGTACAAACAATGAAGGTTTCCTCCTACATAAAACGTACCAAGTAGTGAAACAAAAGAAGTAAAGATGAAATCAAGTGGTTTATAACTAGAATAAAAGTCGAGTCGGTTATATAAAATTTGGTTACTATTAGATGATTTTGAGAAGAAAATTTGTTTACCTTTATGCAATCTAACTTTACGATGCTTGTGGTCGAGCTAACATTGGACCTCCTCTGGCCCGAGCCCAGAACGCTATCTTGCATTGGTGAAAACCCCTCATTATGTCCAGCTTGCATTTCCTTGCGCACTTCCTTTATGCAATCTACCTTTACAACGTTTGTGGTCGAGCTAACATTGTTCCTCCCCTGGCCCAAGTTCGGGATGTCATTTTGCCTTGGTGAAAATGCCTCATTACTATCAACTTGCATTTCCTTCATCACTTCGCCTTGCTTCTAGCCTCATTTCCTTCCAAAACAAGCTTGACTTAAGTTCTTCCTTCATTTCTTGCCTCATTTCTTGCCTCACTTGATTTTTTATCTCTTCAATATCTTCTCGTTGTTGATACGTCCTCCTTTTTCTAACATATCCTTCAATGCCTTTTTTATATCCAACATCACACCCGACCCCCCTAGTGCGTCCCAGGTGCTCGGTCCTAATACCAAGATAGGGATCTACTCCCGCTTTAGATTCTTCGACCTTGCGACAACTTTATGGTTGCTTGTATCTATTCAAGAATGAAGAAAAACTACTTAATATACATCTACCAACAAAAAATCGTAGTATACTAAAAAGGAAATGATTAGAGTACCAAATTCTTTGAAACATCAATTAACTCAGAGTCAATGTCTTGATTCCGTCCTTGTCATGGGAGCCCGAGCCAAACAATAGTTACTCCACGAATGTCCGGTATTAAGTGGAGTTCATTGCCTTTTCCGGTCATTCCTTTCCTCTTGCCACTTGTTTTTCAAAACCACGGTACCCTTTTGATCCTAACCGGGCCGATTTATATGTTGTTTTCCTCGTTCACTTGCTTTCACGCAGCTTTCTACAAATAGGAGTAACAAATGAATTACAAAGATTTCAAAACAAGAATAAGTAAATCATAATATTAGAGTAATACAAACTAAAGTGAAACGTACATTTTTTCGTGTATTTTCTTTCCGATGTAATTCTTCCCATACATGAGGCTCTATGAATGTCCATTTCCTAACGGTGATATCCCCTAAGCATGTATTTAACCCGTAGTTTGGTCTTGAATGCCTTCCACTTAGTACCACATGATACAAGCGTCGTTTCGACATCATCATTCTCTAGTCCGAAATGTGCCTCGCTTGATGTAGAGATAAAGCTTATTATATGTAATACATTTATTAAATCGGAAGAAACCACAATTAATGATAGCAGATACTATACCTTGATATCGCCCACAAAAGTTTTTTCTTCCTTTGTTACATGCTTCCAAGTATTTTTCACAATAGAAATTAACCTCCTGTACGAGTTCCGTGATATTTTCCATATAAATTTTGCCACTTGCCTATGGCTTCGACCAAACCGATTGAATTCAACAGATTCACCAAATAGGAAGATCTTGGATTCGATTGATTCCTCTCCTCATTCTTGGTACGGGAGGGTCCTAAAATTCAAGTATACATTAGCCATTAAAGATGTTTGATGACTACATCATGGAAAAGTAACATAAGTTCACAGCTGTTTTGAAAATGCTAATATGGGACAGAACAATGGGATATCATACAGCACAACAAGGCAGATGGGAATTTTTAAGCAAACTTTTAAGCATTATGAAAACATTAATTGGCAATCTAAACTGGAAACATGTAAATTAGGCTACACTACCAACTAGAAACATCAATTTAAACTAACTTTAAACTAACTTATAACCTCAAAATTACTGATGAACAGACTTGATATGGGATGAAACTGCAGATAATCGTAGGCGAATAGGCTACTTGAAGCACAAATATAAGCAATCATAGCACTTCCAAACATCAAATAAGCAACAAGCAGAGAATGTATGATGCATAGAGAATAAGGAAAACCATTTTAAACTTACTTTAACTCTAATTAAGACTGAAAATTACCTATGGAATAGGTGATTTGGGACGAATCGACAAAGGGATGATTTGAAAATGAAACTTATAACACACATGTGACTTGAAAAACTTGAAACATTGAATGAGAAAGCCTTAAAACATGTTTAGAAACTTAGGTGACTCAGATTTAAACAACCTAAACTATCAAAACTCTAAAAATTTGGTTAATCCAAACACCCTCTTATTCAACTAAAATTCAATTTAAACTTGAAAACTTCATAAAAACTGATTTGAACTGGATTGAAATGAACAAATTAACAATAAAACTAACTGTTTAACAACTTGAAATCACAAATTACCATAAACCGAATTGACCTTTGAAATTTGACTTTTGTTGACTCTCTTTGACTTTTGCAAAACCGAATTTGAGACAAAGCTAATAGCAATTAAACTCACATAAGCTTATATAAGCTTATATGAGCTTAATTGAACAAGAGTTGAATGCTTGAAATGAATTTTAAGTAATTAAAGCTAATGACAAGTAGTTGGAAATAAAAAGGAAAATTGTATTAATGAAAATTGAGGATACAAATTACAATGAACCGAATATTAAGCTACTTGAAAAACATTTAAAATGACAGAAAACAAAATGGTAACATTATTCTAAAGCATGAAAATTTGAGAAGTTTCAAGTGATTTCAAGCTTATCCATGGTATCGGCAAATTGGCCATGACGGCTTCAAGCCGGTTTGGCATTGGAACAAAGGTTCGATTAGGCGTTTACTACTTAAACCAATATCATATGTCTTTAATGAATAGTATCCATATATAAGCATTCGGATGTGTAATTCATATTAAAACATATATAAACATGTACATAAAAAATGTTGCAACAAAGTTATACTATGTAATGCATTTTCATTTGTATTGATCTATTTAAGTAAAAGACTACATCTTCTTTCATCCCAAATAACCAAAGACTCGTTTTTCATTTTACTTTGTTAGTTTCAAAAGGTTGTAACCACAATCAAGTTTGCCACTGTTACATAATTATGGTATACAAGCCGAAAGGAAAATAGCCAAAAAGAAAATTAGCTTATCAATGCTCTTTACTGAAACCATAACATTTTAATTCAGAATAAGATGAAATACTCTTTACTTGTTAAATAGCATAAGTTTAATTTAAGTTTTTCTATTCATGCAATACAACAAATAGTTGGGGTGTAAACACATAACCACATATTTTACATTTTAAAAACACTAATTAACACAAACGAACCTAAGCAAAATTACAAATCGAAGATAAACTATTGATTAAGAGAAAAAGACATACCATTTTTGTTGCTTACGGTTCGTGATTCAATGACTCTGATATGAGGAAAAAGTCCGGTGTTGGCAGGAAAGGTGCTTGGTGGTAAGATGGTGGTGATGTTTAGGGTTTGTGATTCTGATATGAGGAAGAATACGCCTTTTATACATCATTTTTTGGCGGGATTTGAGAGAGATATTGGAGGAGAATGAAGAAAAAGGAGGGAGTATCTTTTTCATTGCTGAATGATCGGATACAGTTTAATGTTAGTATCTTTGTGATTGCTGAAAGAGGAGAGGATACAGTTACGGTTTGACTTTCTTTTTTATTCTTAGTATTACTTTTTTTTTTCTTTTTTTTTAACTATATAAAAAAAAATATGTAAATACAAACCAAACAAAATCTTTTTGTTTTTTTTTTTTTTTTTTCATATTTCCCCTGCAATAATAAATCAAAATGAAAGCACGATAATTAGTTGATTTATATAATAATGAATTATTAACGAGATGCATATATTAAATATTTGATAATTGCTTTATTACCCGAATGGCGCATATGGTTTTTTTAAACCTCATGTCCTTCTTGGTGGTCGGATCTCAAGTAAAGTGTATCATCAAGAACATCATCCGTAGATTGTATACCGATAGAAAAAGGAGGTAGCTCGTCAAATTGATTATATTCATCCTCGTCTACAACATTATCAACACCAACTATACGCCGTTTACTTTGCAAGACAATGTGCCATCTCTTATCTTTTAAGTCCTCAACAAAGAATACTTGGGTGGCTTGTTTTGCTAGAATGAATGGATCGGTTAAATGGCTGTTTGTTGAAAGATTGACACATGTGAAACCGTCAGTATCAACTTTAACACCTCTTATGTTATTGACCCATTTACACTTCAATAGCGGTATAACGAACAAATTGTAATCCAATTCCCAAATTTCTTCAATGACACCATAATACGACTCTTTAGCGACTGACATTCGCGATGAATCATTGTTGTTGCTATTAGCGTTACACCACTATTTTGCACAATGCTCTTTTCATCTTGTTGTTTGGTATAAACGATATCCGTTGATGTCGTAGCCTTGATATTGAAGTACACGACGTGGGCGATACCCCGCTTGTACCACATCTCGCATCCATATTGTCGAGCATACAAATAACTTTATCTGCCAACCATTGTGAAAATGTTCTTTTATGCTCAGCTTCCAACCAAAGCATACCTCGATGGCTGTTATTTTGTTGTAAGTATGACATGTGCTCATGTATGTATGGTTCAATGCACGTCGTGTTTTGCAAGACTGTAAAATGTGCTTGTTCTAAATCGTTGTTGTTCGGTGTGACATCTTTGCGCCCAATTGTTCCCATCCCATCGAGTCTACCCTCGTGTCGATGTTGCGGAAGGCCAATATCTGGGATATCATCCATATAGTTTGTACAAAACTGAACCACTTCTTCGGAAGCATACCCTTCAACAATACTACCCTCTGGTCGATATCGGTTCCTTACATATCCTTTTAAGAAACCCATATACCTCTCGAATGGATACATGTATCGCAGGAATACAGGCCCACAAGACTTTATTTCTCCAACAATATGAGATACGAGGTGAACCATGACATCAAAAAAGGAAGGTGGAAAGTACATCTCGAGTTGGCAAATAGTAAGAATAATATCACTTTGCCACTCATCCAACTTTTCAGGATCAATAACTTTTGAATGAATCATGTTAAAAAAGACAAAGCTTTGTGATCGTGTGGCGTACTCTAGGTGGTAGTACTCCACGAATAGCGATTGGAATCATCTGTGTCATTAAAACATGACAATCATGAGACTTCATACCAAGCAACTTCAAATCTTTCATCGAAACCAACTTCCTAATGTTAGCGTAATAGCCGGATGGAACCTTAACACCGTAAGAATTCACAAAATATGGTTTTCTCAACCTTTGACAAGGTATAACAAGTCAAGGCAAATACATTTTTTACCATTCGTCACTTGTGGTGCGAGCTCATCTCTAATTCCCATTTCGACCATGTCTTTACAAGCATTAACCCCATCTTTTGTTTTTCCGGAATGTTCAATAATAAGCCTAACAAGCTTTCACAAACATTTTTCTCGATATGCATAACATCAAGGCAATGTCGGACTTGCAAATGTGTCCAGATTCCAATTCCCGAATATAGACCTTTTTTTCCATATGTTTTTAGGAGGAGCTTTAACCTTTTTTCCAAAAATAATGTTTAAATCCGAAACTGTGGAAAGTGCAGCGCATGCGTCCAATGGTTGTACCATCACTCTATTCTCTATTGTACCATCAAACAATTTCTTCTTTCTACGATACGGGTGATATCTTTCAAGCGACCTCCGATGCCCCATATATACTGTTTTCCTACAATTAGTTAACCATTGGGAATGGGTTTCCTTTTCACAAACAGGACATGCCTTCTCTCCTTTTGTACCATAGCCTGACAAGTTACCGTATGCTGGAAAATCACTTATTGTACAATAAATCATGGCAAACAGTCGGAAACTCTCTTTCTTGTACGCATCATAGATTTCAACACTGCTTCCCATAATGTTATCATGTCATCAATTAACGGCTCCAAGTACACATCAATATCGTTCCCAGGTTGTTTCGGACCTTGAATTAGTAATGACATCATGATGTATCTCCGTTTCATGCACAACCAAGGTGGAAGATTGTATATGCATAGTAGAACCGGCCAAGTGCTATGACGACTACTCAAGCTTCTGAATGGGTTAATTCCATCTGAACTAAGTCCAAACCGTATGTTTCTGATCTCAGATCCAAATTTTTCAAAATCATGATTTATCCTTTTCCATTGAGGAGAATCAGCCACATGTCTCATTTTCCCATCTTTTTTACGCTCTTCAGCATGCCAACGCAACAATTTGGCATCCTTTGGGTTTGCATATAACTTTTTCAATCTAGGTATGATGGGAAGATACCACAATAATTTAGCTGGAGGACCATTCTTTGTCACATCACTATTAAGTTCCGTAAGATTCTTTTGCTTATACCTTGATTCATTACATATAGGACATTCGTGAAGGTCTTTATACCCTTTTCTGTACAATATACAATCGTTTGGACATGCATGTATTCTTTGGACTTCCAATCCCATCGGGCATGTTAGTTTTTTTGCTTGATATGTCGAAACGGGAAGCTCATTATCTTCAGGGAACGCTTCATGTAACAACTCTAATAAGGTAGTGAAACTTTGGTCACTCCAACTACTTTTTGCTTTTAAATCCAACAGCTTCACCACTAAAGAAAGTTTAGTGAACTTCTTGCATCCATTATACAATGGTTTCTCTGCATCAACGAACAATTGATGCAATTTTTTAACATTCTTTTCAGCAACATTACTTTCCACGTCGTGTAACATCTCATCTAGATTATCATGATGGTTATCGCTATTACTATCATTCTCCACGTGATTAGTGTCCGAAACAAATGTGTGGGTGTCAACTCTCGGCTCACCATGAAGAGTCCAACGAGTATAATCTTTGTCAAACCCTTTTTCTATGAGATGGCCTCTAATCGGGTTAGACTCGAAAATGCACACGTTATTTCTACACTCTTTACAAGGGCAAGAAATCTTTGTTTCTCCTGTTTTTCTCGATGATCCTCGGCGCATTTAATAAATTCGCACAACCCTTTCATGTATTCGGGGTAAAGCGATCTATCTTATACATCCATGTATCACGATCCATCTAAAAAAGGAAAAAGAAACATGTTAGAGAAAATAAAACTTAAAAGGCTCGTTAATCACACAAGGCTCGGGGTTGTTTATTATTTTTAGCTCGTTTATACATGGTTATATGTTTAGAAATTATATGTACACATTTTTTTTAGGGCTCGTTTAGTCTTGTGAGCCTAATCGATGTTTATATATAAAGCTCGGTCAAGCTCGATTATTAAATAAGATCAAAATTAAGCTTAAACTTGGACTCGAGCTCGTATAAGCTTGACTTACTCGCTAATTTTGCCTATCCGATCCCGAACTTTTCACAAACGGCTCTCGCTCGTTTCTACTTCTACTTGATACATGCTCTCCTAAATTTTAGGGTCGGTCAAATTCCCATTTTTCTCATTCCCTACTAAATTTCTAATTTCCTCTCTTGATTATTACCATTTCTAAATTAATAATTTTTCCCTCTAAAAAATCACAAAACACTTTTAATTATTTTACGGACTCTCATTTTCCCCTCTTTTTTCATTTTCCCCTCTTTTTTCCCTCTAAAACATTTGTCAAGAGGGTGCTGCAATCTCTGAGCAGAAAGCGATTCAACAGATAATCAATTCTAAAGGATGAGGCTAAAAGCTACCGTCACAATTCTCAACCGTACTTCTGCCGTCGACTACTCTCACAAGGTTTAATTATTCTATCACCCCAATTAACTACTAATTTGATTGTGTTTGGGTTGTTTATTATACGGTTAGACCTAATTGAAATGAAGTCAATTTATGAAATAAAACTTATTAATTTTTTAGACTTAATTGAGATGTAGATATTTGTGTAATTGTATCTCTTTTATGAAAGTGAAACATGATACTTGTAGGTTGATTATGGTTCAAGAATGGATATTTGGTGTAGGAAAGGTTCATGGACTGCTTTTGGGAGTGCAAATGGGTTTTATCATTGATAAAGGTTTTGGGAGTGGAACTGGGTTTATATCATTGATAAAGGCATCAGGGTATTTTGGATTAATATGGTCTCATTGGTTATAAACCTGTTAAGAAACTGTGGTGGTTGTACTATACTTTAGCTGCTTATATGGTCTCATTGGTTACTAAGGATTTAAAGTACTGATTCAGGTTTGTTTGATTCTGATGGTGCTTTAGTATGTATTTGTTATTCAATTGATATCAAGTCAGTTAGGAATAAAGCTTCAGTGAGTTATGTGGTTTCATTTTGCAAAAAAAATGATGTCTCCTCAAAGTGTTCAACTCAGGTGTATATGCCACTGATGCCAAATTTAGTGCTAGTGACTCTTGTGTCCCCGTAAGTACAACGTTAGGGGGTGTTTGGTATAGGTTCTCAATACTTTTTATGCTTTGTAAAATTATCGATGACATTATAACAACTTTAGACTAGCAAATTTCACATATTTCATCTAAAAACCGGATAAACATTTTGAAGAAGCAAATTCAGAAAATCATTAGAACTCATTATGTGTTGTAAGTGTTACAGATAACCTTTATCTGTTGTACTATACTTTTCTTGGCCGACATCTAGTAGACTAAATGACGTCAAAGAGAAAACTAATTATTTTATAAAATTACAAAGGGTGCTTTACCCGAGTCTATAGGCAGGTTATCGAAGGGCATCAAGCAACTATTTTGCTTGAGCTATTGACTAAAGATAATGCGTTGTTATAGTCATAAAGATGGAAGTTAACCATTGCTTGTGAACTGTGCGAAACAAACTATTATGTAGATAGATAGTGTTATTCCACTATTGACTAAAGATACTTTGCTTGAGTTAAAGTTGAGAAAAGTATATATCTATGCATCCGTAAACAAGTCACTAATGAATATTCATATGTCACAACTATTATGTAGATAGATAGTGTTATTCCACTTTAAGTATCCTTCTGATTGCAGAAAATATTATAAACTCATAACTTCAATTCATGTTGTATAGAATATCATGAACATTCTTAACAAGTTTAAAAGAAAGGATTTCGACTAGAGGTTATTGTGATATGTTGGAGCGTAACATCTGATGTTGGATCAAGTAATCTTCCTTACATAGTGTTCTAAAAATGTGTTTAGAGCACTTTGCCCTATTACTTTTCGTGTTTTTATTTCTTCCTTTTACATTTTCTTTATAATTAGCCTCTAACTTTACTCCATCTTTAATTGATAAATGTGACTTGTCAATGGAAAGAGCAGTCCGTTAGAACGTCGTTTCACATGAATTAAGATACTGCGTTGTTTAGGCGTCGTTGTTTAGTAAGATACTGTGTTGTTATAGTCTTGGTACTGCAATTGGGTTTAGGATTCATCAAGGTGTGTTGAGTGATTTACCTGAAATTCTGGTGTTTGTTTCTTGCACAGTTCACAAGCAATGGTTAACTCCCATTCAGTGTCTACCCGCGATTCTAGAGGTAAATAAGGAATGACACCCTTGGTTTTTATCTTCCTGTTGCTAGTTATGCATCTATATGATTATCTTTGTAAGGGAGTGTGTGGTGTGATGTGGATGTTGTCTTATTCTCATACTTTGGTGCACCCGAACGAGCAAGCAAAGAACAGTTGTATACTGAAATTGTGGATGATCTGCGTGGAAGTGGCTCGTGTATCGGTTCAGGTTCTCAGGTATTAATTACTAGATTTTACACAATCTTTAGTCCTTTGCTAGTAGGATATGATTTAAAGCTACATCACCCACTGTTATTGATGTCGATTACTGATCAGGTACTTACCTTTATATGAAAATGACTGGTTAGATAGTGGTGACTTATTCTTGATATGGTATCTTTTAGCTTCTCAAAAGAAAAAGAACACATTTTTAACTCGATCCATTTTTTGAGCAAACCAAGATTGTCACATTTTATTCATATCAGTTACTTAAATATGCATGCCAAATAAGGCTTGTGCCATGGGGGTTATGTTTTATTTTATGTAGTATTTGTTGTTTACAGATTTTTAAAAGGCTAGGCTAGATTCCAGTTTGTAGCAATAAACTTTTAAGAACTCAAAGAACATGGGTTTTGAATAAAAACTAGTGTTCTATTTCCTTGATTTTAGCAGGATTCCAAGTATTTTTCTTGTCTCTTAGTTGCCTTGTAGAGAAGTCACTGGCGACAGGAGATTGTTAACATTACATCGAGTAGTATTGAATGGATATGTTGTTGTGTAATCAGCATGTAGGAACTTACATGCTTAGTAAGAGAAAAGTTTTATTTCCTCATTTTACACATCAGCCAGGGTCTATTTTCTGAATGAGGGATCTGCACTTATCGGTGTGGAACTGGTTATATCTTCACAAGTCTTTATAGCCATAAAGAAACAGAATCTGAGTGAGCACATAAATAAGTAGAAACGAAGACTTTGTGGCCGTGAATTTCTATTGATTGTTTCTGGTATTATGCGTTAGAAGTTTTGAAAGTTGAAATTATTGGTAATTTTCGACTATAGATATTTAGCTTCTGATATACTGTTGGCATATGCCTAATCTTGTTAATTATATGATTGTTAAGCTGAACCTGATTGTTAGTATTTGTTTACTTTTAAGAAAATTGCAAGAGGACAACACAAATGGGATCACTATTGGAAATAGAGATGCAATTGCAGTTAGAACGCGATACACAAGAACATATGCACAACCGGAATCAGAGGCAAGTGCTCGTGAAGAAGCTCAAGAGAGGGTGTGGCAACGAATGATAAACGACATTATCTCAAGTATAAGAAGTATAATCCATGTCCCCCTCGGCAAGACGGTAACTGGATTTTGTCATTATTTCAGTATTTAGATTACATACTCCAATTTCATCTTGAATGTTTTGAATGGTTTGATTTGGATTGTAAGTTGAATGCTACTTTTGTGATGTGAATAATATATGTTTAATACCGAATTATTATAAAGGACTCCTTAAATCTGTGCATGCATCTCACTTTTTTTTTTTTTTTTTTCTCTCCTGATATTCCCAACAAACAATTTTTGATAGCAATATCACCCCTTACCAAGAGAAGTTTATGACTTATATATCGAAAGTTGGAAAAACATGACAATCTAAAAACCATGTTTCGAACAAGGTTAACAACACTGATGAGTTTTCTAAACATCTCCACAGCTAAACGACTATAAGTAAACTAAGGAAAAGCTTACCTTAAACAATGATCAACAAACTCTTTCACCTTATGCTACTCGGTTTCATTGTCTATAAACCTTTCTCCGGTTCAGCTAATTAGATTATTTATTACTCAAAACGTGAAGTCTGGAAGATATATTAGGCGACATTATGTATAACACCCTAACACCTCTTGTGAATTAATTATGTAGTTACTGATCCTTATACTTTTAATCATATCTAAATTCTAACAACTTAACATGTTATAAAAAAGTAAAAGAAGTAAACGATACGAAACATCACAAAACACGTTTTACACAAAATTTGCCATCCTTAGGTTTCCTTGAGCAATTATGGTGGTTCTAATTTATTTTTATAAACATTAATGGTACCGGTTTTTCTTAAAAAGCAGTGTTTATAAAATAAATACATAGAGACATGTTGTTACCTACACACAGTGTCTTTGTTGTCTTTGATTGTGTAAAAGACCGGGTTTCACCCAATGTCAAACCGCTTTTATATGTTTTGTATTATGAAACCGGTTTTTCAAAAACCAATGTCAATTGTTCCATTCTCGCTAGTTTTTGTCATAGGAATAGGGTTTTATATAACTAGTCTCTATTTCACATTGCAATTGGTGATGAGTTGGCATCTAAACTAATCTATTGAACCATTTGGAGATGGCTGTATATAATACGTCCAAGGATCAAACCATTGACCTTGTGCTTGTCAAGTGCAAAATGCCCGCATCTATTATCAACTGAACTATATATGTGATTCCAGGCTTCGTTAACATTTTTCATACTAGCTTTAAATTAAGGGTCCTATGCAAATTGAATTCCTTGCTTTGTTAGAATTTAACTTAAACTAATTATTTTAGTAACATGGTTATAACATTTGACTATTAAAGATATTTTATTTATCGGGATTGTCTAACAAGTGCACTGAGGGCATCGTTTAAGTGTATTAATTTAACACAAAATTGAAAAATGCATTTAATGCACAATAATTAAAGTTATAAAATTACCTTAATTAATGTGATATTGTATTTAATGAACGTAAACTTTCCTTGTTTAATCATATTTATTTATACAATTTTTACGTATATTTTAAGGGTAGTGTATATCGAGGCACTGCAAATACTTGTTCTAAACAAAAAAAAGTAACTTTAAAATGTATTTGCTATTGCAAGACAGACACATAGAAAGCATTTCAAATCAATATAAGCTGTAATTACTACTATTTTTGAACAGACAAACATTTAGCAAAAGCAATTCTTAACCACCTCTACTTGATAAACTTTAATGCTTTTCGTAAACAATATTCTTGAACGCAGTCTCTATCAATCACCCCTTTGATCGAATATCACGAGCTGAGAGTATCCAAGATAATCATGATACCTTGTTTAAGTATCCAACCCTAAATTTAGTAAAAATGGTACAAAGAACAAGTGGAAGAGAAAGACGTAATAAAAACAATGACTCTTCACACTATACACCATTTTAAAACCATCTTAACTTTAATTTCATCATCATAATCTAGGTGAGTTTTTCATCACCTTTTTTTTTGAAAAATAATAATTTTTTTTTTTTTTAAATTATTGCATGTATAAAACAAGAAACCCATTTGAAAAATGGGTTTGTTAAATCTTGTTTGTGTTTTATGATTGTTGTTCAAATGGGGTTTTGGGTATCTGGAAATGGGGTTTTAAGGTGCATCATAAGTTTAGTGGCAGTAAAAAATTTAACAGTTTATAAAGAACATGATTCTTACCGTCACGGAGAATTCTCTCGCTGTTGACCTCCTATTGGTGGTGCCAACAGCCCTGCTTCTGTTGGGTAAGTTTTCTGTACTACTTTACAAGCACACATGCACACATACAGTATCTTAGTATATTGTTTTAATCTTTGTTTATATGATATAAAAATGTGGTTTTTTTCATTGTTTTAGTGTCATTTTGTGTTAACAATTGTGTTTTTGTAACCTTAAAAGTTAATCAAGAAGTAATAAGACATGTTTGGTTATAGTTTTGGGATAAACATAATTGCGTTTTTTAGAAAAGCCGATTTGAGTAAAATAAGGGGGTGTACAGTTTGTATGAGCTTAGTTTTTCGACTTATGGGCTTATGACTTACTAGTACTATTTAATTCATAAGCTCAAATTGATAAGCTTATAAGCCCAAAAAATTGAACTTATAAGGTTTTCAAACATTCATTAAGCTTATAAGCCAGAAAAATAAGCTTAAACAAATTAAACGCCCCTTAAGTTGTTTTGAATAAGCAGTTTAAAACTTTTTTTTATCAATGTGATTATTCTTTTGTAGTGTCAAATTTACAAGTTTGGTGAAATGTGTTGTCTTTTATCGGTAAGTTGATTATTTGGTTCTAAATTAATATAAGCTGTTTGGATAAAATGCCGTTCAAAAAAAATATAAGCTGTTTACAATGAATTACAACAAAATTAACTATATTTCATAACGATCGGGATCTTTTAGATACTATACACACTTGTTTTAATTTGTAGTGTTTTAAGTTATGGAAGAACATGATTTTTGTTTGTATCTGATTAGTTTAATTTATGTTAGGTTTTAATGTTTATGTATATGATTGTTTATAGGCTCTATTTTACCAAGATCAAAATCGGTACTCCACCAAGGGATTATCATGTGCAAATCGATACAGGGAGCAATCTCCTGTGGATAGTTTGTGCCGATAGTGAAAGCGATCATGGTGTATGTTTCTTCAAGATAGTTTGACTAAATTTTATTCCGTTAATTTAACAAAATATTCATTTACATTCTTATCTGATACCCTTTTCCAGATCCCACTGCCACTATACGATCCTCTAAATTCCTCGAGTGCCAAAGAGATAACTTGTGGTGAAGATTTTTGTTCAGCCAGACTAGACCCGTCTAATAATAACTGTCCTATAGGGTCACGATGTTCGTATCTTGTTACGTATGCTGGTGGGTATTCAACGAGAGGATATATTGTTAGAGATACGGTGCAACTTGATAGACTATATGGGAACCTCCAAACGGATAGTATGAAAGGGAGGATTTCATTTGGGTTAGTTAATTGTTATATTACTTTAATAAGGAGATTAAAGAAAAGGAGTTATATAATCTAATGGTTACTGGCTTATTGCATAAAAGGTAACCAAATTTCGTCTGATTTTTTGTTTGGGTAACCATCCTTATTTTCACCCATGAAACCGCAGAACTTAAAAAGTTTCAGATTAAGCGACTCTCTACAATTTGACGTGTCTGTAAGTTTAATCGATTTATACGAAGTTGTTTACTTTTTTCATTGGTAACAACTCAGATGGTTGCTCAAAGCATAATTCAGCCCAAAGTTCAGGAGTGTTTGGGATTGCTTATTAATACTAATTTACTTTTAATTGTTGTTAAATATAGTAGTTACCAACATAGTAAAATAAACACATAAGCAATTCAGCCAAACACTAAAAATGCTTATGTGCTTTAAAAATAAGGAGTTTAGCACTTAAATAATCAATGCCAAACATCCTCTTGGTTACTTTTACATATGCTGCAACTTTTGGTATTTGCTAAAAATTGCTATATGATTCTAAGTCTAATTTTCTAAATTTTCCAAGATAGGTGTGGATCCCGACTATTAGATGCAGCTGAACAAGCCCTAGATGGGATACTAGGGTTTGGGCCATCAAATTCTTCCATAATTTCACAACTTGCTTCCGCAAAAAAGGTCAAAAAGACGTTCTCACATTGCTTGTCGGGTTATAAAGGCGGGATCTTTGCCATTGGAGAAGTGGTGGAGCCAAAAGTACAAACAACACCAATCATGCCTAATGAGTAAGCAAGCGTTTATATCTTTTATAAGTAACCTAGCTTTGACATTTGACATTTGTTTTATGTGACGTATAGTAGAATCTATATTGTGTTCTTTGTTTGGTTTTTGCACAATTATGAACTACCGTTTTAGTCTCCACGTGCGATGAATATCACACGTGAATATATTTAAAAGCTGTGTTTTCTGTTCTTCAAACATATATGTATGATAAATTTTGACATATATGTATGATAAATTTTGTACTCAATAAAAGCTGTGTTTTCTGTTCTTCAAACATATATCATATATGTATGATAAATTTTGACGATTTTTTTGTCTACAATTTAGTGCATCCTTTAATATTGAGTTGATGGCCATTGACGTGGGTGGTGATTCTATACACATTCCATCAAGTTTATTCAACACACCATCAAAGCATGAAACAATAATCGATAGTGGTTCGACATTGGCTTATTTTCCCGATAGGGTTTACAACCAACTAATGGAAAAGGTAAGTGGCATTGTCAGATATTCTTAAAAAAGTTTTTTACCGTTCACTATAATCTCATTATACTTGTAACCTAGATAATGGCCGCACAACCAAAAGCTCATTTTCACAGAATTGACGACCACGACTTAAAGTGTACTAACTACAGCAGAAAGTAAGTGTTGTTTTACTTGATTATTATATTTTTTTCTTAATTTAGAAACTTCATATACTATGATTTATACTTAATTTATCTGATGGCTAGATGTACCAACATTTTGAAGAATTACAATTTAACTTTGATACCGCAGTGTTGATGATGGTTTTCCAGTCGTCACGTTTCATTTTGCTGATTCGCTTCAGTTGAAAGTGTATCCCCATCAATACCTCTTTAGATTTCAGGTATATCGTCAGATTTAATAAGGAAAATTATTTTTATTATCATATGTAACGCTTGTATGTACCGTATTATCAGAATAAAGATTGGTGCATTGGTTTTCTGAGCATTGGCATGAGTCCACTTTCGCCAAAAGACATGACCTTGCTGGGAGGTTAGCCGTGAAATTCCATAAAATTTATGACATATCTTTAAACGGTTTAGCTTGATATTTTCGAACTTTTGTTGGTAATTTGTTATCATTGTCTTGCACGCAGATCTTGTACTAACAGATAAGCTGGTAACTTATAACATGGAAGATCATACTATTGGATGGACAGAGTATAATTGTATGTAGTCTTCTCTCATTTCTATCAGTTTTACCATGGTTGAATGGGTTGGAGAATGGTACTATAAATGATGTTGGTTTTTGTAGGAAACGTTACACTTTTATTAATAAAATCTAAATTACAATAAATAAAATTAACGATAAATAAATAATGAAAATTAAATACAAAGCGAGAATGTAGCGGATAAGCGATAATTAAATAAAATAATAAAATAGTCAAAGACTTACTTGATCACCAAATAAAGATCAACAAAGAAGCACTAAAAGCGAGGCACGTGTTTGACACGCTTCCTTAAAAGCAGTTAAGCGTCTGTTTCCCGGTCAATGACCAAAACGATAAGTTGTCTTGTCGGACTTAACTAAAGCTGCCGAATTTCATCTTAAGAGATCGTATTCCATATGTTGGAAATCAATAATAACTATTGATTTGATGTGTGAAAACTTGTGGAATTAGGGTCTCTATTAATACACAATAGACTCCTCTAGTTTACTCATCCCACCGATGTGGGATTGAAAATAAACTATTTTTCCTCTTTAGGCATGGTGCAGAATGCCTAACTTTGAGACCCGATATCTCATTCACATCAACTCTATTTTGGACACATAAAGGCTTATTGCGAAGCTCTCTTGAGGAGAACGCGAACCTACAAACTATTACTCATATATGTGACACATACATATAGATAATTGTGTCAAAGTTGGTCAAAAGTCACTTTGCCAACCAATTTTCCAACAATCCCCACATGAATGGAGATCGGTCGTAATACACAAAATTTACGATGAAATTCCAATAGTTGAATCTTGCAAAGGATAGGTAGGTGTGACCCTTTGAACCTTCCCTTGTGAAATGCACTTAGCCTCCTAGCGTCGATGAGCGCGATGTCTTTGAACTGAGCTTTGTTTATGTGAGCGACAATACATTTCACACAAGACTCTCCCAACATTGTTAAGCCCTCATAGTCATGTTCATTATGGTCCCGAACATTTGCACAGTTCTGCAAGAGCTCTTAGGATTTGCGCCCCACAATTCCCTTCAAAGCGACCCACTTCTCTCACATAGGTGATTTCATCTTGAATCATTAAAAACATATGTTTTGTGATTTCATCTTGAACCATTATGCTTTGTGATTTCATCACGAATCATTAAAGCCATATGTTTAACCTCTCAACAAGTCACAATTGTTATAGGAATGGACTAGGAAGTTACAAAGTTAAGTAACTCCCCGTATTGACGTGACTTCCCCACATTTATATGATTAGGTTGTCTATTGAACCCGGATCTTGGGATCTCCGGTCCAGCTGGGTTAGGTTTTCCTTCATATAAACTCATTCCTTTAAGGGCTTTAGTCCCATTCCTTTAGACGACTTACTAACTAACTCTCTGCTTAAGCCTTTCGTAGCGGATCCGCGATGTTATCTATTGACTTTCGTAGTCAATCGTGATAACTCTAGTTGAGAGTAGTTGTCGCACCAATCAACGTCTATGATGGATATGTCTTGACTTACCGTTTTACATTGTGATATGAGCTCTGTCAATTTCAATTGACTATCACACTTATATAGATGGTGGTTACGGTCTCGCCATCTTGGTATGTCCTCTACAATTAACGCAGATATCCGCATATTCTATAAATTTATCTCAAATGATAAATTCAAAATTCCATCATAGATTTAGCTATAAAAGTCTATTTGAAATACTTTCAAGATTTCCAAGACACGACTTCCACGTAAAGTCAATACATCCGCTCTAGTGGATCTAGATTCTTTATGTAAGAATCCATATTTGCATTACTCTATCATTAGATAGCAGTTGGATATCTTCAAAATGCAATATCGTAAATATCATAGTACTTGTGTAATATTATTCAAATGGTCATCACTTGAATTCTTGGTATATTTACTTAACTTGATTATAACTTCTAAATCAAGTCTTACATACGTCATTAGACACATAAGGCGCCCAATATTCTCGAGTATTCAAAATAGGCAACACCTCTACCTCTATTATTAATAGATTTAAAAGATGTCATTGGAGTTCTAGCTAGGCGGAATCCCCATTGAACCTCTCAAGAATATTGTCCTTATAGTGTTTTGACTTCAAAACAAATCCATTTGGTTTCATATGATCTTAGTTCCAAGAACCATATCGAGCGACCAATGTAGTTCATGTCAAATCTTGACTCCAACATTTCATTAGTGGATTTGATCATCTTGTTATCACTTTCGGTGATAAGTATACCATCCATGTATAGACACATGATTACATATATACCAACAATTATTTCTTTCCACAAACATCCGTTATTTTTAAATCCACATTCGACATGGCGTGAAAAAAAATTGATGTCATTGTTTGGGAGCTTGCTTTAAGCCATATAATGACTTAACAAGCCTACAAACTTTGTTCTCTTGTCCAGAGCCATGAAACCCTCGGGTTGGTTCATGTAGATTTCTTCTTCTAAATCTCCGTTTAGAAATGCCGTTTCACATCCATTTGGTGAACTTCCAAATTTCTTAAAGCGGCAATAGCAAGTATCATCCTAATCGAGGTTATTCGCGTAACAAGCGAATATGTATCAAAGTAATCAAGACCTTCTCGTTGTCTAAATCATTTGATTACTAATCTTGCATTATACTTGTCAATGGTGCCATCGGCTTTCATCTTCTTCTTGAAGATCCATTTATAGCCTAGTGGTTTACAACCGGAGGTAAATCCACGAGCTCCCAAGTATGACTTTGTAAAATAGAATCTATTTCACTTTTAATGGCTTCTTTCCATTGAGGCCCTTCTGAGGAAGTAACCGCCTCTCGGTATGAAGTAGGTTCGTTTTCAACCATAAAAGAAACAAAATCGGGTCTAAACGATTTCTCGGTTCTTGCCCTTTTGCTTCTTCTAGGTTCAACCTCTTCTTTCTCAGTTTGATCTTGTCTCTCATCTTGGAGATCATTATCAACTCCTTTGTTGTCTCTTATCACGAACAACATTCTCATCTTGATGTCTCTCATCATGAAGGACTTCATCATTTAGTTGCCTCTCATCATGGACAACTTTACCGCCAAGCCTAGATGAACATCCATTCTCCTCTAATAATCAAGGAAACACGGTTTCATACAATGAAAGTTTTCCTTAATTCGGTTATCGTATCTTTGTGTATATTTATCGTTTCCGAATCACATACAAAGAAATGATAAGCGCTACTGTTATGAGCATATCCATAATTATGCAAACCACAGTTTTAGGTCCAATATTTTGAACCTTGGGTGTCGATCTGAGATAGACACCCCACATTCGTAAGTACTTATAGGATGGTTTCTTCCATCCATAGTTCATAAAACTATCTTCTTTTCCTTACAGGGATCTTATCTAAAGATAAGTAGCCAATAAAACCGCTTTCCCCACATGCCATGGCTTAAACCATGACTTTAACAACATGGCATAACCATATCTTTAAGGCACGACTCTTTCCTATCAACAATTATGTTGTGGTGTATAAGGAGCAATAAATTTATGTCTTATTCCATGTTTAGCACATACATGAGCGAAGACATATTTACCTCAATATCACTTGAACCGCCTTGTTTTCGATAATAAGTTGATTCTCAACTTATTTGTATAGATCAATCTTGTCTATATTCTTACTCTCAAGTAAGTAAAAGTCGCAATATTTTGTACTACCATCAACAATTATGATGATGTACCTAATTGCTACCTTTGTAGTATCGATTCCAAATCACATAAAACTATGTGAATCAAGGGTTCGGTTAATTTTTTTATAAACCGGTGAAAAGACAATCTTGTCAATTTGGCTTCAACATAAGTTTTACTTTTGTAATCCGTGTTCGTTTATTTAATTAAACAACGTATTGAGTTAAAATTAACATGTCCGAGTTGGCCATGCTATACATTCAAAGGATCAAATAAGTTTGAATTCATACTCATTTTTTAAAAAAAAAAAAATTCACTTAAACATTTAATGAAGGGCATAACCCGTGTCGACCAAAATTTTATTCAATGTTAACTCAATTTTATTTGATTAAAATAAAAATAAAGCCAAATTTATTAAGCAACCATCCGGATACAAGATTCCTACGAATCTACGGCACATACAACATGTTGGTTCACTTAAGCTCTTTTCCACATGTGAATTTCAACATCACATTTCTTTTCCCTTGCTATTAGCGGTTATAGAGTTGCCCATAGATTGCATCTCTCCATTTTACGCTACTTTGAAAGAGTTAACCAAACTCTTATCATCATACTCATGACATGATGCCCAAGTGTTAATCCACCATTTTCTAATGTTGGATCCCGCCTTGGTAACAATTTTCATTTCATTCAAGCCATTTAACCCATAGTTATGGCACATAAAATCTGAATGTTTTAAAGCATCTACCGTACACATAACTCGAGTATCGGTCTCCCTTTCATCAAGTTCGGGAGCGATTTTTTAGATGTCACTCATGACATTCGAACATTCTGTTAATATTCCGTTATTAGTGTAACACTAAATTTGGAATAATTAACAACTTGCTATATCACAAAGTGTTTCTTAACAAACACGATAACATCAAATTTTGTTTAAAACACTCTTTGTTTTGTAAGATCCATTATACAAAACCGCTTTTAAACAAGTCTTTCGATTAAACAATTAAACAATATCGCATATTACATAATGTTTTGAAACAAAAACAAATTTGTAATATGATTTTGTTAATCATCCTAACAATATCTTAATAGATCGCATCACATGGTATAATTCTACAATGAAACTCGACAAGGTTTCAAAATAGATTTACTCTTTCAAAGAAACTCAACAAGGTTTCTATAGATCTACTTTCAAATGCATAAAGTGTCAAGAACTATATTTAGTTTATAATTAAACTCAACTGGTTTAAATAAGCTAAACAAGTCAAAGAAACTTTTCCACAAAATATGATAACAGCTTCTATTATCAGATTTTGTTTAAAACAAACTCATCTTGGTTTCAATAAACACGTTCTAGTAATCTAATAAAATAACAACTTGTATTTTATGAGATTTGTTTCAAAGAAACTCCACTTGGTTTCAATGAATCTGATTTCATCATGATATTTAACCATGTTAGTAATTGGCGCACCAATTACATTCGCAAGATTCACTAGGGTCACAAATTATGTTACCATCAGTTAACTTGTGAATATATAAACACTAAAACAGTTAAAAAACTGTTAAAACAATATGGTATCTAATAAACTCGACATGGTTTATGTAAACTTGTACCATATATGATTCAGAAACACAAGCTTGGTTTCAATATCCGATTTAAACAATAACATATGCAATAAATCGGTTTGAAAAGAAACTCATCATGGTTTCAATATAAAGCGATTCAATAAACTGTTTTAAAAATCGTTTATAAATCATTATACCAAATCATTAATTAAAATTTTGTTTAGTTATAAAGCGATTTTCAAAGAAACTCAATCTTGGTTTCATGAAAAAACAGTTTGTATAAAATCATTAATTATATAAATCGATTTTAATAAAAGTGTTTTAATTACACACATAATCTGTTTTAAGATTGTAGGAAAGCGGTTACACTTTTATTAATAAAATCTAAATTACAATAAATAAAATTAACGATAAATAAATAACGAGAAATTAAATACAAATGTAGCGGATAAGCGATAATTAAATAAAATAATAAAATAGTCAAAAGACTTACTTGATCACCAGATCAACAAAGAAGCACTAAAAGCGAGGCACGTGTTTGACACGCTTCCTTAAAACAGTTAAGCGATCATTTCCGTGGTACATGACCAAAGCGATGAAGTTGTCTTGTCGGACTTAACTAAAGCGCGAAATTTCATCTTAAGAGATCGTATTCCATATGTTGGAAATCAATAATAACTATTGATTTGATGTGTGAAAAACTTGTGGAATTAGGGTCTCTGTTATACACAATAGACTCCTCCCAAGTTTACTCATCCTCACGATGTGGGATTGAAAATAAACTATTTTTCTCTTTAGGCATGGTGCATCATGCCTAACTTTGAGACCGATATCTCATTCACATCAACTCTATTTTGGACACATAAAGGCTTATTGTTTCGAAGCTCTCTTGAGGATGAAGAGACGAACCTACAAACTATTACTCATATATGTGATACATACATATAGATAATTGTGTTTTCAAAGTTGGTCAAATGTCACTTTAATGCCAACCAATTTTCAGGAACACCATGTTAGTTATGTTCAATAAATAAAATCTTACTTCTTGTTTAGTTGTGTTATCAACAATTTTTTTGACCCATTTATAAATGGGTAGATTTGGTTTACACTTGATATTTAAGAGGAATAATGGGTAACAGTATATATAAGTAAGCTAATAAAAAGTGCATATGTCTAACAAGAATAAACTTTCTTAACCGGGAAATCTTCATAACGTCATTATAATACGGAGCAATACGTGAGTATGCATACGTAGGTTAGGGTATACGTATACATTCATAAAGTTATTTAGATGAGGCTAACGGAGCCAAACGTGAGTATGCCATACGTACGTTAAAGTGTACGTATGCAATCATAAAGTCATTTACTTAGGGCTAACGTAGCAATACGTGAGTATGCATACGTAGGTTAGGGTATACATATGCAATAGTCATTTAGTTAAGGCTGGCAGAGCAATACGTGAGCATGCATACGTAGGTTAGCGGTATACGTATGCAATCATACTGACTTTACAATAAGGCACGCGGAGCATTATGTGAGTATGCATACGTAGGTTAATTAGGGTATATGTATACAATTAACCTCATTCTAATAAGGGCAGACAGAGCAACACGTGAATATGCATATGTAGGTCAAGGTACACGCGTGCGTGGATGTACATGGAAATATGCTCATTCTAACAATCTAACTAGAAACAAATCAGAGGCATATCTTACAGAAAATTTCTTTTATATAGAAAGATTTAAGGTAGCAATAATTACATTTTACACAACTGATGTAATGAGTAGGCATATCTTACAGAAAATTTCTTTTATATAGAGTGATTTTACAAAGTTTCCCTCAAAAACTGTACTAAAAAGTACAGAAGCGCAAGAAACAAACCTAATTGGTAGGCATCCCTTTGAAAGTCATCCTGATTCTGGAAGAACTGTAATAAAACATTAAATAAACCGAAAAGATTATTCAGTTTAACAATCAATTAATGTGATTAGGGTCATTTACTAATGATGGTGATTAGCAAGGTTAAGGTAGAATGAATGATCTGTAAAACAAAAGGTACCTTTGTAGGATCACCAGAAGGATCTGGATAGATTTCCAAATTTTCTTTCTTTGGCGAGAAACGGCTTGAAAAGTTCTTGAGAGAATCAGACAAATCTTTTGAAGATTCGATTGTAGAAAATAAACGGCGTGATGCCCAGAAATAAGCCTGAGCAATGGTTGATGATGAAGATAAATCCCAAGCCTCTTCATGCTCAGTAACTTGACCACTGACTTGATTAAGTGTAAACCGAGAGTTGACTTCAAGTATCACTGGTCCTCCTACACTAGCTAGCGAGTTCTTGGGGTTCCCTTTTAAAGTCCACTTTATATTCAGTACACTAGTAGACAACATCGACA
This sequence comes from Chrysanthemum lavandulifolium, assembly GCA_022545495.1. Taxonomy (NCBI): domain Eukaryota; kingdom Viridiplantae; phylum Streptophyta; class Magnoliopsida; order Asterales; family Asteraceae; genus Chrysanthemum; species Chrysanthemum lavandulifolium. Next base: position 57,101,880 of record CM040244.1, on the reverse strand, counting down.
TGTCCTGCACACTCTGTGAAAACAAGTGGGTCAAACAAGGTTAATAAGTCATAATAGGTTGCGGTCATATACGGGTAGTTTGATATACTAGCGGGTTGGGCTGACCCGTCAACAGATCACATTTCAATTTTGTAAATATTTTGTTTATAAAGTATGATTCTTCAAATGGTAAACGATTTAAGACATAGTGTTAAATCCATTTTGACCTGTTAAATAATTAGCCTTTATCTGTTTTGCATTTAACTATTATCAAACAAATAGAGCCTGTATTGACCCGCTTTCATATTAACACGTTGAAAATGCGACCTAGATAAGTAGTAGGGGCTTAGGGTGGTGTCTGGGATTGCTTATTTTAAAGTATTTACCTGATTGAATATACATAGAGTAAAATAAGCATATATGCATTGTTATCCAAAACACTCAAAACTACTTATCTATTGATAAGCAGATAAGCACTTATAAAAGCAGAATCCCAAACACCCGCCCAGTTCTTCTAGCACTTTACCAAGTAACATAGTTCGAGTTAATTTTGCATCAATTCTAATTCAAATGTTAACAAGAAGAAGACAATTCTAAACGAAACATAAATCCTCACCGCATTAGGTTTATCTAGTGCATCGGTTGACCATAACGGTCTCTTATATTTCTCACGCCCAGTAAAACTTCTAACTGGATCCTGCATTCAGTAATGTATAAATATTTAGCTCCACTACCAACATGGTTAAAATGGTAATTTTCTGTTATTTTAACTGTCCGTTCAGAACCGTCGTATTTAATTACCTTATATTTTACTGACGCGGCATATGTTCCAAGAGCACGATTGCCCTCCCGAAGCTCAAGAATGTCACGTACCAGCTGTCTTGCAGTAGCTTCAACAGATGGGCTGCTTATGCATTCAAACTCATTGCACAATTCACCAAACTCCATACCGTCAACAATTTTGTCAGCCTCTGACTTTTCCGTAATAAGATCGGGAGACACTTCCGTAGTTTTAGAGTCATTTGCTACTGCAATAGATTTTCAAAATTATTTAATATTTAATGTCAGCATATAGAATTTTTCAGCGAGAATAACTGAAATGAACTTTGTTAACAATCCACCATCGACAGTTTTCTACTATTGTGTTTAGATTTACTGAATTTTTGCTAAAGCTAATAAGCACTTTTAAGGGTTTGGATGAAGGTAAAGAGCGTATGCTTATCAGCTTATCTAAGCTGTCTTGGTGGACTAGCTTATTCCAAAAGGGTTCTGCGTATGTGAAATACGCTGATAGTGATAAGCAAATCCAAACACAATCTCATACTAAATCCAATGTGTCTATTATATACTTGAAAGTACAGTACTGAATGCGTATCAATCTTGAAGTCGAAAAGTATGTCCATCCACATCTAAATTCATAGCATACCTCTTACGGGATTATTTGGCATTGCTTTTAAAGTGAGTACACGATGCTGAATGATTACTACTCTACTAAAACTATACTAATACACGTTGTTGGAAATATTGTTTGGACGTGTCTGTTTGAAGTTGTTATCCTATAGCAAGTCATTTAAGTTGTTATCCTAAATCAATTCTATTGCTGCTATTCCTAAACTTATAATATAAGTTATGTCCCTTATCTGCAATGTAGCCAAATACTAAAAAACGCGTATCTGCAAAGTGAGAACATTATAGTATGCATTTTATGGCTAGTTTACAACATTAGAAATGCACATATGAATATGAAAAGTAAGCAAAAGTACAAACCTCGTACTGCGAAAAGATGGCGCTGGCGGTGTGTGGAGAAGGTAACGTGGTGATTAACGGAGCGTAGATTGACTGCAGCGATGGAGGGGGGGTTTGGGGAAATGGCAGGCAGAGCAGAAGCAGAAGCAGTGGTCATTTCTGTATGTTTCCATTCTGCTTCTCATTTGGATTCTTCTTTTCTTTTTCTTTTCAGTGGATAATGTGTTTTTTTTTCTCTGTCAGAGGATATCATAATGCCACGTCATCACTATTGTAACTTACTTTTTCTGACTTCCATTTTGACCCTACATATTTATTTATTTTTATATTTAGGGTAAATTACACCGTTGGTCCTCAAAGCTAGCCCCGTTTCTACGTTTGGTCTTCCGTTCTAGGGTTCACTCTGTTTTAGTCCCCATGGTGGGATTCTCACTCCCGTTTGGTCCTAACACCTCTAATGGTCGTTACTTTTCCTCGTTAAGTATGACATGTGACTTGCACACGATGGGTATTTTCGTCTTTTCATACAAAACCCCATTACACCTTTAGTCTCCGACATTTTCCCAAAACCCCACCACCACCACCACCTCAACCACCACCACCCATCTAATTTAGTCGTGGTGGGTTCCGATGGTGGTGGCGGGTGGTATCTTCGGACAATATATGCTTATGATACAACAACAACAATGTCCCGTCCGTGGCGGTATGGGGAGGTAGAAATGTAGACAATCTCACCCCTACCTGGGATAAATCCAGGAGTAGAGGCTAACCAACGAGACGTCCGTGAGTCACGGATCTGGGGAACAATATATGCTTACGATGTGGTCTTTATAAACCTTAATGATATGTGTGTGCTGTAAGCCTGTAATTTTGGCATACATTTTTGGAGTATATTTTAACACCAATTTTTCATTTTGTGTTTATACAATTTTACGACATGGTTTTTTCACAAAATGTTGGCTAACTTAGCACCAAGCATGAATGAACAACGAAGTTTGTATCTTAATGTGTTTTACCAAATGATTTCTATGGGATTCAACCTATCATATTAGTCAAATGATGCGAATAAACAAGATTTCAGTCAAATATCTTTCTATACAAAATATATATATATATATATATATATATATATATATATATATATATATATATATATATATATATATATATATATATATATATATATATATATATATATATATATATATATATATATATATATATATATATATATATATATATATATATATATAGGAAGGATCCGATAAGAAGAATAATTAAAATGAGAAGGGTAAAGTAATTCTACAACGTTTTAATATGGGAGGAAAATTTGAATGAAGATCATTCGTTTTGTAGGTCGTCTAGAATGAGTGGTTGTGGTTATTTCTATCATGCTTATTTTATTATTATTCTTATTTGATCCTAGCTACATATATATATATATATATATATATATATATATAGTGTATCTTTATTTTGAGCCTCTTAAGTCAGAAGCTGCGAGAACCCATCTATGACCATTAGATCATTTAATTAATGGATGAGATGAGTTGTGCCATTAATGTAATTAGTTAAAAGATTTGGTTTTTATTTGTAAAACACAAAGGGTAGTTTAGGAATTACAAATTATCTCCTTTTTTCCTTATTAATTAAAAGTCTGGATCAGTTACTAAACAAAATCCGTATTCCTTTCTATCTCACATAACCGCCTCCCTCAACCCTAGCCGCTCAAAACAAATTATGATCATCTTTTTCAGATCTGTTAATTTTTTTTCTGGACACAAAAAAACCAACGCCCCACATCTTTAATTTTATCTCTTGGTCTATAAAAGATAATCGCTGATGATGATGATAAGGTTCTATTTTTTTCTTTGTAATTTGTTTGTGTGGTTATGCTCTTAGCAAATGCTACATAGTTGTATGGGAATAAGTCATCTTAGAAAATGCTACATAATATGTGAAAAAGGTGATTAGCTGATCCATAACTTTCCTTATTTTACCCAACTTTGTGAGTTTTATTTTTAGTTTTTTAGATGTCATGTGTTGACGGTTGATTGTTTGGCTACTTGTTTTAGTACGCTACAGAATAATGCACTTTTTGGTCCAGTTCCAAGTGCGATTGGGAAGTTATGTTGGGAAGTTATGGAAACTTCAAACACTTGATCTTTGGGGAATCAATTTAGCGGTGAGCTTCCTAGTTCTTTGGGAGATCTTAAGAACTTGAAATTATTGTAAGTTTTGTAATTTCGTTACATGTTCAACAACAGCCTTACATGTAATCTAGGGTGTTTAAAAAAATATATATTTTTTTTAGTTTAAAAACATGAATGTTTTATGTTTAAAACATGAATGTTTTATGTGTAAAACATGAATGATGAAAAACATAACTGTTGCTCTCATGTTTGTTAGTTGCTCTCATGAATGTTTAAAACATGAATGTTTTATGTTAGTTGCTTACATGTAATCTAGGCTGTTTCGTATCCTCTTCCTCACGATCTGAAATAATAGAATCCACTGGTAAGTTGTTTATCTTTGTTTGACATTACTGAGTTGTTTGTCTTTTTGAAGTGGTAGATCGGATCAATATTATAGTTCGGTTAATTAGTAAGTTATAAAATAGTGAATAAAATATTATAGCATATTGGAATGATGAATTAAAGGTAAGCATAATTGAAAGTAGGCACAATAAAGGATATCGTTTACTCTAAAATAGTAGAATCATTATTTCTCTTTCTTTCGAGTTATTTTGTTATTCGATTCTGTACACCCTTTGTTTCTTGTATATAGTCGATATGCTAATACCGTATATGAGTTAACGTATATGAGTTAGCTGATATGCTAATGCCGTGTTTTGGAATTGTTTTTATACATGGGGGTTCATAAACAGGGGTGTTTGGAATTGTTTTTGTACAAGGGTGTTTGGATTTGTTTTTGTACATGGGGGTTCATAAACAGGGGTGTTTGGAATTGTTTTTGTACGGGGGTGTTTGGATTTGTTTTTGTACAGGGGTGTTTGGATTTGTTTTTGTACATAGTATATTACGTTATTGTTTAGTAGTTTATTAGTTAGTTAACTGTTGGTATGACTTTATTCTATCTTCATTTATATCTAATAGTTTCAATACAATTATAAAACATGTATGCTTCATAACAATTATGGTTCAAAACATGCATGTTTCAAAACATTTATGTTCGACAACAAAGTCATTCCAAAACATACACGTTCTCATGAACATGTATGTTTTGATAGTTGTTTATGATTAAATATGTTTGATATACAAGATTGTGTATATGCCTTATAATCGTTATGATTAATTTTTGTTTTTTATTTGTTGGAGGTTTAATTGTTTTTGTGCATGCTTGTTTCAGTTGATGAAGATGATGATATCATTAAAGACTATGGGTGGATTAATACAAATATACATGAAGATAATTTACGACTTTTGAAGATATAATATGTGTTTTTGTACTTGTAATTAAATGAAATGTAACATTTATGTATATGAATCTTGTTTTTCCTTTATAATGGTTTATGTTTTTAATTTATGCTCAAACTTCAAAAAAAATAATAATGCTAGCAAACATATACGTATCTTCACTAAAAAACATACATGCACCTCATTTAAAAACATACATGCGCGTCTTTAAAACAAATATGTATCTCATTAAAAAAAAAAAAAAAAAAAAAAACATGCATGCACCTGTAAGATTATGAAATCATGTTTAAAAAAAAAAAAAAAAAAAAAAAAAAAAAAAATTAAGGAATGCTTAAAATCAGGTTTAATAAAAAATAAAAATAATATAAAAATTGTATTTTACTATAATACCCTTTTGGATTAATAATAATTTTAATATTTAAAAAATCTCATTGGTTTAGAAGGGTTCCATGGATTACCATGACTTAATAAGGGTTACCGAAATAAGGTCACTATATATATATATATATATATATATATATATATATATATATATATATATATATATATATATATATATATATATATATATATATATATATATATATATATATATAGTTTATGTAGTTTTCATCATCAATTTTAGTGTTATTATACCTTTATGTGACCAATTTGTCATTAGTCTTAAACAACTAAGTAGCATGCAATAGACCATAGACCACTGTGATTTATTTGAGCTCAAAAAATGTGTTTCCCCAATGGATGTTGAATAAAAGTTGTTACAAATTTGAACTATGTGATGAAATGGTGCATATATCCTCTGAATAAAATGGTACATTTTTTTGCAGTATAAAGCTTTCTATACATCACTCTCTTGTTGTGAAAAACAGATCTTCAAGTCAGTAATGTATATTGGTGCAGAATACTAGTAGTCTAGTACCACAAAATAAACTTAAAATCATTTGTATGTACGAGGAACTTTCCTCTATCTCAGAAAATCATTCCAAATAGTAATAGGTGACAAGCATTGCTGCTAGTTTCGTATTCCTTGCAGCATTTTTTAATTTCTCTATTGGTGGTGGTTGGTGGGTTGAGGTGATGGTTGTGGTGGTGGGTGATGGTGGTCGTGGTCGTGCGTGGTGGTGGTGGTTGAGGTGGTGGTGGGGTGGGGGGGTTTAGAAGAAATGTGAGGGACCAACAGTGTAATGGGGTTTTGGACGAAAAGACGAAAATACCCATCGTGTGCAAGTCATGTGTCATACTTAACGAGGAAAAGTAACGCCAGTCACGTATAACGGAGGTGTTAGGACCAAACGGGAGTGAAAAAAGCCCACCATGGGACTATTCCTGCGGAACCCTAGAATGGAGGACCAAACATAGAAACAGAGCCAACTTTGGGGACCAACGGTGTAATTAACCCTTTTATATATTGTGAACTGAATTTCGTGTGAATTATAGCAGAAGAAATGTACCTTGCAACAATCACTGAATTTTGACTTTTTCCATTGACAAATACATGCAATCTGATGTATCACAATCTACGATAATTCAAGGAACTGTAATGGTTGGTTGTCTCTATAAATATACAAGGAGCTGTAACAGTTGGCTTGGGTGAAACAGGACAACCAAAATTTGGTGCCCAAGTGCACCCTCTATATTGCTCGTCCATATGTATATGCTGCTATCGTCGTACATCCACAACTCCACAAGAAGCATTCACTACTACAAAGGAATTCGCACTTGCTGAACATAGTGCCAAACACAGGAGCTGAAAGCCAGCAAGTCTGATATGTATCTGAGCATATGGAATTGAATTAACAAATCAACTTACCTGCTTAGTGCTTACTGCTTAGCATCACATACAAACATAGTATTTAATGTTTTTCGAACGACCAACCATTATACATCACAGTATATTTTTACGAATGTAATATATTACAGTAGATCATTCTTCAAACGTAACGCATGATTACATGTACATGTAAACGCTATACTAGCATACTAATCATTTAAGAACAAACATATCGTACATGATCATGTGTCACCGCCTATCCTGAAACAAACACTCTGAAACTGATTATCAGAAACAAAACTGAACATATTGATCAGTCTTTAGACCTCATGCAACGGCTCTCTGTTCATCCCCTTCTCTGTGTTGCTTCAAAATGCCTTCACTTTTGATGTCCTATACATATGGAAAAAGTTGAAAAGAATTATATTTCCATGAGTAAATCCAGCAACCAAACTAGTAGAGCTTTGATAGATATGGGTTGTATTTCATTCATAACGGGTAAAACAAAAAAAATCATCTACCAAAGAAAACAGATCAACTGGGTCGAAAGGGCCAAACAGATAGAAAGTCACCTTAAGCGTTTTCAAATGCTAGAAAAATCCTAAATAGATTAGTTTATAGAGCCTGATTACTGTATTACCTTGGTATTACTTTTTGTACATCATATTAATTCCTTATAAAATTTGAAAGAGTATTATCAGATCAACCCAACCTCACCAGACACGTTTTTTTACCTATACTTAAAAAGTTACTCGACTGGACCCAAACCTATTTTGACCAAATAATCAATCCATCTGTTATGACAGCTCCTAACCCTATGTTATCTGCTGAGGTATGTTTGTGGGCATACCAAAATCAGTGAAAGTGAACTAAATTTTTAGCTATCGTACTTTCCACTTCATTGCAAAACAACAATTGTACTTGTGTATATGCAAAACCAAATACTTTTTAGTCCTTGTGTTCTAGACCCCCAAAATTGTAGCTTCACTGACTACAACCATTGTATTTCGTTAACTTTCTGTCATAATAAAATGCAAAATGGTGGTTTCCTGAAATTTTACAAGTATATCGGTTCTTTGAAATGAAATATGTTGATGACATAACACAAGGCCATGGTCACGTAACTGAGTGTTTAAAATATTGCATAATAAATCTCTATAGAAGCGTAACTTATATTATATTATTATATGACTGTCCAACACTCCAACATATGATAAGAACCAGAAGCAAGCCTCATTCAATGTTGCAAAAGATTGTTTTGCATATAAAAATACACACATTTCATTTGCGCATTGATACACATGTGGTTGTAGGTCAATGACAAGAACAAACGTTCAAAATACAGGCATTCAGTCAAGTCTGTGGTATATGATTTTCATGAGAACAGATTCAAAGACACATGCTCTACTCCTAATCCAAATGTTTAAACCTAAATACATATCCCAAAAGAAATTGTTAGTGTAGCACTGTAGCCTATGAGGTAAGACACTAAACATTCAAATAAAGTGAAGAACATGTTCTCTTTGTATTCAAAATATCGAACAATAACTTTTAAATGTAGCTCTTTATCTCCCTATATGGCTATCAAAAACTAATGACAAAGAAAATATTTTGCAGTTGAAGATAGCTCGTTAGAACAAAAGTCAGATGTGCACACATTTTTGGACTAAAGGTAAATTACATACGTCTAACTCACACAAGATGCATCTTGCTTCCTACTAGCACCTACCCTATGTTGATAATACATATAAAACCAAAAAGTTGCTCTATCATCCTAGTTCAATGTACTTATGAGGAGATAGTAACCCAGTTCAGTCAAAAATCATAAAACTAATGAAATACATTTATTTTGACCGAAAGATCAAGCAATATGTTCTTCAACTTCAGAAATGGTAAACATATCTATGTATTTTTACAAAGAAAGGTGTTTGGTACAATTTTTTTAAAAGTGATTGTGTGATTATTGCATTTTCAATTCTAAGACAATCCATAAATAGTGTTTGCAGAAGCTCAGTTTATTAACTGACAACACTTGCCGCTCGACACGCCCCACCATGAGGACAATTTTAGGAAGGGAATGCTAAGGTTATGCTCCATACAAACACAACAGCCCACTCAAGAAAATATCTGCCCATTCATGACTATTTATTCGCCAAGTCCTTCCCTCCATACCTACTTAGCTACTCAGCTATGGGTAGACCCCAAAGTTGCAGCCTACACGGTTTGAACCAAGCCCCACCCTAAGGATACTACCTTCTAAAGAGGAGTTGCAACAAAGTTTGTTCGGCTAACAGGATTATTCAGGTTAAATTTACATGTAAATCCTTAAATGATACAAAACCTATAAGGGGATAGCCTGGCGGTGGAGGCTTGGGATTCTCCCGTAGAGATCCAAGTCCATGACACGTATGGTTACATTTATGGGTCATCCCACGAACAAATATCTGAGTCAGTACAGAGGAAGTCCTTGGCGAATAAAATAATCACATCTCCCGGTATAGGAAGACACTCTCAACATATTGTCCTTCGGGAATGAAGTGTGTGGGCCGACATTGCCAGTTATCAACGTTTGTAGATATAATTACAAAAACAACTAACAACAAACTTAACAATTTAATCACACAAATATCAACCAACCTTCACATTCACACCACGCGAACTCTCCTTAAATAATCCAAAACACTAAATCACCTAATTATCCTAACGCAACACTATTTCATGCATCTCATTTCACAAATCCATATCACATAATCACTTTCAAAACACAATCATCCAAACTATACAAACTATTACTCCCTTCGTCCTAAAATAACGTTAGCGTTTACTTTTCGAGTTGTGTCCACTATTAAAAGTAAACACTGGAAGTTTAATCGACTTTACCATATTATCCTTACTTTAAGTTATTATTAAAAACTTCTAACAAAACATTAATTAATTAGTGAACCATAAAACTGTCATTATACAAAAAGTAAAAAAGAGAACACAGTAATTATGCTATGTTTTCTTATATTGTGTGTTTTCTGTCAGTGGACAATTATTATGGGACGAGGGAGTAGTTAATTAGTGAAGGGTAAAACCATCATTTCACAAAAAGTAGAGGGGTAACAAATTCCACACTTAAAACGCCAAAACAAAAATCAAACCCAACTCACCTCCTCACCACGCGCCCGCTCCTTCACCTTAAACTAAGAAAGCAAAATCAGTAATAATTATGTCTTTTTTTAAACTCTGTGTTTTTTTGTAGGTGGATAATTTATTTTGGGATGGAGGGAGTAGTGAATATAGAGGCGGCAAAATAGATGGGTGAGGTCGGGTCGCCTGCTATATGGGTTTGAGTCTAAACGGCGCCGGATCTAGATGGGTCTTCTAGAAGCAAGGGTCTAAATGAGTTCATGTCTAGATAGGTCTCGGTCATTTTCAAAACAAAAAATTGAGTAAAATATGAAAAAAGTAAATAAAATAAAATAAAATAAAAAAATGGCCCGTTAGACCCGCCTAGACATGTTGAGTAATTGTTATATAATTGCATTTTCTATCAAACAACCAGTTAGACCCGTCTATAATATTTAGGGAGACCCTAATATATATTTGCGACCCATGTTTAACCAACGGGGTCTCTAATTGACACCTCTACTTTATTAATTAAAGATAAAAACTGTCATTCTACAGAAAAAGTAAGAAAGAAAAAACAATAATAATTATGTTTTTCTTAAACGTCTTAAACAAAAATCCAAACCCAACTCACCTCCTCACCACGCGCACGCTCCTTCACCACAACCATCTCCCCATCCCCACCTCCCCTCCCCTCCACACTCCCTCGGACACTCAAACAACGCGACCGCAAACCGTTTCCACACCACCCCCACATCAAAATAAATCACGCCGCTACTCGGCACATCAACATGAATCCCCTTGACAGGAAACCACAGAAACAAATCCTGGGTAACCACCCCAGTCAAATTCACAATCTCCCCATACCCAACCACGCCGCTAACTTCCACGCTGAACTTTACGCTAGTTTCGAACTTGGTGCTGCAGGATGAGTTGAGGTAAAGTGTGAAGTGGGTTTGGTTGGTGGTTTGGTGGGTTGTTGTGAAGTTGGTTATGCCTGTTGGGAATAGGCCTGTTGGGAGGGCGTTGGTTGTAAGGAGGGTGTAGATTGTGTTTGGGGGTGTTTGGGATTGGGTTCTTGAGTGTGTGGTTGTTAGGATTGAGAGTGTGATTGTGATGGTGATGGTGAGGAAGAGATGGTTGTTGGTGGTCATGGTTTTGGTGAATTTTGGGATTTTGGGAATTTGGGGGATTAGGGTTTGGAAAGAAAGGGGGAAATGGGAATGGGAAAGTGATGAGAGTGGAATTGGGATTTTTGTTGGAGGGAAATAAAATGAGAAAACTATATTTATGTGCTCTTCACTTAAAAATACGCACAAGTATTGCTACTTTTTTCTTTTTTTTCTTTTTTAATTATGATACTGTTTTTACTCTATAAGAGCAAGGGCGGTGAACTCGCCCACTTCTCTCACTGGCCCCACGCACACCTTCACCGCCACATCACTTCAACACACTCACTTAAAATACCCCCAATCACAACTAACCTCAATATCTTCACTTCACCCACCTCACTTTATAAACAATTAAACGGCTATAAACCTTCACCGCAAAATAGTTTTGTCTTTATTTGTGTCGTCTGACGGCGAGACACCAAATGGCGAGGCACCTTGGTATGGTGGCGGTGGCGGAAGCCGTGAGCGTGACACCTGGATTGGCGAACCGCCGAAGCACCATACCCTCGCTTAACTATCACTTTTGTATTAGAGAGAGTATTTTTGATGTTATGAGCAAAAATATACTCTAGGCAAAAGTGTTGACTTGTCACCACTTTTACTTATAACATCACCCCATGACATCAACCGTACCTAACGTTTTAACGCTAAAAATTAGAGATTATAGTCTTCATCTCTATTATGGTATGTTTTAAAATAATAGTCTTTTTCTTGTCTCAACCAACTAAAAGAGAGTTTAATGGGTAGTGATGATATGATTGGTTGAATAGTGTACTTGTCATGCTTTAGATGATTTTAATGATGCAGATAAACGTTGTGTGCAACTAAAACGCTAAATGAACAAATTTGTTGCAACATTTTACGTAGTTATATATTATGATTTTTTTAGCATTTGCTAACGTCTTTCAAAAAAAATCCCCCCACCCCAAAATTCCTGACTACGCCCCTAGAAAATAGTAATAATCAAAGTGATGGTTGTTGTTACATAACTCAAGTTTTACAACCCTTAGACAATGTAGTTAACTGTTGTAGTGCAATATAAGCAAGATCGGAGGAAGATCGTTTTTTAGAGGAACAGTGAGATCGTTCTCTAGGGAATAGGCTTGTTGGGTGGCGTTGGGTGTTAGAAGGTTGTATATTGTGTTGTGATTGTGTTATTGTTATGATGCATGAGATTATTATGGTGATTAAAAGATAGTGATGGTTATTCATGGTTTGGTTTGATTTATGGGATTTGGTGAATTTGTAAAGATTTATGCTGTAAAGGGGGAAATGCCAATGGAATTGGAGTTTTTTTTTAATCAGTTTATTATCATAGAAGGAAATAAAATAAATTTTCTGTCTTTTACCAAGATCTCCCATCATATTTTAATGTTAAACGGTCACAAGATGAGCTATTAGTATTATTTCAATATGGCTTTTTGTTAAACTGGAAATATACCAGAGATTACTTTTTGGGCGTCACCATTTCAATCTCATAATGCATGAAAAAAGAAAAAGAAAAAAAAAATGTGTTTTAGATATAAAAGAAAAAACTCGTAGATGTCTTCTTATTTTTCAAAAAAAGGAAAAATAAGTGATTAATCATTGATATGGATGAATTGAATTTTTTTATATTGCCCTAAACAAAGTTATTATACAATATCAGCTTTTTCAGTTATAATTTTTTTAATGAGGTTAAAAGAGCAATATTGCCGCTAAAAATATACCAAAAGAGCTTATTTGCCGCTCATCTTTTGAGCACCCGTTATTTGCCATTAGAAAATAAAATAAGCATTTTAGGTATTTTAGGTAAAAAATTTTAAATATGTATTTTAGGTACTTAGTGACTTAACGTTAAAAACATTTCATTAGTTTCAAGTAATATTTCTTGAAGTCATTGCCTCCTACATATTTAAATTTGTGAACATTTTACCTCATTTTCTATCATCATCCATCCAACACAAATACCTTCATTATTTGACTCGATAACACATGACATAATTGCATCAATAAAGAAAATAAAACTCTTACATTAAACTGAAGTATTTAAGGGTTTTGCTTTTAATAACTAATTATGAAATTATAATACAAACATAGGATATTTTGCTTTCTACATATTTCACTAACAACAATAGAGGTTTTATAAAAATAAATTCATAAGCTTATACAACAAATATGAGAGTTTACAATCTAAGAAAATTTAACCAAATTAATTTGCTACTTCTCATCATATGGTTTATCTACAAAATACATTTAGAGCTTCGGGTTCCATTCGACAAATAAATTAGTTAAAACTCAAAATCAAACCTAGTATGATGTGTTCTTCGTATCCATATCTTATACAAATTACATTGTGTTCTCGAGTTCAATTTTGGCTAGAAAAGAAAGTAAAAGAAAGAAAACTTAGAAAACTTGTGCTCTTCAATTTTCTTTTAAAAAAAAAACTAAAAGATGATGATGAAAATGGAAGGAAATTTTGGGCTAATACTTTCCACTCAAAAACAGGAGGAAATGAAAAGAAACTAATGTTAAATATGCTAAATGATAAAATTGTCCTTAATTTACTTTACAATATATTTTTCCAACATGAGTATAACTGTAAATGTATCAACATTTTTCTTTTCTTTTCCCTTCAAATCAAGATTACAAATATTTATTCCAACTTTCCAATCTTTTCTTTTCTTTACCTTTCTTTTCTTATTGTTTACTTTCTTTTCTTTTTTTATAAAACTCAAGAACCTAACGCAAGACGGTAGTCATTCTCGACTCTAGAATAGTCCAATCATCTTCTAGTTTTGGCGTGATATATATCGTGAGTAGTTTAATCCATGTACATCGCTTGCCATTTAGACCCATCAAGATATCATATGAGTCCGAGTCGTACCCAGTTATACCCAGTGATAAGTGAGCTAAACTAATGGATGCCAAACATGTTCTAACGATGAATGTTTAGTGGCAAATAATGATTGTTCAAAAAGCGAGTGACAAATAAACTCTTTTAGTATGTCTTCAGTGGCAAAATTGCTCTTTTAATAATTTTCTTGTGAGGTTTATGATATACTTACTTGGGGTGAGATCAATAAAAATCACATAAAAATTAAGTATCAAATGGATCAATCACAACCATCCATTTTTAATCAAATTAATTAAATCCATTTTCACCTTTATATTTAAAAATTAAATATCTCACAAACCGTTAATAGTTAGATAAAACTAATTATCTGAATCTGATAAGAATAAAATTATCTTTTATAGACTAATATCAGATACTTTCGACGAACTTACTTTTTACCGTTTTTTGCGAGTTTCGATATATTACATTATAAATGAAAATTTTAAAAATACTCTTTTGTGTTAACACAACCTCTAAACTACAAACCCTAAACCCTAAAAACCCTAGACACTAAAACACTAAACCTCTAGAACCTTAAACCCTAAAAACCTAACCGCTAAACCCTAGAAAACCTAAACCCTTAACCCGTAAAAAGCTTAACCCAAAAAAATCAAACCCCTAAACCTTAAAAACCTAAACCCTAACCATAAACCCTAAACTCACAAAAAAAGTCGGAAAAAAAAATTTCATCGAAAGTATATGATGCGGGATATCAAATTAAAGGTAATTTTACGCTTGTCGTGATTGTATGATTAGTTTCGTCTAACGATCAATGATTTGTAAGATATTTAATTTTTAAAAATGAAAGTGAAAATTTATTTTATTATTTAGATGAAGAAATGAATTGTTGATAATGATTTATTTAATATAAGTTTTTCTTTGATATTTATTGAATCAAACTCATACTTACTTTATGTCAATTTCTGTCATCGACTAAAGGCTGGCGATAAAACCAAATCATGTGTCGACATAGAGATAAAACAACCACAACCGCTCGTTCACAACTCCCACACGTTAAATCCATAGCCTAGTATGTTGTTTAATGTTTTTGGAACTTTGAGGTCTTTTATCAGTTTATGTCGATGTCTACCCAGTAATAACATAACATATACATATTAAATTATGTTCAAGTATCAAATTTCAATACAATTTTATTTCTTTCTTATGGTATAGTTTTAATGCAACTTTTTTTCTCTTTTGTGTCGAGGTACTTCAAAATATCGAATTCTAATAGAATCATGCCTATTGTACTAATCATGGTAGTCGGTTTGACTATCTTAAGGTATCAGTAATCACGTTGAGATGGTAATTTTGGTTTTATGTGAATGTCATTTCGATTATTCTTTCAATTACGTTTACTAAATGTTTCAAAACTACTTTATATTCAAAAGATTATCACTTTTGGTGTATATATAGATAATATGCCACTTTGATGATGTTTAGCAGTTTGCTACACAAGTACATAATGGAAACGAAAACGACAATTATCTTTGTTTCTGTGACACAATTTCTCAGGCAAAAACAGGTTAGTTATTTCAAACCACTAATATCATTCTTTCAGACTGAAAGATGTTCTAATATTTCCATCACATAACCACAATCCATCAAAGAAATAACTTCAGCATACATTTATACGATACAGAGGATATAAAAAGTGCTGCAATCCTGCACTAGAAACTCCCAACATGGTTATACATAGAGCTGCTGCACTAGAAAATGAAAAGGTAATCCCGACATGAAACCAAATACAAAAGCATAACTTCTTCTAGTACCCAACTAAATCCATCAATAATCTTAAAGGTGAAACACCGACTGATAAAAAAACAAATGTTTGCGCAGGGACTCGAAAAGAAACCTTCTTTCATCTGTTCCATGGCTTAGTATCGGTCATAACGCCTGCAAATAAGTTCAGAAACATCTCAATGACTACTATGTATGATGTTTGGTTACTCCTCAAATATTATGTGATAGTAAATGTATAAGATGTAATGGAACATCAAAATAAGATATAAAAATTGAACCTTGGTCGATCATAATCGCGGGCACGTTCCCTTGACCGTGAACGTGATCTGTGTCGACTCCTTGAATCACGATCATAGCGGTCATAGCCACGACTACGATCATTGTGCCTATCACCACGATCTCTGCTCCTGCGATCACTATCCCTTAGACGGTCACGGTCACGGCTACTTGCACGGTCCCGATCTCTGCTACCTTCACGCTCAAGATCCCTGCTTCATCTTTTGATCTAACCAAAATTTCAACAGTTCTCCTCAACATTAGAAATCTAACCATTGGCAATAGGTGGCCTATTTTTATACATGTACTCACAAATGGATCGATCCAGAATATATCATTATCCCTACGGGTCAAATAAAAGAATTAGCTTGAAACTTGAAAGGATACGGGTCAAACAGATCAAATTTTACCAAACATGTTGATGTTGATTATCTCGTTAATTATTTTTTTATAAATTACTGTAAATTATTAAATATAATGCGAAGTAATATAATTTGACAAACTAGTAATCAATAGAAAATGCAAAAATAGTGGACACAAAAAAGCCAGTTTTGACCCGTATGGAAATCATTGCCTGTTTTAATTTGAACCTATCCCATCCGCTCTGCTCATCATGCCACCAGTAGTGTAGCCCCAAATTTTGCAAATGCGTCATTAAAGGGACGACAAATTAGAAAAAACGTACCTTCGGTCTTCTTCTGGAGCTTTCCTTTTATTGCTTCTCTCTTCCTGACACAGTAATGACAAGGGAAATACACATAAGTGGAGCTTCAGAAGACAAAGTATCGCCAATATATAGCAAAAAGCTTGAAACCAAATGACACTGCTAATTCAGGTGCATAAAAGTGAACAATAAATGGATAAAAAAGGATATATTACCATAAGATCAGCTAACTTCTCACGAATCTGCATATAGCCCAGATGAAGTTTTCCTCCAAAATGATCCGCTAAGCGACGGTCACTGAGAGACACGTTAAAAGAGAAAAACAAAATAATTTGTTGAATTAAAAAAATATAAGCACAACCAGCATAATTAATACAGATAATATTATAAAATTATCCAGCAACTATTTAGCTAATTGTAGGGATGATCAACAAACATAGTGCAGAAATATAAAAACGCACATTCTTTAGCTGCAAAAGTTTATCCCTCGTAAAACTGGGCCCAAAAGCCTGCTGGTGACAAGGAGGTATAATCGCCAGGTCAAACACTGAAGTACTTTAAACCCAAAATACTAGTTCTTGGTCATCCTTTGCATAACTATTTCAATCAACTATTCACCATATAAAAAATAAGATGTTTACCTGTCATAAACACTTAGAAAAGCTCCGCAAATGTCACAAACACGTAACTTCTGATCAGTCTGAAAAAGCAAATCAGGATGCATTAGCCAAATAAGCTCTTTAAGATGATGCTTTTTAAAAGTACACTACTTTATGTAAAGAGCTTTTTCATCAGTGAAAAGCTGCAAATTTCTTGAAACCATTAATAGGACATAAAGAACTTACAACTCGCACATCCGCAGCAGTATACTTAGCGGAGTCTGTAGGAGGTTCCTGACGAGGAGGCGGCAAATGAATTGAAAGCTGCAAAAAAAAAAATTGAAGTAAAATATCAACATAAGAGAACATCCAACTGAAGTATACTAGGAAAAGAAAACAATGCAAAACCAATATAAGCTTTTGAAATATACTTTTGGCATAATAACAAGTTTAGTGACCCCGTTTTTTATTAAATAAAACTTTGCGACCTAACTGCAACAAAGTAATGCCATGTAGATGAGAAATGACGTGACGCTGGTGTAGCACATAGGTGGAACCATTTGACATTATTCTTGAAAAAACACTAGAAAGTAGAGCGGGGTCTTCAAAAGTATCTAATCCTAGTTTATAACTTTTACCAACGTGTACTTTAGTTGCTAAGTTTAAGCATTATCCTAGTGAAACTCTGCCTTTTCCTGAGGTTAAGGTGAATCATATGTAATTCTCAATCACTAAAACAAAACTTTGATTTTTGTGCCAAAACGTGCACACTCTAATTTGGGCACCTAATGCAACTTAAGTCTGAGATCAAATGATACATGTTCGAGTGTTCAAGATAGTTGTCATTTCAAGCATTTAAACTACCATTCCAGTACAAATATGAGCATCGTATTCCAACACCGTTTAAAGCTAGATCTGAATTCAAGCTATAGACAGTCAGATATGAAAACTCAAGACCACATGGTATCCATCCATAAAACCCAATGTAAAACTCACCCATGTCTCAATCCAACTTCAGGGGTCAGTAAAGACAAATGCTGACAACTTGAGTACCCTTTATACTAGAGGCGGAAAGCGACAAGATAGGCATGTGTGGCTTATTGGATAGCCAACCAAGATGAAGTCAGGTTGATAGGTCAAATTAGATATGAATCAAACCATTTGGGCCAACCCAAAACTGTTTGTCCATTTCTTGGATAAAACAATTTGTATGGTTATATGCATTTATAACAGACTATGAAAACTTTCAACACGTTTAACAGTTTAACCTGGTCAACTCACTTGACACATTCCTCCTTTAGAAAGAAAAACAGGTATTTGACCTGTTTGCAAGAAAAGACAACCCAGATTAACCAATGTATCGAAATTGACCCCTCTATTCTATATATGTAACCATTCTTGCCAATCTCCCATTCTTCGTCAGGTCAACCCAACAATGAATTATGACATAAAACCTTCTTAGGGACTAGGGAGCTCACGTTGAGCATGTCTATTAGAATTCAGCCAAGTTGTTTCAGTGCGTATCAATCTATATCCAAGTACCATCTTTACAATCTTAGGCTTCATATTGTCTTATAGCAACAAAGAATTTGGATGATTGGACGACCTAGTCTCACTATTAACACAATAGAATTGGCAAAGAAAAAACATACATCATGTCATTTCACGCTCCATGGGAGATTGGCTTGACCTAGAATGCAATCATATTCCATTGTGGAATATACTAGCTGAACTCTACGATAGGGAAAAGAACCAAAGCAATTTAAGTGGGAAGACGAACAAAATGCAGAATAGAGCCAGTTGAAAAAGAATATAAATGTCTCAGAAAGTACGAACCTTTTGGCGCTTCAGCCTCTTCTAGTGCTTTTTGGGCTTCGTCTAACATTCCTTGCTCGCCTAGAAAATGAGACTAATTAATTTCACAAATACACATGCAACTAAAAACTTATTTTATATCCACATAACCTATATACCCATTGTAAATAATATATTAAATATATACAACCAATAAATTCTGGTGGACTAGTTGTAAAAACCAGATTATGGAACCTAAATATTTTAAAAAATGCAACTTACCAAGTTCTTCCGCCTTTTTTAGCTTCTCGTTAATCAACTCCTGAGTTCGAGCATCGGGAGTAGCCACAGGCAACGGTGCCAGTGGCGGCGGGTTTGGAAGAGGTTGAGGTAAAGAAGCTCGATCTTTATTGAATGCATCTAGTAGAAGCGTCGACTGGAACAGAAACAAAAACATTCAGATGATAAATTGCCAATAATCAAGCACGTCAGTCTGTTAAATTATTATGTTCACGGGAGCAGGCGCACCTGTTTGTCAGCTCTTTGAGTTCTGAATTCTTCAACCATCTCCAGAGCTCGAATCTTCATATCTGCTTTTCCTTCCAGGTCTACAAGCATAGTAAAATTAGTAGAGAGCAGATGAACTGAAATGCTTAATGAGCTATATGAACCTAGACATCTTTTGTTATTATCAGGACGCAGACAATGAATGCCTGCCTCTTTAAAACATTAGAATCAGTCATTCCAAATCTTAAAAGTTCGGATGCAAACTCATATTGTAAAAAAATCTCTTATACCCTGAAAAATGTATAAAGTTAACTTCTAAAGAAAGAACTTACCATATAGATCAGCTTCTTTCAGCTTCTCCTTTATTTGCTTTGACAACTCAAGGATCTCAGGTGTCTGCACATTCAACACATCAGTAAATTAACAGGTATATAAATTGATACAGGTGTGCATAAAGACAGTGTGATCCAGAAAGAGCCAAAGGAGTGAGTTTAATCCACCTGCGTAACCTCTGACACAGATATCGCTATAGCTGCTTTAGCATCCTCCTCGCTAAGCCGTTTCAAAGCTCTGGCAATTTTTCTGTCGCATTCAACAATGAGCCTGTCTATAACATCCTCTAATTCCCTATCGTAGTTGTCTTGGCCTTTCGCCTTAGCTTCTTGGTATCTAATTGTGGTTAAGTAGCAATGACATTGAAAATACTCAAATCTCACATATCATATATGAGAGCCATAGCTTGAGCTTTGTACATATAAAAACACTATTAATCTTAAAAGCAACATCAGCATGTAAATTCAAAGTGTCGATAACAGGCATGTAGCAAACTGTAATCTATTCAAAAACCAAGTGAGACAGTTCAGCAATCCTTTTCCATTAATTATATAAAGTGCACCACTAATGAAATGACATGCTCTTGATACCCTTGAACAATAATCAAAATAATAACACAAAATATATAATAAGGGAGAAAAAAAGGATACTCTTTCCTCAGTTGAAATGAGTGCACCTTCGGGCAAGGTCCCATGTCCATTTTCTGAAGTATGAAACATGAAAAATTAGAGTAAGCATCAGGAAATTAGTCATCATAGCAAAATAGTACAGCCCAAACTATATGCACAAGTTGACTGTAATAAGGCAGAAAGTGAAACATGATGACATAACAGTAAAGCATATAAATTGTTCGTTAAGACTACCATCTTTTCACATTACGCTTTCTCTAATTGCAAATAGTGCCGAGTGTTCATTAAAGCCCTAAAAAACACTAGCTGGCTGGGTGCAGTAAAACCAACAGAATCTAGTTTCAGCTCATTATGTGGCCAGGGTATTAGGAACGTGTTCAAGAAATAAGCACCTGCTTTATTCTTTCCTATTCAAGCATTAATTTTCAACCGGCATCAATAATCTCCAGTAAGTTAACTTTTATAGTCTACTACTCTTACATATGTTCTCCTCATACGTTTTGTATCAATACTCCATCATTTAGCAGAGCAGAAAGTGAGAACTCCATGAAAATACCCTAAACTCCATTTTTTAAAGAAGAATACTGGAAGCAATCATCTAGAGTCGAGTCTAGTTGAGCTATAAAGTGGTGATTACCCCACCAAACTCGACCTCTAAGTCAACACTCAACACTCAGACGAACTCGAGTCTACTTTAAACCTTGACGGTGTTTTGCCCTGCTCCGCTCAATTACACCCCTATGGATATGCTTGGCAAAGCTAGCAATATCTGATTACTATTATCTGTTTGTTCTATAAAAACATTGGTAACGTAGTTGTATCTGTAATTATTTTGTGTAAATTAACGTAAAGCTGAACGCTAAGCATCAAATTATAAACGCCAAGGCCAAACACAGCCTAAATCATACTACTAACAATAAAAACCATAGGGCGCATATCTTCAAAAGCCAACGTTTTGCAAAACTATCGTAACCTAATTCATTTAATAATCATTATCTAATATAGTTACTATTCGCTGTTCGCTCACGTAAATGTATCCGTAATAATTACAAAGTGTAAATTAGCATAAAGCTAAACACTTATTCTATTAGCGAGCGTTTAAACAAAACTAAAAAGCACTTATATTCTAAACGCCAAACACAGCCTAATTTCCTAACCTAATTCAAATAATCGACAATACAAGCCCTAGGATACAAATAATTATCAATTATATAAAATAATTAGCGTTTGAATATCGCACAGTGTAGGGCACATATTCATCCATAATTCATATAATTAACAATACAAGCCCTAGAATACAAATTATAATCATCAATTATAAAATAATTAGCCTTTCAAATAGCGCTTACGGTGAGCTGAAACAATTCATGAGGACACAATCCGACTAAGAACAACCGGCACACGTCACGATCGTAATACTTCCGATTAACTTCTGTGACGTCACCGTTACGGTTCGCTCCCATTAGTACATCCAGCTGCTTACGTATCGCGTCCATGGTGGGGGGATGGTGGATTCGTGTGCGTGAGACCACGCGCTGGTTAAGTTAGGGTTTTTGTATATGTGTGTGTTTTGATAAAGAGGGTAATTGGGCGGTTTTTATATTTGGGTCAAGTGAAGTGGAGTGGTGTTTGGTGGGGATAGAAAGGCCACGAATAAGTAGGGTTGTTAGACGGGATCGGGATCGGGTTCGGGTCAATTCGGATTGAGGCTAAGAAAACATACTCGAACCTTATATTATTTAGAATTCAGTTAATCGAGTTTGGGTTTATTCGGGCTAAATATGAGCAATCCGAACAAAATTATTAAGTCGAGTAACTTGTCACGAATAGGCTTAATCAGATTTGAGTCCCGATCGGGTCAACTATTTGACACCCCTAGATAGGTGTACGGAGTGCACTTTGGTCGAGTCAATTCGAATGTTGTTAAGTTTGAGAGCCAGTTTTAAACTCAAGTAGCGAGTTTGAAACTTGGCTTACATAATCGTGTGATAATTTCGAGTATGTTGACGACGTTTCATATCTGTTATTGACAAATTTGAATGTTAAAGACATTAAGGTTTTTTTAATTAGGTTTTCTGTAAAGAAGATCCTAATCGGATTTGCCTTACGTTCCTGTAAATCAAATTAGATAAAACTTTGAATCGAATGAAGAAGAAAAAGAATCTTGATCGACTAAGATTAGGGTTTTTTGAGAGGCCAAGAAGAAGTGCAGGTTTAGGAAGAAACACGTTTTTGCTCTAATGGGTTTAAGCTTGCTTATGTTGTGATGGTTTGTTTTTGGTGATTTTGCAAACTGCTCCCTCCGTGCTTCTCAATTTATTTTTCACTTCAATCGAATCCCTCGGTTTGAAGAAAACATAGTTCTCTTATTATATAAAAGATAATAGACTAAAATACATGGTTGGTCCCCTAAACTTGGCAATCCGCTTCGCGTTGGGACAAACCTGGGCATAATCATCGTCGGAGGTCCAAAACATGGCCTTTATATGCCAAACTCGTCCCTTGACCAATAACGCCGCTGTCAACGTCTTGTTTATGTTAGTTAGTGGAGGGTATTATAGTCCATACACATTTATACCTCACCTTAGTTAATTCTAACTCAAGACTATTCCACCAATACATAAAGGGTTATTGTTTGAACAAATTATACCAGTATGTCGACCACTTAAGTATGACTTTATAAAAGTCAACTGGTAAAGAATGTATGAGCTCGCGAATTTTACCGGACAAACAAACAAATTTATACATTAGCAACTACTTAGCTAGTTGACTTATAACATCAACTATATGTTCGGTGTTTGATGAAACCGAAAATAAGCGATACTACTGAGTCATTGTCTGATACATGGTTATCCGACATTTCACAAAATATAAAGATGAATTTGGGCTCAACTTCAAAACGTTCAACTGCCGAATCTTCAAATGATATACACAGCTATGATCGATATCCATAAACTGTTGAACCCACAAAACATGAACCCTAAATTGATGATGCTATCGCTACCTTGTCTCGCAAAAATGTATACAAACAACAAACATATAAGTTAGGTATCAGTAATGTTACGACAATGGAATTAAACACATGACATGGTATTCATCATCGAAACATCACCTAGGGTCGCCTTTGGGCGAACAGTGCTAGGACGCAATTTGTAATCTTTTCTTTGCTCCTAAAGGGTGTCTTAACACCACTAGAAACATCAGCAGCACCACCACCAACCTTTTCAACCTTCCCATCAAAACCAGGCAAGTTCTCAACATCAAACCCTGCAAACTCAACCATTTTAGCCTTCCCCTTCCCATCTAAACCTCGCTTAAATTCTTGAACAAATTATTTCCCTTTTTTTTATGGGCAAAACATCCTCTTCCTCAACCAGCTTTCCTTTTCCTTTTCCTTTAATTTTCTCCTTTTTAGCTACAACCCTTCTCTCTTTTTGATTACAACACCACCTTTCCTTTATTGGTGTCTTGGTTCCACTCCCCTGCATTTTTTTCTTATCTATCCCCTGCCATTGACGTCTAGTCCTAAAAGGTGTTGGACTAAGCATTCTAAAGTTTGCATCCTGCTATACCCAACCCACAACTTCAAAACTGCTGTTTTTTAAGTAAAAGTGTACTAACTTTTGGGGCTTGTGGGCAACGAAGATATCAACTGACTCATTTGTTTCAGCCATTCCAAACAAAGTATGAACATCAACATCAGTATGAATCAAATGCAAACCATTTTCTAGGGATTCTTTAGGATCATAGAAAAACAACGCCCATTTTTGTTCATTAATCTCTGATAACACATTATCAAGGCTTGAACTAAATATATCCATATCACTGGTAAAGGCACACAAATTAATTAATGAACATCCTTCATACCTGAGTGGGCTATAATCAAAAACCCCATTATAGTAGATTCTGAACAGGACCTCATCTTCTTCTTCTTCCTTCACATCCTTAAAAGTTGAGATGAATATGCTTCATCGCTTCATTGTTATTTTTGTTTTTATGAATGGTTTTGACTAGATGTGTGTTTCGATGCGTGAGTGTGGATGTATGTTAGGTTTTGTTTTGATTGGGTTTTGTTAATTGGGTCGGGTTATTATGATAGTGTTTATTGTTTGGATCTTGTTAGTTGGGTTGTTTTGGTGTTTCCCAACACATTAATTGTGTATAAGCGTATCAAGGAAGGCAAAAGGTCTAGTTGCGCGGTAATGTGTTTCATATGTCACACTTGGTCCTTGAATTTGGTCGATTAGCGTTTTGCACTTAAAAATCCCGCGTATTTTTTCTCACACAAACTTGACTATTTTTCTTTTTACTAACTTCACAATTAGTCCCTGAATTTGGAATGTCCCGTTGGTTTTGGTATTTATGGTTAATAACCTATACCATTTGCATACCAACAATAAAAAAAAACATATCATAACAAAATCTCAACAACCTCCCAATGGCTGACTTCCCACTTCTTCAAGAACTCGTCAAAGCTTCGAAGTTTGACTACATGTTTGACTCGATTTCTCTCTTTTATCAGAGAGAAAACGATAAGGACATCAAAATTGCTAATGGCCTCCAAAACACTTTGACTGACTTGATTCTTGGTATGAAGGAAACCCAATAATACATCTATGAGCTCGAAGGCTTTCGAACTACAGTGATGAACTACAAGGTTCTTGAGGATCTTCGCAACAAGCAAAAGGCTAATGTCTTGAAGGCGTTGGAGATAAGGAGGATGATCTATCAAACACACTCACAGGTGTGTGAAAGGAACAACTTCCTTGATGATCTTAGGAAGTGTTGAGAAGGAAATGAAGTGGTTATGTTTTCATTTTTTTTTGAAAAAATATGTACTGAATATTAATGTTTAATATGAAATTAATGAATCTATATGTTATGTTCTAGTGTTTTAATTTGTTAATTTTGTTTTTAATTGTTGTATTCGTCTAAGATAGTTGTTATATCGGTTTTGATTGTATTGGGTGTTGGTAGAACTACGGTCCTTGCTCAAACAGTTTAAGACTTTAGGGGACTAAGGTTTTAGTCCCCTATCCTGCCCTCACATTTGCATTAAGTTATAGGAAGCACTTTATTCTCACATTTTACCACAAATTTGAATTCATACACAAATCCTCAATTCGGTGAAATTGCGTCAAAATGGGTAAATCTAGAGCTCGTAAGCATTAAATGTTCCAATTGTCAAACCGTTGGACATAATAAGTCTAGTCATCGCAAGGATCAAGTACCAAACCAACAAAGGAAACTAAGGTTCGAGGTAGAAAAGGCATTGTGATGGCGTAAGGCAACACATATTCATTTAATTGTCATTTGCATAACGATTGTTCTTGTGTGTTTACATTCTAGTTGATGTGCAAATGTATTACTTTTAGTGGATGGATGAAGACGATACAAGGAAGACTATGGAACAAGAGTTCTTGAAGCTCTTTATGAGCAAGAAGAAGAACACAAAATTTTGAAGGAAGATGAAGAAGCGGTCGAGTTGGATGAAGAAGCATTCAAAGAGCTTTTGGAAGAGGAGAGAATGTACAAAAAATTGATGAGAAAGGGAGAGGAAAAATTGGCTTAAAGATCAGAGTCTAAGGCGACTTACTATAGAGTGTCTGTGGAAGAGTTATACCCAAGACATCCATATGTGCTGGATAAAAGATGTTGAGCTGGTGTTCAAAGGTTGTAGGCTGCAACTGGCAGACCAAATGGATCACCTACTAGTCATTTAAAGCAGTGAATTCCTAGCAAGAAATGTTATGTTGTCTTTCAATCTAAATGTAGCTTAACTGATATGTGTGTGCTTCTATTTTTATAATAATTGAATTTTGGTTATAATTTGAATCTGTTGACTTTATAAGTCAAACAAAAGAGATTTTAAATACTAACAATTCGGTGTGGTTCCTCTAATATTTTGGTTTATGTTGACCTTATAAGTCAAAATGGGTTTTCCCAAACACCCACCTAAACTGCATAAGCAACTGCAAACTACAAAATGAAAACAAGACATCCAAAATATACATACACCACCACCAAATTACACCATATCAAGCAAAATATAAATGTTAACAAGTATCGTTTTCAGTAACCATCATCGGCCAAAAAATATACATCTTCATTACATAAACAACTAAAAATAACAGGTGAACTTCTTGATGGGAGACTTGATGTTCATGGGGGGAGACTTGAGGTCCTTAGGGGGAGGCACATACCACTCATTCCTATTTGTGCTGGAGCATCCCACAATCGCTACAAGACTAAGTACAACCTTGGGATCGAAAGCCTTGGACACTTAGAAAGTGAAACCTTTCAAAGTAGTGGTTTTAGACGACATGTTCCCACACTCATCATCAGATGTGTCTAAAATAATGATGACATCAACTTCATTTCCTTTCACGTTAGTATCTGGAAAGATAGACAAAACATAAAGAAATCAGAGTTCACCCATTACAACTTTCTTAGCTTGCAAACATTAACTCTAACCTTTCTCAGACTCCTTATTCCCATATTTTCCCACAAGTCTTCAAGTATCACATCAGTAATGTCATCTCCTATATCCCACTTATTCCCATAAGTAGCCATGACATACTCAACCATATCGTCAGATACCTTTAGCTTGCTATAATCCTCTTTTGATGATTCGACCTTGCTCGGATTTTTGTCAAATAAATTATAGTTATTTATGCTCATCCCTTAAAATGCCAATCACAAAAATACAAAAAACCCGACTAACCTTTCATCACTTGAGCTTCTTTAATAAATCTGCATAAATCATCAGACATTTCATCTTCTTGTAACCAAGTATCCCCATATTTTACCATCTCATCAGTTACATCTGTAAAAGTAAGCTCATTGCCTGCCATTGTTAAAGTGTGTGTGAGGGTTGTGTGACGAAGGAGGGAAACGATCAAGATGGTATACGGTAGTTTTTCTCAGAATTAACTAAGGTGAGGTATAAATGTGTATGGACTATTATACCCTCCACTAACTAACAAAAACAAGACGTTGACATTGGCGTTATTGGTCAATGGACGAGTTTGGCATATAAAGGCCATGTTTTGGACCTCCGGCGATGATTATGCCCAGATTTGTCCCAACACGAAGCGGATTGCCAAGTTTAGGGACCAACCGTGTATTTTAGTCAAGATAATAATAACATGTAGTTTTAACAAATTATATGATATTTACATGAATCTAAAGCAATAAAAAACCAAATTATTGACAAAAACAAAAGCCTAGAAAAAACTATAAGTCCATAAACACAATCTAGATCTCAAAAGTATAGTCAATGAAGATACTCATATTTTAGTTTGACAAAAAGCAAAAACATGCCAAAAGAGCATGGTAAATAGTGAATAATAGTAGATGAGATGTAGTAACTCATAAAGATACACATCTCAATTACATGTTCACCTTTTCCAGCTTGAATATTTTGTCCTAAATTTGTCACGATTAAACTTTTCAAATTCTTGTATTAAATAAATAAGACATCTTTTCTTACCATTTATATTTTAATTGCGTCATGATAATCACTATAGTTGTTAATGTGTCATTATTTATTTTACACTCCTAAGACGTGCTTAGCACAGACAAAAAGACTTTACTAGTAACCTAAACATTAATGGGGTAAGGATCGAGTGAAAGTAAACTTAAAATGAGAAGAATGTGAAATGATTATAACTACGCGTTTGAGATGCATCGAATTGAACTATATGCATTTCTATTCATTTATATGCACCCTATTTAGTTTCAAAAGTGATAATAAAATGAGAATGATACAAAATAGTATTATCAAAACATTTGACATGTAGATGCAAAATGCAACTGATACATCTAATCTAATGAAATGCATCTATAGTGTATATGTAACACCCGTTTCCCAACTACAAATAGGCCCCACCCTAGATGAAATGGATCGGGTCTAGATGTGATTGACTAAGGATAAATGGATGTATGGTATAAGTGATGATCTGATAGAAGCCCGGATACGGTGTATCCAGGATAAGTTATGTGGCGTATTAGTATTATATGGATAATAGAACAGACCTGTAATGGTTAAGTTGCGTACGGCGTATGTATTTTGGCTTGGATATGGCGTATCCATGGAAGGGAATACGGAGTATATGTGGATTAGGATGGATACGGTGTATCGACCTAAAATGGACAAAAATGATAGAAATGCTCTTTTAGCTATAACCTTCCCCATTTATCTATAAGTTTCCACACTCTTCTGTAAAAGAGTGTGTGTTTTCTGTGGGTGTCGAACCAAAAGAGAAAGAGAAGGAAACAAGATGGGTTTTGATGTGTGATGATGATGGTTTGAAGATTGTAATTCCCTAGCAAGGTTCCTAGCATGTTTATCAAGTAAGTAATGATGTTTAATTAAGTTTAAATGTCGAATTGCTTGAGGCTCACCACAGGTTTGTTGTTGCTTACATTAGTTGATGTGAATATGAAAAGAACCTTTATTAATTGATAATTTAATTGTTGGTAGTTGCTAATAAATGCTAAATTAGGCATTTGTTGACACAACCATGAAACATTATTTTAATATATGATAAAGCACTCATTAATAATTTTTTAATCTTTTCGGCCATTATTGTTGAGATAAAATGCTTTACTTTGTCTTTAGTGTAAAACGTTGTGCAGTCATGGTGGTTTCTTAGAAGTTAATTATTAAGAATGGTAATAGCTTCCTAAAAGATTTTAGTGTAATTGATTTTAAAGTAGGGGAAATCTTACATGCTTTGTTGGGTAGGCAATTGCCTACTTTTTTTTGACAAAAAAAGAACACCACTTATATAAACATTACAATTAGACCCTTTTCAAACACTTCCCATTTCCATCTTTTATCTCAACATATCTTCTTCGTTACTCTTTACCACCATCACCACCAGTCATTTTTTAGCGCCAAAATCTCCTGCCAAAAAACTTACAAGAGCATATTATATGTGGTTCCAATTTCCAACTAATCCAAGGACTGATCCAAATCACTAACAAAAAATTAATGAATTTTTCAAGGATCGATTCATATCAAGAAGATGAAATCATATCAGGTTTGTATATTATTCATCACATTCTTCCTGTTGAATTAATTATTTTTTTTTTCTTTTTGAAATATTTTTTAAGTAGGTTATTTATCTTGTTTTTCTTAGTTTTTGTTCTGAATAGATGATATAGACAACAATGGTTATCTCATTCAAGAAGATGTTACCCATATTTACAATCGATTTTTAAGGTATACTATACTAGGAAGAACATTTTCCACTTTTGATGATGCATATGATTTTTACAACCAGTATTTTGGTATTTGTAAGCATCAGCTTTATAGATACAAAGACACAAACGAAGTTTATCGACGAATCTTTTCATGTAACAAGGAAGGTTTTAAGGATATGAATGATAAGATACAGTTGCGCGATGAAGTAAAACGTCGTTGTATTACGCGAACCGGTTGTAAGGCTCTAATGCAAGTGACATTATCAAGTCAAGGTGAGTGGGTTGTATACAAGTTTAGTGATGAGCACAATCATCCTTTTGATTCTCCATCAAAAGTAATCAAGCAAAGGTCTCATAGCATCTTTCATCGTTCCAGTGAATGCAAAGATGTAGTAACATTATTGTCAAAAGCAGGGATGAAACCTTCTGAAATCACTAAAGTAGTTAATGCGTTTAGAGGTGATGAAGAGGATCAACTCACTTGAGTTCAATGTTCCACTATTATTAGTGTAGAGAGAAAATGTAACATAGGCAAAGAATGTCATGGAATTATTATGCATTTTAAAGAAAAGGCTGAGGTGGATAAAGATTTTTACTTTGCAATGGACATAAATGAAGATGGCGTACTACAAAATGTGTTTTGGGCAGATGGGAGATCAAGAAAATCATATCGCCAATTCGGTGACGTTGTTGTTTTTTTATGTAACTTATAGGACAAATAATTTTAGTTTTCCATTTGCACCATTTGTTGGAGTGACCACCATGGCCAATCTATTCTACTAGGAGCCGCGTTGCTGGAAAATGAGACTGAAAAACGTTTAAATGGTTATTTGAGCAGTTTCTAAAATGCATGCATGAGTGCCCACCTATAGCTCTGATTACAGACCAAGATTTAGCAATAGGTAAAGCAATTTCAAAAGTCTTTCCAAACACGAAACATCGGTATTGTGCATGGCATATTCAAAGGCATGTTTTAGAGCATTTACAACCATTTCGATATCGATATGATGATTTTGAGGATACATACACTCAATGGGTTAAAAAGCCAATATGTTGAAGAATTTGAATCGGGATGGGAGAAGTTGAAGGAGAAATATCACATAGAAGATGACAGTTGGTTGGGAAATATGTTCAAGTTGCGTCATCATTGGGTAAAAGCATATCTCAAAGATACTTTTTTTGCTGGCATGACAACGAGTGGAAGGAGTGAAAGTATACATTCGTTTTTTGATGGTTTTGTCAATGCTAAGACCATGCTAAATGAGTTTGTAGTCCAATATGACAAAGTTGTGAGTTCTCGAAGAAGTGCAGAAAAAGACCAAGATTTTATAACTTTGAATTCAAATCCCACATTATATAGTAATCATCCGATTGAAGAAATGGCAACAACATGTTATACGTGAAATATCTATGCTATATTTCAGAAAGAGTGGAAGGCTACTTTTGATTGTGGTCATCAAATATTAAGTACATACAGTGCTAAGGTTATATACCGTGTCGGGTTTTTGAAAGGTAATAAGGAAAAATGGAAAACCATTGAATACAATGTTACTTCGGATATTTTTGTTACTTGTTCTTGTGCGAGGTTTGAGACTTCTGGAATCTTGTGCAAACATATCCTCTACATCATGAGACGGGAGTCTTTAACAACCATTCCAGACCATTACATAATACCAAGGTGGACTATGAAGGCAACATATAAGGTGGGAGGTATTGAAACACGATGGCGAGATACAAATGATATTGCTTCGAAAGAAGTTACTTTATTAACTATCTGGTCCATTCGAGCGAAATTCAACAAAATATTACAAGATGGACGAGATTCCCGCGATGAAATTAATAAAATTGGTGATATTCTTGATGGTCTTTTGGAAGAACAAAGTAGAAGAAAGAAGACTACAGTCGAGTTAAACACAAATATTGATGATGATATACCATTTACGCAACAAGAGAACATGTCACAACAACGCCTTTAAAAAAAAGAAGGAACATGTCACAACCTTTATTAGTTTCTGATCCCCTAGTTCGAGTGAAGACAAAAGGTCACCCAAAAGCTGCTTTAAGAGTAAAGCCTGGTTTGGAGGCTTCTTTGGACTTGAAAAAAACAATTCTTGTGGTTATTGTGGAAAAAAAGTCATAACAGGGCTACATGTCCAAAGAAAAAGGTTTGTTTATGCTTCATACTCAACATTGCATCTTTTGGTTTTGATTCTCATTATTATTTTACTATTTCAGAAGGATGATGCTGAAAAAAGAGCTATCGAACGAGGTGAAGCTGATAATTAAGTGAAGGGTATTTCGAGTAGGTTGCAAATCGAGTCTTTGGAGTCTAACGCATTCCGTTGTTGGGGTTGCTGGGTTTTCCTCCTTTTATATGATATGTTGGTTCTTTTTTTATTATGATGTTCGTTGCGGGTCAAAGTGGGTTGGGTTGAACCGCCAACAGTTTTGTGAAAAGATGATACATAACCCAAATCAATGTTATGGTTGTTGTTTGTTTCATATGACATTTGGTTCATTTCGCATATTTTTCATAAGAAAAATATGTTTTTGGTTATGCATCTGGTTTGTGTACTGTAATCTGTTTGGTTGTTTCATATGGTATTTGGTTTGTTTCAAATTTCAGAAACTGTATTTGGTAGTTTGTGCAGTGAAGAAACTGTATTTGGTTATGTACTGTCCAAAGGGGTGTTTGATAGTGACTTTATTGTTGCATCAGGAGTGTTTGGACATGAGTTTACTGCTGCAGCAGGAGTGTTTGGTACTGAGCTTACTCTAGATACAACATAGATTGGTTGGAAGTTATGGATGTTTGAGGGTTTGACCCATTAAATTGTCAAATACACCAATATTTATTCTCCAAGATTGTGGTTCAGTTCGTGTGATCAATTCTATCAGTAACAAATGGTCTCAGTTGTATCTGTAACAGAATGTGTGTTTGTATGCATTTCATATGTTCTGTGGGTAACTAAATAGAGGTCTAATACGGATTGTGGTCTGCAAGAGAATGTGATATGCAAGTATCAGTAACATAACAATATGTGTGTAAGGTCTGCAAGTATACAAGTGTGAAAGTGTGCTCTTTGTCTCTTTATTTGTCATAGGTTTGTAGCTTTTTTGTTTGTTTGATAGTGTATAATTGTGGTGGTCCATGTTCTTTTGCTTTGTCATTTGTTTGGCTCAATGGAGGGCATGGCCATGTCTTGTGTGAGTGTTGCTATGGGATCATGTCATTGTTGGTCCCATGAGTTTTTTGTATTTTTTCTACTTTTATACTAACCAATCAATGGTATAAACAAGTCTTTGTTGGTTCCATGAGTTTTTTTGTATTTTTTCTACTTTTGTACTAACCAATCAATGGTATAAACAATAAACCATACTCACTGTCATTATTTTATAACTAAAGACTATGTTATTGTTGTGCAAAGGATTTAGTTAAGTCATTGTTGTGAAAAATGGTGGACAGGAGGTCATATTTTTATTAAATTAATGGACTTGTTTTAATATCCAAGATTGTAATACAACATCTGATTGACATGTATAATATTCATGGACATGATTTTTTGCCTTTCAAAAAAAAATCATTGACGTGTTTTAATATTCATGGACTTGTATTCATGGATTGAAATGATTATACGATGGAAATGAAAATATTCATGGACTTGTTTCAAATGGTAACAAAACATAACTATATGTTTGAGATAAAAGATGAAAATGGGGAGTGTTTGAAATGGGTGTAATTGTAATGTTGAAAAGGTTGTAATTGTAACGTTTATAGAAATGGTGTCCTTTTTTTGCCAAAAAAAATGTAGGCAATTACCTACATTATAATGTAGGTAAGCTTTTCCCTTTAAAGTATAGGTAACAAGTAGGAATTGAACAACAACCTTTCGTTCTATACATAAACCCTCCTATTTGTGGTTCAGTAATACATTAAACCCATTAGTATATATACTAAAGATCGGGGAAGAGAGAGAGTAACATCCCACGCATTAAATGCAACACGCATTAAATGCAATCTTTTGCAAATTGGCAAAACAGCCCCTGAGGTCCAAGTGCGTCGCGAAGTAAGTCCTTTAGCATTTGGCAAAAATAGCCCCTGAAGTTTAAGTGTCGTTGCAAAGTAAGTCCTTTAGCATTAATTGCTAACTATAGCAATTTGGCAAAAATAGTCCATAAGGTTTAAGTGTCTTTAGAAATCCCGCTGCAGCGCGCGGGTTTCTACACTCGTTATCATCCTAATTTTGGTTCAACCCAAGTGTAATTAAGAGTAAATACATGACCTCCAAACGCATTGTCAAATTCTTTTCCCTTGAAACTCCCGAAAACAAAATGAAACTTACAAAACTTACATGCAACTTTTTTCTCAATAAAATGCACTATTTTAACCCTAAAATTTCATTGAAACGGTTTTTTTCATTTATTTGGAGATGCTAATTGAGCCACACCTACAAATTTATGATTTATTAAACTTTAAGTTATTTGAAATCTCATTACCTAATGACATTTTTGAGATGCTAATTGAACCACACATTTTAAATGCACCTACATGAGTAGAGGCATCTCTTTATAAAAATCTTTTTCTTATTTAAAATATGTGACTAAAAATCTTTCTCATTCTTTTCATTTTAGCTTTTCTTATAACTGGATCCCTTCGTAACACATTTGATTGTTATTAACTTTTATTGATAGGGAATTGCATATATATTTTTTCAAAAAACTCAAAACTGCATATATAACCAATTTAAACTTATAATTGCATTTATATCTTTTTTAAAGCTAAAAAATTGCATAGATATCCAACTTAAACTACTAATTGTATATATAGAATTTCTAAACCTTTGTAATCGCATATATATCATTTCTAAACCTCTAATATGTCATATGTATCAAAATAAGTATATAATATAGTTTTAAATCTAAATTACGGTACCTGAATTTTCAAAAATAGCAACAACAACAACATTTGTTTCAAGGGTACCATGTCTCGAGATTTAAAATGAACAAGATAACCAAAAACAATATATCAAAGACATTAGATGAACTCATATCATAGACATTATGATTGTTATATATGTATAATAGGAAAAATATGCATACAATCAAGGGCTATAATATTGCCAACAAGTTTGTAAAAAATAAAAATTAAAATTAAAAATAATTTTTTATAATTATAGTTGTTATGTATTTTAGACTTGTGGAAAACAAAAGTGCATGAGGCAATTAGTTAAACATTTAACTTCTGCAAAACTAAAACAATTTATATAACCATTTCCTATTTCCTACTTCGTATTTTGTTTATAAATTTGTGTTTTGTTATATAATTCGTCTTAATAAAACTGTTAATATCAACTTATGGTCATTTCAAATTTTTTAAAATTTAAACTCCAACAAGAAAGTTTTGGTTTTAGTTCAACATTTCAACGATCACGATTCGTTTATTTATGCATGTAGAACTCTCAATCCGTCATAGCGACCAAGAATGTTCTTCAAATATTATTGGTTTGGTATTGTTACTTTATTTATATGGTTACCTTAATTGATAAATTTAAATATATTATACGCAATACCTTAAAAATATTTTTTAGTGCGTTGTGTAATATATTTTTTGATGTGTTTGTAGACGTTATGAATAGGGGTGAGCAAACGGACCGGATGGACCGGACCGACCGACAAAACCGACCGGACCGAACCGAGACCGACCGACCGATGGACCGTGATACGGTCTCGATCTAGAGTTTTTGCGGATTCGGTCTTTGTCCGTCCGGACCACAAACCCGAATTTAGCCTTGGATTGGACCGGACCGACGGACCGACCGAGACCGGACCGACCGGACCGGACCGACCACATTCGGTCTCGGTCTCGGTCTAGAGTTTTAGCCGGATTCGGTCTCGGTCCGGTCCGGTTTTTCTCGGTCCGGTCCGGTTTTCGACCGATGAGCACCCCTAGTTATGAATAGGATATTGTATATCCAAAGATATAGTGAAGCTGTGTTTATGGTTGTCAATTAGCTATTTTTATTACATTTTTTTTCGTTAGTTTATATTTTACACTTTCTTGTTTCACCAATCACCAACTTATTTATTGATTTATCACTTTGTTTTTTGAACACTTTTTGCAACTATTTCTACTGATCGATTCCTCTTCTTTAATCCAATTCGTTATGTAATGTGATTAATGTTTATTATTAAATTGGCTTGAAGACGAACTACATGTACTTTAGTGGCGTAAGGAGAATTAGACATCAAGCACCGAGTATGTTAATCAAAAGTGTTGATCACCCACCTTAGGAAATTTTTGTCATGAATTTTTTTGTTTGTGTTTTTTTTTAATTATCTTAGGAACATAATTTTTTGTTTTTAAAAACAAAAATTCACGCGACCAACTATTTTATATTGGTTGACGCCCAAGTGCATTGCTTTATTTTGCAAGGTGACGAGAATCATTTAGAAGCAAGTTGTATAATCATGTTACGAGCAAAGGCTAAGATGTCACTTAATCTTGCCAAAGATTCATTTACCACTAAAAGGCAGTGCCAAACACCCATTTACTTGGAAAATGTGTTTTTTTTTATTGATTTTGTGTTTTGTTTGTTGTTTAAACATTGGATTTAAATGATTTATGGCTATAAAATTACCTCAAATTGAGTGACTTTTACAAAAAGTACAATAGTAAATGCATGCTTTTTTTATAGGACCAGGTTATATATAACTTAATTGATTATGTTATGTTGTAGAACAAGTAAACTTAAATGTTTCTAGACCGCAATTTATGGAGTGTTTCAATTGGCTTATTAAAAAGAGCTTGAGTAGTCTCGAAAAGCCTATAAAAGTTTGCATAAATATGCCAATAAGCCCCATTAGCTTGACTGTTTAACTATATTGTGTTTACTAACAGAAACAAAGCATTAACCTTCCTAAATAAACTAGTCCAAATACCCCCTAGACTGAGCTTGAACTGGATCCAATAGTTATATTAATCCAATAAAAACTAGCAAGTGGCTAAAAAGTGTCTACGGGAACTATGTTTGATATAAACAAGGTCGAGTCAAGGTCAAGTTAGTTTTGCCCAAAAAATATCAATAGAGACATGGCAGTTTTATTCAATTTTTAAAGGTATAATTAATTTAAAAAACAAGAGCATTGAGAAGATTGAAGAAAATATATGCATAAGTTTCAATACCAAATTTGACATATTTTAGAAGGCGGGTGATTTAAATCCACATACAAAATAAACTATTGTGTGTTGCTTTGTTTTTACGCATGACAATCTATATGCAGCCGACTCATATTAGGAGCAAAAATGATTGAAGATGGTTATTTGTGACCAAGACCGAAACGTCATGAATAACTCAACCAACGTGGCCTAAAAAGAAATGCTACACAATTTGGGTTTACAACTACATGTATTCGTATGCCACAAATTAGGATTGAAGAGGTTATGTTTTTTTTGGTCAATTGACTGTTGTGTTTCATTATTACGTACTTTATATTTTACGTTTGCTTATCTAAATGTAGTTTTTTTACCTCTAAGTTTTTGATATGCAATGTCATTCATTAATTTTTTTTAACGTTTTCTTAAAATACCCCGTAAATTTTACGGGTCTTTTAGCTAATCTATCTATCTATACTAACTAATAAAACAGAGTTCTTAGCTAGCCATCTAATTAATTTTTTCTAAATTTAACTAAGCATCTCATGCTGACACGTGTCTTCACTAAACTTTTGAATTATCATTTGAAATTTGGTAGTATTAATTTTTTGCGGGCTTCGGCCCTGTTGATGTTCAAAAAAAAAAAAAAAAAAAAACCGCACATACGATCAAAAATATTATGGTCAACCATTTGACAAATAACTTCTAAACATTAAGGTAGTAAATTGTTCTGCTACACACACATTAACTAATTTTATACGAAGTCAAACTCTTTTTATGGCAATTCAATACTTTATTATAAATTTTTTAATACAAGAAACTAAAATAGGAATATATTTAATATTAATTTTGGCTTCCACTACAAGTTTCGTGTATAGTCAACTTATCATAATTTGTGTTAATAACAAAATTAATGAGTAAACTACACCGTTCGTCCTTATGGTATACGTTGACCATCAAGTTTCGTCCCTTGACCGAAAAAATTACATCGTTGGTCCTTAACTCCGAATCGTTAGTCATCGTTGGTCCCTCACACTAACTGGCGTGACTAACGGGCGTTAAGCCTTGTTAAATGGAGGGTATTTATGTCTTTTCCCACCCTAACTTTCCCCATTTTCTGCTTCTATCTATAACAAAATCCATCATCATCTACTATCCCCAATCATCAATTCATCACCATCACCATCTTCACCATCTTTACCCAATTCATCACCATCAATTCATCAATTAAAATAGTCCTAAAACACTACCAATTCATACAGCTCAACTAGTCCACAATATAATTCACAATCCAAACTGTACCTACATATATTCTACCTAACATAACTAAAATCCAAACTGTACCTACTCCTTCATCTTCTTTCTCTCGTCTTTATAGATTATTTTTTTCAAAGTCAACACAACATAACCAAAATCCAAACTAAAAATCCCATATATTTTACCCAACTGCTAGAACATAACTGTACCTACAAGGCTACAACAACTTTTAACCATTTCATTTCAACTATATGGTTTAATTTTCTTTTGGGCTAGAACAACCATAGTAATTCATTTGTCAATGGCACCTAAAACACCACGGCCGATCTATTGTTTGCGACAAGATGTTCAAAAGTAAACAAGTTGGAAAGCACTTCAACAACACACGAACGAAAAAGAAAAATTAATGGATGTAATGAATGGCGAATTGAGGTTTCAATCTTGTAAAGGTGGAGTTTTATGTTGGTCAATGGTGGTTACCGGAATCAGTGGGTAACACTATTATAGATCTTGATCCATATATAACACAACTTTATTGTTATAGATTAAAGGATCCGTTAGGCTCGACGGTGGGTGGTAACCATTTGACCCGATACCAATGGAAGATCATTGTCTATCCGAATTGAAACAAGCGAGAAGATCATTGTCTACTTTGTTATAGAGCTTTGATAAAAAGACAATTCGAGCACTATCCGAATTGAGCTTTCAATCTTGTATGGTTTTTTATAAGGATAGTGGTGGATTAAAGGATCCGGTAGGCTCGACGGTGGGTGGTGTTTTTTTAGTGTTTTGATTAAATAATAATAAGAATCTGATAAAAATGAAGATGGGAATAAAGATGGGATTTGTTTTTGTGGAAAGAGATATAATAGTTTGATGAAAATGAAAAAAAGATAAAACATATAGGATATAAGAGTTTGGTAAAAATAAAGATGAAGAAGATGGGGTTATGGTTGAAGATGAAGATGATGGTGATGAAAGATTGAAAGTGTGTTGATGATGATGATGATAGAGGGAGTGTGTGGTGGGGAGAGGTGGTGGGGAGAGGTGTGAAAAGACATAAATACCCTCCACTTAACAAGGCTTAACGCCCGTTAGTCCATCCAGTTAGTGTGAGGGACCAACGATGACTAACGATTCGGAGTTAAGGACCAACGATGCAATTTTTTCGGTCAAGGGACGAAACTTGATGGTCAACGTATACCATAAGGACGAATGGTGTAGTTTACTCAAAATTAATTTATATAAATCAAACAATTTCTTTCACGTACTCTTTCATTTTCATTTTTTATTCTTTATGCAGGTTTGTTCTTTCGTTGTTCACGAGCATCAATTTATAATGGTAATGCATGCTAATCTTTGACATGCGTTTAACACTTTCACGTGTATTACGTACAGTAACCATTATAAATATTGCATGGAGGGTGCATGTATAGTACAAACATGTTATAGTAGCTCTGAGACTATATTTTCTTCCATTTTTGTGACTCCTCATATGAACAAATTATCATGTTTAATTAATTCATAGTTTTCGAAGAGTAAAGTATTGGTTTTGAATATCAAATTGTTTGCTCCTTAGTATGAATGTTTTATTTCAATTTGCATTATCGATTATAATCTTTTTTCTTCCTGTGCTTTTCATCATCATACTCATTTATTAAGGGTTTTTTAATCGAAGTTTCTTATTTGATTTCTTGAACCAAGAATATATTGGATGGTTAGGAAAGTAGGAGATGCAATTCAAAGGCAGGTTTCTTCAACTCTATATCCTTGATTACTCTTCTAGAATCACTTTATAATACTTTAATAATGTTTTTGGTATGTGTTTTTAGAGTGTGGTAATTAACATCCAAATTGAAAGAAGTTTTTGCTATACTTTAATGATCAAAATTTAAATTTGTTCCAAATCTTGCACAAGAAGTATTTTGACATAATCGATCTATTCCTCATATATTATTGGTATGTTACTTTGTGATTTCGGTTAGAAGATTTTTTTTTTTATTATTTTTTTTTCTAATCATGCTCTTTTCAATATGTATGCAAAGCTTCTTAATACTTTCTACACCTTTTAATATGCTTTCAATCGACTATAGTTATGTTTATAACTTTAGTGAGTTAATGGTTCAACTTTATAATCTTTTTTAATATAATTCAAAAAGAGTTGAAGAGCATTTAAGCAAACACTGTTCATTTAGTCAACTAATTATACAAATATCCAAATAAAAACAAAGTCCACCCGAAAATTATAGAAATCATTTAGTTGTTTCATAATTTGTTCCTTAGTTAGTCAATTCCTATTATTAAACCATCTTAAATCTTAAACATATCACGACACACTTTATTGAGTTGCTAATTTGTTCACATTTTATTCACTTGCTAATATGTTATTTTGTTTTCTTCACCTTTATCTTTTGGCTCACAACTTTGTGTATACACTGGCTTTTTAGATGGAAATTAACGCATATATATCGGTATCAGGTTCTCATTGGTTCTTTTAACATGTATGAAAAAATAATCTATATTTAGTTTTTAATGTGGCTATTTTCTTCATGCATCTAATATTATTTTTTCATTCTTTTGGTTTCTTTAAAATGAGTATAGCATTTCATGAGTTGCCATAGAACACATGTGGAAAATAGCTCATCATTCAATTTGATTTTTAAGGTATGCCATATATTTGGTTCACATGTACCATGGCTTGGATTTTCTTATATATCTAACTTAGATGCATAGCAAGACCATCACGTAATACTATTAAACATTTTTTTATTAGATTAAATTAGCAAAATTTATTTTTCTTTAATTTTTATTGGTATTATCCCTCATTCCTAATTTTTATTGTTTTCTTAGGTTAATTGTTAACAACCTTAGATTAAATCTCAAACTCTCTAATAAGAACTTCACATTGAAGCTTGGTGGGTTTAAAGCGCTTCTGATAGCATTGTACTTACACGTTTTTGTAAAAGAGCGTTAAACAAATTAGTGGAAATGATTGATATAAAGATTAAAAAAAGTTTCAGAAATCAAACAAGAAATAAATAACTCCTTCATTATGAATGATTTGCATATAATCAATGCAATCAATTTTAAGTTCCATAAGACCATGTGCAATGTTAACGCCTCAACGGCGTTGAAGACCAAATTAATCTGCGTAAGCCGTTATTCCCATTGGACCTCCGGCGTTATAACGGCGTTAGTCCCCGCCTGTTAGTGGCATAACACCCGCTTTTTTTTTTTTTTTTTTTTTATGCCCCTAAATGAGGGGTTGTTTTTGTAAATTGTTGAGAATGTTATTGATGTTATTGGGATGTTATTGTTGTGGGTGTTTTTTGGGGATGTTAAGGTTAAATGTTAAAGCTGATGTGGCGCTGACGTAGACGGTGTTATTGATGTTATGGTGTTATGATTGAGAATGCTCTAATGATATTCCTCTTAAATAATATTTTACTTTTTAAATAATGTATGTCCCGAATGTAGACAGTTGTTATCTATATGACACTCACTCAAAATCAATGTAAGATATAACTTTTCACATACACATCAAACCATAACACAAGGTGGCGAATAGGATGGAATTCTAGAGAGAAAGTTAGAGGTTTAGGGAACTTAGTGAGAGAAAGTGAAAGATATTATTATGAGCTCCACTCTCTACCTTGGAAGGTAGAGTATTTATAGTCTTACATAACTCGCCACACTTTGGGGCATGGATCGGGCATCGGTGGGTAAAGACCGTCCGTCCTCCACGGTGTTACTTAACTAAATTACTACTTAACTTAAAGAACTACGACTACGAGCTTTCTAACGATTACATATACTTGAGGTGACCGACTCTTTAATCTGGAATTTCTAATTCTAACAATCTCCCAAAGGAGGTCACCTCAATTTACATCAAAATTACATTGAATACGAGATAGATATTACATTAACAGTTGATCTTGCATTCTTGATGTAGTCCTTTGCTCATAAGCTCGTAGTCATTGATTCTTCACATTGCATGTTTGGTTATTCCAAGTGGAGGTCTTTCTTGATCCACGTGATTATAAGTTTGAGCCATCTTTGGAGATCATCGACTATCAAAAATCTACGAGACATCCATTGTGGTGTTGTGACTTTGGGACCGACATGCTCACATTACGGATCATGATATCTTCTCATCGAGTAGCGGAAGCATTTGTTGAATCACGATATTGGCGGCGTAGCGAAGCTTGGTGTGAAAATATCGAGTCATTGATGCACTAATCATGATTTCTTTTGAGATGAATGTGTTAAGTGAGCATGCGGCTATGGATTGACCGCTTCATTACGATCGGTTGCAAGCGTCGGGCGTGCACGCATACAACGATTAGCAACAAATCGCGCGAAAGTGTCTTTGACCACTTCGATGAATTGAGTACACGGCCCACGGTTCCCGTTGATCGATATAAATCTTGCACTGTGATCGGTGGGATTCTAAGAATCTCCTTGACGGGGTTTCGCGGTTGTTCTATTTGTTCTCAAACCGGAACGTCTCAAAGAAGACAACACGGAGTGAGTGAACGGTAATTTTAAGTCCATTGATTGAAGAAAAGAGATTTGAAAAACAATCGTGTATTGCTCAATAGAAATTGTTTTTGCAATCTGACGAAGGTTTTATTGAAAATCAATTATCAATCGTAAAAATACCTTTTGGTTTGAAAAATTAGTACACGATCGATGTGCTAAAGAAAAGAGTTTATAAGCACAAAGACCGGTTTTCAAAGGTATCCGTCAATCCCTAACACGAACGGGTTTGATTCAAGATATTGAATCGCCCCATTGTTTCTGTCGGTTGTCACATGGTTGATCTATAAAATAGATCTCACATGCCACCTACCGAGGAGCTTGTTTGATGTTGGCTCGAGAGGCTTTCCATCTTCATTGTGAATATGTAAACATATCACTCGGATGTTACAGCAAAACCACAAGGATAATCGTGGGACTCAGTTATAATCTCTCTTTCCACATTGTGTGAAGCAGAGAGTCTTCATTGAAAGTGTCCTAATGAGATTTATTGATGATCTCGTGGCTCTAGACTCAATTTGTGCATATTTGGATCCTATAACGGAGACTAGGGAGAGGTCTCCTTTTTCAATATCAACCATCTCTAAGAAAGTCGATAGATAATGTCGGTTCCCGTGAGAATGAAACAAGTCCTTTTAAGAGGAACTTGAGTGGTTTGGAAAGTTGAAGTGCGATCGTCCTTTGGGTCCATGACGTCTTGTCTTCAATACCGATGTTACCATCGGTAGCATATGAATTGAACCGGTTTACGCCTAAGGTTGAATAAATGGAGGGCTATTTGTTTTCACCCTTTTACATTCAATTCTTTTAATTCTTCAACCCCTTGATGCTTACGAGACTTCCTAGCTAGAACCTTGTTGGGTTTATTCGATACTAGCTCGATCTTAGACCGCACTCTTCCCATATCTCATTTTCTCCTTTTATCATCATACCTAAGGACTTCTACACTAACTAGTGGATTGTCCTGGGTAGATCCCTCCGATTACGGCGGATCATGGGAACACATACCTAACCTTATCATCCTTATATCACCGTACATGAAGTAAAGTTGGTGGGTCTATTTGGTATTGTTCATCGCCAATGGATCAATTGAAAACCATTTGAAAATCAATTCGGATCGTGTGATATATTATCAAAGCTTTTGTACTGAATTGTTTTGATATTTTAAACGAGAACTCCCCTCAACATGTGCATCAAGTATTGAAAATGTTTTGCACACGGAGGCGGGAGAAAGAATTAACTTCTTTTGATTACCATTTTCTAAAGATATCAACATCACTTCCTCAACAAATCAAGTAGATATAGCAATTCGGGAAGGATGAGGTTTCCTTAAATTTGCTCCCCTCAATATGTGCCTCGAGGTTTGAAAAGAGTTTTGCACATACTAGAGGAACACACATTGGGATAAATGATCATGTTTTAAATCGGAGGTTTTAAGATAGATGCTCCCCTCAACATGTGCGGTGAAAAATTGAAATCGTTTGTCACATGTGAGAAGGACGACATGTACATTCTTTTATAACCATTTACACGATTATCGGTTTAAATCAATTTAAATCACACATTCTCCCCGATCACAATTATCAAATCATTTGAGATTTGTGATCTCGTATAATTAAATTGATTTTGAAAGCTTTAAGGAGAATTGTGACTTGATTGTGAAAGTGTTTTAAGCGATATGGATCGATTTTTAAGACTTTAAACTCCATTTATAAAACATGCATGTATATCTTTTGAAAACAATTTAATGCCAAATAACTTTTAATTTAATTGAAATCATTCTCCCCTCAATCAATAGCGTGGGTTGTTGATTGAGAGATAAGATTTTGACAAATAAGTCTTGATGATTATCAAAAATAGAGATTGAGTTATTTTTCAAAGCATTTGGTTTTCGAGAGATAAATGTTTATAGAATCGAGCATAGAATTTGAAAACATGGT
Organism: Chrysanthemum lavandulifolium; assembly: GCA_022545495.1. Taxonomy (NCBI): domain Eukaryota; kingdom Viridiplantae; phylum Streptophyta; class Magnoliopsida; order Asterales; family Asteraceae; genus Chrysanthemum; species Chrysanthemum lavandulifolium. The sequence goes on along the minus strand of CM040244.1, from coordinate 57,057,145 downwards.
GAAACATGGCTCTGTTCTTTCTTTTAAAACCGGGTTATTGCACGAAAATGACAATAAACCATTTCTCTTTCTCCCAAAATATTTTTTTTTTTTTTTTTTTTTTTTTTTTTTTTTTTTTTTTTTAAAATTGAACAACATCTAAAGACCCGTGTCATTCTTTGAATGACAACACAAAATCCGTAGATATTAACGAGCAGAGAAACATGACAAAATGACAATATTTTTGAAGATTTTTGGATTTTTGATTTTATGGATTTTGAAAGTTTTATAATTTTCTATTTGATTTTGAAGGTTTTATAATTTTGTATTTTGTTTTCAAATAAATATTTACTGAAAGATAGATGAAGATAGACCTTTACTCCTCGTCTTCCTCCACGAAGGCGTTTGAGAGTTCGGTTGAAGACTTTTCAAACCAAGGCGTGGAAGAATAAACTCAAAGCGTTCTCTTGGAAGAGCTTTGGTGAAGATGTCCGCTAAGCGATATTCGGACCTCACAAAATATAGTTCCACCACACCTTTTCCACATTCACGATGAAATGATGTCGAATGTCGATATGCTTTGCTCTTGAGTGTTGAGCGTTGTTGCATGAGAGAGCAATAGCACTTTATTATCACGATGCGGAGGGATTTTGTTGAATTCAAAGCCATAGTCGGATAATTGAGATCTCATCCATAGGATTTGAGCACAACAAGATGACATGGCTATGTATTCAACCTCTGTAGAGAAATAGAAGTACTCATTTGCTTCTTTGAAGACCACTCACAAGCTTATCACCCAAAAGCGAGCACCTCGGCGTGCTTGACGTGTATCTTGACAACTGCATGATCGGCATCGCATAGGCCGTTAGTGACATACCGGTGTCCTTGGTACCATAGTCCCATATTGATGGTTCCTTGGAATCCGAAAGACCCGTTTAAGCGCTTCAAGGTGCTTTTAGTAGGCTTAGCAGCACGGTATCTTGCACACATGCACACGAGAGAACAAAATGTACGGTCTACTAGCGTTGAGATACATCGGGATCAATCATACTTGATATTTAGTTTGGTCAATCATGATCCACGAGAGGTCCTCATCTAGTTTGGTTCGGTCAATCATGGGGGTGTCAGCGGGTCACTTGAATCAAATCCAAATTTCTTTAAAATCTCATTGCATATTTAGATTGATTTATGAAAATGCCTCCGGGACTTTGAAAATTTGTAATCCCAAGAAAATGACATTTGTCCCATCATTGACATTTGAAACTTTGAACTCATTTCATTTGAAAAGCGATCACATTCCATTGGGTCGGTCGAGGCAAAATAATATCATCAACATAAATTTGAACATGAATCAAATGTTTGCGACTTCACGGTGAACAATGTAGGATCAATGCTCCTTTGATGAATCCGGTTGATAGAAGAAACTTTGATAGTGTATCATACCAAGCCCTTGGAGCTTGCTTTAAACCGTAAAGAGCCTTCTTCAAGCGATAAGCGTGAGTAGGATGCTCTTGATTCACAAATCCTTGAGGTTGGGCGGCGTGAGCGACTTCTTTAAGATCTCCGTTTAGAAATGCCGTCTTTACATCCATCGATAAACCACCATGTTCTTGCTAGCGACATTAGCGAGAAAGATTACGATGGCCTCGATTCGAACAAGCTGGAGCAAAAGATTCTTCAAAGTCTATACCCTCCTCTTGGCGATATCCTTTAGCAACTAATCGAGCCTTGTTCTTCAACACATCACCATGCTCATCAAGTTTTACTTTGAAGATCCATTTTAGAGCTATAATCATAGCACGATCTGGGCGGTACTAACTCCCATACATCAAGTCGATCAAACTCATGAATTTCATCTTGCATAGCATTGAACCGACTATCTTCATTCATAGCGGTTTAACATCTTTTGGTTCGATCTTAGATAATCTGGAGTTGAAGAAGCACCATAAGGCATCGGTTGCGAGTTGCTTCGGGTTGATCTGAGACGGGAGGATTACCAATGATGTTGTCTAATGGATGATCGTGAGTCCATTTTACGAGGTGTTCATGTGGCATTTGTTGAGGCGAGGTAGGCGAGTCGATGTCTCTGAAGAAGATGGTTCTGCGATGATTCGGGAGTAGCAAATATGTTTTCAAATGGAGCATCTTGAGAGTCGCAAAGGGATTAACTTCATCATTGATGCGAAACATTTCCATGATGTACATTTGAAGAATGATGATTTGTAGATGAGGCGAAGGATCGTGACGGTGCTTCTTGACTTCTGATCTTGGCCCGATGGATTGACTTCATTCAACGGAATATGAGCATCTTACATTGAAGGATCGGCACCTCATTAGTAGTAGACTCATCAGTTCATCAAACATTGGATCAAACAATTTCTTTACATCATCTTGGATGGAGGTACATATGGCGTTTCATGTGGGAGTTTGGAACAAGGGATGAACCAATAGGATTGTTTTGAAGTGCGGGTCTGGTGGAGTGTCCGAGGAGCCATTTGACGGTCGACTCATCAAGCGTAACGTGAATTGTTTCCATGATATTTCGGGTTCTTTTGTTGTAGATTCGGTATCCCTTTTGTTTGGTGCATATCCTACAAATACTCCAATGTCGACTTTAGCTCTAAGTTTACCAAGTCTTGACCTTCATTAGTTGGATAGCACAAGGCACCAAACACGAAGGAAAGATAAATTAGGTTTCTGTTGTGGACAAGTTCGTATGGAGTTTTCCATGAATGGTGTGAATCGAGGGAGCGATTTTGTGTGTAGCATGCGGTGGCAATTGCTTGACCCGAGAAACATTGGAACCTTTGAGTAGATCGGCATTGTTCTAGCGACTTCAACAAGAGTGCGATTTAGTCTTTCAACTACACCGTTACATTGAGGGGTTCGTGGAACACTTCTTTGATGGTGATTCCAACGCTTTCATAGAATTCACTAAGTTGTTTGTTGACAAACTCGGTTCCATTATGCATTACGATGATTACGGCGGTTTTGTTTAGTCTAACTGCAATTTGTTTGATGAGTTTGATGATGATATCGGGTTTCATCCTTTGTCCTTAAGAACTTGACCGGTGAATCTAGAATAATCATCAACCACAACTAACACATATTTCTTTCAAAGATATTACGCACCCTCATTGGTCCATAAATCCATATGAATCATATGAAGAACTTACGTGACGAGTTAGTAGGTTTGGGTTTATGGGCATACTTCTTGCTTTTTCCCAATTGACATCTTTGAACAAAGATGATCCTTTTCATACTTTAGTCTAGGTAGACCTACAACTAAGTCCTTTACGGAGAGATCGTTGATGGTGCGAAGTTCAAGTGATTGAGGCGGCGATGCCATAACCATGACTTTGTTTTAGAAGCCTTTGATAACAAGCAGTTGGTGAAGCTCTCATCATGTCATCGATAGAGATAGTGTAAAGGTTTGAGCCACGAGTTCCTTTCAGCAGTTCCTTTCCATTAAGATCTCTAACAAAGCGGTATGTTTTACGAAGGCTACTTCTAGATCGAAATCACGAATTGACCAGCGAGAGCAGTTATGACCTAAACCTTCCACATAATACACTCGGAGATGACACTATCACCAACAACATAATCTCCATAACCCATAATAGCACCGAAATGATCATTACCAAATCTAACGATCCGATGAATTTGCTCACGAAGTTCATGAGCGTGACCGGTCTCGGTCATATGCTTGGAGCGACTGAGTCCGGTACCACGAGCGATTTGAGCGATCTGCGGTTGAACACAGACAAGAATGGATAGCGGATATTTGGGATCCCCATGCAAGAATGGGTTCCATTTGGTTAGTAACAATTTGGACCACCCACATCGAAATAGAAGCATTCATATCGAGACGGTGAAGTAATGGAATCATTGTGAATAGATGCAATACTAGTGTACGTATTAGCCTATTCTGATGTGACCACTTCTTAAGGAATAGTTCTACCGGTGGGCATCCATTTTCTAGTGGGCATTATCGATTAGTCTTATGACCAACGGTATCCAATAAAAGCCTATTCTGCTTGAATGTTCTTCTGTGGGTTTCCATTGTTTTCTAACTCTCTTTCGCTTTTGCCTTTTAGCCTTTTTAGCATGAATTTTAGCATTAACAACATTAGCGGACAATTAACATTATTAGTCAAAACATTAACATCACATTCATGATTAGAAAGCGAATTCAAGCAATCATCGATACAAGGTTTGCAAGTAGCATCGAATTGAATTAATTACGATGCGCCTATGGCTAATACTAGAATCAACACGATTCGTTTTATTCGATTCAAACTTAAGGTTCCTAGATTGTTCTTCTACTCTCTTCGGTGCACATTCTTAGCTTGAGAGGTCCTATCATTCCTTGTATTGTCTTGAGACTTTGACTGCTCCCTTTAATGTCATGATTACTCTGTAGAGGAATGGGAACATTAGTTTGTTTACTACTCTTTGCACCACTGTTTAGATGTCTTTGGGATCGAGCTACATGCAGTGTGCACTCGGGTTCACTTTCTTAACATTAGAGTCTTGAGATTAGTACTCCTAGGAGGCACATTTGAGTTCACTTTCCTAGTATTGACGGATCTAAAATCGAACTACTCACTTGGTGCACTACTCCTCACATTCAAACTATTGGGAATCGAGTGCATGTCATGTTTGGCCTTAGGCATTGAGCATGGAATCAAGGGTTAACTCTCTCACCTAATGTCTTTGGGCATATAGTGATCAAACATTCTAAGATTTCTTGAGATCGTTTGGCATATAAGCATGCATGTCCAATTGCATTATCATGAGGTTTCTCTAGCTTATCCTCTTCAACAATCTCACGCGAGCATTCTAAGCAATCCTTAAGGGATGAGAAATATGTTTGAATGGCAAGTTTGTTGTTCCTTAGGTGAGGGGACATATGTCACGAGATAAAGTAGATTTATTACGAGTGAACCTTAGATACAACATTCTCCGCATTGATCATTGGCATTTTCCCTTTTACGACTCTTGATTCTCAATTTCCTTTTGCAATGAAGTTATTTGTTCGTTGTGTTTGTTCTGAGTGACTTTAATTGATTCAAACAACTCATTGAAATGACGTTTAACCTTTTCATTCTCTTCTAGGAAACTTTCGTTTTCCTTTTGTAAAGCATTTACTAGGTTTTGAAGATGAAACGTTTGAGAATTCGAGAATCTAAAGAAGGAGGCATTTGGGAACTGTCATATTGTTCGTTTGACCCTTTAATTGAGAGATTTGGACTTTCAACTTTACGATCGTGTTACAGAGCATGAATCATTCATCTCGTTTGTTTATTTGAAAAGCGCATCAAACTCGGAACATCGAAGATGTCTTGAAATTTGAAGTTTTGACATTTTCTTTGAGATGTTGATATTTTAGTTGTAGATTAAAATACTCAACTTCTAGTTTAGAAAAATGTTTAACCAAATTGTCATGATCATCGGTTCAATTTTCTCATTAAGTTTAGAATTAGTTTTTCAAGCTCAATGACACGATCATGGGAGACTTTCGAGGCCACGAGATAGTTCATGAAATTTGGAAGCATTAATAGAGCAATTTGAGCGATGAAAAAGACATCTTGAGCAACACATTCGATAATAAGATTCTCATTCAATGTATGCAAGTTCTTCCTCTCGATCTCATTATATTTTAATGCGCTCATAATCACTAATTTCAACTATTATTGCATCAAATTCCTTTTCCATTCCCTTAATGTCGGTTTCTATCCCTTTTAAGACTCTCAAAGTGTTCCTTTAAAAGTTTAAAGAAGGGCATGACCTCGGTTAAATAACATTCTTTCATTTGTTCAAAACCCTTTCTCCTTGATAATGCCGGTGGGTGTGATCCTTTTCTTGCAAGTTTTCTCAAAATCAACAAATAGTTGAAAAATAACGTATTGGCTAATTAAGATATTGCTTTTAGTGGCAATTGTTCTAGGAACAAGATGCATTGGTGTGTTGGGAGGATACACGGTAGCTTTAGGCATTTTCAAAGGGAGGATTTGTTTCTACAATATTTTCGACTTTACGCTTATCTAAATCCATTTTCGGAAGACTTGTTAGAGTCAACAAAGTCGAGGCTTAAACTTGTTTAATGCAATCCAGTTTTCCTTCTTATAATCATGAGGAGTGATATTTATGTTCTTCTCTTTGCATTTGGGGTCATCTAGTTTTTGTTCATCCTTTCCTAGTGACTTCATCGATTTCTTATCTTCCTCGGTGCACTCAACGCAACTAGGTTTACGCCTAGGCTTAAGAATTTCATTACCATCATAAATCACCTTATGAGCATTTCTAGCCTTTTGATTACCTCTGGATTTGGTTCCTCAACAAGGGAATGCTATGCTTATCGCTTAAGACTCGATGTTTGGTGACCATGTGAGCGATCGAATGGTGTTTCCTTGTATGTACAACTTGTTTTCAAGTTTGTTTTCAAAGTTTTGATTAGAAAAATCTCTCAAGAGCTTTGATTCTTTTGCATTAAATTCTTGCTTAAGCATTTTCACGTTTTCTTGAAGTTCTTGTTTTGCTTATTTGTTTTAGAAAGTTTTCTTGCAAAGAATTTAATTCTTGTTTCAATACTTCTTCTCTAAAATTACTTTTTCTAATTCTTGTCGTGCTTGGTCATCCATTTCACCTCACGGTGGTCAACTCAAATTTTGCGTTGTTCATAAATGGCAACACGTTCCTTATAGGCATTTAGTTCGAGATAATGGAATCATCGGGAGCACATGCGGTGAATTCATCAAAACATAGTCATTGTTGATGCGGAAGATGCATCACTAGGTACAACTTCACTTTCACTTTGTTTCTCGTATTGATCATATGGGACAATATTGATATTACCCGTATTTTCAATATTTGATTCAAAAGTTTCGGTTGGTTGTACTTTGTCATGCATCATTGCACATCGACATCATCATATAGCTTTAATACCTCGAGAGATGAGTTTGTCCTTTGATGGGCGACTTGTGGTGAAGAAGTGACCTTGGGAGACACCATGGGAGAGATGCTAGCCATAAATATTGTGTGTGCGATGGGTCCATCATCCACATCAGTCGTAAGCATCGCGATCACCGACTTGAAAGGCATTTTGATGATTGTGACCTATCTCACGAATGGGCGCTCATCTACATACGCATCATAGGTCTTGGCATTGCCTTGACAAAAGCAATGATTCCTCTTCATTCAAAGTAGCACCATTGTCTGAGCTTGAGCCGGCAACATCTTATCTACGAAGTATTCGGCATTTTGTGGGCGCTTTGGAGATGTGCGGTTCCTTGCAAAGTGTCCTCACCACCACAGTTAAAGCATTTGATTGGCTTAGCTTGACCTTGGTTACCATTTCTTCCTCGATTACGGTTTCCAACATAACCTCTCCCGGCTCCACCTCTCCCAGATCATCTTGTCTTTCTGAGCTGGTTGCACCACGATCCTTCCATCTTTAACGGTGGCTTGATTATGTGGGTTAGATGCGGTTCGTAGGTTGTTGTTGGTTTGTGGGAGAGTTCATGTTTTGACTAATGAGTAGAGCTAGTTGATTAACGATGTTATCCGCGTGCATCGGCATCGACTTGTTTGAGCGAGGTCGGGGATGAGTTTGTGATTACCATTACCCGAGGAATGACTTGTGATGCTTTGGTTGTGATTCCAATGTTTGAGTAGAAAATTTGTTGAGTCATTAGGCGAACTTGTCTCACCACAGTTGGTTTTGAGCGATTGAGAATCAACTTTTCAAACATAGCATGTCTTTCATTACGAAGGAGGAAGGCATAGAGTTGCTCATAGTTTGTATGCTTCAATCCTTTAGTGAGTTTCACGGATGTGACAAACTTGTGCCATTCGGGATTCATGTTGTTCACAAACTTTGAGTTCAAGCTGAATGTTAGGCATAGTCATCTTGATGTTCCTCATGTCATTCACTAACTTATGAAATCTCACATAGTACTCATAGACACTCTCATCGGTTTCATCTTGAAGTGCTCAAATTCATCATAGAGTTGGGATTCCACATCTTCCATAGTTAATTACGAACACGAGAGAAGCATCTTAACGTTATCCCAAACGACCTTTGCATCGGTGTTATGATTGATCGACTTGTAGATGTCTTTAGGAAGACCTTGAAGAACAATGTTTGAAGCCACGATATCGCATCGAATCTCTTTTCTCCTCATTATCAAGCTCATTGTACATCTTAGGTGCATCCATTCCGTGAGCGAGTACCATCTTCATTAGTATCAAGTATGTCTCTAGTCGTTTCAACTCGATATGGTCCTTCATCAATGGATTTGAGAATGTTTACACCATTTTCCTTTCCAAGACAATACAATCGATTCGTTGAGCCCAAGAATCGTAGTCGATTCTGTCAAGCATTGGTGGGCGAGTATCGAGCCATTGCTTGAACATCCTCGACAGCGATGGAGATAACGATGGGAGCAGTGGGAATGTTGGTAGACATGTTAGCAGTTATCACGGATTTTATAACTCTATGATTAAGCGGAAATAGATTCTTTCACGGTTTTACTAAATCAAGAAAACCGTAAACAATCACTCAAGTTGCTAGATGATAAAGTGCTAACTCGCTGCCAAATAATGCACTAAGTCGCTAGAAATAAGTGCACTAAGTCGCTAACCCTTAACTCGCTACCGTCTAAGTCGCTAGAATCCCAAGTCGCCAGCGGAAGAGCAAGTCGCTAAGTAGTAACTCGCTATAGACTAAGTCGCTAGCCAAATTTGTGCGATGATTAGCTACACAGTCGCTAGATATGCAAGTCGCTAAAGAGCAACTCGCTCTGGACTAATTAAGCTACCACAAGTCGCTAACCGTAGTGGAGATTCCACTACTTGTCCTTTAACTCGCTAGCACTAACTCGCTAACTTTTAACAACGTAAGTCGCTATGAAGAAATGTTATCCGTGAGCTAACTCGCTACCATGAAAAACCATATAAACACCACTTTTCAATCCAAAACAACCCAACCAAGATGATTCAAGCTTACCAAATGAAAACCTAAACACTTTTGATGATTCTAAACACAAAAGTACCAACAAAATTCAAACTTTAACACAAGAAATCAACCAAATGATGCAAAAACCACTAAACTTTTCAAACTCAAAACCACCTAAAACCACTATAAATCCAAAGATGTGCAAGATATGATCTAACCATGGCTCTTGATACCAATTGTAAGATATAACTTTTCACATACACATCAAACCATAACACAAGGTGGCGAATAGGATGGAATTCTAGAGAGAAAGTTAGAGGTTTAGGGAACTTAGTGAGAGAAAGTGAAAGATATTATTATGAGCTCCAACTCTCTACCTTGGAAGGTAGAGTATTTATAGTCTTACATAACTCGCCACACTTTGGGGCATGGATCGGGCATCTGATGGGTAAAGACCGTCCGTCCTCCACGGTGTTACTTAACTAAATTACTACTTAACTTAAAGAACTACGACTACGAGCTTTCTAACGATTACATATACTTGAGGTGACCGACTCTTTAATCTGAGAATTTCTAATTCCTAACAAATGATTAATCAAATTATATTTACATATGTCACATTTGTTGCAACATGTTGAAGTCGAAATGCATAAAATATAACCCGCAAAAAAATTATTAACCAGTCGTGATTTGCCAAAAAAAAATTACATTATCTTAGATGTTCCATTATTACAATCTATCATGAGTACCTTTTTACAAACATGTTTTCCAGAATTTTATGGATGATTATAACATGTTATGTGATAATGTATTATCTAACTAATCTTTTTTTATTCTTACTTTCCTTTTTTATGATTAGAAGTAATTATGGTGGTTGATACTCTTACGGTAATAACTTGAGAATATTGATTTCTTTAGAGATCAGTAGTTGATAGATCCGGAAATCAATGTTGCGATTTGAGGATGCAATTAGGTATTTTCTAAATGTGCTATATTTATGATCTTTGTTTTCTTTTTAAGGTTGAAATTTGAGGATGCAATTAAGATATTTCTAATATCGGTTTGTTTGTTTAAGATATTTATATATATACTAAATGTCAGGACCCAAGTTGTGCAAAGTTGTGTGCATTAAATGCAAACTTTGCCAACTTGACAAAATACTACGAGGTTCAGTGGCGTTGCAAAGTAAGTCCTTTAACATTAATAATCTTTCGTAACTTGGCGAAAATTTTGAGGTTCAAGTGTCGTTGCAAAGCAAGTCCTTTAACATTAATAATCTTCGCAACTTGGCAAAAACAACCCACGAAGTTTAAATGTCGTTGCAAAGTAAGTCCTTTAGCAATCCCATTGCATCGCGCGGGTTTTCCAACACTAGTTGTCACTAAGATACAAGTTCAACAAAACCAAACATTAAGTGTATATTATTATTTGACTATGTGTTTGATTATATACATGTTTCATTAGTATGAAGTTCCTCTTATTAACTGGTATACCTAAGCGGCCTTATTGCATAATAATATACAAGGTATTATCTATTTTTTTCCTCTCTTTATAATACCCGTCAATTTGACGGGTCATTTAGCTAGTTGGTGTATAAAGTGCACTTTGGTTGAGTCAATTCGAATTTTGTTAAGTTTGAGAGTCAGTTTTAAACTCAAGAAGCGAGTTTGAAACTTGGCTTACATAATCGTGTGATAATTTCAAGTATGTTGACGACGTTTCATATATGTTATTGACAAATTTGAATGTTAAAGATATTAGGGTTTTTTAATTAGGTTTTCTGTAAAGAAGATCCTAATAGGATTTGCCATACGTTCCTGTAAATAAAATTAGATAAAACTTTGAATCGAATGAAGAAGAAAAAGAAGCTTGATCGACTAAGATTAGGGTTTTTTGAGAGGCCAGGAAGAAGTGCAGGTTTAGGAAGAAGCGCGTTTTTGCTCTAATGGGTTTAAGCTTGCTTATGTTGTGATGGTTTGTTTTTGGTGATTTTGCAAAATGCTCCCTCTGTGCTTTTCAATTTATTTTTCACTTCAATCAAATCCCTCGATTTGAAGAAAACTGAGTTCTCTTATTATATAAAAGATAATAATAACATGTAGTTTTAACAAATGATATGATATTTACATGAATCTAAAGCAATAAAAAACCAATTTATTGACAAAAACAAAAGCCTAGAAAAAACTATAAGTCCATAAACACAATCTAGATCTCAAAAGTATATTCAATGAAGATAATCATATTTTAGTTTGACAAAAAGCAAAAACATGTCAAAAGAGCATGGTAAATAGTGAATAATAGTAAATGAGATGTAGTAACTCATAAAGATACACATCTCGATTACATGTTCATCTTTTCCAGCTTGAATATTTTGTCATAAATTTGTCACGATTAAACTTTTCAAATTATTGTATTAGATTAAAAAAACATCTTTTCTTACCGTTTATATTTTAATTGCGTCATGATAATCACTATAGTTGTTAATGTGTCATTATTTATTTTACACTCCTAAGACTTGCTTAGCACAAGCAAAAAGACTTTACTAGTAATCTGAACAATAATGGGGTAAGGATCGAGTGAAAGTAAACTTAAAATGAGAAGAATGAGAAATGATTATAACTACGCATTTGTGATGCATCGACTTGAACTATATGCATTTCTATTCATTTATATGCACCCTATTTAGTTTCGAAAGTGATTATAAAATGAGAATGATACAAAATAGTATTATCAAAACATTTGACATGTAGATGCAAAATGCAACTGATACATCTAATCTAATGAAATGCATCTATATTGTATATGTAACACCCATTTCCTAACTACAAATAGACTTCACCCTAGATGAAATGAATCGGGTCTAGATGTGATTGACTAAGGATAAATGGATGTATGGTATAAGTGATGGTTTGACAGAAGCCCGGATACGGCGTATCTAGGATAAGTTATGTGGCGTATTAGTATTGTATGTATAATAGAACAAACCTGTGATGGTACCAATACAGAGTATTGGTTAAGTTGCTTATTGCGTATGTAGTTTAGCTTGGATATGGCGTATCCATGGAAGGAAATACGGAGTATAGGTGGATTAGGATGGATACAGCGTATCGACCTAAAATGGACAAAAATGACATAAATGCTCTTTTAGCTATAACCTTCCCCATTTATCTATAAGTTTCCACACTCTTTTGTAAAAGAGTGTGTGTTTTCTGTAGGTGTCGAACCAAAAGAGAAAGAGAAGGAAACAAGATGGGTTTTGATGTGTGATGATGATGGTTTGAAGATTGTAATTCCCTAGCAAGGTTCCTTGAATGTTTATCAAGTAAGTAATGATGTTTAATTAAGTTTAATTTGATGAATTGAGAAGTTAGGGTTTGTAAACCCTAACTTGAGATTAATAGGTAAATGGTGTTTTAAGACAAATTAAAGGGTAATGATGATTATGAGATGAGTTTATAATGGGTTTAAGTTAGTATATGATAGGATTGGTTATCATATAATCAATATATGATTGATTATATGATAACTAGAGGTGATTGAAGTAAGTTAATGGTTGTATAAACCATGGATATGGTTATTTGAGTATGTGTTAAGTGTTTATGTGTAGGATGATGATGAGCTAGAATGATGATGATGATAATGATGGTGATAAAGATGATGATGGCTATGATGGATTTATGAATGTTAGCATAGTTTGGAATCAAGGTAAGTAAACCGGTTATAAGTTAATGTTATATGGATTTAAATGCATTATGTGTTATCTGTTGATATGCTAAGATTATTGAATGATTTGATGTGTATGTACTTATTTGAAAGTAGATGGCAAGGTTAATTTGGCATAACTAGCAAGAGAATGATAGAATATGGTAGACTTGGTTATAGTATGAATGGTGATGCTTAATGATGGCTTAAGGTATGTATTATGATTAATGTCGTTAAAGGAATGATGGTTATGATGTTTAATGTATGTTTAATGTATGATGTTAAGTTATATTCGCTTTACTTATTAAGCTTTATGCTTACAATTTAAGTTATCAATGTTTTGTAGGTTATGCGTGTAGAAGGTAATGTATGGATTGCAGCTTATTAATGGAAGTAAGGAAGTTATAAGGTTTTGGTAAGGAAATATGAGCTTAGGTAGATATCGAGCTCTATGTTAATGTTGTACCCCCGTGAGTCTTTAAATGGTTATACGTACGATGTCGAGTGTCAAGGTCCATCTTATGGTCGTTAAAGTGATTTGGATGTCAAACGGTATATTGTAGATATGATTAATGTATATGGGTAATGTTTAAAGGAGTGTTTGGCTTAATGTGTATATATTTACACATTTTGGAGTTAAAACGGGTCAAGTGTCGTATAAGGCATTATATAATGTATGTCAAAGTTTATATGTGGAATGGATGATGTTTTTAATGGTTAAGGGATGAATGGACATCTAAATGGTTTGTGTCAAGTGTTGTATTGATGCAGGTTTTCCTGCTAATGTTCTGTCTCAGATAGTCTGATATGGCTCCATTATATGGATACGGCATATTGAGTGGTTACGGTGATATGACGTATCACCTTTGGGTGATAAGGCGTATAGACCTTAGATCCAATACGGCGTATCCCATTATATGGATACGGCGTATTGGGGGTCACATAAGGGTTGTTTGCTTGTGTTATGGTAATTGCGTAAAATGTTTTAAAAGGGAATCAAGTACATGTTCTTGTAACGTATTTAAAGTGTTGCAATGTTATGAATTCTTGTCGTTAAACGAAGGGTTTAAGTGAGTCTGGTAAAGTCAAACGTTTCCGCATCAAAAGTTTTAAAATTCTGGTCAAGCCGGGAACGGGGTGTAACAATATATGAATATAATTTTTAGCTAGAAGGTACATTAAAATTCATCCAAATGAATAGAGATGCATCTAATTTCAGTTTATTCATCTTCAATATGTGATTATATTTTAAGTTTTCTTCTCGCTCTTAATAATAAAGACGAAATGCTTTCAAACAAATTTAAAGTTTTAAATATACTAGACGAGTAGTCGGCAAAACAGTAGTGTATAGCAGCAATTAATTTTACTTGCGAAATCGTGATTCTGGTTTGACCATTGATGAAAAACTTACGGGTTCAATTTGCAATTAAAAAATATTGATTTAGTTGCTGATAATTTTAATATTTTTAATAAAAAAAATATAATAGTCCATTAAAATTACTCAAATTTAGAATATTTTAAATTTAAGTATTACCACTATCAAATATTTTATTTATATAATAAAAGAAAACATCAAGTTAGGACTTTTGTATTTTGAAAAAAAATGTTTCCATATTAACTAATAATTAAATTATTATTATTATTATTATTTTAAAAGATGTTAAATAAATAGAACTTACTTATTTCCTAATTTGGCAAAAGGTTTCATAAATACGCTTATTATAAAAGATGTTGAAAAAAATCTAAAAAACACAATTATTTTGAAATAGTTTCGGGCCCATATGTAAATATTGAAAAGAAAAAAAAATAGGAATGAAAGTTACCACATATTTATCCTCTCTCATTTTCATTTACACAAGCAAAACCAAGTGAAACTACAGTCGACTCATTCTTGATACAAAACTAAACACATTATCAACTGGAGGAAGAATCTTTGGTGGCTTGCCGGATTCAACCATTTAAGGCGGCATCCGCATCTACATCAATTAAAAAAAAGGGGAATGTTAGGGTTTCAAAATTGTTGATCATAGTATATAAATTATACATATAACCTTTTTTTAATTGTTAGTTTAATGAATTAACTGGATTTGTTTAATAAAGATTTGTAAACTGATGATTTTTAAAAGTTGGTTAATCAATTTATGGAACCTTATGATTATTTGTTTAGTTGTTCCGGCAGAGGATCATATATGAGTTGCTAAATTTCTTTTATTTTAATCATATTGATTACATTGGTTTAAAAAAGAAAAGAAGCTAAAAGTAGTGGAACATGATTATAAATAAGTTTATTGAATCATTTTTTACTTTGGTTTATCAGACTTTCAAGAGTATCAGAATTTAGAACAAAGCTAAAACTGAATACAACGCTAACTTAAAACACTCACAAAGCTGAAGGATCATCTTACTTTCCCATTCCATATTGGTCTCTTACATAAAAAGATGATCAATTCAATATATCTTTAGTGTTGTCAGCACTTATAAATATATGTATCATGCTACTTATAGTTTTTGTTGTGAGGACAGGTTGATGTGTATAACCCAAATCATATTCATGTTGTGGATGGTGGGCCTAAAAGGAGGTTGCTTACTTTATTAATTGATCAATTTTGATTATAAAAAATTGATAACATCAAATTGTCTTGATATTTTAGTGTCAATTTCTCCCTAATATGCTCATCAATTGTATCATTTTACTTGAATATATACTCTTATTAATTTATATTTTGTTTTCAGGTTAATAATGAGCATATGAATGAAGAGACGCGGATTTGGAACGTTTTTAATGCAAATACACATGAGTATGTTGACCAGACAAAAGTTACGGCGTAAATCCATACTCTACTTACGCCGTAACAAGGATTAACACTAGAAGATCAATCGCTGACCAAGGTTACGGCGTAACTCCTACACAAGTTACACCGTATATATTTCCAAGACTTAGAAGAATTTTGTGGGCAAAAGATGTTACGACATAACCACTTTCACGGTTACGGCGTAAAGTGGTTAAAGAAAGTTCTACGTTCGTAACTTACCTTTAGGTTACGCCGTAGTTCCATCAATGAAGATAAGATTGTCCTAGATCCAAAGGTTACGCCGTAACTAACCCTAGAGGTTACGCCGTAACTTAGTCGAGGCTATAAATACAAGCCCTAATTTCACATTTTCATAGATCCTCTCAACACACAACAACCAGAGACGATTAAGGGCTTCAAGGAGGATGATTTCCAACATCATACAAGTCATTTTCAAAGGAGAATTCACGCTTATCACCGCTCAAGTTTTAGTATTTCATATTACATTTTTTTATGTAATTCATGTCTTCATTTATGATGTTAAACATTGAATTTTCTGCATGTTTTAGTATGAGAGGCTAAACAACAAAGGTGTTAGCCTAGTAATGAAATTGTTATTGTTATGATGTAGTTTTGTCGCTTTCTTATCGCTTTATATGTATACTTCCTTTGCTTATTTTAGGACACCCTTATTTTGGTTAGCATTGAAGTTTGGGTAGTATCTAGGAAGCTAGGAGAATTGACCATAGGACCCTAGTGCATTAGGTTGCGAGTGGTGGTAATAATTGACCATAAGACTATCGCTATCATGCGTGAGAGTTTTACCCAACGATCACCTTCCAAACGGAAATGCTGAAGAAGTTAAGGGAAACCTAAGATCCGACTGGTCGGGTTTCATTAAATAAGTCTTAGATCGTAGAGGAACTTAATGACTTTTCCATTTCGTAAACCCACAAAATTTTGTAATTATCAGGTTACGGAATAGGACGTTATTGAAGATAGGACTAGACGAATTGACCAACTGAGTTTAGTGACTTTAACCCCCCATGTGGAGCGATAGAAAACATTAATTAGAAAACGTAATCATGGCATAACAAGATTAGTAACTAGGCTAGCACATTTCTCCTTATTGATTAATCTCCCACTTTTATTTGCTTTAAGGTTTATTTAATTTCTTTAGTTTATTAATCAAATCATAAAAACCCCCTTTTAAAACCAGTGACACTAGAACTTAAATTTGATCCACACGCACAGCTTTTGGGACGACCTCGGCTTTACCGATTACTACACTACACACAACCGGGTACACTGCCCGTTAGTGCATTAGATAGACCTTAGGTAGACGAGACTTTATAAATATTAAAACCTGGTCAGAAATCGTGCGTAAAAAACAATCTAGTTACTGCTTACAAATGTAAATCTTTGATGGAATACGGTTTAAAAGGTTTGCATATTTTCATTAGTGCTCTAAATTAAAATGGACTTTCAGCGATTGTGTCACACCCCCAAATTACCTGTTTTGGCGCGGAATGGAATTCCTGGGGGATGACTGTCATAACATCAAATTACAGTTATATCGAACGACCTAAGGTGTCGTTTTGAAAATATCGTTTGATTAGATAAAATAATCAGAGTTTACAAAACATAGGTCCCAAAAGATTTCCAATGTACCAAAATGAGATTGTTATAATCAAACGATAGTTAAGTGCATAAAATATATGTGAGGCGCGTCGTCACCACGACTCTATGATAAGTCCAAATGCATGCCATGAAGTGAATGCCTTAGATACCTGAGATAAAACATGCTAAAGTGGCAACACAATGGTTGAGTGAGTTCATAGAGTTTGTACTGATATGAAAAGATTTTAAAGAAGGTTCATGTAGCAAAGGCAAAGTTTTGGTCGTTTAGAATAGTCCACAAATCAAAGGTATTGTAAATCCACTCAGTTCCAAGTTCCGCCCATACAAAACTTGCAACCTGTGTGTTTACAACCCACTGCCAAAATATGTCTAGTTTATGTTCAAGCACACGTTGTCAAATAAGTTCACAAAGCAAAGGCATTGTAAATCCACTCAGTTCCAAGTTCCGCCCATACAAAACTTGCAACCTGTGTGTTTACAACCCACTGTCAAAATATGTATGTCTAATAGTCGAGTATAAGTTACCATAATAATTCACAATATTGCACCACGTATATAATAATTCGGGATGCTCCGAACATGGGAGACTTTACCTTTGCTCCAACAAGGGAGACTTTGTAATGATGCTTGATGAAACCAAATTATCTTTGGGTGCCACTACCCAAAGTTATGTTGGGTGCCCTTCCCAAAGATATATTGGGTGCCTCTTCCCAAAGATATACTGGGTGCCTCTTCCCAAAGATATACTGGGTGCCTCTTCCCAAAGATATACTCCGAATATAGGAGACTTTATAGTGATGCTCCGAACATAGGAGACTTTATAGTGATGCTCCGAACATAGGAGACTTTAGGTCAAGGTCATAACACGTACGGTTCAATAAGTTCAAACAAGTCATAAGTTTGTATTTAAGTTCAAGAGTTCCGTTCAAAAGTTCGTAATTAAGTTCAAAGATTTAAGTCGAGTTCAAAAGTTCAGAACAGTCAAAGAGATGGAATAATATCAAAAGGTTCAAGATAGTCAAAGCGTTCAAAATCACATCAAACAAGTTTAAAATATATCAAAAGGGTCCTTCACAGGTTAAAAGAGTTCAACTATATGTCAAAAAGTTCAAATCAAGTCCAAAGTGTTCACTTATATGTTAAAGGGTCCGAATCAATTTAAAAGAGTTCAAATATACATGTCGAAGGGTTCAAAATTAAGGAAAGTGTTTCAACTAATATCGTTCATAACATAGTGATCAATTTAGTTCGGACATAATCTACTTACAGCATAGAGAGTGAAACAAAGATATTTAAGTTCATATAGATGTAAAGTAAAAGCAAGTAGTTGAGCATGTATCTCCCACGAAAAGTTTATAAAACAATTAAACGAGTAAAAGTGGGGCTACGAACTCACCTTAATAAATGTGATATCCAATATATAGCGAATCGATGGATAAGCCGAGAAACCTCTACGCGCAACCTAGAATATGTGTTGTGTCTTAGGTTCTAAAATAACAATGTGAATGTATAAACATGCCTTATATAGTTATTACATAAATTATGCTTGGATACTTATCATTTGTGAAGTCGTATAAGTGTTTACGTTTATTATATTTAAGTTTTTCCCGTCTAAATCTACCCGTTACTTCTAAACCGTAAATGATCACGACTCGATTTATGTCCTCGGAAAAGGTATTTGATAGTACTAAACAGTTAGTGGGCCCTCTTGCCCGAAATTATTTAACTAATGTGAAATTACCAATTTTCCTTGGATGTACTAGTTATTTCAATCGTGACAAACTGTCTCACGCTTTTGGTCATAGGTCGAGTTCTACAACTCCGTTTAATGCACGCCAGCGTACGTTCAAGTTAGGGTGTTAGCTACAACTTTTATTCTTTGACCAACAGTTGGTTATATGCAAGTTTTATGAGTATTACCCGTTTGAAATCTGTTACTCAGATTTGGACACGTTTAGCCGTTTTGGCTCTAGTTTATTCATCGGGATGAGTTACGGCACGAGCCACCCGGCAAAATGACCACAAGAAATAGATCTACAATCCTATGTCATTACTTAACTTTATCAGTCCACGAAGTTTACCCAGAATTTACATTTACAGTCCCTGTCCAGTTTCTGTGTTGCAAATCTAGTCCTTTCGATGGTTTCTAGTGTTTTAATTCATTTATCCAAGCACAATCAAATATAATAAGCATATAGAACATATTAAATACATGTAATACTAATAATTACTGAAATCAAAGGTAAGTATAGGAGTTTGCTTACAATCCTTGTGATGAAACAATTCAAGAACCAAGAACTAGGACACTAAAACCTAAACCCTTTCAACCAAAGTCCCTAGCTTCCAACCTTTAACGCACCTTGCTAACCCTTCTTAACCTTGATCTAACCTTGTAAAAACTCTCTAATCTCATCCCATGCACCTTGTGAAGCTCTTAAACCAACCATGGAATCACCAAATAAACTTAAGAAGCATGTGTAGAACACTAAGGCCTTTAACTTTGTAGTATAACTTATCTTGAAGATCAAAGGTGGAAGGTGAGTGTGATTTATTGAGGTTCGGTTATGGAGGATGAAACAAAGGAAAATGGATGAGTTTTATGAGTTATCAAGTCTTAGATGAAGTCTTATAGGATATTTCCTAAGACTTAAGTCTTAAGTTTAAGACTTAAAAACTAAGTAACTAGCACATGTATGTAACTAATAAATTCAAGACTTATCACCAAGCCAACAAGGCTTGGTGAATCACTAAAATTCGTTCATGCTCTATCTTGAATGACTAGGTATGAATTTTGATGTTATCTTGCTTTTACTGGTCGAGTTTGGTCGTGTCGCTAACTCTAAGTCGTAAAGTCACGAAACTTAAAACCGGGTATCCTAAAAATATGAAACTTATAAAAATGTTAAAACATATTAATATAATCTATCTTAGCATATTAAATGATTGATAATTTTGATGACACGTAACATTTGTTAAAGCCTAGAATGGTAAGATATTTAAGAAGAATTTCAATTTGAAACTCTTAGTGAGATATTTTATAAGATATTTAACTAAGTATTATCTAAATAATATCTAGTTGTTGACTAGGTATATGACTTTTCAAGGTAAATTAAAATGTATCGGTCAAAAGGTGGTGCAGTATCGGGAGTTAATAGTAAAGTGAATAGATTTTTTTTTTTTTTTTTTTTTTTTTTTTTTTTAAGTTTGCAAAATGATCGGAAATTGAGAATTGTGACAGATTGTAAAACAGTTCAACCTAATCCCTTATATCCATTTATTTTCATTTGACCCGTTGGAGATTAAACACAACTCAAGTCAACTCATTCATAAGTAAATGTATAAGAAGAAAAAATTTGATTATAAAAGGATTGTAGTTATCTGGCGGCGATAATCCAAACAAAATTTTCAAAAGTACTTTAAATTGTTTGATGAACTTTTTCATCTGAATGAGTTCCAACTAGGACTAAAAGTATGACAGAAACCAACACTTCTCTTATTAACATTAACTGAAAGTATGGGTTAATGATTCGTATGAAATTCGTTTTAAATTTGATAAAAGCGACATTCGTTGTATAAACTTTGATATACTATTGAACCATTAGCAACATTGGCCACATGTTATAGATAAGGTTCATTAAACACATTCTTGGTACAAGACAACAAATGTTAACTGAAAAATATGATCCATTAGTTATTTGGAGAAAGTATTGAAACTGATTAATATTTAATACGCATAATTTTAAAAAAATGAAGGTAAAAATGTATACTGGCCCGAGTTTAAAATGAACCTGAACTCGTGAAAAGAGACTATTTTCAACCACAAAGAAAACGTTTTCGATTCCAAAATTATTGGATTGGTTGAGTTTTTAATATTTTTCTTTTAGCTATGTAAGTTTTTTATTTGATTACCGCCACTTTTTATGTATTTAAGATTAGATGCATATCAATATAAAGATGTATTAGGTTGTTCATAAGTACTTTACTAGCGAGTGCCAGCGATGCGACTACTGGTGCCACTGTGATTATATTACGACAATGTAATGTTATGCGACCATACTTTTATTAAACAATTAAATTACAAATAACAATAGCTTTGGTTATAACTGTGAAAATAATTCATCTCCTGTTAACCCAAGCTACCACAAACAAAATCTTGATTCTTTCCTTCAGCACAATCACCCTTCGTCAATTTTGGAGCCGACGACCCAGTTCGACCCTCATGTTGTAATGGTGGCGACTTGATCGGCGCAACGGCGACCAAACCAGTTGACCAACCACTGCGGGCAGCCTAATGGCTTTATTTTTAAATGCTTAGCTTAGTAGTTTGATTAGATTGTACATTGTGGTTAAATGGTTGTATATTTTAGATAAGAGGTAAATTAAACAGTGTTAATTATATGTGTTGAATAGTGTTTTTTAATTGTATTTGTGCTTCAAACAGTTTGTACATTGTGTTTTATAAATTATACTTTTTATCAAATGGGTGTTTTAAATATGACATTAATTACAAATGTTGACCAGTCAATACGTGTAGGTGTTTATGCATAAAGTAATTGTACATATAGCTTAAATAGTTGTATTTGCTTAAAATTTATATATGGAAATCTTAAAAAAAATTGGAAGAGAGAGGGTCATCCCTCCATTATAAGTAGTGTAGGACCTTAGTTTTATCAACCTTATCACAAACCCAACACAAGTATCACCACGTGAACACGCTACGCGTATACAACGTTCAACCCAAAAACACAAACGTAAAGCTTATAACAAAGAAAGAAAAGATGAGATGTTTGGTGACTTGAATGATATAGAATCCGTGTATGATGTGAGAAAAGATAAACACAAGATGTTGTATATTCAATAAAGAAAAACACACACACACTTTCAAGCCACCCTCAAATGACCATTTGAGGGTATTTATAATCAAGAGGCTTGTTGCCCTAAAAGGCTTTCCTTGGGCTTGGCCTTGGGCCTCGTGGACTTGGATTGGATTACACATAATAAAGGCTAGCTTATCATAACTATTAGCCATTTAGCTTAGCCCGATCCACGAGCCCGTTGACTATTCTATCACGATATCTAACACACGTTACAAAGTTCCTAATCGTGAATGACCATCACTTCTAATAAAACTATTAAGGCTAACAAGTAGTATAAATAAATATAAATATAGATAATTAAATATGGTTGGTATTTGATTATGTAGATACGGAGATGGTGAGTTGAGATGGTGAGCCAAGTGATAATGTAGCTCATCTAATAATGTTTTAATGGTTTAGATTGTTGGTGCTCTAAGATGATTTTTTTTATATCGTAATTACATATATATTTCTAATGCAAACAAAATAATGTAAAGCTCTATTACTAGAAGTTCGATATTTCACATCAATCTCTTTATGATTGCCATTATCAAGGAATTTTACCCGTAAGTCTCAAAAGTGTCCCAACAAAGCTAAACACAGTATTCACCAACATTAATGTTTTTCAGAATCACCAAAAACCTAATATTATTTAATAATAGTCTATTTTATGAAAGAAACTTATTTAAAATTATATCCTTCAATTTTTTGGCTCAATTTCATTCTTCAGTTTCTTCTATTTACATGAATGCGTGATATGCTTAACATCAACTGCAACATTTGTACATGATCATAAGGCTACAATATTTTTAAGCTTTATTTTCAATTCCAAGATGATGTCTGAGTAAATGAAGTCAAATGGTAGCCCTAAAACTGGTTTGGGAATGGCTTTTCAACGGGTTAGAACACTTGCAAAAGCTTGAATCTTTAAAAATTTAGCCTCAATCCTCCACTCATGAGACTTTACATGGATAAGGACGATGAAGAATAAATGGAGATCATTGATAAAGTCATGCATGCTATTTAAAAGGGTTATTTGGACATTATCCTGTTAGGAGCTCATGACTGAAAAAAAAGACTGGTTAAACATTATAGTTTGATGGAACATATCTCACACTCTCATGGTTTCCTTGTAGTTCTAAAATTAATATGAATAACAAAATCCTATAACGTCACACTCTTAGGGGTTGTTTATTTTTTGCTTAATGTCCTATTTGGCAACAATTCCCATCCCAGACAGAAAAATCCGTCGTTTCTTTTTTGCTTATTTGAAAGGAATATCCTTATTGTGAAAGGGTGTAAATACCCAACTCATTCCTATCCAGGATACTTTGAGGTCAAATATACCCTTGAGATATTTCTTTTCTATCTAAACTCATCAAAAGTCATCATTCAAATCCTCCATCACCAACGATATGTTTGTTCCTAATGACCCATTCCTACGGACGCTGCTCACTCTGACGCTCCTTTCAACGTCGTCTGTCTTCTCGTCAGTTTTGCATTTCTTCCCATTCCTTGTTTCCTCACATGGGTATCGTTCCCTCAAGCTTTTTGGTTCTTTTTCATTCATTGAACTAAAAGCTTCAACAATTGTTAATGGTGGAAACATGAGTAATGAACAAGATGGTACCAACTGGTATTGTTATGATTTTTTTCAGCTTAAAAAAGTTTTTAAGTTGTCAAATGAGAAACAAGATTGGATAAGTGATTCAATTAATTTATATAATTTCATATTCTACTAGAGAAGATTGCCTGATTAATATATTTTCATGTGTTTACCTAAACAAATAGTTAAATTCAAGTTGGGGCTTTTCATGGGTTATCGTTTGGTATACAAATTATCCAAAATAAAATTCTTTTATTTCTTAAAAAGATATAAAGAGATTTAAGACACAATTCAATGCTCTGTGATTTTGGAGATATGTTATTTTATAAAATTGATTGATGATGATGGTGATATGCACGTCACGACTGCAAAAAAGGGTAGGATAGTCATTTAAGTTATTAATACAGGCTATTAAGCAAGAAAAAAGAAACACCATTTTTCACACAAGACTACTTTCAAACAGAACATATTATGTAAAAAGACACATTATGTAATAAGACAGAAAAAGGAAACAAGCCCTTAGTTATAATATTAGCTTCAAACATAGTTATAACATAATTATCAACTTCATTTTTAGTCTAAACTCCGTGCGTATACGAACGTTAAAACTAGTTATTATCAATCTAATTAGATCTTTGCTACAATCTCTTACCATTTATCATACAAATTCTTGACACAAATAATAATATCATATAGTTTTTTTCTACTTATTCTCTCTCTGCATTCAAACCATTTGTTTTAACATTTGTCAGAATTTTATAAGTAAAATGTTTTTTTTAGAAAGTACACTTTTTTATTTAATTATCTTTAAAAAATATTAGAATAACAAAATCACCAATCAAAAAGTACAAACAACACCACCACTTACAAAGTACAAACAACAAAACACTTCTCTTCGATCTCCAAACCCTCACAACAAACAATCTCCCACGATGAAACTCACCAACCTACTCCTCCTCCTTTTAATCACTCTCATATTCTCCTCAACAATCTCATCCTTCCAATCCGACGAACTCATCGCCGACGACGAAGAATTCGGTCTAGAAGGCGGCCGTGACGTCATCACTCCCCCTCAGATCCAATCGCCCCCTCCGAAAGCGTCTCGAAAGCGTTCCAGCGACTCCGAATCGGATTCGAGGCTTCAGTTTGCGCTCGAACATGCGATCGGTGAGTCTGACGAGTTTACGAACGCTGGAACGTTTACTGCCAGGCTTAAAACATCCGCTCATGGCGGACAGGTATATATATTGATTGTCGATTAGCGAATGTCGATTTTCGATCGGTTTCAAATAGATGAGTTATAATTTGTTATTCTGTTGTAACTGACTGATTATTAATTGAGCGAGGAATTAGTATTTTTAGGTAAAACGTTGATAACCGGCGCATTGACGTGTAGATGAATTAGTACTTTACGCGAAATGATGACGTGTCATTGAATATGTATGAAGTAGAGTGACTGTATTGTGATGTGATAATACATTAGCTTAGCGAAATTTTGTTATTCTGTTGTAACTGACCGTTTATTAATTTGAGACTTATAGAGGAATTAGTATTTTTAGGTAAAACGGTGATAACCGGCACGTTGACATTGTTGCTACTTAATTTGTATTCATTTATTAACATTGACTTAAGTGATGATTTAGAACTTTACGCGAAAGGCTGACTGTGTTGTGATAGCTGCTTTTAATTACATGTTAATCTGTTTACGAGATATGTTTAATCGAGTTTAGTTAGTTTGAGTCTCAGTTTATTGAAATTGACTCAAAGTGATGAATTAGTACTTCATATTTGAGTTTCGTTATGATGTACAATGACTGTATTGTGATACTGTGTAAAGCTGTTTAGGATATACGGATGATTGAGTTTAGTTGAGGTTTTAAATTCGGTATGTAAGATTTGACTTAAGTGATGAATTAGTACTTTACGCAAAACGTAGATAACTGAAGACGTTGACGTGTCCATGAGTTTATACTTATTTTGAATCTTTGAGAACTTTGAAGTATAATGACTGTTGGGATGACATTGCATGAAATTGTTTAGGATATATGGATAGTCGAGTTTAGTTGAAGCTCTAATTTCGGTATATTGAAATGGAAGTAATGATAGTACTTTAAGCAAAGCGTTGATAACTGGCAAGCATGACTTGTCTGTGATTCTGTAATTGATTTTATTATGATATGAAGTATAATGACTGTTGCGATAGTTGATTGTGTGAAATTGTTAGGAGATATGGATATTGAATTTACATAAAGTCTTTATCTAAGTTTATAAGAGTTGAGTGAAGTGATAAGATTCTTACTTAATTTGAAATATGTTAATATGTTATGAATTATAATAAATTACGAGTAATAATTAATAACTGTGTTGTGATAGTTGATTTTGACTTTTGTTTTGTGTGAAGCTGTTTAGGAGTTGGGGCTAATTGACTTCTATTTTGAAACTCAGTATTTGTAAACGGACTTATAATGACGAAATTAGTTCTTCATTTCATTCTGTTATGGAGTATATAATGACTGTATTGTGATAGTTGATCATGATTGTGTATAAATTGTTTAGATCTAGTTTATGGGCTTCGTTGTATAAAATTTACCAAAGTTACAATCGTAGTAGCTGATTTGATTTTGTTATAAGGTATAATGATTATTGTGATTGTGTATGAAAATGTTCGAATATGCAAAGACTTGAGTTCAGAAAAACTTTGAATTTTACTGTATAAACATAAAAATTTGTGTGTCCGCAGTAGTAGTTGAATTGAGTCTGTTTCAAAGTATAATGACTGAATTGAGATTTTGTTTAAAATTGTTTAGGTATCTGAGATTACGAGTTTAGGAATTTGGAACATCACTGTATAAGTATTGACTAAAGTGATGAATGTAATAGCTGTTTTGAACTTGCTATGAAGTCTAATGTCGCTATCAGTTTTTCATGGAATGTTAGAGAATACACATTATTTTCGACTGTTTTGTGGTTGTTGATGGTGATTTTGTATGAAAAAACTGTAGTTAATACATATATTTTACATATGCACATACTCCTTGTATAGCTTTTATGCCTGCAACACCCTTATAACCTTATTAAGTACTTATGTCTTTTGCCGTTATGTATTTATTACATGAAACAGACTCTTACAAAGCTTCGGTTCTCGAGGAACGATCTTACTGCAACAGAGAAGGAGAACTTTAAGGTGATTATTCTTTAATATACTCTTTTCATTATTGTAGCCAATTTGTAAACACTTTAGTTTAACGACTTATTATCTTTCTTTCTTGATGATATGCTACTTCAGAAACTACTGGAAAATGACGACTACTACAAAATAAGGCTACCATCTGACGTGTTAAATGCTCCTGGGAGGGATTATGTTATTTCCTCAGTGAAGGCAGTAAGTTTGATAGAGTGATAGGCATTATGCATCATAACCACTGGTTGATTATTCTTCACTGGTATCCCTGGTATATAATTTTAGCAGAAAGAAAGTAGTAACTAATAATTATTAAAAACTTCTTACCTGCAGAAAAGATGTACCTTCTTTTTTTTTTTTTTTTTTTTTTTTTTTTTTTTTTGGTAACAAAATGTTTTTGGATCCATATAGGAGAGTTATCTATATCTTTCTGAAACAGAATTAGTAAAGCTAATTATCTCGACAGCTATGTTTCTCACTACATTCACTTAATGAACATGGTTTTTCCTTGCATGAATTGCCATTGTGAGGCAGGAATGAATGACTAGGCATCCTGTGTTGTATTACAAGAGCTATTCATCTATAGGCTTTTGCTGCCTTTTTGCACTTGCCAACTCTCATGATGTTTTTGTCTATCATAGGAATGAATGACTTTGCTATCAGTTTTTGTCTATTTGCTATCAGTTTTGTCTATCTTTTTCGTCTTTCTTTTCCTAATCTTAAACTAATTCAATGGATTATATTAGGCTCAAAGTTTCTCGCATGCATTGATTGGGTCTCTTTATGTTAGCTCCATATTGCTTTATAGTGTGCCATTGTCTTTCATATAGTTGCATGGCCGGCCGTTGGTCAAAGCGGTGGCCTGTCTTTCCATACTTTGTGCTAATTTTTAACTTACTTTTTGTGGTACGAGTTGCTTACCGTGCTGCCTTTTGTTTTCTATTTATTTCAGAGATGTCTAGCAAGGGATGGCCTAGATGAGCATATTGTTATTCACATGGTAATTATCTTTTCGATTACTAGTAAAAAGTCATTCTTCAAAGCGCATGCCAAAGTTCTGGCTATATTCAACAATTATCATTGTTTACATCGAATCAGTTCCCTAACACCTATTTCTTTAGTCTTTTATGGTTGGTAGCTAGACCAGTTATTAAGCTATTTGGATTGAATTCTAAATGTATTTCCTGAAACTAAATAACTTGTGTACATATGCTTGCACTAATTATGTATCATTACAGGAAGGTGGTAATATTTTGGCTGTCAACTATGGTTCTCCTGGGGCTTGCCAGTATCCTCGTCAGTTGAGAACTGTAAGTTTGCATTAATCTGTTTACTCTTTGTGTTCATGACTTGACCTTTGACATGTGATTTATTGTTTATTCGGTGTAGCCTTCAAAGTGGTCCTTCAACTCTCACACAGTTTTGAAGTACAGCGAAATGGCACCAAGGTTAGTTTCACATGCTCCTTAATTCCTCAATATATGTCTATAACTTTTATAGTTTTTTTTTTTTTTTTTTTTGATAAAATAACTTTTATAGTTTGAGAATGACATGAAGTAATCTATTTTTAGCTTATTTTTGGGAATAGGAGCTTACGTGATTTCAGTTTATGTTTTATAAGCCATTTTTTAGCTTATTTTGGAACTTATGGGCTTATGAAACATAAGCCGAAAACACAAAAGCTCGTAAGCCCAAAAATAAGGCCAAACAAACACCCCCTTAATATATACATGTCAAGTCAAAGACCAAGACGATAATGCTCACCGAGCCTTGGTTACTTATTCTAAAAAACAGATGTTATTGAATAGTTATGATTTACATATTCACACTAGACACACTAACTATCTTCATATAAAGTTCTCGTTTTGGAATTTAGTTATATACTGGAAGGTTAAACTTTCTTTACTAGAGTTATAAGTTATTCTCAAACAATTACCTAGCTTATCTTTGTGCAAATAGGTGGTAAAGTTCTTTCAGCAAATTAAATGGCCTCAATTTAATTGAGTTTAATACGAGGCCATATTTTGTGCCATCAGTATGTTTCTCCAGATATTTGGCTTTCTAATAGTTTCCATACTCATATTTAAACTTTTTTATTGCAACTTAAAAAAAGGACTCCAACATTTTCTGAAGAGATTGCTAGCGCTGATATAGGAGATGAAGAAGGCATAAAGCCAATTGTTGAGAGATCCTTCTGGGCTAAATACGTGAGTACTCTTGTTTTCTAGCATCCTTTTCTTTTACAATTTCTGTATATATTACATCATCTTGAGTTTATGATTGCTTGATCTTCATAATTTCCTATAATTTCAGTGGATGTATCTGGTGCCACTTGGACTCATTGTAATGAATGCTATGACCCAAGCCATGAATATGCCTGAGGAACAAGCAAGTGGTCAAGCCGGTGCTCAACCACAACAGGCAGTTGGTGCAGCCCCCCGGGGGCAAGGTGCTGCTGTTCGCAGACGATGATGGTAATGATTCGTTCACTTTCGTACATTTATACTATGAAATGATTACACACCTAGCTTAGGGTGGTTTGTGTAGAAGTGAAGGTGGCAATATAAGCCGTTGACTTACGAATGTGTCTCTCTTGGCTGTGTTTTATCTCAAGTGGATCAAATTAGAGAGGTTAGCTAGCGGGTCAAACATGTTGATAGTTGCCTTAGATAAGTTCAGTGATCTGGCTAGAAGTTGGTTAAGTAAATAAGATAAGTTCATTTAAGTTGTGATTAGAGGAATATATATATTTTTTTGGGTAAAGGGTTTTTACCCTGGTAAATGGATTAGAGGAATATTTTATATCACGAGAAACAAGTATTCCTATTGCTGGTCGTAAACCTTATCTGATGAATTCCTTCTTTGTTTTCAAACAGGATTCATCAAGGAATTTAGGATATGTACTCAGTAGCTGGCATGTGCGGTTTTGCAGCAGCGACAATACCTTGCAAAGATTTGTTATCTGCACTGCCGACTGTAGAGTAAGCAGTCTTTTTAATGTGACAATGATAAAACCTTCATTACATGTCAACTTAATTCACCCATTTTTTTGTGTTGAATAGACAATTAAAGGTAACAGCGATGTTAATTTTATGTAAAACATTTTTAAATAGGGATTAATGTTCTTGTTTCAAAGTTTAAAAGCATTCGCAATCTCTGCTTCACTGCATGTGTATGTATTTTTCTTTTAAATTGGCGGAATGGGTGGTTCAGATACTCAGATTCGTTTCAGAATGAGTCAAATGGTTCAGATACTCAGAATCATTCCAGAACGAGTCAAAACAAGTGTTTTTTGTACAGACCGAGACGGTTAGGGTTGGCCAGAGACACTTTTGCTCAGATAAAAAGGAATCAAGCATTCAAATTAGTATATAAAGTACATGTAAAAACCGAAGTTAATTCTATTTGTAGATTTTCATGACACCAAAATTACAAACGTAACACTCTTTTTGAATGCCTTTAAATCCAGCGGCTTTAGCCAGTGCAAGAAAATCATCATCTGCACGCACTTTTCCTTCTGGTGTTTGTGTCATCATTAAGCATCTATTCAGTGCATCTATTTGGGTAGTTACTTTTACAGGATGACGCCGAAAAGAATGGAAGGGCTCTTTCGCTCATGGACAGTTGTTTAGCAATTTAACGGTACATGCATGACTAACTTTTATTTTATGACCCTATGATTAATAGAACATGATACGGATAAGCATAGATTTTTTAACCTTGCATCTGTGATATTTTCCTGATTCTCTCATTAAACTGAGTAACAATTAAACCCAGAGAAATTGACTTATAATGTGAAATCAATACGTAAAGTGATACTGAAATGATTGAGTTATTCCATAGTTGCCCAGTCTACCCGTTCTGTGTTCTTCTTAGCCCCCAATTCAATCCATTATATCTCCTAGTCTCTTTGTTTTTTAGCCCAATATGTGTAATAGTGCTATGTCCAAAGTTGTTAATGAATAGTGTGACACACGGTAATTTTCCAATAAACGGTGAATTTATTATTGCTTGACGGATAATCTTAAACATGCGTGAGCTTAAACAGTAGGTTTGTAAAGTTATCCCGCACACTGCAGCACACGGTAACACACATAACTGATATTTTACATTGAGAAAAGTGTACTGATCACTTTTTAACACTCACTGAAGATTTACGAATGAAAACGAAAGGTTGTCTCGTGATTTCAGAAAAACACGGCACTAAGATCGCATCATCAAACCGACACGACTTAGTGACGGCAAAACAGTTATAATCAAATTTCTAAGTAATAATGATACCAAAAACATTTCCAAAAATATAATTTTTACATTTTACGTGTCTTAAGAAGATACGTTTACGCGAGGCTGGCGAACACGGCAGTCAATTAATACATTATTTAACTAATAAAAAAAAAACAACCATGACCCATCGTTTTCCTTCTTTTCTCCTTTTCTGTTTCTACGCCACACACGAACAAAACACAAAAATGGTTCTTTCTCCTCTTTTTTGATAGTCAACCCCATCACCCCCTTTCAAGAGGCAAGCTACCATCATAGATATCACAAGATGGGAGAAAACGTGGCCATGAGGAAAGGGACGAGTGCCAAAACGGGAGTAACAAATCCATGTGATCAAAGATATCAAGAGGCTCCATTCCATTACATCTATAAATAGAGGCGAGAATCACATGTTTTCACCACTTTTCCACACACAAGCACAAAATTAGGGTTCATAATAACTTAGGGGTTTTCAAAATTGATTTGGGACTTCATTAATTCGGTTGTAATATGTAAGCACCCGTAAAAACTTGTAATTATCAAACGTTAATATGAATCGATGATAATTTAGCACAATTTTTTTTTCTTTTTCTTTGAATTACAAATCGTTGAGTAACATATTATCACGAGCTACACTTGAACACCGACACGTTTTCGCAACACGACCCTTCACGAAAAATACATTTCGTTCGCGATTAAACTTATAACATTACTTCATTTTAATTTTTATTCTTAAAACCTTTTCTAATTTTCTTTTCTTTTCCTTTGTTGGGCCGGTAGCAACCAAACGCACCCTACATTAAAACCTAGAGCCTTGCTCGGTTTTCCTAAGCCCAAACGAACCCTTAATGTTTTGTGGGAACATTATACAAATCCCATTTTTCTCTTTTGTGTTTCTTTGGCTGATCGGGTGACAGAAACAAAACGCACCCCTTGGATTTTGATAACAAAATGAGATACAACTTAACACAAGACAGAAACCCTTAAGTCCTAAGTCTAAATAAATTACAAGCACTTACCAACTCTGTGATACACGGTAATTTTCCAACTATTAATTAATAATAAATGATAATTTATTATTGCT
The DNA here is from genome assembly GCA_022545495.1 of Chrysanthemum lavandulifolium. Lineage (NCBI taxonomy): Eukaryota > Viridiplantae > Streptophyta > Magnoliopsida > Asterales > Asteraceae > Chrysanthemum > Chrysanthemum lavandulifolium. The sequence goes on along the minus strand of CM040244.1, from coordinate 57,025,085 downwards.
AAGTATATTAAGTTAAGCATACATTAGCTAACATAACGGATTCGGGTAGCTAACCCGTACACCGAAGCCTACAATAACTTGTTTACATTTCATAATTTAATTAGGAATTGTGAAGTATCAAATTCCTGACAACTATTGATAATTAAAAAATTAGAACGAGAGGTTATCCCGTTTCTATCATTAACCCAACACCATCGCTTACTGTGACACACGGTAATTTTTCACATATTATTAAATAACTAGCGGCATGCAAGCATGGCGATGATAAGTATAGTTATATGTGTTTGCTTACCCCGTTTAATGAATTCGTTTCACAACACGAATGTATATGTGTTACTTGTAAGTGTTTGTCAAACACTACCCCAAAAGTATATGATTTTGACGAATCAAGATTATATTGATTGAAATTGAAATAAAGGTTAAAGTTGTAAAAACTTGAATTAAAATAAAATAAACCCATTAAAAATATAAAACTAAAAACTCATAAAAATATATCAAAATGGATGTTGAATTAAAGAGCATAAAATTTAGAAAATATGGTGAAATTAGATTATAAAAAAAATAAGTAGATAAAAGATATTTTAATTTAAAAATAAAGATGAATTTTAGTTGAGAAACGACACATGTCGTTTTATAATTGGGCTCTTTATCTTAATTTTTAGTGGTTAGGAGTTAGGTTTGGGTTTGTTAGAAGTTAGAACTTGGAGTTTGTTAAGGTGACATGCCATTTCATGATTGGAGCTCCTTATCTTAATTTTTGGTTAGAAAAACTCTTTCCATAATAAGCAAGTAAAAAAGTCTGAATTTTTAAGCATTCTAATTTTAAAAGGCCTAAATGCATTATAAAGTTGTATAGATACATGGTAATTTATTATTGCTAAGCATATTCATTAAGCATACATAAGTTTGCCTGATCATTTGAGTGGATAGCTCGCACCCTGTAGCCTGTTGCATTACTTTTGCATTCATCGCATAATTTGAATATTGTGTTATTTTAGTCCTGAAATTCTCATATGATGAAAGTTGTAAGACGAGAGGTTATCTCGTTTTCCACTGTGACCGACACCGCACGCGTACCGACACTATGATAAGGGCAAATAAAACATATGGTAAATCCCACCAATATAATACCATTTCAGAAACGTAATCATAAGGCGTTTCGGTATAAAAATTTATCAAACCTTAATACTTCCGTCACGGTTTAATAACGCGGGACGCAAAATACTTAATACAAATTTTAGTTTACTTACAACACTTAATAATTAAAACTTACCTCATAAATTAAAATTATACAAATTAATTAAGAAAATAAATAAAAGTCCTATCCATCTACTTTGGTTTGACCGCCCCCCACCCCTCTATTCTTTTTTATCGTTTTCTGCCTTTCTCCTATTCCCCACGTTTCTCTCACAAGGGATAACAACAAATTTCTTCTTCCCCAAAAAGTCCTACCCTATCTTCCTTCTACTGCTACTATCCCATCGCCTAGGTCAAAAGTAGAGAAAACCCATTTGGGGAAAAACTTAGACATCCTTTACCTTCTCCATCTCAATACTATCTCCCTCCATGAAACAAATTGTCTCCCACCTTTTTCTTTCACTGCTGCTACGCGTGTTCTCAATCAACAAGGATGAAACATAAATCACTTTTATCAATCCCTTTTACCCACTCTAATGAAGCTATGGAGCTAATGACTTCTAGAGGTCATCCCCATCTTCCCAAAGTCAACAAGCGCGAAGAGGATAAAGACAAAGGAGATGGTGATATTTGCTGAAAATGGTTACCTTCTCACCTTCCAAGGTTGTAAAGATTAGTCAAAATTTTCTCTTCTTCTTTTCTTTTATTTTCTGTCGAGGCAACCCTAGGAGTGTCACACCTCAAATCTCACCTCAAAGGATAAGAAATCTCTAAGGTATTGGAAGACCTTGCTTGTGATTGCTTCAGATCGATTGGGTTTGGTTGTGGTGTTAGATTCTCGGGTTGGCCTCCGACTCCATTGTCATCATATTCCGTTGTAAGATCTTGTCTCAATATACTTTGTAAAATTCATAACTTGTTTAATCAAGATTGATGATTTGATATTAGACTAAGTTTTAATTTTTGAATGTTGTTATGAAGATTTCGTTTTTGTTTGGTTTTGTTTCTGTCGAGCGTATGAACCCAAGGTTTGTGAAAGTTAAGTTTTATAAAATTTACTAATATCATGGGTATTGAATCTGGAAGTTGGATGTTGGTTGTGACACTTTGTCTAGTTTTCGAAAACTTGTGTAGTAACGTTAACCAAGTAAAACCGGGTTTAAGTCGACCCGAGTACTTAGTAGTATATGAACTTTGAGCTCTACATGTCAAACCTTCTTTCATCTATAGTATGTCGGACTAGTGATGATGTTGTTTATTCATAAGACAAGACGAAACCTCACCGTGGTAGTACCACAATGTCGGGGTCATGTTTAGACCAATGTGACAGGGAAGTTGCATATAAACCTTGTGTTAATAAGAGTCTAATATCCCCTTAACGAAGTGTTAAAGGTTACGGGTCTTGTACGTATGATTCCTGGTCGAGAAGTCCCGACTTCACAATCCAAGGCATATTAAGGTTGAGTCGTATCTCGAGTCAAAAACCGATCATGTCATAATCTTGTGTCGGATGAAGATGTTAGTACTAAAAACTTGGCAATGCAATGTGACATCTAAAAACCTTGTACAAATATGTTTCAGAAATACCTTGGGCCACAACTCCAAATTCTATCCTAAACCATCATTGGGCCGAAGCCCTTTTCTTGTTCATATGCCACTTCGGGCCTAGGCCCAACGCCATACCCATTCCTGCCAGGCCACAACCCACCTGCAATTTTGGATGTTCGTTTAAGAAATTAGACGGCTTATCAAATAAAAACTTGAGATGTAAAATCGGGAGACAAATATAAAAAAACAAAACTCATTTCCGCATTTTCAAAAGCTCCTACTTAGATAACACATATATGTATCGACAAGTAAACAAGTGTAAAAGTCAATACAAGAAACAAGTGTTTATAAACATGATCTACTTAATAAAGGTCTACATCAAAGTTTTAACGTAGAATGTGTTTGGATAAACATATCTATGTCAAGTAAGTACTAGTCGTGAATTGTAAATGTTAAGAACCAATTTTTGATAAACAAATAGTGACTACTATATCATTTTATCAATAATAAATTTGAAAGTCATCGAATTTACAATGGCTATTTTCTAAAAACAATTAGAAAATAAATCAACTATTATTGATTTTGACAATACCATTGTGTGTCAACATGAATAAGTATATATACAATCATATACCTACTAGTAAAACATTTTGATTATTTTACTGGCAAATTTTGATTTTAATACCATTATAAAAACAATATTAATTGAACCATTTTAAGTAAGTACTACTTAAAATAATGAACTAAAATATTGCCCTCCTTATCTAGGTCGCGTGTCGGTGCAGCTTCACAATATTCATTGAAATTACACCTTTGGACTACTTATTGCTAAGGTGAGTTTATAGCCCTCTTTACTTGATAAATTGTTTTATACATGTTGGGGTGAGAAAATATGCAAAACCTTTTTGGACTGAACTATTGCATGATTACTATTCGTGGTTTAGCCTAAGCCCTTATGTCCCTAAATTGCCCCGTTTCATGAACCATCGGTTTCTGTTGGGAAGTGCGAATGTTAGAAATAGATCTATTGAGGGTGACTCCTCCGTTCGGTTGGCCATGCTTAGGCCAAGGCGAAACGTATACCATGTTGGAATCGAGTGTAGAGGGACAAAACACTCGCATTGTGCCCCATATATTGTATGACTTCTTTTAGCATACAGAAACTGTCGTAGTATCGGTTGCATGAACTTAGTGCTTGCGTAATAGACTTTCATCCATATATCATTATATTCGTTGTAATGATTATATGCCCTTGATTATGGTCCATGCTTACTGTTTTATTATAAACCTATGAACTCACCAGCTTTTTAGCAGAGAGACAGTGTAGAGATTGTTCAGAGTATCCATGAGTTGGGACAGAGTTCTAGGATGGCTCAGAGGATGAGTGATGATATGGACATTGATGCACTGACTGGGTTAGGACAATGAGCTGCCTTTCTTCGTAGTCAGGAGGAGGGTAATGAGATTTTGTGGAGAGATGTTGATTGTTTGATCAGTACCATACCACGCGTTGCGAGTCCGGATTACACTCCATCATCTCCATCATTCGTACCATCTGCTTTGGACATGGAGCGCCTTGCTTACTCTACTGGACCAATTGAGACCTTAGTGACAGTAGCACCGAGTGATGCATGACCGTGTGCACCCACCAGTGTCCTCTGATGGTGAGGAATTGACTCTCACTGAGAGGGTACTCATCCAGTTGGACTCTCACGAGACCTTACTAGGAGTCCATACAGATCAGTTAGAGAGAGTTGAGCCAGCACGCTTACAGACTTATGAGCAGCGTATTGAGACTCTCGATCGTACTACAAGTGTGATATTTGAGAGCATTGAGATGGAAAGACAAGAGCGTATTCGGTTGAAGTTTGGGTTTGAGGCTCACTGTGAGGATATTCGAGAGCTAGATAGCAGATCACGGGCATTGAGCAGAGGACAAGCCAGGATGCATGGCAGACTTGAGGAGTTAGTGAGGACTCAGTGGATTGCTTGGGATACTGCCAGGGCTGAGTGGCAGAGGACCTCGGATTTGGAGTCCATGTTAGCCTCCCAAATGAGGCGCATTGTGAGCCTGGAGGCTACTCAGCGAGAGCTCGTTGCTAGTATTGAGCGTTTGCGCACAAAGCGCGGTCATCCTTAGATTTCCTTGTTGTATGTTGTACTACACTAAACTGGATTATGACAGTTAGTGTTTGATATGACTTTTGTATTTCAGCTTGGATTATAACAAAGATTATGATCATGTATAGTTAAACAAACAAAAGTAAAAGTTAGATACTAACCTTAAAAGTTGTTGTAAGGAGTTTAAAACTAGTTGTTGTGTTGGAATAACATATGAGAAAAACAAGAAGTTATGAATGTCTTTGAGATATTTTATAAAAAAAACTGTGCCTTCATTTATTTATTTGAAAAAAGATAGTATATAAGAAAAAAAGAGTTCCGTAGAAGGAGAAATGTATGTATGTATTTTTGTTAGGAAGTGACAACGTTTACATTCGGGTATTATTTTTGTTTCTGTTTTTTTTTTAATTTATAACTTTTTTTTAAATATATTGTATTGTATTTTTATTTTAATAAATAAATTTAGTTTATTTAGAAATTTGAAAAAAAAAAATAAAGTTGTAGTGGTGAGCCTCAAATGAAGAGGTTGAGGTTTGTTATGAGTTGGGGGGTTTGTCGTGGTTAGTTGTGGAGAAGTGGGATGCTGATGTGGCGCGAGCTTGAGCTCCATCACCGCACCTTCCACTCTAATACCAACCCTATCTCCCAAAAATTCTGTCTACTCTCTTCTGTCTCTACTTTCCGTCGTCTAAGTCAACACACACCAAAAAAGGAGATTGATAAAAATGGATCTTGCGAAAATTGCTCTCTCCTCACTTTCCATATGCAAGGTTAGTTAGGAGATTGTCTTTGTTGGGTTTCTACCATCATTCACGCCGCCCCCTCCAATCGAGAGTCAAACCATCTAAGGCATTGGCGGAGGATATAGAGGGCTAGAAGGGGTGCTGGCCCCCCTTACATTTTAGTTCACAACTAGTAATTTGTATAGACATAATCTAATAGTATACTTTATTACATTTTGGCCTCCTAAATATTTGATAACAACTATCAAGAATAGGCTGATGAGGAATAGTCAAACACATCAAAAAGAAACTTATGTAATTTGTTCACAAATTTTCTTCGTATTTAGTTTGCTATTCGTTCCTCTAGTACAAATTAGTTTCGTTTAGAGTATAATACTATAATGAGTAGATATGAATGCAGTTTTCAAAGAGTTTAAGAAAATCATTGTCAGTTGGTACTTTATGTAATAAGTTGTGGTAGTTTACTAGTTTTACCTTTTGTTTTCTATATGACTATACAAATAGTCACTTATATAAGAATGTTACCATATGTTTTTGAAATGCTTTGGCTTCCCAATCAAGACGTTCAAGCTCCGCCACTGATCTAAGGGATAGCCATATGTGTCACTTTCCTCTTCCTATTTTCCTATGAGGAATCGCGAGGTGTAATGGGAAGAAAGTTTAGCTTAAAATGGTATCCCAAGAAGAAAAGTGAAGTCAAAGTTCATCTACATATCTTCCTATTTACTGATTCGAACCACGAGAGTCACACCCACCCATCATCTTCATTTTTCTCTCAAAGCACTTCGTTATACTTGTGGTGATTGGCGACGGTTTCGTTTGGGTTCGAGTCAAATTAGGTCCGGTATTTTTCAAGTTAGCTTTGTTCTTCATCATCATCGTGCCTCATATCCATTGTAAGGATATGTTATTTCTTTGTTTTGTTCTTGGTTGTTTAAGTATATAATATAAATCGATTGACTCATTGGTGTTTTTTAAATATTGTAAGTTTTTTTTTTTTTTTTTTTTTTTTTTTTTTTTTTTTTGGGTTGGTTCAATATGTTCAAGTGTTTCTTTTTTTATTCATTCTGAGTGATTTATTCACGTATCATCATCGATACCACACTAGAAGAGTTGGCTAGTAGTCTAGGCAAGAATGTCTAAACTTAATTGAGTAGCTAGATAATTTGTTGGAGATTTGACTCGGGTCGAAACCACAGTGGTGAAATTTGGTAAAATATTGAAAGAAATATTGTTTTGACATGGGGTTGATGCCTAAGTACAAATCCACTAGTTCGGAATCGACGTAAAATTTTGGCAAAATGAAAAACTAGTTCAACATAGTAAAAGTGGAAATTAGAAGTCGACATCGGTTATGTTGAGGGTTAAAATGTGCACACTTCCACTCGATAGATAGGCCCCGAGCCTCACACTAGAGGTGTTATTAGTTCGCACCATATCCCCGGGATCAAGTGTGAGTGGAAGTGTTGGATTTGGTCACTTAAGGTCGATAGGAAGCATGGGATGCATAGCATCTTTACATGATCTATAGACTTCGAGTTAATAACCAAAGTGTGCCCTGCTCCTTGTCACCCTACTGAGAAACTTGAGTCGAAATCCATGAACTTCGCAAGTTCTAGCCATAAAGTCCATCTCGAGTTACATATACACCGAAGGGCGTTAGCTACCAACAGGGCCGTCCCATGAATTTTGGGTGCCCTATTCAGTTACAAAAAATTGGCCTCCTTAAACACGACTACTTTAAATATTAATATAAATTTTTTTAAATTGATAAACTTAAAACATGGGAGAAAAACATCAAAATTACAAAAATAATAAAATTAACGGCAAAAATATGTTGCGTTTCTAAAAATAAAAATAAAACTAATGGAAAATTAGCGAATCACTCTAACAAATAGCTCTATGCAACTTATTTCTTGAAAAATGCACTTCTCCTCGCATTCTTTGAAACAAAGTTGTTGATTAAAGCTTGATAATCAACGCTCTCCAATAGACCGTTCTCGATTGCTATTAATGCCAATCCATTGAGTCTCTCTTGTGACATTGTGGACCTCAAGTAAGACTTCAACAATTTCAGTTTTGAGAAACTTCTTTCTGCTGATGCCACGGTTACCGGGATAGTGAGCAATACTCTATATGCAATCATCGCATTAGGAAAAATGTCATGCTCTTTAAGAAAATTAAGTATATCAGAAGGTCCCAGATTTTTGTCAGGCAAATAATTGTTAAGCAACCTCAACTCCACAAAAAGATCCTTTGCGTCAATATCTGATTGTTCATTATTCTTGAGTGTAGCTTCAAGATGACTACAATGGGACTTAAGAGTGTTGTCATCAAAGGAATTCAACTTGTGAGAAGTGAATAAAAAGCCAAAAACTTTTTCATACTCTTTGTATTGCTCGAAGCGTGTTCTTAGAGAAACAAGTGCTTGATCAACAATATATAGGAAATATTGAACCTTAAATGACTCTTCGGCGGAATATGAAGTATCTTGATCCACGGAATTCTCATCAAATTGTCTTTTTCTACGAATTACGCGCTTTTGACGAAATACTGGATCAATATCCATTTCAATAGCAATCTCCTTAGCAACATTAATCGCTTTATCGAAACCCGTGTCTCTAAACTTCTCAAACAATGAAATTAGCCCTTCAACTTCTTTAATAGCAATATCTATAAGCATATCATCATTGTAACTTCTTGCTCACCAAATTTACTAAGATAATATGTCAAACCAAATGACGGTTGATACTAAAAACTCAAAATCGCCAAGCTCATTTGTTGCTAAAGATTTTGACTCGCTTTTGATTTTTGAGTCATTATCATTTTCAGCAACTTGAAGTAAAGCTTCTCTAATTTCTATAAGTTGAAATCTAATAGCTTTCACACTCTCAACACGACTTTCCCAACGGGTTATGGACAATGACTTGAGAGTTAACCCTTTAACATTATTTTTCAAAATTAATCACCTCTTGGAAGAATTGGCAAAAATAGTGTAAATTCGTTGTATAACTCCAAAAAAGTCCATAGCTTTGCCACAAGAGCTAGCGATGTCGCACAATGTTAGATTAAGGCTATGGCAACCACATGGTGTATAAAAAGCTCTAGGATTTATATCTAAAATTTCTTTTGTACTCCCCGATGCTTTCCTTTCATATTAGATCCATTGTCATAGCCCTGACCACACACATTGTCAATATCAAGATCTAGAGACTTTAGTTCATCATGTGTAACATCAAAAAGTCCTTGACCAGTAGTATCATCTACACTTAAAAATCCTAAAAAGGATTCCTCAACTGTAACACATGTGGAAGCTAAATTTACATATCTCAATATCAAAGACATTTGTTCTTGATGACTTGTATCAGGGGTACAATCAAGTATCACAGAGAAATACTTTGCTTGCTTTATTTTTTGAATAATTTGCGATCTAATTCCATGAGCAAGTAATTGTATTAACTCATTTTGTATTGAATGCCCAAGATAATGAACATGAATTTCATCACTCGTGATACGACGCACATGCTCTTTGATAAATGGATCAAACTCTTCCAACATTTCAATCAGACCCAAAAAGTTTCCATTGCTTTCAACATGCAATTTCTCATTTGTACCACGGAATGCTAAATTGTGTTTAGCAAGAAACTTCACAACTGAAATTATTCTCAACAGAACTTTCATCCAGTGATCTCTCTCTTTTTGAAATTGTTCATGTGCCACTTTATATATTGTTTCATTCTTTTCCAGTCTACGACACATGTCAAACCAAGTGGCCATGTTTGTGAGATGTTCTAAACCAACTTCATGTTCTTTAAGTCTTGTACCAACATGTGTCCAATCTGCGAAACCCTCATCAAATAATGAACCTTTTGCATTCCCTTTTTTAAATATTTTACAACAAAAACAAAAAACTCTATCAAGCTCTTTGGAATACACTAGCCATTCTCTATCACACTTTTCATTATTTGGTAGAACTCTAGTAAAGAAAGTGGCAGAAAATCTTCGAGAAAATTTATCTTTTGGACCTTTCTTAATAGAATTATCTCTTTTAGGACCTCTTTCTACTAAAGCTTTAATCATGTCAGAACTAAGACCATCCCAGTTTCGTGGATCAAATATATCAACATGATGAACATTAATATTAGGATTATCAACATTCACATTGTCAGCATTAATCTCATCAGTGCCATCATCACCGCGCGTATTCTCAAGGTTAATATCATCAATGTCATCACTATCAACACTAACATTACCACCAAGAACATCACCCGTATCGTCAATATAATTATCATTAACTCCATCATCATCAACATCGTCATGACTAATACCATCAATATTCATATTATCACCATCAACATTGTTATCAATAAATTCTTGATTATCAGAAGCATCTCGTGGTTCTTTTTGAACATACTTATGTATGGATCCATATTGTCTCTTATTGCTTTGTTCAGTTCTCTGTTTCTTCAAACGCTTTTGAAATTCAGACGCTTGTTTAGGAGGCATGATTTCTCTAAAAATATTTAAGTAAAAAGCCAAAAGATAACTAAGTAACTAATTATAGTGCTTTAAACTTATAGTCATCACATACAAAAAAATTAATAATTGATTAATTAATTATGTACTTGTTGATTAAATAATTTATGTTATCAGTTATAATATTTGTGGCTTACTTCCTCAAAACCTACGAATGTCTAACATATGTATATTCAATCGTTAGTTATCATATGCCTATCATCCTAACAATTAAAATTAGTTGCTTCTAAAATAATTAAGTGGTGATGCCTTTTTCTTATGCATAATTTAAACAAAAATATCTCATAACCATGCTTTCAAAACAATTGCTTAAATTATAAGTGGTGACCAGTGTAATTGTGCAAAAGTACTTTGACTATTAGGAAATAGGAATAAAAACATCATGAAAAAAATCGCAAAGCCTAGTCTAGTAATATTAATATACATCTACAGATCTAGTGCTTCGAATGAATACAATTATACAAATACAATCAATCAATATAATATGTAAAAGAGTTACTACTATGTTTCAACATTAAAGAAAAAAAGCAATTAAACAAGTAATAAAAACAAAGCAAAAGATACCTTTTGGTAGATGCAGTAAAAGCGAATGATAGATGGTCGGTTTGTGTTTTCAATGAATAAAAAAAGAGGTCTCCTTTTTATTTTATAGTAATAGTTGGATGGATTAATGGATACAATTAGAGTTGGACAAAGATAAGACTTGAAAAGTAAGCCTATATTAAACATAACAGTACATAAATTTTGGTGCCCCAAAAAAAGATGGGCCCTGTGCATATGCTCCTGTTGCACAACCCCATATCCGGGCCTGGCTACCAATCATATTACACTCCCACAGTCCCACTAGTGTGATCGTAGGAGTTTTGTTATCGTGTGCTTTATTGCCTAGAGCCTAGTTTGGAAAGACATTCTGGTTGGAGTCTTGCGCCCAGCTTGGTCACAAAAAGAATTAGTAATTCGAAGTAATGTTGATCTAATATGACTGTATCTACACTTGAGTTGTCACCTGGGCTATAGCCCATTCCATGCATCTCCCTCATCTCTATTTTGTTTGGGCCGTAGCCGCTATCCATCTGGCTGAATGGGTCTCCCCTGGGCAGCAGCCCACATTAAATTACATAAGAGGAGTTTAACAAATCAAAACCAAGTGCAAATGTATAAGTAATAAAAATGTATAAAATCTTTTCGACAATCAATCGATAATGGTTACAGTCATTGTATCGACCCGTGTCTTTTCGGGCGAGTCGATACCCCATCAAGCGTCTAGTCGCCACTTCGTCGACTCCACATAAACCTAATCTACTCAAGCAGCATTTCTAAAACTTATTAAAAACATTAAACCATGAAAACAATTTGTTTGCCACCTAAACTATCATATAATGCCTAATTTAAAACATTCCAATTCACTCATATATTCTAAACTATGTCGTTAGTTTAACCGGTTTAATTTGGCGCCAACATGTAAAGATATTTTTTTTACATATCTAATGTCGACATATATACATCAAATAATGATATAACTATTTCAAGATAGAAGCGTTATATGCTAAAAACAATTTTTCTTGCTTTGATGATATAAAGCAATGTTAACATAAACAATATATATACACATGTATATACTTACTAGTAAAACTTTATGTTTATTTTGCAAACAATTTTCGGTCTTAGTTCCATTACAAAAACGATATTAATTTAACTATTTTAAGTAAATCTTAATTAAAATGATGAACTAAAATTTTACCCTACTTATTTAGGTCGCGTGTCGGGGCAATTCCACAACACACATTGAATCCCACCTTTGGACTACTTATTGCTAAGGTGAGTTTATAGCCCCGCTTTTACTTGATAAATTGTTTTATACATTTTGGGGTGAGAAAATATGCAAATCTTTTATGGACCTGAACTATTGCATGATTACTATTACGTGGTTTAGCCTAAGCCCTTAAGTCTCTAAAATGCCCCATTCATGAACAATCATTTCCCACTGGGAAGCGCGAATGATATAAATAAATCTATTGAGGGTGACTCCTCCGTTCGGTTGGCCACACTTAGGCCAAGGCGAAATGTATACCATGTCGGAATCGAGTGTAGAGGGACAAACACTCGCATTGGGCCCCATAAATTGTATGACTTCAGTTTGCATACAGAAACTGTCGTAGCTTCGGTTGCATGAACTTAGTGCTAGCGTAATAGAATTTCATTCATATGTCATTATATTCGTTGTAATGATTATATGCATTTGCTTATGGTCCATACTTACTGTTTTCATTATAAACTTATGAACTCACCAGCTTTTTGCTGACCTTTTTAGCATATTTTCTCAGGTATTTGATTTGATATCTTGGTTCAAGGCAAGGAGTGGCAATGATCGTATTTTTCTTAAAAAAAGTGTTCTAACACATATCGATGTTTTATTGGGACCACAAAACTTATGGGTCGTACCTTTTCATTTGAACAATGATTGTAAAACAATGTTTTAAAACAATTTTATGAATTTAAACGGAATATGTATTCCGCTCTTTATTACTTGTATTATGATCTCCGATTTAGTAGCACCCCATGACCCGTATGTTTCCGCTAAACCAGATTTGGGGGTGTTACAGATTGGCATAAGAGCCTAGGTTATAGAGAATTAGGTACATATAAACCCTAAACTAAAACTACGTTTACAAAAACATCACCCTACGACCGCCAGTTGCCCGCTTGCCTTACTTGCTGTTTTACTTATTGTTCATTTAAATATGACTGCATGTTATATTCCTATTTACCAATTCACTATCCCATATTTATTATAAGTATTTTTCCATATACTTACACATATGCACCGTCTTGTCACAGACCATGCCTTCACCTGCCATTCACCGTGATGTCCAAGAAAACATCTTACTTGCTGCTCACTCACCTGCTATTTACCAGACTCCACTCATGCCTACAGATCCGTACATCCAAACACCTGTTTCATCCATACCCACTCTCACCATTGCTCCATCTGCCTTACTGACCCGTAGGCGTAAAGCCCGCATGATTGTTAGAGTACCAGGATACCGTAAGCGGTATTCATCCTTGCCTTCCATACTTCCCAAGAGGACCCGCACTGCTTACATGGGTCCCTCTACCACCCCATTATCCCTATCATCATCATCTACCCAGTCACCATCTCATCAGAGGCTCAGGAGAGCCAGTGAATCCTATTCAGAGGAAGACCCAGAGGATGAGTCGGCAGAGTCCACGCCAGTTGAGGGTATTCCTAGGCACACAGGTACAAATGTAGACATGGATACACAGATTGAGCAGAGGGACAGTGTAGAGATTGTTCAGAGTATCTATGAGTTGGGACAGAGCTCTAGGGTTGCTCAGGTGGTGAGTGAAGATATGGATATTGATGTGCCGACGAGGATTGGTTGTAGTGTAGTATTGGGTAAGCCTCGGGGATTGATATCGTTCTCTAGGGGAATAGGAATGCTAGCAAGAAATGTATGACGAGAAGGTGAGGGTTGAGGATGATTCTTTTTTATCTTTTTATTGGTTTTTTAGAAAGCTAAGGTAAAATCTCGGGGCAATTGGTTTGGGGGTGGTATTTTCTACCGATTACTCTACTTATCTACTTATCTAATTATCTATTACTACGTGTAGTCTTATGTCTAATTGATGTGTGCTCGTATGATGATTAAAAATGTGTTTACCTAGATAATATTTCTCTCTAGGTATCTTTTATTGGTCGGTTGAATTGTCACACCTTATCTTAACGCGTTGTATTCCTTAAGGTCGTAGGGTATGCATAGTCCCTAGTTCTTTGATGTTATCTCTCGGGTTTGACATACGAAATCGGCAAGCCTAAGCTATTTCATTTATAAGCCTCATGGTCATAAAGCATACTCAAGCATTAAATACAACGAATGATGCCTAGTTGCACTCCTACGCCGATTTACAATTAAGATAAGAAACAACCTAATAATAATCAACAACTAGGTTTCATAGATCTAAGCAAATACACAAGTAATTTAGCTAGACATGGTAAACAAGCAAGCATACACACAATCAATCGAATAAGGGATAGACATAATATTACTTTGGATTAAAAGACTTATCTAAATATGTAAATTAAGGTATGGGACCCTAAGATACTGTCCAAATCGGACTACAAACGAATTATGAATGTTTCTCCAAAAGTCTACCACTCTAAATGCAGAAAAATAGAATTTTATATATGGATTTACACTTGCGACGGCGCCACCTTTTGCATGGGACGCCGTCAGCTCGCCGTCATTAGGGTTTCGTCTTGGCCAAGTCATCGATGGGACGGCATCACCTTAGAGTTGTGACGCCGTCAGTCTTCAGTTGGGACGTCGTCTTGATTCTAGATCTGGGCCGTCTAGGGTGAGAACTATGAGTGACGCCCTCCTTCTTTATAACGTGACGCCGTCAGTCTTTATGTCTAGAATTTTCACAGAGCCATCTGGTGCATGTTTTGATCAAGTCTTCATAAAGGGACGACGTCGCCCTTTGATTGGGACGCCGTCAGTCTTGTTGATCGACTTTGAGTGGCTTGATCTTGACTTTGCCATTTTCTTCATGTGTTTGCTCATTTTCGTCCAAATATGCTTCATTACAGCATTTTGCTTCCAAGAGACCTAAGAAGTGAAAAGGAACGAAATTAAACAGTAACGGATATAAAAGTGGTCGATTTAGGGGTTAAATGACCCCCTAAAAGTGTACGTTTTAAATCCTTATCATAGGGTTTCGAATTTATTAAACCCTAAAATTTGACATATATAAATAAACACATAACAATTATTCATTTTCTTAAGTGTTTCGGTAATTAATTACACATTATCCAAGGCTTGTGATGTCACTGTTGGAATTTTAAAACATGACATATCATAAATTAAACACAAATAACATCAAAGTAATGCGAAAGTGTAAGGATCATATAATTGTAATTAACTAACTGAAAAGCAAATAGTATGCATACCTTTTTTATTCTAGAAAAACAAGAATCAATCCCAACAAGCAATCAATTGGATGAACCCTAATTCGGGTTTATATGGATCATAAGAATTGTCTTTACCGTTTTACAATTCAATCCAAGATACTAACAATAGTGTGTTAGTATCACGTTCTTACACACGTACTAATAACAAATTCTTGTACACACGTACTAATACCAAATTAATGTTATGCTAGTAAATAGAACACAAAACGATTTGTAATTGGAAAACTTATCCAATCGACCCTAAAAGGGTTTTGGTCGATCATCAATCACCAAAGAAAAGAAAAACAAGTTTAGGGTTTAGTTTATGTGTACAAGAGATACAAATAATGAACCCTCGACATTGTTTATATAGCATGACAAACTTGGAGAACAAGTTGGAGTAGGATTGGGTTTCCCCAAGCCTACATCGACCGGCCATCTATCCCTAAGGGGATCCGGAAGTTTCTCGTTCTCTAATTTTCATCTATAGTCCTTTCTTTTAATATTAACGGTCATTAGTCAATTTCATTAATTACTAAACGGTCATTATACGTTTTGTGTATTTAATAATTAAATATAACCTTTTATATTAAATTATTAATAATTACTTCTTCATACGTAAAGTGTGTAATACCGTGGTCTCGAGTTCGATCTTAACATACATCTATTAATTTATGTCCATAAACTAACAAAAATGCCATGCGCGATTTCTTTCAAGACATCCCCTCTAATGAATACTGCCTTATATCTTAAAGTTGCTACCTACCAGAGTTGAATGATGTCTTAAATTTGACATGCTATGTCTTAAATTTCAACAGATTCATTGTATATTCAATGTAAAACATACGAGATTTCATAAAAATGTCATGCGCTACCTCTTTTAAGACATCCCTCTATAATGAATATTGACTATTTTTGTTATCTTGCTTACTCGGTTGCTTTACTCTGTTGCTAACTTCGGTGCTGTCAAATTCATTCAATATTCGATGGCGCTGACTCGGTTTGTTGCAAAAATCCATTGAATATTTAATGACTCGGTTGCGGGCAAATTTAAGACATGTCCACTTCGGGTTCTGCAAAATTAAGACATCATTCAAATTATTGTTGTTGACTCTGTTTGGTTGCAAATTTAAGACATAAGACATGTCAAAAACCACTTTCACAAAGTTAATACAACATAAGACATGTCAAATTCTCTTTCACAAAGTTAACATCATTCACATCTTTCACATTATTCACAAATCTCTCATATTTCACGTTTTTCATACATGACAATTTGATACATCTCATTTCTAATATCAAAATGGATATGAGTTTAACAAAAGGAAAATTTAGATTGTGTTTTCATACATGACAATTTGATACATCTCATTTCTAACATCGAAATGAATGGGTTTAACAAAAGGAAAATTTAGATTGTGTATTGTTAATGGTGATCGTTACTCTAACTTTCTTTTATCAAATAGATGGTTATATATGATTTTAAAAGGGTGAAAAAATGGGAAAAATCGATACTTAATACAAATTTGGCTTCCCAACGTCCCTTTTTTTTAACCGAAATAACGTCTATTTGAAAAGAAAAAAGAAAAAAATTCGGATAATCTGGGCTAGCCAGTACAACACGGTACTATGACGTCATTCGCGATGTCAAGCTCGCGCCATAAGGTGGCGTTTTTGGTCCGGGCGACCCTCTCCGGCCATCGATACCTAGCGCTCTCAGTTGACTGGTCACTTTACACATGTGAATTGATAAGTCATAATGTCAGCATAGCATTCAAATCTTCAACAACTTCAATATAATAGAGGCACGGTAGTTAGTGAACATGTTTAACTCACAAAGACTCATAAAACCCCCGATATATTTGTAACAAAAATCTCTTCAAAGTTGCAATCTCACGTTTTACTCATATCTTGTGTTTGTGTGAGTGTTTTTTCTCCACAAATAACAAAAATATATACCTAAACTACCATTCATATATTTACTTCATCATCTTGAGTTGAAAAAGATCACAACCATGCATATGGGTCTTAATGTACGTAGGGTTGTATGTTGGTGCATGATGTTGTATTCTACTATCTATTTATCATTATGTCTAATTAACGTAATTAGGGTTGCTTTATGTCTTTATGATATATGAACAGAGACTTAGACAAGGCAAGTGTGTTCTTTCAAAAACTTATTTTTATGACACAAGCTCTTTGTTCAAAAAACTTGTTGATAACGGGAAATAAAAATTATACAGCATAAATTCATAGAGAACTCTTAACTGTGCGATACACTAATCAAGTTTCCGAATAATGAGATTAGAATGTCCAAAAGGTACACAAATATTTCATCTAAATTAAATGAAGGCTCTCTTGGGTTGTTGTAATTGTGTTCTTAATTTAAGTGTGACAGAGTGTTGTTGAGTATATTTGATGTCTATGAAGAAGTAGTTGGCCATAAATTGAGAATGAACTACTCATTCACGTACTCTCTTATCAATTGACATAAAGAGCGAGACCTTTGCGTGTATTGGTTAGCGCATGCATGCAACAGAGCTCTAGCTAGCTAGGCTGATCTCTCGTTAATGTAATTAACTTGCCATAAAATCGGGAAGAGCCAAGACATAATTTAATTCTTTAATACAGAAACATGCATTATCAACACCCAAATGTTAGTTTTTAATTTCAGTTTACTTTCTTTAGTCTCAAAGTTTTCGTATGTTAATTGTAGATGTTTAGACTTTTGTTTATACTTTCTGGAAGTTGACACATTTAAAATAAGGTGAATAATACTGAAGTTGACTCGTCTTAAAGCTATAGGTAGCAAAGAGAAACCCTGATTTTAATAAGTCAGTTGGTTGGTCTGATCTTCAATTCAACCAATAAATACACATAATGAAAGTTTTTTGTACTATTTTTATAATGAAATAAACTATAAGTATTAGGTTTTGGAGGGTAAAACAATGATAACATCACTTGTCCATTGTATATTGCGCATATCACTTGTCCATTATATAAACTGAACTCAAGAAACTTTGACTTTTGCATGTTTTTTGTTTTTTCATAGTTTTTTACTGGCAAAAGTAATACAATATATTGATTGAAACTCAAACGCAAGTTGAGGAACTACAATGAGTGATGAAAAGATGTCTTTCCAAACTATGGTTACAATGACTACTTGATAGAAACTAAAATTCTTATAAACTTGAGCATAATAAGCTTGAGAAAACTAATTGATGTTGCATCATACACAACCAACTTTGAAAAAGCATTGATACTAAACCATCTTGAACATTGAATAAGCTTGATAAAGATGCTTCATAACTACTCACTCACTTTCTGCTTGTACCGTTTTACTTTCTCTTTAATGACAAAAAAGAAAAAGCTGAATTGCATTGATAGTTTTGATACATCTTATCAAGATTAAATGAGTAGTTCAAGGTTTCTGCAACTTGAGAATCGATCATCTCACATAGGATTCCCTCTGTGGACTGAATCATGGCTATGGTTGTGAATAAAGGCTGAAACTAGGACAGAAAAAGAAGAAGAAGCAGTTACATAAATGCTTGGTAGTTGTTACTTCTTTAATTGACAAAGGAGTGAAGGACTCATGACTTCCAACAACTCCTATAAATTTCAACCATATCTTTTCAAAATATAAATCTCACAGTAACCTTGTTTGTGTTCTTATGTGTGTCTCATCACTAATAAATAAAAAACTAGATCACACTTATAAACTTACTGTTTCTTCTTAAGTTGGAAAGCAAGAAGATCATAACCATGCATATAGATGTTGATGTAAGTATTTCAAAAGAGTAGTATGTTTTTCTTGCATTTCAATTACTAAAAGGTTCTTATGTTGGTGCATTATGTTGTATGATATCTATTTTTCACTATGTTTACATTGGCGTAGTTTACTTGAGTTAACACATCTAGACTATGGTCATTGTTTGTGCCTTTTATCCGTATGTTATATAAAATTTAAGCCAACCCATAATTTGATTTGCAACTTATGATTTAGGATAGTGATTTGTATTCTGTTTGCAAGTGCATAACTGCTTTTTGACAATTTTCTCATGTGCAACTGCTTTTTGAAGTCACTGGATGTCATGCTTGCATTTTTTCTTTATAATTATGAGACTTAAAAATTTTACTGTAATATTCACTTCAAAATTATACATTTTCTTTTCTAGCTATACTTAACTTTATTTTTGGTACTTAGATTTTTATAGATTACACTGTTAGTACGAGATCCCATCGCAATATGTAAACAAATCTAAACCTGATTTCTATGGACTGATTATTATCCATGGTATACTTTATTGCGTTACAACTAAGTATTATTATGCATGTATAACATAGCAGCCCCATATACAACCTACATTTTGTTCATAACTTGAGATAAAACATAAGACGTTTTCTATTTTCAGGTTAGCCGAGAACGGCGAGTCTTTGAATCAGATGTACGCGGCCTAACACGTTCATGGAATCGCATTTCTACGTCTCATTATAAAACTAGTGGGATAGACTATCTTCATAAATATACACAGGTTAGTAATTTTTTCTTGCAATAATTTTCGCAAAATAGCATATAACATTGTAAATGTGCGAGAAACATTGCTATTTCGATCAAGATTTCTTGGTTATTCTGTGAGTAGAAGCACCTTTCAAGAATCATATTTTCACGTCGTCTAATTAGAGTTTGTGATCTACGATAAAAACTATGACTTATAAGGGGTCAAATGGGTTCGGGTTATAATGGACTGTTCTAAAAAGTACCAAAAGACTTAATTTTTCCCAATCGATCATCACTCCAATAGTGCCTCTTTTATTGCATGCTAATGTGAATTATTTTCCCTTTTTCTTTATTTGGTTTATTTGCATCAAATTCAATATACAGAATTACAAATGGTGGCCATGTACAATCTATAATATGCAAACATCATCTGGTTTATACATAAAAAAATGTTACCACTAAGAAGTTAACTTATCTTTCTTAATATACATTTGGGCCATATAAACTAGCAAAATCATACTATACTAAATCAGCTTGCACTATCAGGATAACAGGCGACGAATACAATGCCGACGCCACTGTGGCGTCGGCAACATACGCTACACGACAAAAAAACCCTTGACAGGGGGAGATGCGTTGAAAATTTATGTTAATATAATGCCGACGACATGTCGTCGGCAATATAAAAGTCAAATTTGACTTTGTATTTTCAGGCAATTTTTTGGCGGGATCTTTTGGCGCTCATATATTCCCGACGCCAAGTCGTCGGGAATATAAATCCAAATAATTAGCGTGTGATTAGCGTGTGATTAATACAATTCAATTTTGTTTTAACAATGCCGACGCCCTGGCGTCGGCAGTATTATAAATGAGGATTTATTTGGTTATTGTGCCGACGACAGGTCGTTGGCAAAGTTGCGTACATAAATTATTTTAAAGTGTTCATAAATTATTTAAAAGTAGTATAAAATTCAAATCCATATAATTGCTGAGTGTATTGCGTACATAATCTTACTAATGTAGATTTTATTTGCACATGTTACGTATAATTATTTAAAAGTGTTCAATTTAAAATAAACTTATATAATTTTATTTTTTACAGTTTAACCTAACCACTACAACAATCGGATGGACGGACGAGGAGACTTTCGCCGGGGTTACGCTTAATGATTTCATCCATTTCCTTTCTCATGAGGAAATTCAATTTATATATAAATCTTGTGCACAATGGGCGCGAGTTGTATGAAATAGGCTATAAGAGTGAGGGACCAAAATTTTTCATCGACGAGAATTCACGAATACGGTGTTGAGTACAAAGATCTAAACTACTGCGTGCAAATAGATCCTTGTACTCAAACACCGTATTCCGTGAATTCTCGTGAAAACGGTCCTCACTTATAGCTATTTCATAAAACTCGTGCCCATTGTGCACAAGATTTATATATAAATTGAATTTCCTCATGAGAAAGGAAATGCGGTTTTTTTCACCCTCTCTGTCGAGAAATATTCTCATCCAACCTATATATCGACGCACACGCTCACCACCACTATTAATTTTATCAATAAGTTTTTCCATAAATTTTCCATAGTTTTCCTTGCCTAAGTTGTAATGAAGTTCCTCAATCTCATTATATTCCAAGTTGACATGAAAAAACCCTTCATATCTATAATCTATAGACAAATCGGGGTTCTCTCCTAAATAATTTGGACGTGGAGCTAAGAAATTTGGAGTTACGAAATCCCTAACATCCGGAGATTTTGGGGAATTGTCCATTGCATTACACTTTTGAATGTAAGCAGCGAAAAAGTTGTGTGAATTTGGGTGTGTTTTTTTTGAATGTAAGCAGTGAAGTTGGTTGTTGTGTTATAATGGGAGGTAGCTAGGTCTTGTCTTTTCTTTCAACCAAGGCATTTATATCCCTAACCTACCTTGATCTTAAAATCCATCCAAGGGGTGTCATGTTAGCTTAGTCACGTGGCTTACAAGCTTATATAACTTTTGATAAGCTCATAAGCCCACACGTTAGCTTATCATAATGAGCCAAGTCATATGCATATATATAACATGAAAATAATCTTAAACTCAAAATTCGAGACAAACCTACAAGACAAAATATATCAGAATTACCTGAAAAAGCTAACAAAGTTGAACAAGATGTATAGAATGATTTGATGCTGGTCTTTAACTTAACTCAACTATGAAGGAAGAGAATAAGATGGTAAGGATTTGACCACAATCTTAAAAAGTCAACTCATTTCAAGAGGAACAACAACAAGAAGATAAGTCCTCCACCAGATAAGGCTAGTAGTGATTGTGAAGTTTGGTAAATAAGCAACAAACAGGGGCGGAGCCACATGTTGAGTAGTGGGGGAACCTCTTGCAGATACCCAAAATACACAAGAAATTTCTTTTAACTGGCAACAAAAATAAACAGTGCCCTCACGCAAATCATCCGAGTGTCCTCGACAGTCGACACTTTCAAGCTATTTAACAACTAAGTGTACTTTAATTACTGTAATGTCGAAACTATTTTACTTTGTTTAGTTCATCCGAAAAAATGGAGTTAAAGGGTAAGTGGGTTGGGAAGGAGAAAGTAGATGGTGGTCAAATGATAGGGTAATCGCGTGTTAGTTACGTAGGGTAGTCTCATATATTTAATACCTTTTTTATCTCTATTTATTTGTATTACTTTTGTTAGGATAAAAACATAGATTTTGAGATTGAAATAATTTTTTGTTTTTCCATTGTAAATTTGGTCAGAAAGTAGAAACAAAGTCAGTAGTCTTCTTCATAACTAGTTTGTATGTTCCATTTTTAAGTTAATTTGATTTTGTTTGTTTAATGTTTACTTCTTGTAGTTTGCTCAACGTTAGCTAGCTTTTATTATTGTTATATTTATGTTCAAACAAGATTTACAATAACAACAACAATAATACCCAATCTCGCTAGAGCGAGATATGAGGTATGATGGAACTGCTCCAGAAAGATTTTCGGAAAGTGTGTGTACAATCAAATAAACTTTTACTTTTGAGTAAAGTCCAAGATACATCCCTGTGGTTTGCCCTTTGTCTCGCTTTACATCCCTAAACTTTTTTTTTGGCACAAAGCCATCCCTCCGTTAGAAAAGTTGGCACAAATACATCCCTCTGTTAGCAAATTCAGTTAATAAGGACTAACGGTGCAAAATTTTCTTCGTTATCTCTTAACGGAAGAGAAAATATTTGCACCGTTAGTCCTTAGGACTAACGATGCAATAAAATAAATTGCATCGTTAGTCCTATGACTAACGGTGCACTCCACCGCCACTACAACCCAACGCCAGGGTTGTTTGCTTTGTTCTTGGATCGCAACAAAGAACACCCAAGAGGTGTTCGCTTGTTTTAGTTGTTGGTTTCGGCCGATCAGGAGGTGTTAGCCTCGGTTTGGATTGACAAAACATCCCTCAGGGTGTTTGATTGCCTGCTATTGCGACCACCCCGAAGGGTGTTTGTCCTCAGGTATCACCGCCCCAAGAGGTGCGTTTGGACTGCTTATCTAGCCCCAAAGGGGTGCGTTTCTTCTTGAATTTTACGCACAAACACGGGTGTTTAGTGGTGGTGGTGTAGTGGTGGTGGGTGGAGGTGGTGGTGTAGTGGCGTTAGGTGGTGGTGGATGGCGGCGATGGAGGTGGGGGGTGGTGGCGTTGGGGGGTGGTGGGTGGAGGTGGCGGTGGAGGTGGTAGGTGGCGGTGGGTGGTGGCGTTGGGTGGTAGGTGGCGGTGGAGTGCACCGTTGGTCCTTAGGACTAACTATGCAATTTATTTTATTGCATCGTTAGTCCTAAGGACTAACGGTAATATTTTCTCCTCCATTAGGAGGGATGTATTTGTGCCAACTTTACTAACGGAGGGATGGTTTTGTGCCAAAAAAAGTTTAGGGATGTAAAAACGAGACAAAGGGCAAACCACAAGGATGTATTTTGGACTTTACTCTTTACTTTTTGATAAAAGTAAATCGTTTTTTGCACTATATAAGCAAGTTTGCAATCAAATAGACTTATATTTTATTGATAAATATAAATTGTTTTTTACACTATATAAGCAAGTGTGTGTGCAATCAAATAGACTTACACCTTTTGATAAATATAGATTGGTTTTTGCACTATATAAGCATATTTTTCATTGATTTTTTCTCACTAAAAACCGAATATTTTTGTTGTTTTTGTGTTGTTTTGGGCTATTTTTT
The DNA here is from genome assembly GCA_022545495.1 of Chrysanthemum lavandulifolium. Taxonomy (NCBI): domain Eukaryota; kingdom Viridiplantae; phylum Streptophyta; class Magnoliopsida; order Asterales; family Asteraceae; genus Chrysanthemum; species Chrysanthemum lavandulifolium. The sequence continues at coordinate 57,001,303 of CM040244.1, read as the reverse complement.
GTGATGTTTGGTTGTTGTTTGACCGTTGTTTTGCCATTAGTAAAAAATGTTTTTCTCGACAATATATTTTTGGTGCTGTTTTTGCGCACATTAAACTTTGTTTTATTGTTGTTTTAGAACAATGTAAGATTTTCTTTTCTGCAATATTAAGTCGATTTAGTAAAACTATTTTTGAATGACTTCTGCGAAGGTAATATATTTTTGCCTCCCATATGCTAATTTCCTGGCTCCGCTACTGGCAACAAACAACTATTAAAAAAAACACCCACAACTCACAAGCACATCTAGATTAAAACACAAGTCAAAAGAAGAATAAAAGCAAAAATTAGTGTATTATATTAAATTACTTAGAAGAAAATTATCTTGTCTTACTAGCATGTTATTTCTAGAATGTTAATGAAAAGTAAACGTAACTTACCTCGGAATTTTCTTGGTGGAAGAGAAAAAAGGTTTGTAAATATAGTCAAGATTTTTTTTTTTTTTTTTCTTATTTTTGGTTGGTTTTTTTGTGTAAAGTTGTTTTGAAGAAAAAAAAGAGATGAAATCAATGTTGTTGTTGGTCTATACACGTTTTGTCACCAACTCAAAGTCTTGAACAACATGATTTTGTGGCCATTCAGCACCGCAACGGTGTCTCTTCTAGAAAAATATAACTTTGTGGGTGGCATATGTGACATTTTAGTCTTCGTAGTAAATATTACTCGTAATACACTGAAAAACAGTTGCATCATTTAAAAGTTCTGTGCAATTACACAACCTCAAATATGCACGGTCTCTAAAATTTTCTTTCAGATAAAAGCGAAAGATGCTCTACGTACTTGCGTATTTGATCCATTACAAATAATCAACCCGGAAACGACTCATTATGAACTATCTATAATTACTCGTTTGTCTCCGTGGTAGATTAAGCATTGCATAATACATCTTTTTGGCCAATGAACATTTGTTTTTACTAAAATATTTTTGTTTTCTTGCACGTTTTGTCCATGTGGTTGGTTAAACGTTGCAACATCTATCCTTATGGCCAACGGCCGTTTGTTTTTACTAAAATATCTTTGTTTTCTTGCACGTTTCGTCTTTGCGGTTGATAAATGGTACAACATCAATCCTTTTGGCCAACGACCGTTTGTTTTTACTAAAATAACTTCATTTTTTTAAAAATGACTAAACTATCCTCACTTTATTTTTTTCTTTTCCTAATTATTATTCTTATTAATATTTAACTAAAAATTCTTTGTTTTTTAATACAAAATGATTAAAGTATCCTCACTTTATTTTGTTTTATTATTATTATTATTATTATTATTATTATTATTATTATTATTATTATTATTATTATTAGACTAAAATACACGGTTGGTCCCTAAACTTGTCAATCCGCTTCTCGTTGGGACAAAACTGGGCATTATCATCACCGGAGGTCCAAAACATGGGCTTTATATGCCAAACTCGTCCCTTGACCAATAATGCCGTTGTCAACGTTATGTTGGTGAGGGCAAAACCGTCTTTCACTGTAGCGTACTAAATAGAAACCGTTGTACAGTGTTTGTAGCTAGTATATGTCTGTGTAATTTATCATCCATCCCGAAACTATCATACAAAAACAGTCTTCTACAAAACGATAATCGTTTTAAGATGGTACGTTCTTTGGTGTGGTAAGAAGCTATTATTCGCGCCGTGGACCTCTGTCAACCTGGCGCCGATTCTTTGGTTGTCTGTTGAAGTAAGTGCGTCTTAATATTTATTGTGTTAGTTTGTTTTCATAGCGACAAAGTACATTGTAACAATGGTGTTTGTTTAATGACTTGTCATGATCATGAATAGGGGTCTTCTTGTCCGGTGGATAAGATGGTATGATCCTCAATCGTGCTCGTTCAAGAATGATCATACCGAGGCCTTTTGAGGGAGAAATGAGCTTGAGGCAAGATTAGTAGTCACAAGGTGATGTGTGAAGTGGAAGATTTACAGGTGCTAAGTTGGATGTTGTTCTTGATTGTTTATGCATTGGGATAACTTTTTAGCTTTTATGTAATGAGGCGAGATGGTTAATCTTCATTATCTTAAATTGTAGTAACGTTGTTATGAAGTATTCAATTTGCTTTGTTTTTGATTTTCAATGCCTTATGGGTATGCAGATGGTTAGTGTGGAAAACTAGAAGGGGGGTTGAATAGTTTTGCCAATTAAAACTTCCTTTTTAATATTTAGATCGACTTATGTCAATCTATTTAGATGTGTGTTGGATGTTGATAAACAAACATATAGAAGTATGTAATGAAAATGAAAAGATAAGAGTAAGAAGCACAAAACCACAACGCGAGTATTTATAGTGGTTCGGCTACAAGGACACCTTCCTTGCCCTAATCCACTCCCCGAGTCACCTACTCGAGAGTTCGTAATCACTACGATACCAATTCCTTATGGTGGAGAAACCTTCACAACGTTGTTTCTCTTTTTCCGTACTAGGCTAACCACCGGGTTCTTTCACACCAAGGTGAACCACACCTACCACAACGTCGCCTACCCTTTATCCGGTACTAGGCTAGATACCGAGTTCCATTACACATGGAGGAACTACTACCCAACACTACACCAACGACTAATCCCAAAGGAGACCAACTCCTTATTACAACATCATCAAGGATATCAATATCCTAGGATCCAATACTAATCTATCTTGTACATCGAAACACACCATATCGAATGTACATCTAAGGTACCTTTCACTAATGCCTTTAACTAGATCTTCAAGACACCCTTCACTAATGTCTTGTGACTTGACTTCTAGGCACCCTTCACTAATGCCTATAATGCGGACGATCGACACCTTTCACTAATGTCTTCGTCTTAGCACTTGAGACATCTTTCACTAATATCTTCAACACTACACTTCTTAGAAGAAAGAAAAGAATCATCAACAGAGGACTTGATGAGTCTTGATGATGAGGAAGCATGGCAACTCATGGACTTGAGCTTGCTTGACTTCAAAGGTGGTGATCTCGCCTTTAAGAGGAACCTAGAGAATCACACTAAAACAAAACTACAAACATAGATCACTTGGATCTGGGGTTAGAGAGTTTTTAACTCAAGGAGAAAGTATGTAAGAAAGGGGTGAGAAATAATGAAGAAATGGCTCATTATTTATAGAGAGAAAATGCTACTGTTCCCCGGATCCCACGGATCCCTCCCACAAGGGATCCGTCTAGCGTAAAGCTAGGAATCCGTGGGACGCTCCTCTTTACCCATCGGTATTTTGATTATGGGTCATGGGTCATGGGTTATGGGTTGATCCATGGGTCCTTTACTAGATAAAATGTATCGTATGAGTGCAATGCACCTAGTCACATGGGTATGGGTCAATACCATGGGTTATGGATATTATCCATATATGATATAAGCATGATGTCATGCAATGGGTTATGGGTCAAGCTCCATGGATATGGGTCATGGACTTTTGGTTGTACCCAACTACATTCAATGTATTTGGTCAATGGGTTATGATACTTAAGTTTCTACCCATTTATATTACTCAATATACTACATACTAGTTATGTGTATATTTTACCCAAATATGTAAACACTAGTTGTTGTACATATGTAATACTAAATCATAAAATCACTTATACTTGTTTTAGTGTTTTATGTGAAATCGTAATTGTGTTAGAAACTATTAGTTCAAAACATTTACGTATTTTATTTGTTTCGTTAAAATGATTTTACGTTTGTTATCGACAAAACATTAGAAGATCGTAAAATATAAATAAACGTTTTTACGGTTTTTTTGTATTAACAGTTAGCAATTTGTTTTGATGGTTGACTTTTAAATGTCAACATTCTTATGTGGTTCTGTTTAGCTTTGGTTACTTTTGATGCAAATTATTCACGCATCAAGCTTAGTCAATCTAAAAAATACACAATAATGACATGGTTCCATAGTTAATGCAAATGGACATAATTCCAAATGCATAAAATTGCATACTTTTCAAAGCATGAGAACTACAGTTAGACACACACACACACATATATTTTTAGAGTACATAACTTTTCCATAGGAAATAAACTAGATGAAACATTGTCTAGATAATTAGCATAACAGAATTGACCTATGGTGAGTCCATCATTATTTCCTGTGCAGCCTGTTCCTAGTCATTCTTCGTGTAGCAGGATGGGTTGAAGCGAAACCGCTTGAACATCACTTGATTGCGGTGAGAATCGACTAGGATTCATCATGCCTTTGGGATTGACACGGGCTTGATCATGCATGCGGGGATCGGCAATTGCTTCGACTTGATGTTGCCGGGATTGTGACAAGGATGCATCATGTATGATGGGATCTTGATTCTTGGATCTTGATTTTCAGTTGAACACCACTTCCTTGAACCGCACTAACTTGACTTTCAACAACACCGCACCTTGACTTCTTTATCTGCTGCTACTTTGTTACTTTTAGGATGTGTCTTTTTTGCTGCAGCTTTAGTAGGCACCTGTTTGACATTTTCCTTTTTGGCAATTCGACTACTTTCAGCTCCACCATACCCTAGGCATGTTTTCCTGTAGTGTCTAGCAATGCCACAAATACTACACTTAACACTCTTCCAAGCCCTTGACAGCTTACCATCCTTCACAATCTCTTCACTTTCAGGAGCTATCCTAACTCTTTTTCTTCCTCTTGCGCTAGGCGGGTTTGTTTCGGATACAATTGTTGTTAGCACAGTTGATTTTTCCTAATGTTCGGTGCTAGTTATAGGCTGGACATGGTGTTTGTAGGTTGCCACCCAAGTGAGAAGATAGTAACAAGGATGAGCCCATGTTTCTACAGCTCCTACTTGTTGCCCATTTAAAGCCATATTCCAATTGGTAGCAACAACATGTTTACATGGTAAACTCGTTATTTCCATCTTCTACAAGTACAGGGACTTGTGCAAAGACATTAACTACACATTGGTCACCCTACGGTCCACTAACACGAAACTTAGTTCCCCATTCCATAAAACATTATACTTAACAACCTCTTTCTTAATACCCTAGCATGTGTTGTGCAGGTTGGTGTTAGTGGCCCATCACTCTTCTCAATCACCATAAGAACATGCATTATCCTCTTCATACAAGATTCACGATGTATTCTAAGGCTATAATAATTGGTTTGCTTAAACCTCAATTATTTTGTCATGAAACACTTGACACATGTTATTAAGTAACACATCGAAGTAGCTCTCCTAAAGATAAACAAAGAATAAACATGTATTAGTTATAATCTTTATATCTTGTATTAACAAATACAAATTAATCGAAACAGATAGATCACTTACATGAAAAATGTGACCTTGACCAATGGATCGGTGGTATCTTACTTAACCAATCATGGGTGGTTGATTATGTTTCTTGAAATCACCATAGCTTTACAAACTGTACAACAGCTTGAGGTCTGTGCACATTTCACGAGATGGTCTTTGTAGGCCCTACCTTTCCATTGCGCTTTCATTTTCTCATGAATGCTTCTAATACGTAACGTGTTACGCATCGGAAAAACTTCGCTAAGGCTCTACTTATATCCCGCACAAAATCAAATATGTTTCTTCTGTTTCAAAACAGAGACTTAAATTTATGAACCGATTAAGGAGTACCTTTTCCATGTCAAGACTAAAAGTGATGCTTGAGATTTGCTCAAGTGCTATATCATCGTATAAACAATGAAGAAACCAAGTCCATGATCCTATGTTTTATGATTCAACAAAAGCATAAGCGAAAGGGTATATACCATTGTTGCTATCAATTCCACACATCATCGATTGACCATTCAAAGGACGACGAATTGAAAAGCACCCAGCCCCAACAACGATCTCCCACACGCTTTAAATCCTTCCTTCAGTGCACCTAAACAAACATACACTCTCTTGAATTCTCTGGTTGGAAAAGCCTCATTGGGAGATCGTTCTAGAAGGGGGGTTGAATAGTTTTGCCAATTAAAACTTCCTTTTTAATATTTAGATCGACTTATGTCAATCTATTTAGATGTGTGTTGGATGTTGATAAACAAACATATAGAATTATGTAATGAAAAGATAAGAGTAAGAAGCACAAAGCCACAACGCGAGTATTTATAGTGGTTCGGCTACAAGGACACCTTCCTTGCCCTACTCCACTCCCCGAGTCACCTACTCGAGAGTTCGTAATCACTACACAACACCAACTCCTTATGGTGGAGAAACCTTCACAACGTTGCCTACTCTTTTTCCGGTACTAAGCTAACCACCGGGTTCTTTCACACCAAGGTGAACCACACCTACCACAACGTCACCTACCCTTTATCCGGTACTAGGCTAGATACCGAGTTCCATTACACATGGAGGAACTACTACCCAACACTACACCAACGAATAATCCCAAAGGAGACCAACTCCTTATTACAACATCATCAAGGATATCAATATCCTTGGATCCAATACTAATCTATCTTGTACATCGAAACACACCATATCGAATGTACATCTAAGGCACCTTTCACTAATGCTTTTAACTAGATCTTCAAGACACCCTTCACTAATGTCTTGTGACTTGACTTCTAGGCACCCTTCACTAATGCCTATAATGCGGACGATCGACACCTTTCACTAATGTCTTCGTCTTAGCACTTGAGACATCTTTCACTAATGTCTTCAACACTACACTTCTTAGAAGAAAGAAAAGAATCATCAACAAGAGGACTTCAGTAGTCTTGATGATGAGGAAGCATGGCAACTCATGGACTTGAGCTTGCTTGACTTCAAAGGTGGTGATCTCGCCTTTAAGAGGAACCTAGAGAATCACAAAAAAACAAAACTACAAACATAGATCACTTGGATCTGGGGTTAGAGAGTTTTTAACTCAAGGAGAAAGTATGTAAGAAAGGGGTGAGAAACAATGAAGAAATGGCTTACTATTTATAGAGAGAAAATTCTACTGTTCCACAGATCCCACGGATCCCTCCCACAAGGGATCTGTCTAGCGTAAAGATAGGGATCCGTGGGACGCTCCTCTTTACCCATGGGTATTTTGGTTATGGGTCATGGGTCATGGGTCATGGGTTATGGGTTGATCCATGGGTCCTTTACTAGATAAAATGTATCGTATGAGTGCAATGCACCTAGTCACATGGGTGTGGGTCAATACCATGGGTTTTGGATATTATCCATATATGATATAAGCATGATGTCATGCTATGGGTTATGGGTCAAGCTCCATGGATATGGGTCATGGACTTTGGGTTGTACCCAACTACATTCAATGTATTTGGGCAATGAGTTATGATACTTAAGTTTCTACCCATTTATATTACCCAATATACTACATACTAGTTATGTGTATATTTTACCCAAATATGTAAACACTAGTTGTTGTACATATGTAATACTAAATCATAAAATCACTTATACTAATTTTAGTGTTTTATGTGAAAGCGTAAGTGTGTTAGAAACTATTAGTTCAAAACATTTACGTATTTTATTTGTTTTATTAAAATGATTTTACGTTTGTTATCGACAAAATATTAGAAGATCGTAAAATATAAATAAACGTTTTTACGGCTTGTTTGTATTAACAATCTCCCCCTTTTTGTTGATGACAAAACATAAAATTATTTTTAAGGAAAAAGTAAAATTCGTAAAATTTTGAATTTGTAGTTTTTACTTTCTTCTCTCCATTTTTGTCGAAACAAAAAGAGCTTCGAAAGGAAGCTAACACATTGTTTTATGAAAAACATGTGAAAAATAGAAGAGAAAGAAAAAATAGAGAGCAAGTAACGGGAAAGGATCTCGTCTTTACTCCCCCTTGACGAGTCTATCCTAGGTAAGGGCGTCAAGAAAATAATACTAAGCTAGTTCATTTGCAACTAAGTTTGCAAAGGATTACGTCTATGTAATGAATGTGCTCCCCCTTGATGATTGCAATTTTGCAAGGGGATGTCATGAAATTTAATCCTAATATTGCAAGTAATTTTGCAATGTATTGCTTTGACACAAAGCTCCCCTAGCTTTAGGTGTCGAGTCTTCATGTGTAAATTGAATAACTACAAAACAAAGGTTAGAAAACAAGTATAATGCATAATTTCTGCAAATATGATCCAAGTTAGTAGAAAAATAGTTTTACGTATCACGGATCCCACGGTTCCCTTCTTGTAGGGATCCGTCTAGCAAATTTAAGGGATCCGTCTCGGTCGATGATTAATTTCAAAGAATGGTGATATAACAAGTTATGTTAATATCAAAGTGAGATATGTATTATACAACATAATCATATACTCGAAATATAGCAAGTAACATGTATTTTCATTTAATAAAACTAGAGATATGATATACATGACTCAAAAACTAAGAAAATGATTGATACATGACTTGGGTTACTAGGCTTATCTAAGTAGCGCTGATACTAGGACACCACTAACATCCTCTAGCTCAAGTTTGTTTAGGTTTAATCTCGTCGAAACGTTCGAGGAGGTGATAGAACATGAAACGTTGATCTTCTCGTGCTTCATGTATCAAACTTTCAACATGTTGACAATGATAACAATCTTTGTCATGGCTAGGGTGGTGGTGGAAGAAATGAAATTGCTTGATGCGAAGGATCAAGTGGGCGGGTCATGGAGCCTCAAAGACGGATGGATTGGTGGAGGCACATTTGAAGATGGCTCGACCAAGAATGATGGTGGTGGTAGAAGTGTCAACTCCATATGGTCGGATGGTTGACTTTGATAATTTTTCATATTCCAAATGGGATTATAAGATGGTGATTGCGAAAAGGAAGCGGGAGCTAGTGTTGACTCAACACCTTGATTTTGTACCATTATTCCTCTAATGAGGTGTATGTTGCGGTGGAGGAGGATGAGGCGCCTAGGAGGCAAATCCTCTAAATTGTAAAGGTGTGGTGATGATAGTGGGTTGTGAATGAGATAGCTCTAGGAACCTCAAAGTCTTCTTTGAAAGTCAAAATCTTGCTAATGAAGAAAGTCAAAATCTTGCTCATTCATCAAAATCTTGCAAAGATAAAGGAAAGTCGCTATGCAAATCGTTAATGGATTATTATGTAATTCTAGAATGTTCTTAGTTTAGTATTACTTGTCGTACAAGGATTAGAGTTGTAAACCGACTAGGGTTATCCTTATGCCTATAAAAGGACCCCTAGATTGGCATTAGATATATGTTCTTAGAATACGACTTTAGAGAGAATATTAGAGTTGTTAGGGTTGTTAGTGAATCTGTGTATCAAGCAGGTTCAAAGTATTAATAAAATCGTTGAAGTTAAAGTTATTCTTCTTAGCTTTATTGAAGTAGTTTCCGCATACTTAGTAAAGTTATATCAGTGTTTCACTGTTAGTGACTTAGGATTTATCCGAGGTTGCTAAGCCCTTACAAGCTACATAGTTATTTTGGTCAGAGTATATCGATCCAACAAGTGGTATCGAGCTTGTGTGGAAACTACGATTAAGAAGAAACCCTTAAAACCGATTTAACAACAAACCCTAAAGATGTCATTGAAGTACACACCCCATCCATCACCTCACTCGAATTCCTATCATCAAGAAGGAGAATATGATCTACGGAGCATGAAGATGAGGCGATACATTGCTATTACGGACCATGCACTTGTGGAATGTAATTGTCAATGGTAATGAAGTTATTGAAGATCACATAGAAATTCTGGACAACCTAAACCACCTAAAGTTGTCTTGCCGGCTGACTACGATGAAATCAAGAAAAGGCTCTCAACATACTATTATGCGCTATTCACGATGGTCACCTACTCAAGTTCCATGATGCTAAGGATGCAAAACAACTATGGGTGCTCTCAAGACAAGATTTGGAGGTAATGATGCTTCCAAAAGATGCATAGAAATCTGTTGAAACAACAGTTTGAAACATTCACTTGTTGGTGAAAGAGAAAGTCTTGATCTTGCCTATGATAGATTCCAAAATCTTCTCGAGTATGCTAGAGTTATACAAAGCGGTATCTGTTGAAGATGCAAACACGAAGTTCTTAAGAAGTTTGCCATCCGTATGGCATGTGATTGCTACTATGATCGGAGGACAACTGGTTTGGACACTATGGACTTTGATGATCTTTACAACCACTTAAAGGTGTATGAGCATGAGATGAATGGCCAAACAAGTTCAAAATCTCACAGTATTGCTTTTGTGTCTTACGAAAGAGGCGATACTTCCACTAAAAGTCTTGCTTATCCTACTCAAAGTCTTGTTGCTCAAAATCTTGTTGCTTATCCTACTCCTACATCATCACCAACAAACACCATCCATTCGATGAAGTTGTATGCTCATTCTTTGCTCGACAAGCCACTTTACATTTACTTATGAAGAAGATTTGTCACAAATTGAAGAGGATGCTCTTGAAGAAATTGATATAAGGTGGCAAGTTGCTATGATCACTGCTAGGATCAAGAAGTTCATGAAGAAAGCAGGAAGAGGCATTGACTTCAAACCTAAGCAGGTATAACGTTTGACAAGTCCAAGATTGAATGCTTTAATTGTCAAAGAACTGGACACTTTGCAAGAGAATGCAAGTTTGCTAAATATCGAGCAAATAGAATGATTGAGAAACCCAAGCTTGAACTAAAGGAAATTCCTATTCTTGAAACAAAAGCTTTGGTTGCTCAAGAAAATCTATCGAGGTTGGTGAGTCTTGAATTTGATGATGAACCGGTAACCTACTCTATGGTCATGATGGAAGAGTTTGATTGGAGCACAACTTTTGATGAGGAACCGAGATTTCTTTGCTATGGAATCTAGAGATGGTCTTGGAAGCTTTGATTGGAGCATGGAAAGTGAAGAAGAACACATTACGCTTGCTATGGTAGCTACTTCACCAAGTTCACCCCTATCTACGAGGTATGCTCTAAGTGTCATGATTTTTATCAAAAGTGCTTAAAGATTATGTAACGAAAGAGATAATTATAGAAGGGCTAGGTGCGAGGTAGTGGTTATCAAATAACTTTAGAGTCAATGGAAGCCAAAATAATAACTCATGAAAATAATGAAATGGCTTGGGCGAAAAAGTATGAACAACAGGATTATCAATTAAAATTGAGTGAATGGAAGTTAGGATGTAAGGTTTACGAACTTGAAAAGATGACTAAGGAAAGGGATGAATTGTTAGAAAAATTTCTTTGCTTGGGAAAATCGGCCTTTCACATGTTAGTTTTGTTGAAAAACAGAAAAGAGCACACATTAAAAGCGGCCTAGGTTTTGGTATGGATTTTAGTAGCATAGAAGAGAACCCACTAGTGATCGGGAACAACTTGATTATGAGGATATAACAACTAGTGATGATGAACTCATTAACTATGTAGAGAACACATCTAGTAATGAGGAATCTATTAGTCAAACACCTCACAATTTAAGAAAGACAAGGGTTATCATGCGGTTCCTCATCCCACTGGTAGTTTTCAACCACTTAGGACGGATGTTTCTCGTTTTGGAGTAGACAATTTAGAGTTTAGGAAAAAGCTTCTTGGTCAATCTAATTCGAGGTCCATCTAGTTACGAAACCCCAAAAGCAGTTGAGAAACCTAAGGATGATAATGTTAAGAGTCAAGCGGTACCTTCAACTCAAAGTCTTGCTAAACATTCAACAATACCTTCAAGAAAACCTTTTCAAAATCTTGCTAAACCTTTTGGGATAATTTTGGTCAAAATAATTTTCATAATTCACCAAAAGTCGGGTTAGGTTTGGTCATAGAACTAAAGGAAGAAATTTTGGGAGTATGGGTCAAAATTGTGTTTTGTTTGTTATAGTCACGATCATTTGATTAAGGACTGTGACTTTCACTCGAATATCTAAGCAAATTCCCAAAGACCGGATCTACCAACCATAAGCCAAGGGAGAATAAACCGGTTTGGAATCATTCACATAGGGTTAACCACAACAACTTCTCAAAAGACTATAGGTACCCTCACGGAGAAGACCTTTTCAAAATCACGGTACCCTCAAACACTTTTCAAGTCTTGATAAGCCAAAGTTTCTCAAGCGGTACCTTCTCAAAGTCTTGCTAGATTTTCACCCAATCAAGTCTTGCTAGCACTTTTGGAATGGAAGCCCTAGGAGATCTAATTACTATCAATCTAGAAGGCGTTACACCTCAAAAGAGTATCTAGATCAAAGAAATCTACACAAAAGTTAAAACCAATGGGTTAAGAAAGAAATCTTGATGGGAACAAACAGTTACTTTCGACAAGTAAAAGTGAAACAGAGATTTTTGTTGAAAATAATAAAGAAATTTTGATGAAAAGAGATTTTGTTGAAAAACCAACACAAGTTTTGGAACAACCAAAGATAATTGATCATGTGCTTAAAGGCGATGGAAATTACATACTTAAAGAATTTAAGTATGTAACTCCTAAGGGAACACAAGTCGATAATGGCTTGGGTTCCTAAAATTAACTAACTCTTTTATCTTTGTGCGGGGCAACCCGGAAGAGGAGCTTAAAGATCATTTAATTGTGGATAGTGGTTGCTCTGGAAGCATGACAGAGACAAAGAGATTACATCGATTTTAGATCTTATTTTGGAGGAAGAGTTGCATTTGGGAATGATCCTAGTGGAGGAAGAATTCTTGCAAAGGAACCATCAAGGCGGGAAGCATAGATTTTGAGAATGTTCGTTATGTGAAGGAGCTCAAGTTCAATCTTTTGTCGGTCTCTCGGATCTGTGACAAGAAGCACCACATGTTATTCAACGACACATAATGTCTTATTCTTTCCCACAATTCAAGCTTGTTGATGATAACTTGGTATCTTGAGTACCAAGAACCAATGATGTGTACGATCGGATATGAAGAGTCTTAACTCTTACGAAAGAGCAACATGTTTAGTAGCAAAGGCAACACTTGAAGAAGCACATCGTGGCATAGAAGATTAGGCCATGTGAATTTCAAGAATATCAACAAGTTGGTTAAAGGAAATTTAGTTAGAGGTTTACCTTCCAAAACATACAAGAATGATCACTCATGTTTGGCGTGCAAGAAGGGTAAACAACACAAAGCTTCATGCAAGAAGATTGAGGAAAGAACTATTAGAGAACCTTTAGAGTTCTTTGCACATGGATCTGTTTGGACTGTTTACATTGCAAGTCTAAACAAGAAGAAATCTTGCTTAGTTGTAACGATGATTGCGATAGATTTAGTTGGGTCTTTTCTTGGGATTTAAAGATGAAACCTTTGATGCTATTCATGATCTTATAATAGCCCTTGAAAACCAATTGAGACTCAAAGTAAGAGGTATTAGATGTGACAATGGGATGAATTCAAGAACAAGTTTATGGATGAATTTTGTGCCAAGAAAGGAATCAAGAGGAGTTTAGTATTGCTAGAACTCCACAGTGAGAATGGTGTTGCGAGAGAGAAAAACAGAACTTTGATAGAAGCGGCGAACAATGCTTGCAGATTCACAATTACCTATTCAATTTTGGGTTTGAAGTTGTAAATCTTGCTTGCTATGTGTTGAATAGAGTATCGATCACTAAACCTCGGATGAAGACACCTTATGAGTTGCTTATGGAAACAAACCTAACATCGTTTTATGAAACCTTTTGGATGTCCTCGACTATTCTCAATACTATTGATGCTTTGGGAAAATTTGATGGCAAGTCGGATGAAGGATACTTATTGGGATCTTGTACCAATAGTAAAGGATTTAGAGTGTACAACAAGGTCACCAAAAGGTTCAAGATTGTCTTCATGTTGAATTTTAGAAGATCAAGAAAATCAAAAGGGTAAAGGTCACGATTGGATGTTTGATCTTGATGTTTTGACTCCTTCTATGAATTATGTTCTGTTAGAGAAGAAAATCAAGTTGATCACAAAGAAGAAGATTTACGATACATTGTTCATGGAGTCAATATTAGACGATGTTGTTCACGATGAAGAACCTATAAGCTGTTGAAAAGGAGAAAATCTTGATGAACCAAAATCCACTTTGTCTGCTTGAGGATCAAGCTATTCAAGATGAACTTAATAGGATGCTTTTCAAGAAACAATAGCACAATCTTATGAGGATGAACAAAGAAGAGCTTATGAAGAAACAAAGAAAAGGGTAAGTCTACAGAATACCCTCACGATACTTTGGATCACGATACTTTGGATCAAAATCTTCTTTGCACCTATTGATGATGCCGATGATTTGTATGATCCTAACATGCACGGATTAGAAGACACGATGATGAATTAGATGATGAAGGTATTTTCTCAAATTCCAATGAAGGAGCTGATTTCACAAATTTGGATGATGATCTTGAAGTTCCACAGACTCCTACATTAAGAGTTCATAAAGATCATCCTGCTGGTCAAATCATTGGACCTTCTACATCAGGGGTGCTCACAAGAACCAAGGCTAAAGGCTTCTCTAAGCCACATAATGCTTTACTTAGCTTTGTGTATAAACAAAACAGGATGAATCATAAGGATCAACAAACGTGTTTATTCACTTGTTTTATCTCTCAAGAAGAACCCAAGAATGTAGCTCAAGCATTAACTAAAGAGAGTTGGGTTGAAGCCATGCAAGAAGAACTTCTTCAATTCAAACTTCAAGAAGTTTGGGTACTATGTGATCTACGGATGGAAAGAAAGTCATTGGTACAAGATGGGTTTTCGAGTTAAGAGAGATGAAAGAGGAATGTCATCAAGAACAAAGCAAGATTAGTTGCACAAGGATATAGACAAGAAGAAGGAGTGGACTATGATGAAGTGTTTGCTCTGTAGCAAGGATTGAAGCCATTAGAATATTCCTTGCTTTTGCATCATATATGGGCTTTCTTGTTTATCAAATGGATGTCAAAAGTGCCTTTCTTTATGGCACGATTACGAGGAGGTCTATGTCAAACAACCTCCTGGTTTTGAGGATCCTGCCCATCCAAACAAAGTCTACAAAGTTGTTAAGGCTCTGTATGGCCTTCATCAAGCACCTAGAGCTTGGTATGAAAGACTCTCCACTTTCTTATTGCAACATGGTTACAGGAGAGGAGCAATTGATAAGACTTTGTTTATCAAGAGAGACAAGAAGGATATCATGCTTGTTCAAGTTTATGTAGATGATATCATCTTTGGAGCTACAAAACAGTCTATGGTGAAAGAGTTTGAGAAGCTCATGCAACAAGAGTTTCAAATGAGTTCCATGGGTGAATTAACTTTCTTTTTGGGGCTTCAAGTTAAACAATCAGAGGCTGGAATTTTCATTAGTCAAGACAAGTATGTCACTGACATTCTTAAGAAGTTTAACTTTGATGCTATGAAGCGGTCACCACACCCATAAAATCTATCAACTCATTGGGCAAGGATGAAGATGGTCAACTGTAGAAGTCAAGCTTCTGGATCTATGATTGGTTGTCTTATGTATAGCGCATCTAGACACGATATCATGTTTCTTTGTTTGTTTATGTGCAAGATATCAAGTCTCACCTAAGGTCTCTCATATGAATGCGGTCAAGAGGATTTTAGTTATTTGAAACAACAACCTAAGTTAGGGTTGTGGTATCCAAAGGATTCACCTTTTCACTTGGAAGCTTTTTCGGATAGTGATTATGCGGTGATAATTATGATAGAAGATCAACCACGGAGGATGCCAATATCTTGGAAGAAGATTAGTTTCATGGCAATGTAAGAAACAAACCATTGCGACAACATCATCCACTGAAGCGAGAATATGTTCTTTGCTTGCAAGTTGTTGTGGACAAGTATTATGGATGCGAGAATCAACTCTTGGATTATGGGTTCAACTTCAAGAATACTCCTATCAACATTGATAATGAGAGTACAATTTGCATTGTGAAGAATCCAGTTTATCACTCCAAGACCAAGCACATTCGGATTAGGCATCACTTTATTCGAGATTGTTATGAGCATAGGCTCATTAATGTTGTCAAGGTCCACACGAGATGACAATGTAGGTGATCTACTCACAAAAGGATTTGATGTTTCAAGATTCAATCACTTGGTGGTGAGTATTGGTATGATTAACTATTAAGCTACACTTAAGGGAGGACTTATTAGTTAGTTAGATAGTCCTATGCATTGTTTAAGGGAGGATAAACAATGTCTTTTGATGTTTTGCCATTGTGAAGAAGAGGATGGAAAAATCTTGCTTTTGTTTATCCGAAAATCTTCTTTGTGAAAGTACTACTTTGGAAAATCTTGCTTACGTGGAAAGCATTGCTAGTCTTATCAACGTCTTGTTCCAACGGTCAAAAGATGGGGTAAAATTCAAATAACGGTAACTTTATTAATTGGGGTTGTGATTTTTAAATCTTACCTATAAATAACTACCCTCCGATTTTCCTCTCATCTTTATACTTATCAATCTTTTCCTTATTTCTCTCTTATTCACATTTACTATTCATCGAACCATTTTCTTTTATAACAACAATTCAATGGCGAATCGAAACACGGTTAGTAAGCATAACATGGTGGCCAACTTAGATAAAACACCGCCAATGTTCGGTTTCATGACATAATTGATTTCCTCATTGGATCATCAATCAATTATGCTCTTTTGGTTGAACACGATGTTATTGAGCCTGGATTCAACAATTTTGGGCAATTGCTAGATCTCATATGGAAGATGATGATTCATACATTCAGGCTAAGGTTCTTTGGGAAGATTGTTAGAGTTAGTGAAGCCTCCATTCGAGAAGATTTATTGTTTGATGATGAAGAAGGGGCTATTCGTTTTGATAAACAAGTGATTTGGGATACTTTAAGGGATATTGGGTATGAAGGGTCTCTCAGCGAAACAACCTTCAAGAAACCCTTGTTTAGTCCACAATGGAAGTACACGGTTCATGTCCTACTTCATTGCATAAGTTCAAAGAGTACTTCATGGGAGCAATTTGGATCAAATATTGCATACGCTTTAGTGGGATTAGCTACCAATCGTGTCTTCAACTTTTCAAGATTATTCTTGATGGTATGCTCTCCCATATCTCCAATGGTTCACCATGGTTAATGTATCCAAGATTTGTTCAAGTTTTCTTGAACAAACAACTTCGAGATGTACCAAAACCTTGAGCTTGTTACTGTTGTGGTACAACCCCAAAGATATTCACTTTCATGGCTAAGAAGAGTGATAAATTCTCTGGAAGGAATACTCCTTTGACTACTTCTATGATGGAGATAGTGCAAGCAGTTAGAGATGAAGTTGCTGCAAGTGAAGAACATGTGAGTTCCGGCTCAAGGAAAGTCTTGCTTCACCTTCTCAACATCTTGCTTCTCCACAAGGTCTTCTTGCACAAGAAGGTCTTGACACACAAGGTACTGCATCTCCACATGATATTGCTCATGGTGATTCAGAACCTGAGGTAAACCCACCATCCTCTCCCAATGATTATACTTCCACAGATGGGCCTCAAACATCTGGAGGAGATGAGGGAGATATGGCTTCTAAGGGTCAAGTTACGGATAACTATGATTTGACAAGAGAACTAGTGAGGTTGAAGAAAGATTTTGAAGCTCAAGCTAAACAACTTATGAAGTTGAACAACAAGTTTAAAAGATTGAAGAAATTTGTCGGCCTTTAGTTCAACATCATAGGTTGTGGGTGAAGTCTCGAAGAAGAAAGGAAGAAAATTTAAAAAGACTTCAAAGGGCAAGAAGGTTCAAAAGCGTCTTCATTCCAATTGGGAGGAATTTGGAACAACAGAATTTGAATGAAGATGCTCAAGCTTATGAAGATGTTCTTGATACTTTTGAAGAAGCACAAAAGAAATTAAAGAAGCTGAAGTTCTCTGAGCCTCAAGTACTTGATGTTCAAATTCAAAATCTTGAGCCTCAAGGTCTTTGGAGTACAAAATCTTGGTGTACAAAGTCTTGATGATCAAGGTCTTTGGTGATCAAGGTCTTCTTGCTCTTCAAGGAACATATAGACAAGAGCTAATTACACCAAGGACTCTAAATTTTGAAGAAGAAGCTGGTCCTTCAACAGTCCTACAAGAAGAGGAAGCTGATACACCCAAAGTAGAGCACACTGCAAGTGATGATGAGACTGTTGCTCAAATATTGCAAAATCTATCAAGACCAAGGGGTGTTAGTATTCCAGGAGTTGCTGAAGAACAACCTCAAGCTTCTCAACCTGCCTTAGATCCTAAAGACAAAGGTAAAGGTAAATTGGTTGAAACAAAGAAGAAGAAGCTCACTTTGGCTGAAATAAGAGCTATTGAAGTGGCTAAGAATGAAGAAGCTGCTAAGAAGTTTCAAGCTGAATATGATGCTGAGGTTGCTCTACCAGTGAAGGAACCTGAACCTGTTATACCACAAAGACGACCTAGTATTGCTAAGGAAAGGAATGCTATGATGGCCTATCTGAAGGGAAGAGGTTATCTGGGATTACACAAACTGAAATATATAGAGATGAAAGACTTGTATGATCTTTGTTAGAAAGCATATCGGAAGGAAGTTCTTTGGGATTATTCCTTTTGATGATGAAAAGAAGAATGAGGATGCAAGAAAAAGAAGTTTAAAAGAAAGAGAACAAGCGAAGAAGAACGACCATCAAAGAAGATAGAATTGAGAACGATCTACAGTTGATGGTGAGGAATTATCTTAGAGTTGTAGACTTTGAGCATCCTAAGTCTAAAGATGTTGCGAGAAAAGAAGTCAAAGATATCTACATTTGAAGTTGTAGAAGCAAAGGAAGGAGATTATCGATGTTCCATAGAAGATGAGAGTTTGAGTGTTTAATTTGCTATGGGACATATTGCACATCATCAACAGAGAGGATTTGTTTCATTTATACCAACTGGTGCAAGAATATTTTGAACACATTCCATCAAATGGAATTGGTTTAGTCTTGCTTGGAGATCTCATAACCATCTGGGAAACTGAAGAAACAAGCACTGATGCAATCTGGCAAAACCAAGAAGTTTGGGAGATTACAAGCTGGAGATTCTTTGAAGAATCTGGAGTGCATGTTTTGGAGCTGGAAGATGGGACCATGATCCATATGTTAGCAGAAAGAAGATATCCACTGACTAGAGATCTTATGAGAAGAATGCTAGATCATGGTATGGAGGTTGAAGAAGAGAATGACACAGCTCTCATGGTCATTGAACTATTCATTAAATGGACTATTATGGCTGATGATGATGCATAAGTACTGGTATGGTTCTTAATTGTATAAATTTTTGAAAAATAGGTACTTTATTCAAAGTATTGTTGATCAAACAGTACTTTAACCAAAGTACTGCTTGCAGCACAAAACCAGTGAAAGACTTTTTAATAGAAAATAAGCAAACTTTTGTTAAAGTGCAAAATATTTTGAAACAAAAGTTAACAACAACAAATGGTTTTGAGATGGTTACAACAAAGGTTATCGATCCACCATGTTTAACAAAAGGATGGCTAATCCATGAGCAAACGGCTCGGTAAAGATATCTCAAATCCGTTGATGGTTGACAACTTGCCAATAAGTTGTATGGTAATCAACTCACCATATCGATATAGTGAAGAGTTGGCTAGCCCACAAGAAAAATGGCTTGTGGTAAAGGCGTGGAAAAACCATTTATATGGTAATTAGTTCACCATGGTTGCAAGAACTAACTAGTCCAAAAGTGCGGCTTTTGGTAAAGACAAAACAAATCCGTTGATAGGCGATGATTTGCTAAAAATCATATGGTTATCAATGTACCATGGTTTTACACACCTAAACATTGGCTACTCGAGTTAATGGCTTTGGTAAAGAGACATCAAAATCCATTAAATTTTCAATGATTCACCTCTCACGGGAGTTTACACACAGGAAGTGATGAGAATAGTGAAACTTTATGATCGATGTACAATTTGCCATATGTTCTTGAGTAGTGAAAAGATGAAGATTGCGATAGTTCTTTGAAAAGGATTGCTTATAAAGACTACTTTGATGATGATAATACAAGCACGAGAGTACAAAATAAATCGAAGATAAAGACACAATCTTTCCTTGAAGACAAAGATGTTAAAGATAAAGATACAAAGGAACTTGAAATCAAGCAAGTAGAATTCAAGTTAGGGAGGATTGTTGGGATATAAAAGATAAAGTCTTGAAGAATATGAAAGTCTTGAAGAAGAAAGTCAAAAAGTCTTGCTCATTCATCAAAGTCAAATCTTGCAAGGATAAAGGAATGCTTATGCAAATCGTTAAGGATTATTATGTAATTCTAGAATGTTCTTAGTTTAGTATTACTTGTCGTACAAGGATTAGAGTTGTAAACCGACTAGGGTTATCCTTATGCCTATAAAGGACCCCTAGATTGGCATTAGAGATACGTTCTT
This sequence comes from Chrysanthemum lavandulifolium, assembly GCA_022545495.1. Classification (NCBI taxonomy): domain Eukaryota; kingdom Viridiplantae; phylum Streptophyta; class Magnoliopsida; order Asterales; family Asteraceae; genus Chrysanthemum; species Chrysanthemum lavandulifolium. The sequence goes on along the minus strand of CM040244.1, from coordinate 56,981,027 downwards.
AGAATACGACTTTAGAGAGAATATTAGAGTTGTTAGGGTTGTTAGTGAATCTGTGTATCAAGCAGGTTCAAAGTATTAATAAAATCGTTGAAGTTAAAGTTATTCTTCTTAGCTTTATTGAAGTAGTTTCCGCATACTTAGTAAAGTTATATCAGTGTTTCATTGTTAGTGACTTAGGATTTATCCGAGGTTGCTAAGCCCTTACAAGCTACATAGTTAGTTTGGTCAGAGTATATCTATCCAACACGTCAAGAACATTCCATAAGGGATGAGTTTATTCTTGAGCCTTGAAGATTTGCACCGCCTTGCGAAGAAGTAGGCGGATTGTATGGTTGTTGTGTTAGCAAACAATACATTATGTGAGTACAACAAGCGGGAAGGATTTCGATTTCCTAAGACTCCAAACATTTTCACGTAGAATGAGTGCAAGAGGTTTGTACTCTTCTCGAATTTCCCGTGTAAAGATAATGTTTGGATCGGAGTAATATGGTCGAGGTTTGCATATTATGCGATTCAAATCCTCCGGGGAGGGTATGTGTGAGCAATATGGACTATTTTCTTCATGAAAGGTTAAGAGATAATCAAGAGACCAATCTTCGGTGAAGGCACATTGTCCATGATTTGGAATCCGGAGGATGTGAGCAAATTGCCCAAGGGTTAAAACAAACTTTGGTTTTGATCCAAAACCAAAGAGATAGAGAGCGATCCTCATTACGAACGAGTTCAACATGACGGAAGAATTCCATTATGAACCTTGGACATATTTTCTCGTTGATTTCGAAGACATTCTAGTCCTATGGCTCGAAGGAGGTATTGATACCTTCTTCGAATTGTAGAGAGGTGTCTGTCGCCCTTCGTGGAAGTGACGGTTTTGAGATTATTGAACCCGGACATGATTGCGGTGTGTTGGGCTCAAGGAGATGTTCGGAGTGTAGACGCTAGTGAGTGAAAAATAAGACTCATATTCATGCGACATAGTGGAACCTATAGAAAAGATGAGTTAATAGAAAGTGATTTTTTGTGGTCAACCAATGATTATCTAACGTTTTTACTAGATTTTTGTTAACAATGGTTTTTTAACAACAATGATACTTAACTCACTTAAGGTTGGCATTCTAGTGGAATATCATTTTTAGAAAGAAAGCATTTTTTATTTTGCATGAAAAAATCTGTTATCCAGAGGGACGGTTCCCGCGGTTCCCTTTCATAAGGGATCCGGCTAGTATACTTGCTGGGATCCGTGGATCTGTAGTTACAGAAGCAGATTTCTTGAGGAAAAACATAGATTTTTAGATCTTATAGTTTTATACCAAGATATGTGTTTTAGCCTATATTTTCTTTTAGCATGCATACATGGCTTCTAATGTATCACGAGAGAATGAAATAAATCAAAAAGAAATGGTAAACACATTATGATAATAATAACCTAGATAAACTAGACTATTAATAATATTTCATTTCAATGCTAAGAATGATACAAAGGATTGGGTATATAACCCAATGTAGATTAACAAAACAAAGTAAATGTCTCCGTATGAGAACTTCGTCATAGGGAACACAAGAGCGATGAGTGTTAAGGCGATGAGCACGAGCAATGTAAACCATGTTGATGACGAACCTTCTTTGTTTCGATTTTGAGATGAGATGAGATGAAGGGAAGATGGAGTTTTGAATGAGAGGTAATTTTGAAAGTGGAAGATTTGAAAAGTGGGATCGATAGAGTTGAACGACGGATGGTTTATTTATGGGGAAGGAGGAATTTTTGAGATTTGTGTTTTATTTTATTATTAGAAGGATATGATTTTTGGATTAAATGAAATAAAACACAAGTTTTATAAACCACGACTTTAGACGAGAAAGTAACACGTATATGAGAAAGGCTTCCTAATGAAGCTACATGTAATACATGTATATGCACAAAAGATAATTATATAAGAACCTATGTAAGCATACTTATTTAACAAGCTAATGTCATTTAGAGATAAGTAGAAAGTCATACCTCTAGTGCACTTAAGAATGTCTTTACAAATGACACAACAAATGTCGAGACAATTCCGACTTTTATGTTTAAGATACCTTCTTAGGGAAGGTATTCTTGTTACCAAGCGATTCCTATGGCTTGGTAGGTATGAGCTTTGACTAATCAACATGACAAAGAGGATTAGTGCATTTAAATAAAAATAAATAATAAGAAAATGTTGTCATCTAATCAACATCCAAACAAAGATTTTTAAAGACATGGTGTTTGTTTTTATGAAAAACATTCTTTGTAGTTTTCAATTAACCATGGATCGTATCAAGTTTTAAAGTACAATATACTTCAAGAAACTTGGTAACGAAGCTCAAGCCAATTGTGGAAAACTAGAAGGGGGTTGAATAGTTTTGCCAATTAAAACTTCCTTTTAATATTTAGATCGACTTATGTCAATCTATTTAAATGTGTGTTGGATGTTGATAAACAAACATATAGAAGTATGTAATGAAAATGAAAAGATAAGAGTAAGAAGCACAAAACCACAACGCAAGTGTTTATAGTGGTTCGGCTACAAGGACACCTTCCTTGCCCTACTCCACTCCCCGAGTCACCTACTCGAGAGTTCGTAATCACTACACGACACCAACTCCTTATGGTGGAGAAACCTTCACAACGTTGCCTACTCTTTTTCCGGTACTAGGCTAACCACGGGTTCTTTCACACCAAGGTGAACCACACCTACCACAACGTCGCTTACCCTTTATCCGGTACTAGGCTGATACCGAGTTCCATTACACATGGAGGAACTACTACCCAACACTACACCAACGACTAATCCCAAAGGAGACCAACTCCTTATTACAACATCATCAAGGATATCAATATCCTTGGATCCAATACTAATCTATCTTGTACATCAAACACACCATATCGAATATACATCTAAGGCACCTTTCACTAATGCCTTTAACTAGATCTTCAAGACACCTTCACTAATGTCTTGTGACTTAACCTTCTAGGCACCCTTCACTAATGCCTATAATGCGAACGATCGACACCTTTCACTAATGTCTTCGCTTTAGCACTTGAGACATCTTTCACTAATGTCTTCAACACTACACTTCTTAGAAGAAAGAAAAGAATCATCAACAAGAGGACTTCAGTAGTCTTGATGATGAGGAAGCATGGCAACTCATGGACTTGAGCTTGCTTGAGTTCAAAGGTGGTGATCTCGCCTTTAAGAGGAACCTAGAGAATCACAAAAAAACAAAACTACAAACATAGATCACTTGGATATGGGGTTAGAGAGTTTTTAACTCAAGGAGAAAGTATGTAAGAAAGGGGTGAGAAACAATGAAGATATGACTCATTATTTATAGAGAGAAAATGCTACTGTTCCCCGGATCCCACAGATCCCTCCCACAAGGGCTCCATCTAGCGTAAAGCTAGGAATCCGTGGGACGCTCCTCTTTACCCATGGGTATTTTGGTTATGGGTCATGGGTCATGGGATATGGGTTGATCCATGGGTCCTTTACTTGATACAATGTATCATATGAGTGCAATGCACCTAGTCACATGGGTATGGGTCAATACCATGGGTTATGGATATTATCCATATATGATATAAGCATGATGTCATGCAATGGGTTATGGGTCAAGCTCCATGGATATGGGTTATGGACTTCAGATTGTACCCAACTATATTCAATGTATTTGGTCAATGGGTTATGATACTTAAGTTTCTACCCATTTATATTACCCAATATACTACATACTAGTTATGTGTATATTTTACCCAAATTTGTAAACACTAGTTGTTGTACATATGTAATACTAAATCATAAAATCACTTATACTTGTTTTAGTGTTTTATGTGAAAGCGTAAGTGTGTTAGAAACTATTAGTTCAAAACATTTATGTATTTTATTTGTTTTGTCAAAATGATTTTACGTTTGTTATCGACAAAATATTAGAAGATCGTAAAATATAAATAAACGTTTTTACGACTTATTTGTATTAACGGTTAGCAATTTGTTTTGATGGTTAAGTTTTAAATGTCAACATTCTTATGATGTTCTGCTTAGCTTTGGTTACTTTTGATGCAAATTATTCACACATCAAGCTTAGTCAATCTAAAAATACACAATAATGACATGGTTCCCTAGTTAATGCATAAAATTGCATACTTTTCAAAGCATGAGAACTACGCTTAGACACACACACATATGTTTTAGAGTACATAACTTGTCCATAGGAAATAAACTAGATGAAACATTGTCTAGATAATTAGCATAATGAAATTGACTTATGGTGAGTCCATCATTCTTTCTGCGACCGCCGCTTAGTCATTCTTCGTGTAGCAGATGGGTTGAAGCGAACCGCTTGAACATCACTTGACCGCACCGAGAATCGATCGATTCATCATGTTGCTAGGATTGACACCGGGCTTGATCATGCATCTTGGGATCGACAATTGCTTCATCTTGATGTTGCTAGGATTGTGACAAGGATGCATCATGTATGATGGGATCTTGATTCTTTGGATCTTGATTTTCGATTGAACACCACTTCCTTGAACCGCACTAACTTGACTTTCAACAACACCGTACCTTGACTTCTTTATCCGCCGCTACTTTGTTACCTTTAGGATGTGTCTTTTTCTTAGCCTTTAGTAGGCACCGTTTGACATTTTCCTTTTGGCGCTCGACTACTTTCACCCACCATACCCTAGGCATGTTTTCTGTTGTGTCCAAAGAATGCCACAAATACTACACTTAACACTCTTCCAAGCCCTTGATGTACTTACCATCCTTCACAATCTCTTCGCCAGAGATATTTTAACTCTTTTCTACCTCTTATGCGATGACGGGTTTGTTTCGGATTTTATGAACAATTCTTGTTAGCACGATTGATTTTTCCTAATGTTCGGTGCTAGTTATAGGTTGGACATGGTGTTTGTAGGTTGCCACCCAAGTGAGAAGATAGTAACAAGGATGAGCCCATGTTTCTGAGCCCTACTTGTTGCCCATTTAAAGCAATATTTCAATTAGTAGCAACAACATGTTTACATGGTAAACTGTTATTTCCCATCTTCTACAAGTACAGGACTTGTGTACAAGATTAACTACACATTGGTCACCCCATGGTCCACTAACACGAAACTTAGTTCCCCATTCCATAAAACATTATACTTAACAACCTCTTTCTTAATACCCTCTAGCATGTGTTGTGCGGTTGGTGTTAGTGGCCCATCACTCTTCTCAATCACCATAAGAACATGCATTATCCTCTTCATACAAAGATTCTCGATGTATTCTAAGGCTATAATAATTGGTTTGCTTAAACCCTCAATTATTTTGTCATGAAACACTTGACACATGTTATTAAGTAACACATCAAGTAGCTCTCCTAAAGATAAACAAGAATAAACATGTATTAGTTATAATCATTTATATCAGACAACAAATACAAATTAATCAAACAGATAGATCACTTACATGAAAAGTGTGACCTTGACCAATGGATCGGTGGTATCTTACTTAACCAATCATGGGCTGGTTGATTAAGTTTCTTGAAATCACCATAGCTTTTCAAACTGTATAACAGCTTGAGGTCATGCACATTTACACGATGGTCTTTGTAGGCCCTACCTTTCCATTGCGCTTCATTTTCTCATGAATGCTTCTAATACGAACTGTGTTCGCATCCGAAAAACTTCGCTAAAGCTCTACTTATATCCCGCACAAAATCAAATATGTTTACTATCTGTTTCAAAACAGAGAGACTTAAATTTATGAACAGATTAAGGGAGTACCTTTTCCATGTCATAATAAAAGTGATGCTTGAGATTGGCTCAAGGGCTATATCATCGTATAAATAATGAAGAAACCAAGTCCATGATCCTATGTTTTCTGATTCAACAAAAGCATAAGCGAAAGGGTATATACCATTGTTGCTATCAATTCCCACAGTTGTCATCAGTTGACCATTCAAAGGACCACGAATTGGAAAAGCACCCAGCCCCAACAACGATCTCCTACATGCTTTAATTCCTTCCTTCAGTGCACCTAAATAAACATACACTCTTTTGAATTATCTGGTTGGAAAAGCCTCATCGGGAGATCGTTCTACATTCATCACCACTGTTGTATTAGGGTTTGTCTTCGAACTCTTGAACATAATCTCTCAACATGGTAAATGTAGCTTGAATTGACCCACGATGGTCATTATTGCTAGGTTTTTGGCCCTTAAAACCTTCTGCAGGACACTTGAAGCTCGTATTGGTTGGTAAGTTGATTATGAACAGACTTGACAGAAGTCGTGGATTGGTTTCAATTTGTCCGTAATTTTCATGAGATATAGCGAAGGTCAAAAGCTCGACTTCTCTTGATTGCAAACAAGTGTGTTGCTCATTATATGTTCTGACCGACCGGATACTTGTATCACCATTCCCGCCGAAAACAATAGCCATGGGCGAGTATTTCAAGGGTCGCTTTTGCCGTAAAGCAATGCATTTATACCCCTTCCGCTTAATGGACTTCTAGATGGGCCTATATCCAGATCCAGACCGCACTTGGGCCTCGAAAGTGGAACACAACCCCACACCGACCCTTATTCTTGTTTTGTCATTCTTCGAAAAAACAACCCTCCTAGTTTCTATTGAATGCTCTCTTACTAGGTTTTGACTTCCCATGCGAGAGCAAAATCCTTACCGTAATAGAAGAATGTGGTATAGACTCCATTTGCAAAGTCTCACTGTTGAAACAAACATAGTCACCGCAAAAGACAACATCAACCATCATAGGTAAATCATTTTCCAACCGCATGCCATCACTTATATTACCGGTTGTTCTGCTTCACCGACTCATTACTCGACCTACTTAGACCATAGCAAGTTGTGCATCATTCTCCGACAAGTGTTCTCTTCATTTGCTTGAATTGAATCATCAATCGCATTGCCTAAGTCACTAGTGTCACTCACCGTAATGTGAGTAACATCAACAACAAGATCCTCTTCCATGTTATCCTCGAGTCAATTGAACAGAGCTACATCCACATCGAGCTCCTCAAACCTCGTTATTGACATCAACTAGTGCTCTTGCGATTTGTCTAAGTGCTTCTCCCGAGTCACCCAAACAGTTAACCTCAAGATTATCGTGCTCCTTAATAGCATTGTCCTCATCAATAAGTACTATAGCACGCCATCGTTATGAACAGGTTGGCTAGCAAATGATCGCCTAAGGTGGAAAATATCGCTCAATGTTTTGCAAATTGCTAGATTCACCAATATCATTGACGTCCATAGGCATTTGTGTAAGTTGGATAAAAGGATCTAGGTGTTCATTATCTAGATCATCTAACACCAATCGCTCACAACAAGATTGAATAGCCGCAGAGCAACTTTTCTCCTATCTTCATCCATCTCCCAAAACACGCCTTAATTAATGTGGGACATTTCGTAAAGTTCTAATCTTGTCTTCCTATTTCACATAGACATCTATCGCCTTATGCCTATGACAACATCTTTCAACAACTCAACATTATCTCGCTTCACGCAAAGAAAACAAACCGTTGTCTAATGTACAACTAGGCTTAAAAAAGTAGAAATAATTGGTTTGTCCAGTCTCATAACCGATTTGGGTCATGAAAGCATCCATTTCATCAACGGATACATCTTTTATTTCCACAAGATCAACAAGGCATTTCTTGCCTCCTTGATATATCCTACCTGGAAAGTATTTGAATGTACCTTCATAATGGAACATCATGCTAAAGGATCCCGTTCACCCACCGTATAAAAATGTACAAAACAATGTTAGCTAAAGTTACCTAAAAGGGGAATAACTTAAACAGTCGTACTAACATATGATTGTAATAGGCTCTAACCAAAAAAGAAATACAATATCTCCTGATTGCAGTTTTTTCCTCAATTTCATGATCATCATAGAAAGGATATTCTCTTACTCGCCATAGAGTAAATTCAAGGTGGTTGTTTGTTATTTTCTTACTTAGATTATTTGATTTGATGATTGACATTGCATTAGGGTTTTCTGGGTAGGCTTCCAAAACAAGTTTGGGGATGAGTGTCACACCCCCAAATTACGTGTTTTGCAGCGGAATGGAATACCTTGGGGAGGACTGTCATAGCATCAAAGTTACAGTTATATCGAACGACCTAAAGTGTCGTTTTTGAAAATATCGTTTGATTCATTAAAATAATCGAGTTTACAAACATTAGGTCCCAAAAGATTTCCAATATATCAAAACGAGTTTGTTACAATCAAACGATAGTTAAGTGCATAAAATATAGGTGAGACGCGTCGACACCGCGACTCTGTGATAAGTCCACATGCATGCCATGAAGTGAATGCCTTAGATACCTGAGATAAAACATGCTAAAAGTGTCAACACAATGGTTGAGTGAGTTCATAGAGTTTGTGTTGAAATGTAAAGCCTTTAAAGAATGTTTATGAAGCAAAGGCATTGTAAATCCACCTCGCCCAAGTTCCGCCCATACAAAACTTGCAACTTTGTGTGTTCACAACCCATCGCCAAGACATAGAATTGTCAATCTTGTTTGTAAGTAGGACATATGTGCATACGATATATACAAGTACTTAATGCAAAGAATCACAGCCAACTCGAACCTCTTGACAAGTCTACATTGTTTGTTGTGTCTCATTGAATAACGGATTATATTCACCAGTCAAGTCATCAGGACACAGGGTGGGGCGCCACCGATAGTACTATGAATACCTCTCCGCCGCCTCCCGCAGAGTTAACCAGTTGCTAATGTATGTATGTTGAGGCAAAATTGAAAACAAGTTTAGCACATTAAGGCACATATCACAATAAACCACACATAATGTCCAAAGAGTATAAGAAGTATAGTGTAACACAATTATATAAATGGTTTGAGTATTCGCAAGAGTAAAAACAAGTATTTAAGCATGTATCTCCCCCAAAGAGTTTGTAAGAATTTAAACGAGTAAAAGCGGGGTATGAACTCACGGTAATCAGTAAAAGTTTAGAGTACTTATAAAAGTAAATGAAAATAGTTGAGCATGTATCTCCCCCAAAGAGTTTGTAAAACAATTAAGTAATAGAAAGTGGGGCTAGGAACTCACCTGGTGCAATGTTTATGATGATATAATGGCAATACTGAAATGAGGCGCAACCTCTAACCGCGACCTATTATGAATGATATGTTCTAATGTAAATCATGAAACAATGGCGTGCATGCAAACTCATATGATATCCATACCACTTGTACACTTTTGAAAATAAAGTTTATCGTCGAAGAGTAATCTTAAAAAGTCTTGACAATTTATAAATTACTTTACAAGTATTTACATTGAAACGATATCCTACGATAGTCATTTAGTGATTTATTATGAAACTATAACTTTTCGTCTTAAAATAATGTCATTTGACAATTTCATGAAAGTGACTATATGGCCTCGAAAAGCTAGTCGTAAAATGGTGCCCATCGAGTGTTAGGAAACAAACTCAACGGTTTTGGGAAGCTTGTATCATTATCTCAAAGTTTTAGCATTTAAGTTTTCATCATAGAGGTCTCGATCATGGAGAAAAATATAGGTAAAGTATGGTACTTGTGTCCAAAATATTGTTTAAGGTAACTTTCGCAAAGTTTGAGTGTCCATATTTTATTCGTTACAACCCGCTTGACGAACGGTTGAACATTTTGGAAAATAGGCTAGGCGAACTTACTTTACTAGAAGAAATCGTTTACAAAAAGTACCCCATCAATGTTAAAAACAACCCTCAACATGGTCATTTACGGCCGATATGTTTGTCTATTAGAAAATATATTAGTTATGCTTATATAAAATAGTTACGGCAACTCGCTTAAAATGTGAATAACTTAGTCGTTATAAGTCCGTTTTCACGCTTTATATATCCTCGAATCGTGATAATATATACTAATATATTTTTGATAAGTCGACACATTTAATAACGCTTAAGATTCATTTTTGACTCGTAATAAGTTAAAATAACTTGTGAATTTTCTCGAGTTTTATAGTTTTCGTCGTCAAACTTGAAAATATAATAACTTCTTCGTTATAACTCCGCTTAACTCGCTCAAGTGGCCACGTTGCTTTTAAAGTATATTTTCTGAATATCTAGCCCAAATATTTTTATCAATCACAAAATTTCCAGACCAAAATAAGATCGCACTCTAAATAAAGTTGTCGAAATGAGTTTTTCTCACAAGAAACCTATTCTAACCAATTCCAATCAACGCCAAAGCTATTCTAAACCTACCATACACCTTCTTAGGGTGTCATGGGTTCCTAGACATCATCAAAAATGATATGTTACAAGGATTATTATTTGGATAATTATATTTCATAATAAGTAATAAAACATTAAAAGTGGTATAGACTCATATGTAACATGCATGTTTTCTTGCAAAATGATGAAATAACATAAAAATAAATATGAAAGAGTTATGGAGACCATGAAATGCTTACTTGAATGATTATGTGAAATAAAATGATGAAAACCTTATTAATCTATAGGTTTTTATTTTAAAACCTTAACATAGATTACTAGTTGAGCTTGATAAACACTTGAATCAAAAAAAAATATTTGATCTCCCCTAGTTCATGACCTTGGCCGGTTCTCCACAAGAAAAAGGAGAGAATATTGCTACTTTACACATTTTTAATATCTCATGTATGTGTAGTATAATATTATAAGCATGTAAAAGATATTATGGTCTTAGATATTTTACACAAAAGTGGTGTGTCACCCTTTTTTTTTGGTCGACAAAAGCAAAGAAAAAGAAAGAATGAGCTTTTTGAATAACTAAAATATTAAAGTGTAAGTAAAGTAGGTAATTAGTAGGTATAATTAGGTATTTAGGGTAGCGTTAGCTAAAAATAAATTTTAACGGAACAAAATAAAATATTTCGATGTCATAAAATTTTAAAAATACATTTCTTATGAGAATTTAGTGAAAGAATAATTATCGAGTCAGATTATTTAAACCGTCAGAATTATTTATATACAAAATAAATTGAAAACATCGGGTAAACTAATAATATAATTTTTTATTGTCTTAAAATGAGTATAAAATACATCGAATAATTTTTGGAAGTGTCGGATCAAATGTTCAAATAAATGATTACGCGATAGCGTTTATTTAATAAGAAATATATACGTTAATGAAATATAAATTTTGAAAAATGACCGAAAATTGAGAATTGTGACATTCTTCCTATGTCAGAGGAATCACGTCCTCGTGATTCGATTAATGATACTATGGTCCGAACCTCGACAAGGGTTCTAAAAGTTCATGCTCGTGTATAGTCTAAATGATCATGTCAATGCTCATGCATATGAGTTCCTCATCCAACTAGGTACGTTCCCGTGCTATCGTGACCATTTCCCATCCTAAAAACATGCTCTCTTATGATTAGGTTTGGTGAGGCAAGCTTTCCCATTCTCGAGCAAAACCCTCAAAATATTTTTAGGTAACCGATTTTTACTTAATCCCACAACTCATCAAACAAGAACTGTCATACGATTAGGCTAAATCAGTTTAGGTAACAACTTGTTTCTAGCTTGATCTTTGCAACTCATCAAACAAGAACTGCCACTCGGATCAAACCGAAACAAGTGGTTTGAAGAAAATCTTTGAAAATTTGGCTCGATTACGGAATTGCTTACACATATGAGACTACTACCCCTTCATTGCATGATTCTTCCCGAATTAGACATAGGTGATCGTGCTATGTATAATTTAGGAGTAACTATGCAATGCTTGGACCAATAGACTCATATGATGTTGGGTGTTGAGTCATAAGTCCGCATGTATAATGAGTATGCATTTATAATGATATGATGAGATGCTATGATGATGTAGTTATAGTCTAGGTCAATGATGCAACCTAGTTCTCTATAACCGATGCTCGATACCAATCATCACACCCCAAATTACGTGTTTTGCAAATGAATGGAATACCTTGGGAGGACCGCCATAGCATCAAAGTTACAGTTATATCGAACGACCTAAAGTGTCGTTTTGAAAATATCGTTTGATTCATTAAAATAATCAGAGTTTACAAACATTAGGTCCCAAAAGATTTCCAATATATCAAAACGAGTTTGTTACAATCAAACGATAGTTAAGTGCATAAAATATAGGTGAGACGCGTCGACACCGCGACTCTATGATAAGTCCACATGCATGCCATGAAGTGAATGCCTTAGATACCTGAGATAAAACATGCTAAAAGTGTCAACACAATGGTTGAGTGAGTTCATAGAGTTTGTGTCGAAATGTAAAGCCTTTAAAGAATGTTTATGCAAAGAAAGGCATTGTAAATCCACCCGCCCAAGTTCCGCCCATACAAAACTTGCAACTGTGTGTTCACAACCCATCGCCAAGACATAGAATTGTCAATCTTTTTGTAATTAGGACATATGTGCATACGATATATACAAGTACTTAATGCAAAGAATCACGCCCAATCGAACCTCTTGACAAGTCTACATTGTTTGGTGTGTCTCATTGAATAACGGATTATATTCACCTGTGTCAAGTCATCAGGGACACAGGGGGGGCGCCACCGATAGTACTATCAATACCTCTCCGCCGGCTCCCGCAGGAGTTAACCATTGCTAATGTATGTATGTTGAGGCAAAATTGAAAACAAGTTTAGCACATTAAGGCACATATCGCAATAAACCACACATAATGTCCAAAGAGTATAAGAATATAGTGTAACACAATTATATAAATGGTTTGAGTATTCGCAAGAGTAAAAACAAGTATTTAAGCATGTATCTCCCAAAGAGTTTGTAAGAATTTAAACGAGTAAAAGCGGGTATGAACTCACTGTAATCAAGAAAGTTTAGAGTACTTATAAAAGTAAATGAAAATAGTCGAGCATGTATCTCCCCCAAAGAGTTTGTAAAACAATTAAGTAATAGAAAGTGGGGCTAGGAACTCACCTGGTGCAATGTTTATGATGATATAATGACAATACTGAAATGAGGCGCAACCTATAACCGCGACCTATTATGAATGATATGTTCTAATGTAAATCATGAAACAATGCCGTGCATGCAAACTCATATGATATCCATGCCACTTGTACACTTTTGAAAATAAAGTTTATCGTCAAGAGTAATCTTATAAAGTCTTGACAATTTATAAATTACTTTACAAGTATTTACATTGAAACGATATCCCACGATAGTCATTTAGTGATTTATTATGAAACTATAACTTTTCGCCTTAAAATAATGTCATTTGACAATTTCATGAAAGTGACTATACGGCCTCGAAAAGCTAGTCAGAAATGGTGCCCATCGAGTGTTAGGAAACAAACTCAACGGTTTTGGGAAGCTTGTATCATTATCTCAAAGTTTTAGCATTTAAGTTTTCATCATAGAGGTCTCGATCATGGAGAAAAATATAGGTAAAGTATGGTACTTGTGTCCAAAATATTGTTTAAGGTAACTTTCGCAAAGTCCGAGTGTCCATATTTTATTCGTTACAACTCCGCTTGACTTAACGGTTGAACATTTTGGAAAATAGGCTAGGCGAACTTACTTTTACTAGAAGAAATCGTTTCACAAAAGTACCCCATCAATGTTAAAACAACCCTCAACATGGTCATTTATGGCCGATATGTTTGTCTATTAGAAAATATATTAGTTATGCTTATATAAAATAGTTACGCAACTCGCTTAAAATGTGAATAACTTAGTCGTTATAAGTCCGCTTTTCACGCTTTTATATATCCTCGAATCGTGATAATATATACTAATATATTTTGATAAGTCGACATTTAATAACGCTTAAGATTCATTTTGACTCGTAATAAGTTAAAATAACATGTGAATTTTCCGAGTTTTATAGTTTTCGTCAAACTTGAAAATATAATAACTTCTTCGTTATAACTCCGCTTTAACCCGCTCAAGTGGCCACGTTGCTTTTAAAGTATATTTTCTGAATATCTAGCCCAAATATTTTTATCAACTGTCAAAATTTCCGAATTCAAAATAAGATCAGACCTCTAAATAAAGTTGTCGAAATGAGTTTTCTCACAAGAAACCAAATCTAACCAATTCCAATCAACGCCAAAGCTATTCTAAACCTACCATACACCTTCTTAGGGTGTCATGGGTTCCTAGACATCATTAAAAATGATATGTTACAAGGGATTATTATTTGATAATTATATTTCATAATAAGTAATAAAACATTAAAAGTGGTATAGACTCATATGTAACATGCATGTTTTCTTGCAAAATGATAAAATAACATAAAGATAAATATGAAAGAGTTATGGAGACCATGAAATGCTTACTTGAATGATTATGTGAAAGAAAATGATGAAAACCTTATTAATCTATAGGTTTTATTTCAAAACCTTAACATAGATTACTAGTTGAGCTTGATAAACACTTGAATCAAAAAATATTTGATCTCCCTAGTTCATGACCTTGGCGGTTCTCCACAAGAAAAAGAAGAGAAATTGCTACTTTACACCTTTTTAATATCTCATGTATGTGTAGTATAATATTATAAGCATGTAAAAGATATTATGGTCTTAGATATTTTACACAAAAGTGGTGTGTCACCCTTTTTTTTTGTTCGACAAAAGCAAAGAAAAAGAAAGAATGAGCTTTTTGAATAACTAAAATATTAAAGTGTAAGTAAAGTAGGTAATTAGTAGGTATAATTAGGTATTTAGGGTAGCATTAGCTAAAAGTAAATTTTAACGGAACAAAATAAAATATTTCGATGTCATAAAAATTATAAAAAATACATTTCTTACGAGAATTTAGTGAAAGAATAATTATCGAGTTGTATTTACGAAAACCGTCGTAATTATTTATATACAAAATAAATTGAAAACATCGGGTAAACTAATAATATAATTCTTTTTATAGTTTTAAAATGAGTATAAAAATACACCAGAATAATTTTTGGAAGTGTCGGATCAAATGTTCAAATAAATGATTACGCGATAGCGTTTATTTAATAAGAAATATATACGTTAATGAAATATAAAATTTGAAAAATGACCGGAAATTGAGAATTGTGACAATGAGCAATGAGTACACAACTTTGTTATATTCTACATAATGGCGGGAAATTGGACAAGACATCTGCTATAGTACATCAAGTAAAATGACTTTTCTACCCTCAACAGTAACATGATAACGAGGTTTTCTGGAGTATAACGGAACGTTGACAACGGCGTTATTAATCAAGGGACGAGTTTTTTTTGGGTAAAGAGATTATACCCGGTGAAATATAAAGCCCATGTTTTGGGTTAAGGACGAGTTTGGCATCTAAAGCCAATGTTTTGGATCTCCCACGATGATAATGCCCGCTTTGTCCCAACGAGAAGCGGATTGACAAGTTTAGGGACCAACCGTATTTTAGTCTTATTATTATTATTATTATTATTATTATTATTATTATTATTATTATTATTATTATTATTATTATTATTATTATTATAAACATCACTTTATTAGAAAATTATAGGATTTATAAGAAATTAGTGGGAGCCGAGATACTAACCTGCCCCCACTCCTTTAGCTATAGCGGCTAATCCTATAAAAATATGAGCAAGATCACGTGCTCCAATGTCTTGAGTTATCGAGAATCTTCGGATACGCTTTACTAAGGTCACCGCATCCTTCTCAAGTTCCCTAAAAGAAGAGAATGAAAAGGGAGAAACCTATATCCAATATCCGCATTTAGCCTCGTGATTGACGCTGTTTATGCAGCGGCTTTAATCACCGCACGACCAGGCACAAAATCAACCATACCAGTTTGCGTCAAGGGTGATGACTCTGTCAGATCAACACATACATCAAGCCCATTTTCTTTTTATTTTGACCACAATAACTTTATAACATATATAAATGTGACACATCATATTTTGTATAACCATTTACATAACATTTAATACTTATAGTTTGACTCTCGGGTTTGACTAACCAATCCCGTAAGTCCTTAAACTTATAAATGTCATAGCTAATAGTTTAAATGGCATTTTTGTAATAAAACTCTTAGGCCTGGTTTCAGAGTGTTATATAAATTATATTGTGTTTGCTTATGATTGCATGAAATATAGTTGTAGTCTTTAATATTATTGCTTCTTGTTAATGGTGTGCGCGTTAGACATTAGAAAACTAGTTGTATCCCGTACCACAGTTAGATGTCTAGTTAAATGTGATTAGAATTAGAGGATACTCTCACATTAATAATTCCATGAGCGGACCTAAGGACATAATAATTCCATGAGCGGACCTAAGGACACCCGATCTTCGTTTTGCACAAGGTATTTATCTACCGGGGCTAATCCACACCTGATTCGGGCTAAATATATTATTCGTCCTGTTGAGTGCATGTGACAATGGAATAGCTCGCGAGCAATCTAAGCATCCGGTCAAGCATGTTTGGTGCGGGACACGATCTCATAAGCCGAGAACCGGACATCTGTTCCAACCTTGGCTATGTGTCTAGGACCTTGAGCTTGATTGAATTGACCAACACCATGGCCAATGATCCAGTTGCATTGCATATGTGAAGTAATCTTCACTTAAACCCATTTTCACACACTAGCTATCCCCTTATATCATATTACACCTCACTTTTATAATCTATTACATATTGTTTGTATATAGTACTTTGGTTGTATGCATGTCTTTTTTCCTTTAAAGTTAGCAACTGTACTTATTTCTTTCTGTTTTAAAGAACATGGAAATAGGTTACGCTTAATGATTTCATCCACATACAAACAAAGTTAACGTTATTATTAATCAAATACAAAGCATGTTTTATTTGTAAAATTCCATGACCCAAAAGTTGCAAACAAAGCATGTCTTTCTAATCCCTCCGATTCAAGCATCTTTGGCCAATGCAAGAAACTCTTCATCCGTGCGTTCCTTTCCTCCAGGATTTTGTGTCATCATCATTGCATCCAAATGGGTGGTTGCTTTTACGGAGGAACTCGTGTCTGATAAAAAAGGAAGAACTGCCTCTACTACAATAACCTTTCCATCAATTGGCATAGCGTCGTAGCAATTTTTCAACAACTTCACACATTGATCATCACTCCAATCATGTAGTATCCAATGTACGAGATTTCATATAAGCTAAATTAAAATTAAAACAAAAAAAGGTTGTGTCAAATTGATTACCTTTATAAAAATGGCATCACCATGTGGAACTTCTTGAAACATATCTCCTCCAATATGTTCTATACCTGCACTTGAATAAGCTAAAATGAGAATTATTTATAACCTTTATGGGAGAAGTACATACATATATATACCAGGATAAACTGGTGCATGTTGTATCACATGTGGCAAATCAAAGTTAACGCCCTTAACGGAGGGATGTTTCAACACAATCATATTTAGAGTGATTCCTAGACCACCCCCAACATCAACTAATTGTTTGAGGTTTTCAAAACCATGATAACACTCGAGAAGTTCCTTGATAACAATTGTGGTATGGTTCACCATGGCATTGTTGAAAACATTATTGAACCTTGCAACTACTGCCGGATATTCAAATGCGCGTATTCCATAAACCTTGTCAAATGGAATACCCCCCTCAAGCACTGAATCTTTTAGTTTAGACCTCGGTTCATAAACATAGGAAATAACATAAGTATAGTATACTACACATTCTAGATATTCAAGAATCTGGGTGTCTTAAGGATTGAGGTATATATTAAACCCAACGTCACACACATTTGTTCCTTTTAAGTTAAGGGTTCCTATAATTTTTTTCTTTCCTTTTTTTCAGTTCATCCAAACACGTTAATTGTTTACCACAAAATATTATATGATTGTCTTCATACCAAATGTTACCAATAAACTTACCAACTCTGCATGAAAATATCAACTTGATACAATTCCATGAACGCACCTAAGCACACCACATCCAAAACTTTAAAGTTTACATTTATTCAAAAAGTGCGGAAATAATCCCCAAAAGTAAATATAAAGATAGGTCCCAAATAAGACATCGAAGTCATATTGATCCACAAACCATGCTGCTTGCCAAACGCCTCCAAAAGGTAGCCATCAATTATCCCACATCAATTATCTAAGAAAACATGCTAAAAAGTCAACAAAAAGCTGGTGAGTTTATAGGTTTAATCATAAAACAACCCTTTGGACCAATACAATATCAAACAAGTTATCTATTATGCTTGCTAAGTCATGCAACTGACACTCTACTTACAAATATACGAGCCCCTAACGGTGTTTATCCCAAACCACCGTATCCGACATGCTATACGTCCGACTAGTTGGCGCTACCAACTCTGGACGGGGCGTCACCCCGATAGATCTATCTATAACATTCGTGCTTCCAGCATGAACTAACGGTCCATGAATGGGCAATATGAGATACTACCTTAGCCTAACCACGTAATAACTTAAATAAACCATAAAAACATTTCCAGGTCCAATCAAAACGTTTTGCATGTATCCTCACCCAAAGATATTTTAAAATAAGTGATGCGAGTAAAAGAGGGGCTATGAAACTCACCTCAATCACAACAATGAAATCTCACAACAATATCGAAGATAGAACAACACAACTAGCCAAACAGTGGCACAACAAATGGTATCGACAATATTACAGCACAACGAACTCAGCACGACCTAATAATATACAAAATCGTCTCAAAATATAACTCATAAAGAAATCAAAATTTCCATTTAAAAAATAGTCTCGTTTTAGCCTTTTAAAAGAGTTTGGCATCATCATTCGTGTAACGGTGAAATACACAGACTCAAGAATACACACGCCAAAAAGGAACGCATACGGAATAATCGAGAAGAGTATTAACGAGAACTCAAGTTGAGAATAAATGATGAAGAGAAGTCAAAGAAATAATGGAAACAAACATATCAAGTAAGATGAGTCGATTGGTAATCGTCGGGATTTTCCCATAATCCCAATTATTTGTACGAAATATATTCGTTTTATGATTTAAAACAAGTTTGGACTTAAGACAAAAAGGATTTTGAAAATCGATTTAAGTACAGTAATTTCACAAAATTTCGTATTGACTTATTCATTTATCGAACGTTTCCAAGTCAAAAGACTTTGTTAAAAATCAATTTCCCAAGTAGTTTAGACAACGAATATTTATAAACATTATTGTACGTTTAGACATTATTTCTATATTGTTCGTCCGTCGCGAATCGAATACATTAAATTCATTACGAGTCTAATGTACTATATTCGTTTCGTATCCAATAAGTTCAAAATGTCCAAAGTCTAATAAAAGTCCAAGTCAAAATATATATTCCAAGTCCCGTGTTGCAAAAATCCCAAAGTAATCCGACTAACAATCAAGCCCATAGAACGGGTAAAAGTCAACGGGTCTAAATATGATAAGCTAAAGCATAACGTGTCTCGAAAAGTCGAACAACCCCCGTGTGTTTTGTTTTTATTAAAAGTCGGTCCATATCTAGTTTGTATTAAAATAAGTTTAATAATAATTTCTATTTTACTAAATAACTTTAGTTATTTATTTTTCTTTCTTTTTCTTTTGTCCAAACCGAAACCAATCACACCCTCTTACGGGTTTAGTCTTATTGATAAACCATAATAAAAAATCACTAGTCACACGGGTCGTGTTCCCTTTTCGAGTCAGAGTCAACGAACACAACCTTTGGGTCAAAATAATAACCTCGATCCCAAACAAACCTAACCACCCTCGATTAATATGTCGAGTCAAACCATTGGTCAAATAAGTTCATAATCCAAATAGTCATATACCAAATTAATAAATCAAATAAACTAGCTCAATACGAAAACTAAGCCAGAAATAAGCACGATGTAGGCAAACAAGGTCCACACCGAGACCATATGGTCTCGGCTAAACCAAGTCGCGGACAAATCAACACGTATCATATCCAAGTATAATCACAAATCGACCAAATGGTAACCAAATCCAAGTCAACCATTAACAAGACAATGAAACAAAGCGAGTCCAAAATAACTTACCATGCTGATACGATAGAGTCTCGACTCGAATCCATATTGATAATAAACAAAACGGACACCAATTTGACCACGATTCAAAAGGCTTTGGCCCTTTGCAACCCAAAATCAAACGGACTCTCAAAAAATTCAACAAACCAAACGGACCAAATGAAATCGTGAAGAGAATAAGCCAAAAAGAAAAATATACAAACCGGGATGAGAGAAATAAGCACACGAAAATAAACCAATAAAAAATAAGCTATCCGTGAGCTTGTCACGGATCTCACAACCTCAAACACGACCCCAAAACACACGAGATGATACCTTTATATTTTTGTAACCATTTTTACATAAAACCCGATTCGAAACTCATTTCACATCAAGACCAATTCACAACTTGTGTTCACCCTCTAAAACATAAACACATAAACGCCTCTAATTTTGCTTCTGCTCACCACCTGCACCATGACAATTGTGTGACATAGATGGATATGTATGTATGTTTGCAGTGAAATGCTAGAAGGTGTTGGGCATGAATACATGGAAAAGTTTTTTTTGGGTGTTGTGAGTCAATATTGGCAGAACACGGTCTTTTGTGTTACAGGTATATCGTCGACTAAACATGTAATAACATATCAAAATGAATTATAATGCGAACGCTTTGCTAACATTTGAGTATTTAGTTCATATCAATCCCAGACCAGAGGTATGCCGAGTACAGGTGAAGCTCAGACTTTATAAAAGAATACATATTTCCTGGAGGCTGCTTGCCTCCTCTTAGGAGAGCAACATTAGACATAGTTGTGTCATCCAGGCTCTGGTAAGTGTCAATTATGTTACAACTCGTGCCCGATTTGACTAAAAATTTAAAACTTTCGAAACGACATGACTCAAACTTACCGCTTGTCACTCTTTATGAACTGACTACATTTAAAATGATCGGTGGCACGACTTCCAACGAGCCACGGACGATTTTAAACAAAATTAAGAAAATGACCAAAACCGAAAACCCCTTAAGTGCACTACTACCCTCTTGTGCACTATGAAGCCCTCAAGTGCACTACAACCTCTTGTACACTAAGGACCTCATAAAGTGCACTATTACCCTCTTGTGCACCAAGAGCCCCTCAAGTGCACTACTATCCTCTTGTGCACCAAGGACCCTCCTCAAGTACACTATTATCTCAAAATGACCCGTAAAACCTTTAA
This sequence comes from Chrysanthemum lavandulifolium, assembly GCA_022545495.1. Lineage (NCBI taxonomy): Eukaryota > Viridiplantae > Streptophyta > Magnoliopsida > Asterales > Asteraceae > Chrysanthemum > Chrysanthemum lavandulifolium. The sequence goes on along the minus strand of CM040244.1, from coordinate 56,959,828 downwards.
ACATTAAATCAACACTTTAGACTTATATTTAAAGTTTAAACAAATATGATACACATTAACTAAAAATATATCATATACATTGTTTCATAGAATTTTGACTCGTTTGACCCAAAATGGGTTAAAAATAGACCTTGTCCCAAATACCCTTTTTTTCTACATAACCCTTTTATGCACTTTTGATCCATTTTCCAAAAACGACTTCTATAACATGACATAACATCAAAACTTTTAGAAATCATTAGACATTATAAATATCAAATATATGCATAAACTTAGTTATAATGACCCGCGGAAACGTGCTTTACAAAGTAACAGGTATTATTCCAAACACTTGTTTTGACCCGTTTACATACACCACTTAAACATAACTCTTTAAAATACTTTAGGACCTCTAACATGACTCTTAAACCATTTCAAAGACTTGACATTACAAACATTTAACCCATTTAAAACTCTCGGGGAACAACTTTGACTTCGAGCTCGGTATTCTACCTAAGCTCCTATTTGCATACAAACCTTCTAACATACACTCTTCCAATCCTTAAGCCTTTTCCAATCGCTTTACCTTCTTCACAATTAAACCTAAAAATGGTTAAACAACTAAACCGTAAGCTTTCGCTTAGTAAGTAAAAGACATAACAAGTTATCATATATCATTAATCATAATTTGCATAATAAACTTCTTAATCCAATATCATTTACATACACATAAAATCCACTTACCTTACTAGTTTCAAAACTAGACTATTCACATAATTGCTAAACACACATAAACTCTTAAGCTTCATATAACATCAATAGCACATCAACTATGCTAAACTCAACTAGAAAGTTTAAACAACGAGCCTCATCTTCATCTTAAACCAAACATACTAGTCATTAGGCCTTTCAAAACCTTAACACAAAGAATCACTTAACACATAACATATAAACTCAATATAATATCTTGTTATAGTCAATTTGCTTACCTTAAATCCAAGCCATAATTACCAAGAACATCATCATCTTCTTCCTTATTCCCTAAACCATGATCATCACAATAACTATTAATACATTAAAGCCATAATAATAATAAAGGTTTATACAACCTAATACTCACCCCATTTCTATTCTTAATCATCACATGATCATATATTGATCATATGATGAATTCCAATTACTCTTTATGAACCCTAATTCAATTGATCAAGGATAAGTCACTTACTTGCAAGAGATCTTATTTAGGGTTTATCTTCTTGATTAGAACTCTAATTCAACTTTAATTGATCATCAAAGAATCATGGTTTTCCTCCTTTTTATTTATGTCCACACACACCTCCACCCAAAACTAGAACTAAAATGAAGTCCTGGAATTTCTAGGATGAGCTTACTTCACATTGAAGTTATTTCCCAATTGATACTTTTGGTCCTTCAAGTCCATTTGCTTCTATTTTTGCCACATTAAACTTTATAACCTAACACATCAATCTTTCTCTAACCATATTACGTATTCTTGACTATTAGTTTAACTATCGAGTTTAACTACAACTTAACTTTCATTAACTAACCAATCATATCGAGTCTCCCGACTCATAAAAGTCTTAGTCAAACAATTCGAATTAAATTTGCATTATCTAATACTTTTAAACTCGGTTTTGGGTGTACAGACAGATTCTCTTTACCTTTCATGTCATCCGAACGCCACCGTAATGGTTAAAATCACAGATTGAGCATGTGGAAAACATAGGGATACATTATTATCACACACTTAGATGTTGGAAGACTAACTTCCGGAAAACAAAGGCAAAAGTGAAATATGATCTAGAAACTTGATCACCAAGAACTTCAAATTTATCGTGGAATAAGGTGATATTATGAGTCATTTTACAATATTAACCATGATATGTTCTTTAATCTGGTTGTGCTTGATGTTTTAATCTTCTACAGCCCATCAATCTAGTTTCTTGCAGATTATTTCTATTATTTAGCACCAACAAGAAGCAAATCCTTAACCTTTTCGAATCCTTCATATTTCAAAAATACAATTTTGTAATTCTTATGTTATGGGTAGGTTGAGATCTTATCTATGGCTACCTTTTATCCATTTGATAGTAAGGATTCATTCACAGTTTACTTGATTACTCAAGTTATTAAAAAAAGCGTTGAAAATGACAAGGATGCTGTAAAATTAGGACTAGCCGTGCTTTCAGCTGCAAATGAGTTCTCAGCTTTGGACTTATCCGCATTGGCCAAGTTTGTACAATATTAATAATGCTTCAGATTTTTTTTTTGTAAAAAAATCATAAAAGAAGGGGAAATTTAATTTTATGACATATTTGTTTTCTTTCAAAATATTATGTGAACCAACTTGTCCCTTAAATACATATAACATAAGATTTTTTCAATGACAATTTTATTAAACTAGCAAGAAGCTAGAAAAGAGGATTACAATATAATGTTACAAGAAGATATTGGATCATAAATCCAAACATACCATTTAGGCTTTAAAGATCTATTCCTATTTACAATCCAAGAGTGTGAGAAGACCTTAATATCGCCCAAAAGATTGTCTTTTCGGGTGGTTTTAGGTCGAAACAAACTCGGTTCCTATATCTCCAAATTCCAAGCCGTAGTTTGTACTACCACATCAATTTTTTTTTAATAAGACATTTAAGTCAACTGTATCCACCCATTTGAGTAGGGAATCCGCAAATTTAGGAGAATAACTTGATGCCCACAAAACTACAATTGGGTCCCAAAGTTTGACAGCCAAAGCCCAATCAACAAATAAGTGATGAGTTGTTTCAATATCCATGTCGCAAATTGCACAACGAGTAGAGTGAACATTTATTCCGGCGAGCATCAAGTTATGTCGAGTAGGTAACCGATCCAAATAAAGGCACCATGTATTAATGTTTACCTTAATATGGAGAAAACGATTCCAACGAATGTTATCTTCAATTGACACGAGAGTGTAGGATTCAATGTTCCAACGAAGAGATGAACTGAAAAATTTGGTAGGATTCAAGTTACATTCCCATGTATCCGGGTTTGTCTACAACATCAAAACCCTTGAGTAAAACAAGTAGATCATTAAATTGTGTTTATTCCGGCTCGCTTCGATGGGCCATCTCCAAGCCCAAGATCTTGTTTTCTCGTCCATTGAATTGTTGCATCTTTCCATCACTTTACAAGATTGATTTGTTTCTAGTAGATACAAATGTGGGTATAAAAGCTAAGAGGACTCCCACCAATCCAGTTTTCAATTATAAGTAAGTAGAACAACCATCCCCGATGTTTTTACGTAAAATATTATGAAGGTTCACTTGTAGTTGGGAAGATATTTGTTTAAAGACATAATCGAAACCAAGGACTAAGGTATGATCAATAACAATAGGTCTCTCAAAATTTAATCCCCAAAAGGACCATGAATTGAAGTGATCATCGATGAGTGTGTAAATACTCATCATTTTGTTAATTCGAATCGCAAAACGTTTAAAATGCTCGAACGCATCAAAATATCGAAAATATCTCAAAATTGCATTTTATATGTTTCGTATGCAAAATGTTTAAAATCGATGAAAATGTATCAAGTTTGCAAAGTTGGCGCTTTAGTCCCCAAGTTTTAAAATTGTCAAATCTAGTCCCTAGAATTTTAAAATGTGGAATTTTATCATTCAAGGTCCTCAAGTATTCTAAGTTGTTTAAAATGATCCTTGAATGATTCTTTGGTCAATTGGCAAGAAAGGTCCCTAAACTTTGAAATTTTGCAAAATTAGTCCTCGGACCTTTTAAAATGGATTTTATGCAAAAGTTATCCTTGTACTATCAAAGTTTGTCAAGTTTGGTCCTTGTGAGAGCATTGAAAAGTTCACTTTCAGTCCTTGAAGTTTGGTGAAATTACATATTTGATCCTCAGGCTATTCTTAACCAAACGGATCCCTTTATTATCCAAATCCAATCCATGGCCCAACTTATCCAAGCCCAAACAGCTTGGCCTTGACCCTTTGGCTTGACCTCGAGCCAGTCATGATACATTTCACCCCCAACCAAACCCCTTCGACCTCCCCCTGTTATTAATCCCCACCAATGTAAGTCAAACAAGAAGAATACCGCCTGTGCATCGTAGCTCTCCTCTCCCACCTCTGTATCCACCAAAACCAGAGTAGTTTTCCACCTTTTTCAACACACCTCTCCATACTTTGTCCCCTCCTCCTCCTCTAAACACCAAAATCCTTTATTGACTCAAACCAACTCCAATTAATGATAAAAACCTGCCTTGAAATATTTGGCGCCAAAATAACACTTGGACGGTTTTGATGAGTTAGAGTGATCCAATGGTTGGAATTTGGTGGGAAGCAATCAGAGGTCTTCAGAGATGCTAAAAAGTCTATAAAGGAGAGAGTAGATGCAATGTATAAAATCTATCTAGTGTAATTTTCATTTCATTAAGTCGTTTTAGCTTATTTTCAATTTCAAGTGTATGTTTTAGTCTTAAAACTCTGAATTTCAAGTTCTTATGTATTAATAAAGCTTTTGTGAACCTTCAATTCAAGTATCAACTTATATCTCAGCTTATGCAATTTTCCTTATTTTCAAAAATCTCATGAATGATCCATTGTTGTTTGTAGATGTTTGTATGGACTGAAATAGGTCATGTAAGCTCCCATAAAGCTCATTCAAGCTTTTAGAAACATTTAAAATCAGTTTAGAATCAAAATCAGAAAATCACCAAAAATACAAATTAAATAGTTTAAAAATCAAAAATCACATGGAGAAGGTGTTCACAAATGGAGCAGGTGAATGTGGATGGCCTTGGGTTAGTAGCTTAGTGGTGTTTATAGGGTGTTCATTGGTTCTAATTTCGGTTGGAGCTTGAAGCTTCAGAAGCACCTTTGATCACTTTTGCATATCATTGTTGAAGTTGCTCATTAGCTTTAATATCTGTTTCTTAGTGTTATTTAGCAGTAGTTAAGTGTATTTGATCATTGAAATCAGTTTGTTGTTCCTAAAAATTTGTAGTTTATAAAATTTTCCTTTTAACAGTTAAAACTGCATCTTGGTAAATTCTTAGTTTGATGTTGTTATTGTTGTTGTTTAAGGCTTCATTAGTTCTAGTATATGATAATACATGGTCTGCAATCAGTTTAATGGATTAAATTTGTGTTTTGCTTTAAAAATCATCATAACAAGAATATAAAGAGGTGTTTGGTTCTTTGTGTTTGAAAGTGCTTTGGTCTTTGGCTTTGTTGGAATTCTCGCTTAACTTGGTCTAAATAATCGATCTCACCACAAAAACAAGTGCTCATAAGCAAAAGTCAAAATATCTTTGGATCAAATATTGTGTACTCACCGTTGGATTTTACAAAGATAGGATCATGATTTTGTGTTAGAAAGTTGTTAGTGCAGGTCAAATCAGTTTTAATATACCTCAAAACATCAAAATCAGTGATTAGTAGTGAATTAAAGTTCATATAAGTCAAACTTCTAGTTTAAGTCAAAAGTCAAAATTCCATCTTGGTCGTTTTTGAATAAAAAGATAATTTCACTGTGTGTTTATTAATAAGATTTAGTTCATAAGCTCTTGGGGTATTAAAGTTTGGTTGCTAAACAAAAATATAAAATACTAGTTCTCTCATCCATTAGCTTTTAAGTGCTTATTTCAACGCTTCTTTGGGTACTGTTTAAAAGTGCCACTGCACAGTTGATAGTCCAACTTCATAAGCTTGCACAAAGCTTAATAGTTGGTCAAATCTTTTGTTCTTTGGTTCTTTGGAAATCCAACCTGGTCATCTTGGATTGTCAAGCTTAAGTTTTCACTTTTGAGCTTGTTAGCTAGGGCTGCAAGTAGCTTAAAGATTGTCCCATTTCTGTGTTTAAGCCAAGTGCTTATTGTCTTTGTTCTAGCTTTTCAGTGTGCTTATCTGTTCTTTTTAGCTTCATTCTAGTTCATCTAGCTTGTTTGTAGCTTATTTGAGCTTTTGTTTCAGTTGTGAGCTTGTTTGAGCTTATTTACACCAAATAAGCTCATTGCTATCTCTGTTGGACTTATGAGCTTGTAAAACAGCTTATTTGTGATTTGTAAAATTTTGTCTTTGTTAAAGTTTCATAATATCAGTATTAAAGTAGTTTTCAAAAGAAAATCCAGAAAAGGTCAATTAAAAATCGGTGATAGTGTTTATTTAATATTTCCTAGCTTTTGATTTTTCTTTTAGCTTATTAATAAGCAAATCTTGTTTTTCTATTTTCTTAGGTTTCGTCATCATATAGTATTTTTAGAAAAGTTTCATATTTTTCCTATCTTTTAGTATTTATTATAATTTTAAATAGTTAAAAATAGTAATTAATTAGTAATAAATAATTAAAAAGCATAAAAATATATTTTCAGTTTTAAAATTAGTTTTATTATATTTTAGATTTTTCCAAGTTAAAATTTTATTTTTCCAAGTTTATTTTATATTTTCCGTAATTAAGTGTATTTTAAATAGTTATTAATTAGTAATAATTAAATAAAAGTGTGAAAAATATATTTTTAATTTTAAAATTAGTTTTATAATATTTTAGACTTTTCTCAATCATAGTTTTATTTTTCTAGCCTTATTTTGTATTTTCTTCTATTTTAGAATATTTATTAAATAGTTAAAATAGTTTTTAATTAATAATAATTAATTAAATAGTGTTAAAATAATTTTCTTTTCTAATAATTTTCTTTTATTTTTAGGATTCCAAAATGTTATTTTCATATTTTAGGTCTTTTATTTCTCGATTTCACTTTTTATTTTGTACGATATCGTAGTTTTTAAAACTTACGCTTACGTTTCTTCATCCGATTGTTGTGCTTCCCGCTCAGATCCTATTCCTTTCCAATCAATCGGTAGTGTAATAATTCTGATCAAAATCTTTACTGATTACTATCCTTAGTGATCATTCTATCCTCTCGAGTTTGTTTTGACACACCATCGAGTCTCCGTGGGACATAACGACCGAAATTCACTATATTCTCCAGACTTCATTGCATTTGTGTTTTAAGCGCTTTAAGCTTCTTACGGTTAGCCATTCACAAGTGGCTAGCTTGTGTGATTAGACTTGATCAGATTCAAAGATGCATCGATACCACGCCTCTAAAGGGAGTTATTTTCGTTGAAACCGCCAACACCACTTAGGCAACATCGCAAGATTCAAAGCATTAAGAGAACCATTTCCTAGCCCTCCACACGATTTCAAGAGCACACTTTTTCCAAGCAATCCAAGGCATTTTTTGTTATCCAATGAACCAACCCAAAAGAAACTACGCCTTGGTTTCTATATAGTTTAAAACACACTGGGAGCTTTGTAAATGGAGAAGTAAGTGTGCCAAGAGCCCCAAGAACCGATTTGAAAGAGTAAGCCTACCTCCATAAGAAAGTGTTCTAGCTTTCCAAGAAGCGAGTCTCTTATGGAATTTGTCAATGATGGGTTTCAATTAATAGCTCGAGTCATATTGGTGCCAATGGAAGACCAAGATATGAACAAAGGAGGGTGGAAGGTTGAAAATTAAGAATAGAAGCTAAGTTATGTGTTTCGATAGTATCAACACCAACCCCAAAGAGTTTACTTTTAGAGAAGTTAACTTTTAATCCGGTAGCCAAGTTGAAGCAATGCAAAATTCAAAAAAGGTTGCTAGCATTTTCAATGGACCACTTTCCTATAATGAGAGCATCATTCGCAAATTGAAGGTGATAAATATCAACTTCCAACATGCCCACTTTAATACATTCGAATAAGTTTCTAGACTTCGCCTCTTGAAGTGAAACATGAAGAGCTTTCATTGCAATGATGAAAAGAAGTGGAGAAAGAGGGTCGCCTTGACGAAGACCCTTTTCAATTTAAATTCCTTAGTTGGAGACCCATTTTCAAGAATCGAACCATAAGCCAATTTTCGGCACCCACTTAATCCACATTCTCCATTTATCACTAAAGCCCATTTGTATCATTATGTGGTCAAGAAAACCCCAATTAAGAGAGTCAAACGCTTTTCAAAGTACACTTTTAAAATAAAAGTCATTCTTTATTATTTTTAGTCCACGAGATAATCTCGTTAACAATAAAAGGACCATCAATTATTTGCCTCTCCTTTAAAAACGCCATTCGAACATCACTAACAACCGTGTGAACGATTTGTTGAAGTCTATTTGCAAGAACTTTTACAATGACTTTATATTGACACCGATAAGACTAATAGGCCTATAGTCTTTGATGTGTAAGGGTCTAGAATTTTAGGAATCAATGGGATGAACGACGAGTTATAGCCTTTACGAATAAATCCATCAATTTCAAAATTTTTGAGCATACCAATGAAATCTTCACCAATGGTTTCCCAATGAGATTGGATAAATTTAAAGGTGAATCCATCGGGGACCGTGCTTTACTATCACCACAATCCCAAATCAGATTCTTTATTTCTTGACTAGAAAAGGGGCCAAGAAAAGAGGATTCAAAATCGGGTAAGGATTTGAAAAGAGTGTTGTTAAAGTAGGGCCGATTTTGGGTTGTGGTACCTAAATTTCTCTTTGTAAAACTCTTATATTTCCAAGGTAATGTAAGATGGATCCGTTAACCAAACGCCATTGGAAAAAATACATTTATTCTTGAACGAGATAATTTTTGTTAATAACGCCATGTAAATATTTTGAGTTCTCATCCCTTAAATGGCCCATTTAACCTTTTCTTTTGCATGAGATCAAGATTTTTAAATGCTCCAAGTCCTCATTTTTTCAAGTATGAAAGGCATTCTACGATTTCAATTTCATAAGCCCATTTTCGCTTTAATGTTCAACTCGATCAACTTTTGCTTTTAAATCATGAGAAACCTTGTCATTTTTGTTAGATCCGATTCAAGACCCTTTACACATATAACATAAGATTACCGCCGCTTATTTGTGGCACAAAATTCAAGACTTTTACACATATAACGTAAGATTACCGTCTTTCTCCTTAGATCTAATTTGATGATTTTATGATTTGAATTTGAATGGTTTTGTATTTAGAAATAGGTTATCTAATTGTGTAATTAGTTAAACTTTGTGGTATGTGTGTTAATATAAAACTCATATCCATGCACATTATATAACCCATTTTTTTTGCTCCATCAATTTAGGGAGTGTATTTTTGTTATTTATGTTTTAAGAATGTTTATGTGTTTACATTTAGTAATTTTTGTTTTTGTAAACTATATCTTTTTTTATATTCATACATACATATTATAGCTTAAGAAATTATATCCCATATTTTATAATGTTAATATTAAAAAGTATTTTTTTTATCAAGGATTTGTTGAATGTCATGAATGTTTTCTTTGTTTGTTGTTACATATTTTATTTGTTCTGTTATTAAATTATTTTAATTTTTTTTACGACAAATATTGTCAAAAGTACATACCAAAAAATATTATATGCCTTTTATATCGTTTCTAAACCTTATTTTATTCTTATGTAACATGACTATTATCAATTCATACATCTAACATATCATTGATTTGCATGATATCACACAAAATCGATCACTTATATAAACATATTTATTTTCATAATAAATACAAAATTATTATTTTATGCTTTTCAATTTAATCTCGTAAATTTCCGGTCAATTAACTAGTTTAATATATACCGATAATAATATTTATAAATAACAACAACATATATGTTGTATTAACTTTAATAAAATATTAAGTTTAGGGGTTATAAAGTTTTAAGGGTATTTGTTAAATTTATAAAGTTATTAAAAAAAGCAGAAACTAAAAAGTATACTTAAGTCTATATAATTTATAAAGTTCTTGGCTTTTGTATATAAGAATGCGACCAATGTTTTTGCTAAAAACCATAAACTTTTGACGGTTACGCATTTAGATAGTTAAAACGGTTACATTTTGTATAGTTATGTTGCCTCTTGACCCGCAAGGAGCGCGACCTTTGATCGCCGCCCTTTTCATGGTCGGAAACACATCAGCCCAATCGAGTTTTTACTCCATACCAGTGTTTGAAACCCGGTTCGACCCAAATTAGTTGAGTTTTGGTCAAAAACGGTCAAATGAACCGGTTTTTCCGACTCTTGAGAATTCCATTTAACTCCCGAATTTCATGTGAACCGAGTCAACCCAAGGCCCCAAAGTCGGCCGTGTTTGATATTTTTCTTTCTTTATATTAATAAAATGTATACGATAAGTTTGGATTGAACGTGTAGATGGATAATGTTGTTTTAAGTTTAAAACTTGTATCATCGTTGAATTGTATGTGCTTAGTATTGTATAGTATATGTTTTATAAACCTAAATGTGAATAGTATTGAACTTTTATACTTTATGTATGTTTGGTATTAAAAATAAAGCAATTCCACAATGCCCACATATACATTTGTGATTACCCCATGTGCCTCTAAATTTTCTATTTCTCAAACGCCTCGTGCGGTCGCCTTGAGTAGGTTTGAGCGACCCTAGTAAAAAAAATATAAATTGTACTTCTTACGTACCGGTCGCCCAAGAAATTAAATTAATGAGACCCAGTCGCCCAAGAAATAAGGACACGTGTCACTTTTTTAGAGGAGTCACCCAAGACCCATCTGAGTCGACCTGGTCATTTTGAGAAATAAAGTTTTTTTTGGGACACATGGAGTAACCACAAATGTAACTTTGGAGCATCTGTATTTTTAAAACATTGCTAGTACTTACGTAACTCGCATCCAAACATAATATAAAGTCTCATTCATATTACAATCACCTAAATAGTTGATGACACTAGGAAGGTGATACTTTAGTAAATTGGCTCGGAGTTTATGTCTTTTCACATATTAATCGGTTTTTATGGATACTGAGGGAGACTCATATTCGTTATTAGGTTCCACAGACGCAAATACAAAGAAATTACATAATAAGTAAGATAGTTTCATTTGTAAAATTCCATGATCCAAAGGTTGCAAACAAAACTTTGTTTTCTAATCCCCGCGAATCCAGCATCATTGGCCAATGCAAAAAACTCTTCATCCGTACGCTCCTTTCCCCCGGGAGTCAATGACATCATCAATGTATCCAAATGGGTTGTCACTTTTTCAGAAGAGCTTGTGTCCGATAGAAAAGGAAGAACCGCCTCTACTACAATAACCACTCCATCATGTGGCAAAGCCTTATAGCAGTTGCTCAACAATTTAATACATTGGACATCACTCCAATCATGTAGTATCCACTGGAGTTCAGATTAACTAATCCGTCAGATGTTAAAAGTAAACAAACAAAGTTAAATTTTGAGCCAAATTACCTTCATAAATATGGCGTCCCCATGAGGAACCTCTTGAAACATATCTCCGCCAATATGTTCTATACCTACAAGAATAGTAAATCAAGTATGAGCTTTTTTTTTATGAAATTTATAGAAGTGATTCGAAATATACCGGAATAGACGGGTGCATTTTGTATCACATGTGGCAAATCGAAGTTAACACCCTTAATGGTTGGATGTTTTGACACAATCATATTCAGATTGATTCCTAGACCGCCTCCAACATCTACTAGCCGTTTGAGGTTTTCAAAACCGTGGTAGCAATCGAGAATTTCATTCATAACAATTGTAGTATGATTCACCATGGCATTATTGAAAACGTCATTGAATCGTTCATCTATTGCCGGATACTCAAATAAGTTTCTTCCATAAACTTTGTCAAATGGAACACCTCCTTCAAGTACTGAATCTTTGAGTTTGGACCTTGGTTTATAAACATAAATATAGCACGAGTAAATGAAAATTAAAAATAAGTTAATAATGTCATACTCAATAACAGGTTTTTATGTAATTTTGTGTATAAAACCAAACCAATTTCTAAAACTTACCAAGTCTGCATAAAAACATGGTCTTGATACAATTCCATGTACGGGCCTAAAGACATCCCATCTTTGTTCCCAATAAAATACTTGGTAACAGGAGCTAATCCATACACTCGAACCGGGCTTAATTCATGGCATGCTTGAGTGCAAGTGACAATGGAATGGCTTGCGAGCAATCTAAGCATCCGGTCAAGCATGTCTGGTGCATCCTTATTTGGAATTGACAAACGGACGCAATCTCATAAGCAGAGAGCTGGGCATCTAGTCCGCCTCGCTATAGCTTCTAGGATCTTGAGTTGATAGCATTGACCAAAACCATGGTCAATGATGTGGAGGTAACTAGTTGCATTGCATATGTGAAGTGATCTTCACTTGAATCCATTTTCACACAAGTTCTCCTGTATCTCACAGTATATAAACGTGCATGTTCGTTTGTGGGGTGGGGTACGTGGTGGTGGTGGGGGGTTGGTTTATAATAGTAATTAGCCAATCAAAACCTTTTATGTACGTAACTTAATTGTAAATTTATTATAACAGCGAAACAATTATAAAACTTTGGTAATCTTTACCATCAAAATAAAAAAGAAGATAGACTGACTCCAATGTTATGGACTTTTTGAAGTCCCACATGCATTTGTAAATCAAATTTGTATAAACTACTACTAGTATAAACATGCTCATTCAACATTGATTCAATGCTATAAGCTTCATCATGTCCGTAACACATCAACAATAATTTTAATAACACTTTTATACTTTTAATAACACTTTTAAAAAGTGCTAGTAAAAGCTTAAAATTTTAATATTTAATGACACTTTTATATATAAATGTGTCTTAAAAAGCAAAAAATATATTCTCACACTTTTTTGTGTCACTATAATAGACTTTACCTGCTGGACATTAACTTACACTTTTTAAGTGTAGGAGAAGACATAAAAATTTGGGACAATTACATTTATATCATTACTAAAGCTCAATATTACATCAACGTCTTCTTACTTTTGTAATTACGTCAATATCTTTCTCAATTTTTTTAATTACATAAATATTTTTCTCACTTTGTAATTATGTCAATATTCTTCTCAAACTTTTTAATTACATCAATATTTTCCTCACATTTGTAATTTCGTCAATATCCTTCTCAAACTTTTACATTCTCGTATATATCGCAAAATCAACATGTTCTTTCATCACCAAGGATAAATAGTATATATGAACAAATAAATAAATACGAACAATAAGTTCATTTGGTTCGAAAAGCATGGCTTTCAGTATGTCTCCAGATAGGCCCCCACTAGTCCGTATATATATATATATATATATATATATATATATATATATATATATATATATATATATATATATATATATATATATATTCAAACTTTGTAATTAGATAATCATATTCTTTCATTAATCGTGGCCAAAAATATATATAAACATTAAAATTATGATGAATATTAGACATAAATAATAGTTTTGAATTGAAAATCAATATAATTAATTTAATTGATTTATGGATATATGTGAGAATTTAAATTTCGGAAAAATATTGATGAAATTACAAAAGTTTGGTAAGATATCATGTAATTATAAAAGTGAAAAGGATATTTATATAAATGAAAAGATATTTACGTAATATTAAACTTTAAGAAGGATATACATGTAATTCTTTTAAAACTCCTAGTGACATTTTTTTATTCTTTTGTTGACATATTTTTACTTTTAGGGAGGCTTTTTAACTTTTTGGTGGCACTTTTTTAAGTGTCACTAAAAGACTATATTTTGTAGTGTAAGTTTCTTAAGGTAGGAGGGTGTTTTAGCATGGAATACATCGGGAAGAGCTTTTGCTGCAGGAAAAGGACACCTCCTTCACGGGAAAATAGATTGACCCAAGAAAATTATTCACTTGCAGCATTGTATTCTTGAAAATAAAAGAGATATAGGTTTAGAAGAGAAACAATATTAAAATATGTTGTAAGTGGTTATTTGTGTTTCGAGGGTAATTTTATTTTAAATGATAAAAATATATAAAATTAATAAAATAAAATAAAATGTGTTGTAATAGTTGAGGAAAAGTTGAGAAAAATATTTAAGAGATAAAAACCCACTACCAAACCTCAACCTAATGTTATATAATTGTTTATGATATTGAGAAGATATATAGTCTCACGGGTTATGTTACTAAAACCTCCTATATGATATGATAATAGAGAGGTTTTGGTCAAAATATACAAACCGAATGCACATCAGAAAAGACCGCAATGCACAAAGTTTTACGAAACCTCTTATAGGAGGTTCAAATAACTCATCCCATGCGCCACGCCGGAAGGATGATCGGCTATGAGCGATCTGGTCCCACATTAGAGATGATGATCAGCTAAGTTATCTGTGAAGTTGCAAGTAGACATGACAAGAAGATGTCACATGTTATCAAAATACCCCACCTGTAACAAAGTTTAATACGTGGCTGACATGGATGCCATATAAGCAAGTGATTTACAAATGATCAAGTTTACGTATTTCTCGGTAATGTGTAATAGGTTTCATAAAGTGTAATGGCTTATTTGGAATATAAATTTGTTACCCGAAATGAATAATTAAATTTATAGTTAGTTGATATTTCATATTTTCATGCAACTAGTTCCATCAACATTTTCTCGTCCATGGTTATGTTTTGCAATCCAGCATTGACATTCTGTTTTTAAAACATATACTAACTATATGTTACAAAGGATAAGAATCATGATCCAAATATGTGCTACATCAACATCTCAATAATGGGATTGAAATCTTGGATAGATAAGGTGTCATATACAATCAAGGGTGGCCGGATCTAACGCATGGCTATGTGTGACACGTGCCACACATAAAGTTGGCAGCTATGGTGTTTTTTTTTTTGTTTTTGTTTTTTCAAGAAAGTTGCAGGTTTCATATTTTAAGTATTTGTGTTCTATGTAGAAGACGGGCAGACAATGTGAAAAATTAAAGGAAAAATTCGAAAAGAGACCGGTCGCGCTACATCACCGTTTATCCCCTAAAGCCCATATCCGTTTTGTCTCATCATATTTATTTTTGGCTTCCCGTCAATTAGTGTAACACCCCAATTTCAAAGGAACCGGATGCTACACAAACGATACATAAACAAAGAAAAATTCAAGTCTAATGAATTCTCCAACAAAAAAATAACGTAAAGTATTCCAAACTAATCAAAACTAAAAGGCATTAAAATATTCTCACTACGGATTTATTCGAAAGAAACTAAATAGGCCAACATAATAAGCCTCTAACACCCCATGCTACTTGGAACAACTCTCAATCTCCATGTCCCTGCACTCGATCACCGCCGATGGAAAGAAAACGCGTGAGCAAAAAGCTTAGTGCTCGGATACAAAATAAAAGCAATATGAAACAAACGAAGCAAACATGATCATAAAAAATTATTTAATGAATGAGTTAAAACAAAAGGTTTAATCAACGATTTTAATTCACAAAGATGACAAATCAATGAGGTAAGTTAAATAGATTATGTTCAGTAGGATTATGTTCAATGTGCAAGTTCGATAAGTACGTAAAACCTGAATTTCTAAAATTCACAAAAAGACCAAAATACCCCTATGATCAAAAAGTATGAATAATTAATTTAAAGAATACCAAACAAGCTATGTAAATTCAGAAAATTAATAAGAAATATCACATATGATCCAAATAAATTTTAAAGACTTTGTAAAGATTATTTTATAGTTTATAATTTTATAAAAATCGCTTTTGTGTTTTATAAATAGTGAATGTATTTATTAAGTTTTATAAAGGAATAAAATTAATAAAAGCCCAATACAAATTTATAAATTAAGATCCCATTTATTATAAGTCCATTATAATATTAAGCCCACAAGTAAATCATATATATACACATTATACGGTTTATTCTAATCCCTAATAACCGATTATACTAAAACCGACTCTAAAACCCTAAATAATTCGACATTCGTTTTTCAAGGCTTAGAGCTATTTTTCTTGGACGAGTTTGAAGGTAAAGAAGGTGTTAAAAATCTGGTTCGAGGTTCTAAGATGTTGGATCAATCGTGGTGATTTTTCTTGGTCGATTAGGGTTTCGCCGAATAAAGTTTTGGTTTCTTTTGTTCTAGCGTTCGATTCTCATCAAGGGTATGTTTCCCATATTATTTTCAGTCCTACAAATTATATAGAACCTGTAAAAATTATTCATGCATATTTAACAAGTCGTATGGAATTGTTTTAAATTAAAACCCTAAAAGCGTATAAACTAGAGAACGAGCATATAATAATTTTGGGGCCATGATCTAAATTTTCTGGAAGCTCTTATATGTTATACGACCTGAATAAAATACATGTTCATGAATTCGAAGCTTGTGTGATTTGTTAAGGGTTTGTTTTGTTCGATCGCATATGAAAAAAGAAAGAAAATAAAAGGGACGATTAGGGTTTATAAGAATTAGGGTTTGCTTGTTATAATTAAGGGTAATTAATGCAAGTAATAATGAACTAATGATGGGTTAAACCTAGGTTTAGGGTTTGTACTTGAATTATGCATCAAATCGGTTTTAAATAAAAGTTTTGGGTTGGTTTTGTAAATTATGAAACTTAAAGGTTATTTATGTAAACAAGAAAATAAAGGTACTAAACGATAAAATAAGTATGAGGGTTAAACGTAATTTTGGATATTTAGAGGCCATTCAATTGTTATTAAATTAAAAGGGTATGTTTTGTAAATTCTAAAACCTTTGGGCTAAAATGGTAAAATCGATAATATAAGGTTAGATCGTGAAATTAAAGATGTTAAAGGTGTAATATGTAATTATGGGTTCGACAAGTGTGAGTTGATTGTGTAGAGGCATTCATGAGTTTTGAGATAACTTGGTTTGTTTTTCATATACGTTCTAGGTCAAGGTGGAAGTCATTAAAAGAGGTAACATGTGAATTAAATGCGTATTAAATGATATTAAAAGTATGGGAAATCTTGGAACCTAAATAGGAAATTGATTAGGGTTAAAAGCTAAGTGCAAATTCGTTATTTCATGTGAGAATGGTAAGTCTCGAGTCGTTAGTAACCATTGATTAAGAGTAAATGAGCTAGTACTAAGGTGTCGTGAACATGCGAGTTATAATAAATTAAATTAGAATATGCATGGTCTCATTAAGTTGCATTCGAACAATGTTACGTGTGAGTTTTGGTTAATCATGTAAGTTATAATGGCTTGTGTAAACTATTTTGAAAGAGAGTCCTAAAATCCGTTCTTGACATTTGTAAACCCTATACTTTGAAAAATGATCATATAAGTCCTCAAATAAGATAATTATCATATTAAACCCATAAGTTACCGTTTGTCATTTGCAACCCCTAAGTTTGGCTAATTAATGATTAATACTCTAAAATGTTGGAATTCCGTCTGTCACAAAAAAATGAGAATATTCTGACAACTCTAAAAGTATTAATGCGATGAATCCGTTATAACATTAATGATGCTAATAAGTATTAAATAAATCATAATCCGTGTAGATTCGTTGAAGGAGACGCGACGTTACATCTTCGTATTCCTACATTCGTTTGCTTTCCTCTCATTTGCTTTAAGGTACAGATATTCGACCTTTTCAAGAAGGTTCCTTATGATATTCTTTTCGTTAGCTTTCAGATTTTACTTATTAGGGTTTCCGATGCCATTGCTATGAACCCTTTCCCGATTGTTTGACCGTTGCTTATCTAAGCTTATGTTTTATTAAACCATGCGATATCCGATTTGAACTTTATGTTAAGAAGACTTTGATATGCATAGTTGTTGAACCTTGTTATATTTGAATATGAACCTTATGATATGAAAGTTATCCGATATGTTATTTCTTGAACCTTGTGTTTGATTAAGACTGTGTCATAATTGAAATTTTGTTTGACCTAAGTTAGTTTGACACCCGAGCCAAATATTAACTAGTCATGGGGTTCCATGTCCGTGTCGATGATGCACCTCGACATGACTCTAGGCGAGAGAGTGAAGTTCGCCACGTCCCTTATCTGTTATTTAGTATGAGCTCAAGTTATATTTTATGACCAATATATGTTTGTGGGGCGTATGGATGCATCCTAGATCTGATCTGTTATCCGATATGATTTATCTAGGTGAATGATGTCGTGTGCAATACGCGTCTTCATAAGACTCTGGGAGCTAGCTACTCCGACTTATTTTGAGATTGTTTCTATATTGTTATAATGTTTTTGATATGATATGTTCTGGGCTCGTGGTAGTTAACTAGATCTTTATCTGTTATTTCTATGATAAGTATTCTGATTATGTTTCGGTATGTTCAAGTGTTAATAATTATGTGCTCGGCTTATTATATGCTATTATATGTGGTTATGCTTTTGTATGTTTATGAGACTATCGTCTGCTATGCTAGGATATGATTATTATGTTGAAACATGATTCGCATGTCGTCATCCGATATTATGTTAGTTTATCGTTATGTGAATTCGTTGATCCGTGAGATGAATGTGCTAGTGTGAAAGTGGGTATTTTGTAAGTTTAGTATGCATAATTTGTTCGATTATTGTTGTGAACTTTACCTATACGTTAGGATATCTATCTCGCTTATGATTTGGTCTCGCCATGATTTGATTGCTATTTCACGCCGCAATATCGAATTAAGTGTGTTAAATGTTGATTAATTGATTTGTATGAATGCCATGTTTATTTGCCGGTAATCGCTTCCGTTAGTCATTAGACTCTTTGTTTGGCTTATAAGTAACTGTTATTCTTGATATGTTGAGTGTTTGGTTGTTCCGATGTGTTTGTGTTTGTGTCCTTAATGTGCTATGAGATGTTTAAATTGTTATGTGGTTGTTTGATTTCAGATATTTGTGCTTCCAGAATCCTAAAAGATCCCTCATCAAGATTTCATTTTGATTTTGTTATTTGTATATTTGTTTTGTTTAGTTTTGTTTCGTTATATCTGCTCACCTGGCTTTGTAAGCTCACCAGCATTTCTTTTCCTCGGCAGTATTAAGCATTCAAGATGAGCTTATGGGATAGCCGATCCGGGTTGAGAGTAGAGACAAGAGCAAGATTTGAGGATAGGGATCTTAGATTTATTTTGAATATTACGTTATTTATATTATCTTTTGTAAGTTTTGTAAAGGCTTCCGCTTTTGTATAGTATTTAAAGTTCGATATGAAACCGTGACAGATATCTTTACCCTTGCTCTGCCGGGTGTTACAATTTATGGTATCGAGCTCTAGGTTTTAGGACCCTTAGAGCTTAGGCTATGACCCGTGAGGATTGGGTAGATTTAGGATTTCCTTCTGCGTACTTTCTTTGCGCCCACCATCGTACTTAGACTTTGCTAATAGTTGGTTGTTCTTTTAGATGGTGATCCTCGTCGTTCTAGTTCACCGATAGAGCAATCAAGGACCACCTAGACAACCTAAGGAGAAGACGAGGTGGGCGTTGTTATTGCTAAAGGCCACGAGGTTTGGTAGAGTGAAGCGAACCAACAAGAGGATACGAGTTCCGCTAGTATGTGGCCATGCACAATTGAGGAGAAGTCGACCTTAAAGGACGTAGACGGAAAAGTAGTAGAGGAGTACGAAACTAAAGTTGTTGACAACCAAGGTTTCACCACTAAGTATCATGATAGATGTCCAAAGTTCGTTGAAGATGGAGGAGTGGGTTGGACTAGAGTCACGATTTGTATGCTTTTCGTGGACCGTGTGCCTAAGAGGAAGAGAGGAATCGAGAAATGACTTTGCTAGCCGCTTACTACCGCAGCCAAGGAAATAAGAACGGATGGATAAGTGAGGAAGAAGAGGAAGAAGAAGAAGATGAGGAAGAATACGAGGTGGACTCGGATTGGAGTCTACGGCTACTAGTAGGTTTAATCCGACACAAGGATAGGAATTTGCACTGATTAGTTGCCCTCGTTATGAGAAATTTCGACATTGATTTTGAGTTAGGTCCTTTTGTTTCATTTAGATGATTGAATCTTGGATTATTAAGTTTTATTTTGGGAGTTCATCTTATGACGATTTTGCAAATTTTGTTTGATAAATGGAAATAAAACAAAATTTTAAAAGTATAGTCCTGTCTCATTGCTTCTTTCGCTAGATTCGTTAAGTTTCCGTTAGTCCTCATAAGTTTCGCTCGCTATTTATTTTCTTAGTGATGTTGTTTAATTATCATTGAATGAAGTATGACTATCATGATAGTATACTCATGTGGATCTAGTTTGTTATAGTATGTTACTTGCTATCTCGTCTGCTATCTCGATATGGTATGTTTTGCTATGATATTAGATATGTGTTTTGTCATGACCCGAGACCGAATATAGTGACAATAAGAACTTGTTATGTAATGCAAGTATTATGACGCCCGATCAACGTAATAATACGAGATCATATAATCTGAACTTATTGAAGGTATACGACGTTCGGAAATGCCTCGTGGTGATGTGTGAATGAATTTTGACCGGTATTCATTATTTGGCACTTCTCATGTTCGTTTGAAATTCTGTACCTAATTGTGAGATTTCATCGATATCTGTTACGTTATTTATATTATCTTTTGTAAGTTTTGTAAAGGGCTTCCGTTTTTGTATAGTATTTAAAGTTCTGATATGAAACCGTATTGTGATATCTTTACCCTTGTCGGGTCGGGGTGTTACAAGTAAGTTCAATAGTGAAATTCAATACGTAAGTTCAATGGGTAAGGTTTCAATGGGGCATGAGCTTAATACAATATGCTAACACTTACATAAAGCAAGCATAAACCAAGAACAATACAACGGGTACATGGATCTGCAGATCCAAAATACCAAACAGTGATGGATAAGGTGTTGGGCACTACGCCTCCATCCACAACAATAACAATACAATAGCTATGATCGACCAATACGCCTCCTAAAATCCCTTATCACACCAACAATGAGGAGACACCGTAGACAAATCACACTACTACGGATAGTGTCACTCCATCGGTCCCACAATGACGTGCTCATGATACCTCCATGAGTAGTTAATAGCTCAAATACATAGGTTTAAAGATCACAATATCAATCAATAAGTTTCAATAACAATAAGGTCCAATAATGATGGGATGCTAACAATATATCAATAACAATGAATCGAAAGAGTCACAACAATGAGGTTCCAACAATGAAGCAATATGAGTGAAAAACGAAAGGTCATTTAATCAATGCACTAAAGATGGAAATGAGCGAACAAAATAGACGGAAATATCAACAATGCATATCAATAGACAAGCGACTCATATCTATAAGTACTAGCCAAAAATTCGTACCTTACGCCATATCGTCTCCAAGCTATCGATGGTCCAACTCAATTTGGTCCCAGCTGATCTATATAGACACATAATCTCAATTACTACTAAATCTATATTTCACCAATGCAATCCCTTTTCAGTTCAAGTACGTTTTTTGTAAACTGCTAATTATATAATATTCCTACTGATTACATTATCATCCTATTTATATAGCCATTGCTCTCTTAAATAAAAGCTCAATCATGCATATTAAACTAAAGTTTACTCATGAGAATCTTATCAACTAGAAATCTAATGCATGACAAATCTTCCATTTTACTACTATATAGGTTCGGTTTGTTATAAGAAAACTTTAATTTACGAAAGCCCATAGTTCAAATGCACTTATCTTACTATCTTATAATGAAAGAATCTTTTATTAGTTTTCTTAAAATTCAGTAATACAATTTAATATGCACCATGTACAAGTTATGCAAGCACCTTTCTTCCATTAAATGTATTTTACTATCATTGATGCATAACTAATATGTATTGTTTAAACTCATTAAATGATAAATATAAGTATTTAGTACATAGGGAATGGATCCACTAAGAAGAAAAATAAAAATAAAAAGAATGAGAAATGTTTTCGACCGCATATTTCAAATAAAAAAGAGAATTTCATGGAAGATGCATCACTTTTTTTTATGTGCATCTCAAATGTGCGGCTGTGGTTATTTCTCATCCTTATCATTTTACTTTTATTTCTTATTTGATCGATCCATACTCTAAGTACATAATACAAGTCAGCTACAAGTCAGCTGCTAATTAATGATACTTTAAAAACTTCATTTTAATAAAAAGAAATATACAATTAAAATAACACATTGTGCAAACCAAGCAAGCTACTAAAAAAAAAAAAAATAATAATAATACAAACTAAACAAAGTTTCACCAAACTTTTGTCATTACTTATAGCCCCTAAACGAACAAACTAATCATTAAAGCTATTGCTAAAAAATGTACAAAAAAAATAAACTATTAACCAAAAAAATTAAATTACAGAGTACCCGCAGCCGTATCGCGCAAGGACCTGCTAGTTAAACTAAAACAAGTAAAACAATAATTTTAAAAACAAGCAACATCCAGAAACCATTTTCTTTGCCATAACTTTATTTTATCCTTTACAAGACTACTTAGATGCCTATATGTTCTGATGTTTACTAATCTATAAACTGAGTAAATACATGATTTCATTTACCACTTGATTAAATATCTAAATGATGGTGTAAGAACAGTAGTATTAGACTTGTTTAACGCATATTATCAAGTAAGTTGATTATTCAAAAGTTTATGTTAATATGTAGTTCAGGAACATTTTTGTAGTTTAATCAAGAATTTACCTCAAAGATGAAAACCAAAATCTAGCATATGGAACAAAACTCTTAAACACAGTATGGATTGATCGAAACTTGAACTCAAACAGAGCCATCCATAGAATCTGCAATATCCTTAATGTTTCTTCCTGATTTTGATCTAGACTTGTTGCCGTCTTTTGGTTTGCAAAGGTTTAGGGTTGTGTTGTGATAGTGAGCAACGTGAACCTATTTAGGGTATTAAGCATCAAAATTTGACTAAGCCCATTTTAGGATTGAGAAAATTCTCTAAATCCTCAAGTCGCTCAAATTGTTTATCTTTTCTAGACAGACAAAAGAAAAAAAAAAAAACATGATTTCTCAAAATAGATAAAGGCGACTTGGGTGACTAGTCGCTCAAATAAAATGTTGCTCAAAGTACAATCAGAAGACACTTGTCAACATTTTATTTGAGCGACTTGAACTACTTGAAAAAATACCTTACAAAAAAGGTTGCCCAAAATACAATAAGGAGAAACTTGTCAACATTTTATTTGAGCGAATAGTCGCTCAAATCGCCTGGTCTATTTTGAGAAGTCATGTTTTTTTTTTGTCTAGAAAAGATGAACAATTTGACTATCTAGAGAATTTGCTCCTTCATTATTTCTATATTCCAAGCCTGAACGTCCAATTTGGTTGCAATATTTTCATATTTATATTTATCTTAGTTTATAAACTAGGCATTTATGCTTATGTTTTATAGTTAAAAATAAATCAGTAGATGTCATATCATATTCTTTTATCAATGTAGTTTAATCTAACTAATTAATAAAGTTTAATAAAATACCGGTTATTACAATTAGAGTGTAAAACCACACTGTAATTTCACTACAAAAAAAAGTGCTTATAGTGACCAAAATTTAGTGCCAACTTTTTTTGGTAACTATTTAGGCAAAATAGTGACCATATAGTACATGGACACTAATATTTGGGCATCTATAAATAATTAGTCACCAAGCTCAAAAGTGGTCACTAATTTTGTTAAAGTGACGAAAATTAGTGGTCATCGAATTTTAAAAAGTTCTTGGCTAAAATGTTTGTTTAAGCTTGTATGCGGCTTATTAGCATATTCTTATTTCGCTTATATTTCATAAGTTATAATTTTTCAGCTTTTTGAAACTTATAGGTTTTATATAAATTTATTATAATACAATAAACTTATATAAACCAATAAGTCTCAAAATAAGTCAAAATTAGAGCTTATAAAATATAAAGAGTCAAATAAACTCGTAAGTCCATATATAAGCTTAAATAAACACCCTTTATATAAAAAGTGTTATTTTTATATAAATCAAACACAAGTTTTCCCCAATTTCTTTTTTACTATAACCAGTTATCAACACCAAGTTTTCCCCAATTTCTTTTTTGCTCAAAAAAAAAAAATAAAAATAAAAAATAAATAAATAAAAAAATCCAAAACAGCCTTTTGACCCGACCCAACCCCGATTCTTATTTTTATCACACTCTTTCATTTATCACAACATATCACAAATCTTTCACCACTCTTTCACCAATCGAACCAAAACACACACTCTTTCACCAATCGAACCATGGATTTCTGGCAAAACACGTTTAATTGACACCTTTTTATACCTCATCTCAATTCAATTTAATTAACGATTTAACGCTTTGTGCCCTAATAACGATTTGTGAAGTGGTGATTGAGGTGTGCTTTTAGATCGAGGCGCGTACCGAGTTAGATTGAGGCGTGCACCGAGTTTGATTGAGGTGCGTGTTGTTGTTCTTGAGGTAGCTTATTCTCCATGTTAGATTGAGGTGTGTTTGAACGATTCGTGAAGTGGTGTTTAGTTGAGGCGCTCAATTATTGTCATGCTTGAGGTAGCTTATTCTCCATGTTTAATTTGATAATTTGATAATTGATTACGCTTTGTTAATTTGATAGCTTATGTTATGTGGCTTAGCGTAAGTGACATGTATATCGATGTGACGTGTGTTTATATCGTGTTCTTTTCGATTACTTATTTGTATTTTGTATAGTTATGTGGCTCGATCTTCTCATATGTGATATGTATATCAGTGTTTATTGAGCTTAAGTATTCATAGTATGTGATTAATTTGTTAAAGAAAAGGATTGATGAGCCATTTAACGGATTTGTTGAAGTAAGAGATTGTGTTTGTTTCTATGTGCACTTTTAGAATCGATTTTTGTTTAGGGCAACTTATTTAAACTAATTAAGAGTACATAGATAATATTTATGAACTGTTTTGGTATGGTTACATAACTAGTCGTATTTGTATATAATACTAATGGCTTAGCATAACTAGAAATTTTTGAAAATACGAACATGTATGTAATTTAGCACCATTTGTTTTCAGGTAATTTGTATTCTGTTCTACTAATGGACAAGTCTTGGATGAACCCCTAGATATGAATTGGGTGTAATGAAATTTCTTGATTTTGCATATCGTAATAAAGACACGCTTTAGAAATTCCGTGTCCGTGTAAAATGTGCCACAATTTTCGTCCTCAAAAAGGACATCAGATATTCGCATTTGATGCAAAAGGGAATTTCTTGATTATGTAAGGTGGAAAGAACATGGTGAGGTTTCGATGGTGAAGATGATGTAGATGATGGTGAAAATGATACATTAATAGATGAGAGTGATGATGATATGAGCGATAATGACCTTGGTGATATGTTAGATGATATAGGGCAAAGTGCATGGGGCGATAATTGGAAAACTAGTGGTGAATCTGAACTTAGGCTTGACAAAGATTTAGAAGCTCTTCATAGATTGTTGGATGATTCACACCGAGCACTTTATTTAGGATGTCCAACTTACTTGAAATTTTCTTTTGTTGTTACTATTTTACATTTGAAAACAACGAGTGGATGGTCCAACAAATCCTTTGATCTATTGCTTGGTGTATTTAGGAAAGCTTTGCCAACTCCGTCTTTAGTTCCAATGAACTTTTATGAAGAAAAAAGTATATACGTGATTTAGGGTTCGGGACAAAAGATTCATGCTTGTGTCAATGGTTGTGTCCTTTATCGAAAGAAGTATGCTTTTCTTACCCAAAGGTCCAAATGAGGAGTGTAATGAGCCTAGATTTGAAAAGGATTCGAAGGTACCTAAAAAGGTACTCCGATACTTTCCTCTAAAGCCTAGGCTTCAAAGGTTGTTCATAAACGAGTCAACTGCTTTAGATATGAGGTGGCATAAAGAGAAGCGGGTTAATGATGAACATATAGTTAGACATCCCGCGGATAGTGAGGCTTGGAAACACCTTGATAGGAAATATCCCCTATTTGCCAGTGACCCACGAAGTGTACGTTTAGGGTTGGCGACCGATGGATTTACTCCGTTTGGTAACTTGAGTAGTCCTCGGAGCATATGGCCTGTATTTATTGTCCCATATAATCTACCCCCGTGGAAATGTATGAAAGACCCGTCCATGTTTATGTCATTATTGATTCCAGGTCCAAAATCTCCTAGCATCAATATTGATGTATATTTACAACCTCTTGTCGAAGAACTTAATGAGTTATGGAAAGGTGTTGGTGCTTATGATGCACATAAAAGAACGCTTTACACTTCGCGGCTCTTTTGTGGACCATAAATGATTTTCTGACCTATAGTATGCTTTCGGTTGGAGTGTCAAGGGTTACGATGCTTGTCCAACATGTATGTCATTGGTGTAAAACCTACAAGGAGCAACATACTTTCGGTGGAAAGCCTTGTAAGGTTCCTTATAGATTAATTATGCAAGAATTACGATTCTTGTATTTAGTTTTGAATAAAGAAATATAGATTTTGTGGATGTAATGAATTTCGGATTGCTTTGAATGAATTCCTTTTCATTTCGATTTTTATAATTGTATTGTGATTACAAGTAGATTTTTTTTTGCCATATTTTACAAATTGGTGACCACTATATTTTTGTGATTAATTTTGCTTTAGTGGTCACTATTTTGGTCACTAATTGGGTCAAATAGTGACCACATCACTTTAATGACCATAATAAGTGACCAAATAGGTCGTCACAAATTTAATGACCACTTTTTAGTCGTCACAATTTAGTGACCATATTCAAATGTCATCACTATTACTTTTAGTGACCGACTTTTAGTGACCACGAGTGACCACTTTGATATGATCACTAAATCAGCTTAGTGACCAAATATCTACTATTAGTGACCATAATCGTGTTGTCACTGAAGGCCTTTTTTCTTGTAGTGCTTGCTTCTCGAACAGATTGGCTTTCTGTCAAACTGTTTTGTCTCATCATGGGTTTTTGTTTCAACATTCCTTTATTTGCTTCTCGAACAGATTGGGTTTTTGTTTAACATCCATCATCATATATCATCGTATATTGGGCTGAGAATCGGTCTAAAACCGACCCGATCCCAACCGACAAAACCAAAAACCGAAATTCATGAAAACCTAAATCGAAACCGAACCGACGGGCTGTCGGGTCGGTTTGGTTTTGTGTCGGGCCGTCAGTTCGGTTCGGTTTAGGTGTATTTAGGTATGTTTTTGTCGGTTTTGGGCCGAACCGAACCGAACCTAAACCGAAAACATGAAACCAAAACCGAAAACATGAAACCGAAACCAAACCGACCGGCTGTGGGTTCGGCTCGGTTTTTGTCGGTTCGATCGGCTTTGTCGGTCCGGTCCGGTTTGTTTATAAATGATGTTTATATATTCGACACATGAGACTATTATATGAACACGTGATACTATTATATATGTTGGGTTTGATGATGGATCTGAGCCCAATGTCATGAATAAAGTGAGGATTATAGATCGTAATCGGATCGAACCGAATTGAACCGGATCGACCGGATCGAGTGAATATATTTCGTTCGGTCTTCGCTCATCATTTTTGCTCGCTTTGTTCTTGATGCGGTCCGATCTTGTGCAAAATCGACTATTATGCCTTGTTGGACCGGACCGATCGACATACGGACCGACCGGACCTAGATCGAACATTTCGGTCCGGACTTTAGGACAAAATCGGTTTTTTGTCCGGTCCGGTCTTAGTCGGTTCGGTCCGGGTTTTAGACCGGGCTCAGCCCTACTCACGATGAATCTTCTTTCTTTAATACTTTCTCTGTCATTAAATAAGTGTCCGGTTTTAACTTGTGGAAATCAGTCTTTTTTTACTTTGACCTTAACTATTATTTTTTGTGTTATATAATACTTGAAAATATACGAATTAGTTGAGTTTTAACCGTATTTTTATTTGTATAATTTTTCATCAAGTATTATATAATAAAAATAAAATTATTTGAGGTCAAAGTTGAAAACGACTTGAAAAGTTAAACCGAACACTTATTTAGAAAGAGAGTACTATTATATATGTTGGGTTCGATCCTTATAAATTCATTGTTGAAAAAAATAATTCACGGGAAAATATGGTGTAAGCCTGAAAAATGTCTTCGGAATCTGGGTTTGATGACGAGGAAGATGAAGATGAAGGGTAAGTAAGGTGAAAAAGACTACCTATATGTGGATTAATTTAAATGAATATTACAAGCCATGGGACATTTGTGACTCAGTTACCCACTTTAGTACTCTGAAAATAGTACATTACATCTTCTATACCTTTGCCCTTATTTATTCCTCAAACTAAGGTTGTAAAAATCACGAATCGGTAGTTGGACGGTTTACTTCCCTCTAGCTTGTAATCGGTTTGGGGGATTAATCGGATTGACATCTCCGACAAGTTTTTAGTATTTTCGGCAAGTTTTATGTATTTCCGTAAATTTTTCTTAAAAAATCTTGTAATAGATATAAACAACGAATATAAATTATTAAAATAATTTTACGATGAAACCGAGTATTTCCGTCAAGATTTGAAGATTTCAAAAGTTTGATCACCATTGACCGTCATTGATCGCTGCTGATCACAGCTTGATGATTTACAAAAATCAAAAAGTTGGAAGCCTTGTAATGCCTAGAAGGTGATTGATCGCCTTGTAAGCCTTGTTTTGCAACACCGACTCAAACTATAATACCCGTGAACTATAAATGCTTATTTCCTTTGTTTGTTGATTCTTACAAGATCTCATTGTTTATGTCAAATTTAAATTGTTAAACCATACAATGAAAACTCATTTTGTTATTTTACATTTTAACACAATAGATTATCTGATTTGCCAAATACTCAAAAACTAATTATGTGATTATTGCGATATCAAACAACATATCAAATCCAAACAATATGTTTTAAAATCACATTTTGTAACATTTGATTATTTAATTATCTATTTTAAAATGCATAATCTATTTTCAATAAACAATCACAAACACCCTCATTTTTCTTAGACTCTCAAACTTATATGTACTCAATCCTATATTAAAACACATATCAAAACGTTATATTTTCTTTTCAACTAAAGGGCATCCATATCAACACATCATACTCCGTTATAGAAAGAAACCTATGTATTAACATTGGTTGATGTCAAAATATTAATAGTTGATAAATTCTCGGCTGGCGGGGCAACTTGTTACTCGTTTGCCTTACACCTCTATGTTAATCGAAAAAATATATAATAATTATTTTTATCAGACTCTCTATAAAAGATAAATTTGGCCTAAAATCTAGAAAAAAAAAATAAGGTAGCTACTATAGCTAATCTTCTATTAGTTGTCAAAGTATATGTACTTGTCCACTTGTAATCCATTTGTCAACTTGTAAACACATTAATGAGTTTTAGTAATGTTAGAACATTTTAGGTGTTCGACACGATTGTATTTGGATTAATACCCATACTGTCTCCAAGATTGACTAGTCGTCTGAGGTTTTCCAAACCATGGTAGCACTCTAGAATTTCCTTCATAACAGTAGTTTTATGATTCACCATGGCATTATTGAAAACGTCACTGAACCTTGCATAGTTGCATCTAAAGTTGGATATTTAAATACATGAGTTCCATGAACCTTAAAGCGTAACACCTCCTTCGAGAACTTAATCTTTTAGTTTATAGGTATACTTATAGCGAAAAATACAGCAGTAGCAAAGAAGAAAAATAGCATCAAAATCATCCAAAAGTAGTCTGTTTACGACTCAACATTATATGATTGTCTAGATACTAAATGGTAAAAAAAACTTACCAACTTTGCATTAAAATATCGTCTTGATACAATTCCATGAGCGGACCTAAGGACACCGGATCTTCGTTTTGCACAAAGTATCTATCTACTGGAGCTAATCCATGCACCTGATTCGAGCTCAATATATTATTCGTCCTGTCGAGTGCAAGTGACAATGGACTAGCTTGCGAGCAATCTAAGCATCAGGTCAAGCAGGTTTGGTGCATCTTGATTTGGGATAGACAAACGGGACACGATCTCATAAGCCGAGAGCTGGACATCTGTTCCAACCTCGGCTAAGGTGTCTAGGACCTTGAGCTTGATTGAATTGACCAACACCATGGTCAATGATACAGTTGCATCATGTGAAGTAAACCTTCACTTGAACCCATTTCACACACTAACTATCCCTTATATCATATTAAACCTCACTTTTATTTTCTATATCATATTGTTTGTATTCAGTACTTCGGTTGTATGACATGTCTTTTTCCTTTAAAGTTAGCAACTGTACTTATTTCTTTCTGTTTTAAGGAACATGGAAATATAATAGATTTGCTCCACACTTTCATCAACATAAACTTGAGAACATAATATACATTCGGGCCATATAAACTAGCAAAATCATACTGTTCTAAATCAGCTTGGAGTTTATGAGCTTTTATTTGCTAGTTAGTCGGGTTTTATGGTAATTGAGAGAGCCTAAATACATCCTATAGGATTTTGTGGTAATTGAGAGAGCCTAAATCATACTGTTCTAATCCCTCCGAATCCAGCATCTTTGGCCAATGCAAGAAACTCTTCATCCGTGCGTTCCTTTCCTCCAGGATTTTGTGTCATCATCATTGCATCCAAATGGGTGGTTGCTTTTACGGAGGAACTTGTGTCTGATAAAAAGGAAGAACTACCTCTACTACAATAACCTTTCCTTCAATTGGCAGAGCGTCGTAGCAATTTTTCAACAACTTCACACACTGATCATCACTCCAATCATGTAGTATCCATGTAAGAGATTTCGTATAAGCTAAATTAAAATTAAAACATAAAAAGGTTGTGTCAAATTGATTACCTTCATAAAATGGCATCACCATGTGGAACCTCTTGAAACATATCTCCTCCAATATGTTCTATACCTGCACTTGAATAAGCTAAAATGATAATTATTTATAACCTTTATAGGAGAAGTACATACATACATACCAGGATAAACCGGTGCATGTCGTATAACATGTGGCAAATCAAAGTTAATGCCCTTAACGGAGGGATGTTTCGACACAATCATATTCAGAGTGATTCCTAGACCACCCCCGACATCAACTAAATGTTTGAGGTTTTCAAAACCATGATAACACTCGAGAAGTTCCTTGATAACAATCGTGGTATGGTTCACCCTGGCATTGTTGAAAACATTATTGAACCTTGCATCTACTGCCGGATATTCAAATGCGTGTATTCCATAAACCTTGTCAAATGGAATACCCCCCTCAAGTACTGAATCTTTTAGTTTAGACCTGGGTTCATAAACATAGGAAATAACATAAGTATACTATTCTATACATTCTAGATATTCGAGAATCGGGGTGTCTTAAGGATTGAGGTATATATTAAACCCAACGTCACACTCATTTGTACCTTTTAAGTTACGGATTCCTATCATTTTTTTCTTTTTATTTTCAGTTCATCCATACGCGCGTTGATTGTACGTTTACCAAAAAGTATTATATGATAGTCTTGATACCAAATGCTACCAAGAAACTTACCAGCTCTGCATGAAAATATCATCTTGATACAATTCCATGAACGCACCTAAGCACGCCCCATCTTCATTCGGTATAAAGTATTTAGCAACCGGAGCTAGTCCATACACTCGAATTGAGCCCAATTTATTATCCCGTTGAGTACAAGTGACAACGGAATAGCTTGCGAGCAATCTAAGCATTCGGTCAAGCATACCAGGCGCATCCTGATTTAGGATTGATAAACGGGACGCGATTTTGCAAGCCGATTGTCGAGCATCTGGCCCCGCCTCGGCTATTGTTTTTAGGACCTTGAGCTTAATTGCATGGAGCAATACCATGGTTAATGATGTGGAGGTAACTAGTTGCATTGCATATGTGAAGTGATTTTCACTTGAACCCATTTTCACACACAAGCTAAGTAATTCCCTTCTTTGGTCGATAGTCTTATATATATATTAACACTTCAATAAATAACTTCTAAAATGCATCGCAACAAGCAAGACCTATGTAGCTGTATATACAAAAATAAATGATTCTTACTTCTAACGCGCGGCATGGAAATAAATTGGCAGCACTCTTTTGACCACTAACTCGCTCCCAGGGACGGACCTACATTGGTGCCGGGCGTGGCACGGGATGCACCCGATTTTAGCTCACGAAATGCAAAAAAATTTCAAAAACTGTTATTCATTGGTATATATTCAACCCCCGGTAAATTTTTTTGCTACTTTTGTATTTTATTTTGTAACTTTAATTAGTCTAACAGTTCTTTTGTACAACATCTCAAAATTTTTGGGTCCGTCTCTGCTAGTCGATCCACATAAATATATTTGGGCAATGCATATTTGCACGCCAACCACATTTATAGCATGGGCACCATTTAATTGACATGTAAGGTGCCATCATTTTCTCTCCTCGACCACCTAAACCTATCTAAGAGCATGGGTATGGTCGCTTGAGAGTAGGTGAAAAGAATAAACATATAAAATACAGATCACCAGAGTGGTTCACTGATGGAGAGAAGCGGACTAACCATATCCCACAAGTGTTCCCTTGAGCGGGGAATCAAACGCTCGAAAAGGGGATCAGACGCGCCACACGTGAGGCGGGGTAATAATCAAGCGATGCTCCCATGGTCCACTCCCTACAACTATCATTGTTAGGATGTATTTGGTCCCTCTCAATTGGACTGTTAGGATGTATTTGGTCCCTACAACTATCATTGTTAGGATGTATTTGGTTGAACTGATTGTGATGAATGTCGTCGCCCAACCACAACAGGTATGTGGCATTAGGACTACTTTTGTAAAGCTGATTTGAGCATTTCTCAACCCCCAACTGTTAAGAAATGGCAAAATTGGTGGTCAAGCGGTTGAGAACTAGTCTCAACAAGTAGGTTTTTGGTAAGGACCGCACTGGTTGTGTTAACCTGAAACACTAGCTCTTGTCCGAATTCGTTCTATAGGTTAGAGTTTAAGATTTCATCAGCGTACGATGAAATCAATGTTGATACATTATTAATCAAATAGAAAGTGTTGATATAAACGATCAACAACTTTGTTCTAGAGCAGAATAACAAAGATATTGAATGCAGTGAAATTTCTGCATAAAATTCAAAACCAAAAAGGCTTTTTACTTTTTTTTTGCATAAAACTCAGCAACCAAAATGCCAATTTTCTGCATAAAATAACAGCAACCAAAAAGGATTTTTTTCCATAAAATTCAGCAACCAAAATGGCCTTTATGCATAAAATTAAGCAACCAAAAGGCCTATCTCCAGAAAAAAAAAAAAAAAAAAAAAAAAAAAAAAAAATCAACTTACAAACACCTTTTTAAAATAACATTTTCAACAATTATTTGAGCACCCAAACAACCTTTTAAATTACTTTTCTGCATAACAATTGAACAACCAACCACCCTTTTAACATCACTTTTCTGCACAATTGTTTTAGCACCCAAACAACTTTTTGAGACATTTTTGTTGGCACAAAACATAAGCAGCCAAACACCCTTTTAAATCACTTTTCTGAATAACAATTCAGCAATTAGCATATGTGCAAGATTAATTTATAGGTGTTGTACAGAAATACTTTTAAAGGCATGTTTGGCCAAAAGAGTCTTTAATGGGGTGTTTGGACAAAAGCTATTGTAGGGTTGTATGAATGTATTCTGTGTCATGAGTTGTTCGGACAAAAGACACAAATGTGAAACTAAATACTTGACAAAGGCTTAACCGCTTAGAAAATTTGGTTAAAAAGGAGTTTTCACTAACTTTGGACATAGAAAATCATTAGTAAATAGAATTATTATGATTAAGGCCTTATTTGATTGCGCCATCCTTTGTGGGAGCTTCGTATCGACAATTTTATGTCCAAAACAGAGTTAGTATGAATGAGATATCGAGTTTCGAAAAAAAGTCTTTGAAATGGATCTTAAGGAGGTAAAAATAGTTGAAGTTATGTTGTGACTTATGTTTTCAAAAACTTCATAACAATAAAAAAATGATTCAATATCATAAAACATTACACCAGTTACAACATGAATTTGTATAAATTCAATGCAATCCCAACAATTTCACGATTAAAAAAAAAAAGAAAAAACTTCATAGCTTTTTTTCTCTCACAACCTACTCACAATAATTCCAGAAAAAAATTAGGGCAAGTTGTCATCTCCGGCAATACACATTGCGTTCGTTGTACCCTGGAAAATAGCTGTTGTTGAAATAGTACACGTAAACTGTATTAAGGGAATCGTCTTTTCGGTCTTCTTTGTTGATTGTCTCTGTTTAGAACTTAGTTAGGTTCATCACATATTTACTTTTAAATGTATTGTAGTTTTCTTCGATATTTCAGATTAAATTATATGAGTGAGGTTACACATCCCAACCATTGATTCAAATTTAATCAATGGCTGAGATTAAAACACACTATCCACTAAAATAAAGCGGAGGGGTATAATCGTCAAATCACAACAAAGACTAAAACGCGCCTCTCTCTTTATTTTTCACATTCACTGCACCTACCAAACACACACTAAAAACACACACTACTCACACATTTTCACCGATAAAAAAACCACCGCAAAAAACAACAAAAACTATCAAAATCACCGGAGAAGATGGAAGATACCGACGCTCAAACAATCACATTAAAAGAACCGAGAAAAAAATGAAGTGCGAGCAAACAACCGCCAAAACCGGTCAAAACCGCCAAAACCGGTTTCGTGTATAATCTTACACTCTAAACAACTATTTCAATATCTACAATCATTTATAATTATATGATGTTTTTAACTGCTTATAGCGATTATGATGAAGAAATGTGCAAATAGTTAGGTTTTAAGTTTAGAAGCTAGGTTCATGAGATTAGATCATTTATAGATTTTTGTTATGATTAGAGTTAAGTTTTACAGCTTAGAAGCTAGATTTGCGAGATTAGAAGTGTTTATCTTCGACTTTGGCTTCGCCAAAGACATCTTATGCGGCTAAACCTTTGGCTCACCGTGGAAGCTTTGACGAATGCAAAAGGCTTCAACAAAACATTCACGGCAGTAAGTAAAAGGATTAGTCATGAGAAGATGCCTTTGGCGGCAGGCATCTTCGCGGGCTAATCCTTTCACCGGCCTGCGGAAGGTGCCTTTGGCCGCCAAAGGCATCTTATGCGGCTAAACCTTCGCTCACCGTGGAAGCTTTGACAAATGCAAAGGCTTCAACAAAGCATTCGCAGCAGGCAAGGCATCTTATCGCGCTAATCCTTTGGCTCATCCGCGAAGGTGCGTTGGCTCGCAAAGCATCTTATGCGGCTAAACCTTTGGCTCACCATGAAGGCGCTTTGTCAAAATGTTAAAGCATCTTAGGCGGTTAAACCTTTGGCTTAGCTACTGAACATGCCTTGGCTCGGTCAGGCATCTTATGTGGCTAAGCCTTTTAGCCGCATCTTATGCTTAGCCACATAAGATGCTTTAGCATTTAACAAAGGAATAGGTCGTGAATGATGCACAAAATGCTTTGTGGGGATATATGATAACTTAAAATAATTTAAATCTGTTTTTTATTCTATATCAAATATGATATAACAAACATTTGCTTTTAAATAGCCTTTTAAATATGTGATAACTTAAAATTTCCTTAGAAACAAAGGATTTGGCTTAGATACTGTGCATAGCCTTTGAAACAACTTTAAATCATTAACATTTGCTTAGCCACGTGCATAGCATTCAACATTTCAACACAAATATATGTTTGTAATAT
This sequence comes from Chrysanthemum lavandulifolium, assembly GCA_022545495.1. Taxonomy (NCBI): domain Eukaryota; kingdom Viridiplantae; phylum Streptophyta; class Magnoliopsida; order Asterales; family Asteraceae; genus Chrysanthemum; species Chrysanthemum lavandulifolium. Next base: position 56,924,247 of record CM040244.1, on the reverse strand, counting down.
ATTTTGTAGCTACCAAAATTTTATGTTAAATATCATGTAAAACCCTAAAAATCTAAAATGTGTGAAAAGACCATTTTACCTCTCACATTTAATATTTATAAATGCGAAATACGCCAAGCTCATTGAATACATTTCTAACCTAACTTGTAAATAATTATCAATCTAATATTCAAGATAAATGAAATTGACTTACACTTATGATAAAACATATATCACATGACTTAGAGTACATGGGCCGAAAATTTCATGCCATAACACTTAAATCTAAGGCCCATCATGTTGAAATTGGAAAGTATATTTTTCTCTGTGAATCCTCTGCTTACTCGGCCAAACTAACGCACCATTCAATTCCATTAAATCCCATTTAATTCTCATTTACTTACCTATTACTTCACATATTCAAAATATACTCATAAAACCCTAGAAGCGGTGTGTTCTCTTTCCTCCACCAAACCCTAAACATCCACAAAACATATTCGACCTCATCTCCGTGGATCAAGAAGACGAAGGGTAGCATCCTCGGTGATCATTGGAAGAGTGTAGCAGCCTTGTTTGATTCTCGTGATTGTCCTTGTTTTGTGTCTCGTTATTCCACCCATAAGGTAACCAAGCATCCTTTCTTTTCGTCGAAAACCGCTTGTAAATAAATATATACTACAAGGAGTCATGAAAGTTGTGTATATCTGATGGCATATATGAGTGTTACGCTTGTATGTATGGTACATCAATTTGTGATCTAAGTGTGTGTCAATGCATGTGTTATCAAAAAAGCCTCGATCCATAATTTAAAATCATGCAAAATCATGTGTTAAGTTAAGGAATCTATTATATATTAATATATAGTATATGTATCTATCATCATAAAGCCATAACCAAGAACCACTAATAATGAGGAATTCATAACTTATCATTTAGAACATGTTTTATATGGATCGACCATGAATTGCATGCATATTATCATTTATGTCAAAATTAAATAAATTTGAAGATGGTTTCGAATGTATAGAATAGGCATGTACATGTTTGTACATTAAGGTTAATCAAGATGAAACTTTGCATTCATGAATAACGAGACGTAATAGTTTGGCCTTCATAAACATAGTTGCTACTATATGATTATTGTTAAGTATCGACTAGCCGATTTCGAATCTTTAAATAGTTCACTTGATGTAAAGGGTGTCTTGTGTGTGTTCATAGTGTCGAATGAGATGGGTAAAACAAGTTTTGAAAACATGTCGAGATAAGTGAGTCGGGTGTTAGTCGTAAGATATGATTAATTGGTCGTAAATGTTAATTGTATGGACCGCGAGCGAGCTTAAAGTTGGTCGATCCTAATTTTAAAACTTGGTTCTTTCCTTTTATATTAAACGTATGCATGGAAGTTGGAAATTAAAATGAGAAACTTTAAGGTTTAATTACTTTTAAACCCTACCCTTTAAGATATTTACAATATAAACCATATACTTTGAATTATGATCATATAAAGCCCTCAAATAGATTAATTATCATATTAAACCTTTAAATATACCATTTATCATTTGTAACCCTAAGTTTGGCTAATTAATGATTTTACCCTAAAGTATTTAAATTAGTCCATTTCTAAAAAATGAGAATACGCTTAATAACTCTAAAATATTAGTACGATTCATATAAGCAATAAATCGTTATGACTTAAATGAGCTAATAAGTATTAAACAAATCGTAATCCGTGTAGATTCGTTGAAGGAGACGTGACGTTGTGTCTTCGTGTTCATTCATTCGCCCTGCTTTCCCTTCATTGGCGTTAAGGTACGATATTCTATCCCTTTCGAGGGGTTTCTCATGATTCTTTTACATCTTCGATATTGGTTTTGAACTGTTATCCTTTGCTCGAGCCTTTTATAAAGGTTTCCTATAACTTTGCTATGTTCCTTTGATTGGATCTCCTATGTGAACTGTTTGATTTTGAACCTTTGATTATGAACCTTCGATTATGAGCCTTTGATATGAACTTGTGATATGTACCTCGATATGGACTTATGATATGGACTTTGATATGAACCTTTGTTATGAACCCTTATGATATGATTATGCTTTGACCCTTCCGCTTGATACCGAGCCAAATATGTTTCCTAGCCATGAAGGTAACATGGCCGTGTCATTGATGCACCAATGGCATGACTCTAGTGTGGTTGAGTGATGTTCCACACCGTCCCTTTCTCATTATCGATTATGAGCTCGATATATATTGTATGGCCACTATTTGTCTGCAGGGCGTATGGATGCATCATAGATTTGTTCTCATATCCGATATGTTGTGATATGATTTGTCCGGTGAATGATGTCGTGTAATACGCGTCTTCACAACTGGGAGCTAGCTACTCCATTGGTTACCGAGGTCTCCCTCCTATTGGTTTGGTATTCCGAGGTCACCCTCCGAATACAATGGCTACTTATGATATGATATGATACGATATGATATGTTTCCGGCTCGTGGTAGATTTCGACAACCCTTACACTTTTGATATACCTATATTGTACCTTGTATTTTCCAATACACCATACTCAGATTATCTGCTCATTACTCAAGACTTTATATGACGCACCATACTACCAAGAGATATATATGTATTCTATTGCTTTGATCTGTCACACTCTCATTCCGTTGCTTCAGACTATCATTCCATTCACGTACCGGGTTATTATATGTTTATTGAATTTGATTATGCTATTCATGTTTATGTGACTACTGATTACCCTGCTATGATATGATTAATATGCGGTTATTTGAGTTACCTATTGTCATCTGACGATATGTGATCTCACTGTTATGTGACCCTCTGAATTGTTTGGTGACCATGCTAATGTGTAATCGATAATTTTGTCTGTTCATTATATATACTTCGTTCGGTTAATCTCATGGACTTTGACCATCCGTTGTATCCTTATCTGCTTATTGTTGACCTGCCATGTTTACATACATCTATGCTACGGATTGATTTGGGTAAATGGTTCAACTTATGATGTTTGGCTTATTAACTTGTTTAATTGCCTTGCTATTTCTCTAATTCATTCAATTATAATGCTCATATTGTATTCCTACTTGTTATGTGTGACTCATGTTTTGACCGTTGTTAGTACTCATTTGTTATGATACTTGTTATGTTTTCATCTAAGGCTTTTTAATGCATGCGATTGCCATGCTCACTTCCTAATTAATTGCTTCCGCTTGCTTTTAGTTTTCCGTTGGCTTATTTATATTCGATTTCACGATCCGAATGCGTGCTATTCTTATGTTGAGTGGATGCGACGTCCGGTATTCTTGATTTGGTTTCGGTGCTTGTATGTCCGCTTGCTTATATGTGATTATATATATGTCATGGATGCGTTGCTTGCGTGTTCTCCTTGATCGTTGTTCTTCTTTGGATATCTCAGATAATTGTGTTCTCGCAGATCCTCATTGACTCATTGTTTCCTTTCCGCTGCAACCTTGCTATTGTTCCTTTGTTTCATTTCGTATTTGACTTTTGTTTAGCTTTCGCTTTGTTATATCTCGCTCACGGGCTTTTAAGCTCACCGCATTTCTTTTCCCTGGCGGGTTTTAGGTTTGAAGATGGGCTTCAATGGGTGAGAGTTAGAGTATCTTAGTGGACCAACCCTAGTACCATAGTACTTTGGGACTTATTTTGAAGAACTTTGTTTTAGGATTTTATTTCATTTTGATATTGTATTTTCTTTATTAGTCAATTGTGTATATGTTTTGATACCTCATTTTTAAGGTTTCCGTTTGTAAATATTTTATTTGTATGTTCTGATATGACACCAGAATGTGACACTTCTACCCTTGTCGGGTTGGGGTGTTACATATCACATATGATATAATAAAAGATGTATTCAACTTTGTGAATTGACTAGGGTGCATATAAGCAAAGGCTTCAGCAAAGGCTTAGCCACAGGTTTGCCGAAGGCTATGCCTGTGGCTAAGAATTTGACAAAAATGAAAAATTATTCAGTAGCTAAAAAAAAATTTATGTTGAATATCAAATATGATATTATAAAGAATTTTGGTAATATACAGGCATAGCCTCTAAATTTGCAAAAAAAGATATGACTGCACCTAATCCTTTGAGTAAACCGCCGATATTAAGTAATTGTTCATTGTTGATGATGTAGGAGATAAAGAAATTGATGACGGAGAAGATGATGTAGGGCATCTAATCTCTAAATTGCCACTACTAAAAACAATCTGAGAGAAAAGTTCGCTAAAGGTACATATCATGTTATTAAAGAAACACGTTATGTAATCGAGAATATTTCAATTACTAAATCACAAATGATATAATATAAATTTGTTTTGCGATAAAGCAAAAACAAGAGCTCAAAGATTGAATGAAATACATAGAAATGCTAAGAAGAGAAGAGCGAGCTAGAAAAGCAAAAGAAGAATGAAGCGATAAGAAAAAACTAAAATCAAGAAGAAAAAGACACTTCAAAGAAAGAAACAAATGAAACGTCCACGTAAAAGAAAAGCATCAAGAACGCAGTACTCCAAAAAGATTTACTAGAGGTGATGCTACGAGAATTGAAGAGGAAAAGATGTCGATAAAAGTCATGATGAGGATATCGAGACAAGAGAAGAGACTAAAGTGGAAGATCTTGAAGAGGAAATCGAAGAAGAGAATGATCAACAATTGGTTGTAAAAGAAACCAAAAAGAGAAAGAAGGAAATAGTTGTTGAGAAGGAGGTTGAAGATAAGGAAGATAAAAAGAAGCTTAAGGTGAAAAAGGACAAAGCAAAAACAAAAAATTACCCAACATGTACAACAAGGTCATCACCAAAACCTCTCTATGAAGCAATGATCGGTTTATCAAATGAGAGAAAGAAATGCTTGAAAGAGATGGGATTTGAGAGGTTCATAAACTTCCCTATTGTTGAACTTCCAGCTGCATTGGCGTACCATGTAATCGATAAATTCCATCCACCTAGCATGGAATTGAGATTACAAAAAGGTTCAATAAAGGTAACAAGGCAAAAAATTCATGATATGCTAGGTGTGCCGATGGGGACAAGAAAGCTGGAAGATCTGGAGGAAAGATTTGATGATGACGATTTCGTTAGAAAATGGGAAGAACAGTATGCTCATCTTGCACGAATTACACCACATGTCAGTAGCCTTCGAGATATCGAGCACAACCAAGCGATTTCATGTTCAAGATGAATTTCTTAACTTTGTTTGCAAGCACCATGGGCACTTTGGAGAGTGCAGAAAAGTGCCCACAAAAATCCTCGCACGTGAATCGAAGATGATGATATCTCGATATCGATTGGTGCGACTACATAATGGAATGCTTGCGATCAAGAAGCTAAACCGGGCCCAAGTCAAGTCGGTACCAACTTCTATTATGGTCCTCTAACATTCTTATGTGTAAGTTATTTTCCATTAAACTTATCAACTATGATTCACTCATATAAAAATTATCTAACAAAATTTTAATTGTATTTTGTGTATAAAAGCTACTATACTTGACTCAACAAACTACCCGAAGCTTCCAAGTTATCGTCACCGCCAACCCTCGGTTGAAACACTCCAACAATGAGGAAAAGAATAAACATGGAAATGAGAGACGGTTGCTTGGGGACGTTAGAGCATCACGAGAGTATGATCCTCGATGGGGAGCAAACCGGCTGAATTTGTACAAGGGAGCAGACATATACTATGAACCGTTGCCTCCCAAAAAGCCAGTGGAAAGAGAGGTAATATTATTGAATTCATTTATAAAAATGTTGTTATAAAAAAGTATGTTATGATATATTTTACTTATTATTAAAAAAGCATGTTTAAAAGAGTTAACAGAAAACAAAACCTTAAGCTTAGGCGCAAGCATAGCCTACGGCTTTAGCCGAAGGCTATGCCAGCGACTAAGCCTTCAACAGGCTAACATTCAGCTGTGCTTGCAAAAATATCATATATGATAAAACACTAAGATGAATATCACATGTGATATTAGTGTTAAATAATATATGATATGTAATATCATATGTGATATTACACTAATATCACATATGATATTACATATCATATATGATATTTTAAAAAATCATATATGATTTTGCATATACAATAAAAAACTAAACTGAAATACTTACTTTACAGGAGTTTTATGAAAAAATTGATGAGAAATTTGAAATAGTCTCAAAAGAAAAGATAGAGTTGGTTGAGACAATGAGAGAGGGATTGAAGAAGTTCAGGGGGACAAGGTGATGTTGACCTTGTGCAAGAAGTACAAGAGAATTTTCAACAAGATCGATTTCGATATAGAAAGTGAGGTGAGGATAGTGATAGTGAGGCCGAGGATCAAGAAAAAACAAATGAAGGAAAAATGTAGTTGAAAAAAAGAATGAAAGTGAGAGCGAAAGTGAGGATGAGGAACAAGAAGAAACAAATGAAGAAGAGAATATAGTTGAAAAAGAGAATGAAAGTGAACAGGAGAATGAAACAGAATGTAGTTGAAAAGGAGGGTGAGAGCAAAGATGAAAACAAAACTGAGAAAGAAACAAAACGGAGAAAGAATGAGAAGTTGTAGTAGTGAAGGTGAGTGTGAAGGAAAACCAAACTGAAGTTCCAGTAACGAAGGTGAGTGAGAGTGAGAAGGATCAACAAACTGAAGTTCAAGTAGCAAAGGTGAGTGAGAAGGAAAACCCGATTGAAGTTGCAAAGGAAGTAGGAACACCAACTGTGGAGGTAGCACCGGGTTATAAGGTGAGAGTAGCAACACCAGATGATTTTTGGAATGAAGAAAACATTGATAATCTCGTGAGTCAAGCAGAACACCAATATGAAAAGCTTCGTGGGAAAAAAGATAAGAGTGATAAAAAGAGATTGCTGGACAACCGAGATGATGAGTGACCCAAAAGAGATTCATGGGGCAACAGAGATGAGTGGTCCAAAAGAAATGACAAGAGGAATAATAAGAAAATCAATGACGCCACCATCTGAGAAAATGACAAGAGGAAAGATAAGAAAATCAATGACGCCACCATCTTTCAGTCTTGGTATAAGCCCAATGGCAACAGAAGTTGTTGTTGAGACTGAAACAGCATCAAAACTGGAAGAAAAGACAGAAAAAATGGTGAGAGACTGATGCCGAGACTGAAACAGAATCAAAACAAGAAGAACAACATCTAGCAAAAAGAGTCAAAAAACCGTCACGTTTTCTGGTATCACCATATATGAACAGAAAAACTGTAATCCACACTCCACCACAATCAGATGAAGTGATGATAACGGACGCGCTATTTTCAATGGAAGGAAATCCAGTGTAAGTCTGCTATTTCTTATTTAAACTCATACAAAAAATAATAATATTGTGATAATAATATGCATATGATTTAAATTTTCAGAGTGACTTTGTCTTTGAACCAAGCATGAAGGAGCCCCTACCATAAGGGACAACATGCAAACACCGGCACCAAAATTGAAGGTCGAAGCTAGTGTTATTGACAACTTTGCTTCGCTTTGAACTATGAAGAAATGGTGACCAATAGTGGAAGCAAGATGAAGTATTACTTTCACAGTGAATGTTGGTAAGTAGATAAACATTTAGAAACTAATTACTAACTGCTTGTTAACAATTATATGATATTGTTGATTTTGACAATGACAAGCTAAATGGTAGAGTTACCAAAGAAAGATGAAGCTAAGCAATATAAAGCTTTCCTTGATTGCATGACAAGCGAGTTTGAAGAAAACCCAAATGACATGTCATTGCAACATGTAGAAATGGTAACAACTTATTTTACTTATTATGAAGAAAGAGATTCGACTTTTATTTGAGTTAAAATGAATATAATTTTCTTTCAATTTCTACAGGAATTCTTCCCAGTAATCTAGCCAAAGGAACTTCAGCGATCATTGACAACTCCAACTCTGGGCAGACATATGATACCAAATACAAGAAAGAATGTGATGTTTTGGTAAGTCACTCAAACTAGGCATGGAAAGAACATAAATTGCATTTAATATTAGAAACTATAATATGACAGTAAAATATCATATATGATATAATTGTCTTTAATATTACAAACTAAAATATGGTAGTAAAATATCATATATGATAAAACACTAGCAACTAAATTGATTCTTTGTTTGAAATATCGGATATGATAAACCACTAGTAAGTAAATTGAATCTTTTGTTTGTGCAGAAAAGAGTGTTTTCACAGTATTTGGAGTCATTCAACCATCCAAAAGCAAAGCAGATAAAGAAAAACAAGACAACAGTCATGAAGCTCAAATGGGCAACAAAACAAAATGTGATTGATTGCGGGGTTTTTGTTATGATGCACATGGAGATGTACAACGGTGAAGCGACAAAGAACTGGGAGCTCAACTTTCCAATCAAGAAGGCCAAGAAATGGCAATAATCAAGCGAGAGTAAAGTATGCAACCAAAATGTTAACGCATGAAATTAACAATAACAGAACAAATCGGTGAGGAAGCACATGCGTTTGCAAGGGAGCATACAGACAAAGCCATGAAACAAATCTACATAAAGGAGCAGATAGACAAGAAGAAGAAGGAACAAGATGTAACCCGTGTTGCCAGTGCAATTTGAAGGAAAAAGTTGCTAGTAGATAGTTGATAGATGATAGGAGTCGATTTAATAGATGGGAAGTCACTCTTTTGGGGTAAAGGTGGTGATACTGCTTAGAAACTTACTCGATTAGTTAAATTTAGGATAGCGTATGCCATTTAGAATGGTTAGAACAATATGTTATGTCTTATGGTACAATGTCACAATGTTATGTCGACGCTACAATGTCGTAACTAGTATTACACTTCCATCCGAAATGGTTATCTAATGAATATGGCGGCACATCTGCGGATGTGATTTTGGATTATATGTCTTTGTTGTACAAGTTTTTCTACACAAACCGATATATTCGATAAAATGATGTTGCTAACCAACTCCGCTTTTATAACACAATTTGAAAACATATGATATGAGATCGATCAACAAATGTGCTAATAGTGGTATCACATATGATTTTGTATGTATATCAAATATGATATATAACAAAAAAAATCAATTGTGATTTTGTATGTATATCAAATATGATATATAACAGAAAAACAAACTAGATAAATCAAATGTGATAATTCACTTAACACAAAGAGAAGATAAATCACTTAACACCAAAAAAAATCAAAATCCATTTCATAAAACAAAATCTGTAAACAATCAAAGAAGATTCAAAGTACCTCAATCACAAATTCTTATTTGGACAAAAACAGTAAAAGGATTTATCATGTAGCTTCAGATTGAGCTAAATCATCTTGTACTCTATACTTATTTGGACATGTCCTCTTGTTGTGGCCATCTTTAGCTCCACATATTGAACATGCATTCCTATTAACTGAACTCTCATCAATAGCTTGCTCTTTTCCACCTTTTATACGTGACTTTTCACGTCCATTGGGCTTACTGACCACGGATTCTTAATAAAGAACTACGGGAGGCTTTGGCACTCGATAAGCTCTTCAAGATTATCAAGCTTGTCCTTTGATGGAGGATTTGGGCAATCGCCAACATCTAACTTTAGCAACTTCAACTTCTCAATAAAAGCAATAACCTTGCCTCGCCTTTACTCAATATATGCACACAATGATCAACAATAAGTAGCCTCGCTTGCATAATTCTCAACAATCTCATTCTTCTCACCATACTGCTCCTTTATTTGGAATCATTTCAACATTCGCATTCTTAAAAACACAAAAATGTGTCTACACAATATTCCAACTCTAACAAAAGTCGACAGAACAAACAATCGATCCATCTTCTATGTTTCGCAAAACTCCATGCAAAAAAAAACAATACATAGTCAAATATCATATATGATAGATCATATGTGATACATCATTTGATATATCATATATGATATATCACATATGATATATCATATGATATATCACCTATGATATATCAAAATTATAAAAGTATAAAAATTAACACTAAAAAAAAGCTTTAAAAGACCATCCAAAAAACTGGTTAAGAAACTAACAAATCTTATACAGTCCATCTTCTCTGTGAAACAAATTAATCGGCTCCCCTTCTTCTTCATTTTTATCATTAGCATCACCTTTTTCTTTAATTTCTTTTTCTTAGCTTTCTTCTTCTCCATTAATTCATCAACAAACTTTTCTCTTTAATAATGCACACCTCGCATCCTTCAACCAAACTTTTGGTATCTATTTGGCAAAACCATGTCCCAACAAATATTTCACTTGAACCAATTCGAAAGGGAGGAGTATAAACCTTTGAAGCATGACGCTCAATCGTAAGATAGGTTCTAAGTGTAGGAACATAATCAATCGACTTATGATCTAACCTCTCTTGTATATGCCTCTGCTTTTCCATTGCCGCCTCAAAACAATTCATAAAATTCTTGAGAGTCGAACTGAATTAGTAAAATGCGAGAAAAGGAATTCTCACTCTGCACCTAGAAGTTGTCCTCATCAAACCACACAAAGGAGAGTCCACAAAAAATCAGAATCCAACAAGAACGTATGAAACATCTTTGTTAACCACTTATGATTATGCAAATTAAACTCATCTAATAACTTTCCCATTGATACTCAAACTCATCAGACCAATATACATATTCCACACAATTTGATTGAATTTCCTTTAAAGTCCGTGTGATCATAAATTTTGAGCATATCTCGCAAACAAATATCACATATGATTTAACAAATGATTTACCAAATGAAAAAGTATGAAATATCACATATGATAAATCATTAGAAACTACAAGAAAGCAAATAAAATACAAGAAAGCACATAAAGTATCACATATGATATAACAAAAGAAAATACAAGAAAGCACATAATATACCTTTCCAGAAGCTTTTGTGTAATATGCCACATGCACAATCGTGTTTCGATCCAAGAAATTCTTGTTCAATCGCTTTTCTCATAGCCCCGTCTCCGATCGTTGACAACGATACTAGGAGCTTTACCAAAAGCTTTTATAAATGCTTTGAGCAACCAAATATAAGAGTTTGCGCTTTCATTCTTCAAGAAGCCTCGCAACAACCGTGAACACACTTCCTATGATTATCAATTGTCGTAAAAGGAACAAACATCATTTTGTACCGAAAAACAAAACACAAAAATAGTTAAAAAACAAAACGAAGACAAAATACAAGTAATACAATAAAGTATGATATATATCACTCAAACACTTACTTATTTGTCCCAGACGTAGCATCAAAAGAGACAATGTCACAAAACTCTTTGTGATTGTACTTGAAACTTCATCACCTAAAATTGCGAAAGTTCAAGATTCTCAACCAAGTAATCAAACGAAAAATCTGGAACATGCTTTTGTCTATTTTCCATCTTAGCTATAAGCATCTGCGCATCACTATCGGCTATATAACAATTCACACTCCTAAAAAGTTCTTAAAGTCAACAGATTGTACCATGAACAAGCAACACGATCCCTTCGCACACCAACAAGTGATGAGCTCGTTGCACCTATATTCACGCCGCAGCTTTAATAATAAACAATCGTCAAAGATATGTTAACCGCCTTTCGGTCTTTGACAAATGCTTATATTCTTTACGCTCAAGCTCATGGTTATGTATACTATCAAAAACAACAACTTATACTTTGTAGAACCATGAATCAACTCAAACATCACACGTGCTTTGCAACCTCGTGATATGCGAGTTCGAACTTCTCTCCGCTTGTCACTATTCTCTAAATCTAGTGTGTCTACATGAATTCCTTAGACAACCTTCCCTATTACACACTAGATACTTTTGCTTAACAATACCGCTCCTCAACCTTTTCGACATGATTTCCTAACCACAAACTCGCTTTTGAAGCATATTTCATATACGCACTAATGCACTCATCAACCTAATTAAAACATTGCCTTAGCTAGTAAAACGTCGACGTAAACTTTAGGAATATAATAAACCGCTCCACCGTGAGTATCAAAATTAGAGTGACTAGAGAATGATTCAGAGTTTTCAAAGCATTCGCTTATGAAAAACAAAAAGTACAAAATAAAAACATCGATCAAGTAAAATGAAATAAACAAAAACAAGTTCTTATGATCACATATGATATAACACATGTCAGATGTAATGATATATATCACATGTGATATCACATGTAATATCATATGTGATATCAATGTGATATCACATGTGATATCACATGTGATATATCATGTATCACATGTGATACCACATATGATATCAAATGTGATGCAAAATAAAATGTGCTTATCAAAACATAACTAATAGCTTATTCAAAAAGCTTAAACTACTTAATTCAATCAAAGCGTAAACTAATAGCTTATTCAAAGCTTAATATGCTTAATTCATCAAAAACTAATTAACAGCTTAATTTGAATCTAAACATAACTAATCGCTTATTCAGAGCATTAAAATGATTAACACCTTATCCATCTCCTACACGTAACACTAAACTAACGGTTTAGATCAATCTAAAGCTAAATAATAGCTTATTCACGCCTTTAAACTAACTTAAACTCGCTTAATTCAATCTAAAACTAGATTAAAACCGCTAATTCAATATTAACCTAACTAAATAGCTTATTCACATATTAAAACCATTATTCAAACGTAAAAACACAATGAAAACAAAATTAAACACATCTTACTCTTAATAGTCATGGATTCATCACCGTGTTCATAAGCTACAATCTCCTCCGTATACTTAGCGTAAACATCATCACTAACAACAATATCTTCATTCAGATTCGCCAACAACGACGCTTTCGCTATAGAAGAAGAACGATTAGAAGAAGAAGGATCAGATTCAGTTGCAGATTCAGTTATAGAAGAAGAACGATCAGAAGAAACTGAAGAATTTGGAATCGAATCCATGAAAGAATCGTTTAATTTATAACGAATTAGGGTTACCTGATGAAGAAGATGAAAAAAACGAGAGAATAGAGAGAAACACACACTTTGTGTGTGTGAAAATTAAAGAGCGTTTAATTGAAAGAAAAGATAAAAAATTCTTTTTATATTGACTAAAATGCCCCTGCAGTGTAAAAATCAGATTTAATCTAAGCCATTAAATCAAAATGAATGAAAAGTGAGGATTAGTCCCTTAGTATGTAGATAAAGTTTTGTCCCTAAATAATCTTTTATCAAATTATATATAAACGGTATCATTTACAAGTGTAAATATATAGATTTGCTCCACTACGGTAGATATATAGATTCGCTCCTCACTCTAGGTCGGCCACATAAAATTTGCCCCACGTTACTTATGGTCATACATTTATCAAGAAGTAACTGTTTAAAGAAACTCACGTTTATGGCTATCTCCAATATTCTTTAACATTTTTTTTTATTTCCAAATATATCAAACTAACATTTTTTTCAATACTATGTATGGTAATGACATATGTTTCAAAACAAATACCATGTATGGTTAAACAACATTTTTTTGTATTTCCAAATATGTCGAAAAACCCGACCCGACCAGGAAAAAAAGCTAATCGAGTTTTTTATTTATTAATTTGTGCACACCATGTAAGGGATTCCTAGATCCGCCATTGACTGAGGGAGACCCATATTCGTTATTTGGTTCAATAGACCCAAATACAAAGAATTTACATAATAAGATAGTTTTATTTGTAAAATTCCATGATCCAAAGGTTGCAAACGGCGTTGTTTTCTAATCCTGCGAATCCAGCATCTTTGGCCAATGCCAAAACTCTTCATCTGTGCGCTCCTTTCCCCGGGGCATGTTGTCATAATCATTGTGTCCATATGGGTTGTCACTTTACAGAAGAGCTTGTGTCCGATAGAAAAGGAAGAACCGCCTACTACAATAACCATTCCGTCATGTGGCAAAGCTTTGTAGCAGTTGCTCAACAATTTAACACACTGGACATCACTCCAATCATGTAGTATCCACTGGATTTCAGATTAATCAATCTGTAAGATGTTAAAGTAAACAAACAAAATTAAATTTTGAGCCAAATTACCTTCATAAATATGGCGTCCCCATGAGGAACCTCTTGAAACATATCTCCGCCAATATGATCTATACCTATAAGAATAGTAAATCAAAGTATGAGCTTTTTTTTTATAAATTTTACAGGAGAAGTGATTACAAATATACCGGAATAGACGGGTGCATTTTTTATAACGTGTGGCAAATCGAAGTTAACACCCTTAATGGTTGGATGTTTCGACACAATCATATTCAGATTGATTCCTAGACCGCCTCCAACATCTACTAGCCGTTTGAGGTATTCAAAACCATTGTAGCAATCGAGAATTTCATTGATAACAATTGTAGAATGATTCACCATGGCATTGTTGAAAACGTCATTGAACCGTGCATCTATTGCTGCTAACTCAAATGCGTGTCTTCCATAAACATTGTCAAATGGAAGACCTCCTTCAAGTACTGAATCTTTGAGTTTGGACCTTTGTTTATAAACATAAATATAGCATGAGTAAATGAAAATTGCAAAAAGTTAATTATGTCATAGTCAGTAACATGTTTTTGTGTAATTTTGTGTATAAAACCAAACCAATTTCTAAAACTTACCAACTCTGCATGGAAACATCGTCTTGATACGATTCCATGAACGGACCTAAAGACACCCCATCTTTGTTCCGAATAAAGTACTTGGCAACGGAGCTAGTCCATACACTCGAACCGGCTCAATCCATGCTCCCCTTGAGTGCAAGTGACAATGGAATGGCTTACAGCAATCTAAGCATCCGGTCAAGCATGTCTGGTGCATCCTTATTTGGAATTGACAAATGGGACGCAATCTCATAAGCAGAGAGCCGGGCATCTGGTCCGGCCTCGCTATAGCTTCTAGGACCTTGAGCTTAATAGCATTGACCAAAACCATGGTCAGTGATGACGAGGTAACGAGTTGCATTGCATACGTGAAGTGATCTTCACTTGAATCCATTTTCGCACACTAGTTCTTCTTTGGTTGTTATTACTTTATCATCTCACAATATACCTCGCATTTATAAACGTTTTTTTTTTTTTTTTTTTTTTGGAGGGTCTCATAATTTAAATATTAAAGTTGACAGTCCACATTTCAAATTGCTCATTACGACCCACGGCAAAGTTTACATTTCTGGAGGTTACCCAATTTTATTTATTTATCTATTTTTTTTTAAGCTCGTCTATCTTTTAAAAGTAACTTATAGGCCATCCAAATACATTTTTTTTTCTTTATGCCAACCCAGTTAGAATTTTTGTTGCAATTTAGTGAAATAACAAGAATAATTAAAACTAATCTTAACGTATCATAACAATACGAATATGATTTTAAATATGATTGTCAACTTATTCCCTTATAGTTTTATTTTGATTAAATAAAGATGCACATCAACAAAGGATAAAACTGGTATTGTAATACCTTTTTATCTTTTGAATATGTTAGGGGTAGCCTTATTGTTTTTATTTCATAATTTTCAGCCAAAGCATTGTCGAAATTGGTATAAATGATTGGGCGGCATATAAGTTAGTTTTAAAAAATCGACGGCCTAAATGAGGGCCTCCACATCTATTATCCCATTTTTATATGTAGTTGTAAGTGAGTCATTTTACCTTCTCTTGAGATATTCAGAATTTAAAGTGAAGTGCTAGGTGAAGCTCAAGTTATAAGGCGAGTTATAAGCGTGTCATGTCAACTTTTACCCTATAACATTCTTATAGCAAAAAGGGCAAAGGTCAAAGAAAATAATGTAATAATCAAAGTTTAACGGAATTCTTAGAGGACTTAAAATAGGTCCAGTAACACTTGTATACATTTAAATTCAAAACAAAATGAATAACTTTTTAAGTAATTTGACTTACCTTCTATTCTTTGATCTTCATTTTTCTTCAACAACAAAAATAAGAGCTATTGAATCTAGCAATGATTTAACAAAAATATACTAGTAACATAATACAATGCTTTTGCATATATTTAGAAAGTCACGTCAGTCTTGTAAATATTTTTCCTCAACACAAGGATTTCGTCAAAAACTCTAGTTGTGTGTGTATGTAATCAGTAAAGTAGTTAATAACAAAGATAACCTGTAATGACGCACGGCATTAATGTGGTAATTAAAGATCATGTGAGCAAACCAAGGAAAACTAGAAACCCTCCAACAACGTACCTCATTAAATGAAATTTATTACTCCCTCCGTCTCAAAATTATTGTCGAGACAAAAACACACACTTTAATAAAGTGGGACCACTATCATTCTCAACCACTCAAATAGAATATTCTCCCCAAATTCTCTTAAACTTACTTAAAATAAACCTGACAATTATTTTGAGACACCCAAAAGGAAATATGGACAATATTTATGAGACGGAGGAGTACAACGTACCCATTTTCCTATTCTTAAAAAATGAGTGTTAAAGGGGTTGTGAATTATGTTTGAAGATAAAGATGAAGATGTATTATAATTGTGGATGTTTTTTTGAATGGTGTTTAAATTGGTGTTGGAGTTGATGGTTGGTAGCCGATAAAAAAATCGCAGTAATTCGGGTTTGAAGATAAGAAAAAATGAAGATCGTAGAACAAAAATGTACTTTAGACAAATCATTTAAAAGTTATTCATTTTAATTTAAAATTAATATACAATTATACTGGACCTTTTTAAAGTTCACTAAGAATTCCAGTACATTTTAATAAATACATTAGTTTTTTTTGGCATTTTCCCTAACGAAAAACCTCAAAAACATTCTATTTTTTAACACTTCTATGACACAACAAAAAAAACACGCGTTACACGAATAAACAAAAAATATATATATAAACCAAAACACCAGACACATGATGCGTTATTCACATAACTTTCGCGCCTATAACTTACCTCTATAACACAATACTCGATGCAGTTTAACCATATTATAAGAACCAAATTTGCCCTATAACATGCGTATAATTGATTCGCTAAGCACGCTTAGGGTTCAAGTTCCACAAAATACACATTTGAGAAAAGATCGAAAATGGTAACGGAAATTGATTATGGGCTAGAACACGTGCGTTTAAGTAAAAGACTTATCTTTCACGGATAATCAGATAAAAACTCATTCTATTATTATTATTTTATGATAAAGGGACACTACTGAGGTGCCCACGTGATGTGATGACAATAAAGATACAACTAAATTATGTGACAAGTAATGTTTCCCGATTCTACGCTTTTCGTGACAATAAAGTTGGCAAACAATATTTTTGGTTGTTCAAAATGATTATGGAATCCTCAGTGTCAGATTAATCGTTGCTTAGAATGCTACAAGGCCACCAACCTTTTCGATTTGTGCAAATCGGTCAAACAAATCGATCAACCATGGTCAACGGCGGTCAATAACGGTCAACGATGGTCAAACTTGCTGGAAACCTGCAAATCTTGTCGAAAATACCCAAAACTCGTCGTAAAATTGTTTTAAAAACTGATACTCACTGTTTATATCTATTCCAAAAAAATTTTTGAGGAAAATCTTGTCGAAAATAATTAAAACTTGCTTGAAATACCTAAAATTTGTTGTAAATGCTAATCCGATTAATCCCGCCTAGACCGACATAAGCTACAAGAGGTCGACCACCCACCACCGATTCGCGATTTTGCAACCTTAGAATCCTATTTCTTTAGTGTTACACCGAGTGAAAAAAATTTGTATCTCAGAATTTTGTTTTGAGATAATTACCTTAAAATGTCACGAAATTATGTTTAGTATATATATTGCTTTAGGCTCTACTAAATTACCGAGCTTTATGATTAATCTTCATGTCCGTGTATCATGTATGGCTCCATTAATCTAGCATTGCTTAGTGTCACTGTTTATAAACTACATAAATGGTCCGTTCAAACTTATACTGGGGCTTTAGTCTCATTCCTCCACACGACTTGATAACGCATTTTCTGCTTAAGCCTTTTGTAAGCGGATCCGCAATATTATCATCACTTCACATTGTTAGTAGTGATAACTTATATTGAGAGTAGTTGTTGTATTGACATGGTATGTCTTGACTCACCTTATACATTTTGATATGAGCTCTTTCAAAACTATATGACTATCACAATGTGTACATTTAGCCGTAACAAGATTAGTCCTCACTGGTGCATCATCTTTTATAGACAATGCGTCTCTTGTAAAATTTGATTATCAGCGATAGATAAGATTCCATTGTGGATCCAACTATATTTTAGGTTTAAAAACCATCCAAGATATAGTGGTCATTTCAAGAATGTATGCATAACCATGCGCTGATTTGCAATCAGACGATCATTAACGCCATTTATAACCTATCAAATACTTTTTAAATTTTACTTTAAACAAAATCTCAACCATCATCCTTAACCACATATTAGTTACCTATAAGTTATGCCTTACATTTTTTCCATTATGAAAAATTAACCATGGTCATTAACCATTCTGACCAAAAATAATTCTTGTGTATTCCAAATAGCAATCCACCTCTATTTTGTATAGATATTGACTGATGTTTGATAATGTACCTTCCGAACAATTCAAAGGTCTCCCATTCGAATTCAATCGGATACTACACTCCGACAGAACCTGGTAAATCTTCGAAAAGCTCTATTGGCGTTAAATCATTTGTGAATGATGGTTGCTACATTAGGAATCGTCAATCGAAGTCTAAACACCCTTCGGGGTGTACTCTTCGAAGATACTAACACTAAGGTTGCATAAGACCAGGTCACACCCACGTCCCTAATCTTTCTCAGGCCTTCCCGCCAAGATACGGAACGTGGGACACTACCTTAGCAGTTACCCAAAAATCACGGTACACCCCCATGATCTCCTGTTCAAGTGCATAGGTCTTCCCAAGCCTTATCCACCACCTATAAATATCTTGGCAGATCATACAGGTTTGATCATGTTCTAAATAAACACATTTCATACTTTAGCACTTATTGCAATCACAAACACATACTTACTCTCACACTGGAGGTTATTCGTAGGGTCCAACCCATGCGCTTCACTTAATGTAGTGTCTTAATTTATGTTGTCACAGGTTACTCGAAGCTTGGAAATTTACCACACCAACCTTTATTCTTCGATCACCATCACAAGGTCTGGTAGTGCATTTTATTGTACGATCAGTAGCGCCATCCGTGAGACCGCTATAATTAATCCCGTTCATTCCGAGTTTGTAACCATTAAACAACATGTGCTACTTTTCCCGCATGGCTAAAGGATGAGAACATACACCACCCCCATGTTTCTCGACCTTAACCCTACTTCATGTTCCAAACGTGGCTGACTTACCACCTATAACCACCTCCACATTTACCGCTAGATCACAACATGAAACCCACTCACTAATCATGCCTCAACTTCGGCTAATCCGAAATCCGTAATTAGCCCCGCTGGGAGGCCAACTTCAAGCCTTGAGTCCTCATGATGGAACGAGGAGCCAAGCACATAATGATATCGAAAGCAGTGGGAATATTCCAGCGAGGAATATGATGAAGAGATAGAAACATAACCTAGACCAATGCGTGCTAACGAAACCACTCCAGTTCTTAATAATGGCTCTTCACACACTTTAAGGTCTATGAGAATGGTAGTAGGGTTCGAAGATGATCGTGACAGGCGTACGAGCAAATACAGAATGGAATTAGGCGAAAGGAGACCGGTGGAGCAAAATAGGAGCAAGAAACTAGATCTATAAAATAGAATTACATAGAAGTGTTACAAGCTTTGATATGATCTGCAATCCATGCTAACCAAATTTAGACATAAATTAAAATTCCCATATGAATTCCAAGAATGAGAAGGAGTCTTGACTTCATCGATAAGGATGTCCAATTTAAACCAACATAGTTTGTTGTCATCCACATATGTGTTTAATTTAAACCATCATAGGTGACCTTCATATATGCAGGAGAGGAAGTCATTGGCACTAATTACACACAAAATGTTTTCGCCATTGTTAACCTCTTTAAAACACCTAAAGAAACCATCATAAAGCAAACATGACGGAAGCACCGTGTCGATTCACTAGTCTTTTGCATTTGAACCCACTAGGTTCACCTCTAAAATCATAGCCGTGAAATCAAAAGTCATTCTGAAATTTAGCACAGAAGATAGTTAACACTATGCGCGTACCCGGTTTCGCTTATAAAGGTGAACTTTATCTCCTCAAACTTAAACTAGGCAAAAACAAACTCTGCACAAGTTTTATATTCGCTAACACTTGTACTATATGCAACGATGCAAAATATTTTGTTGAAACAATTTCTTGGTCAAAATTGGATCGACAAAAACACACAAATTTAGTAATCATGCACAAATGAGTTAGTAGGAAACAAACTCCTTCTATAAACTTAATGCACCAATATTGAAGCAAATAAAGTCCTATTTTAACTAATTCGATCAACTTATAAAGCACCAAACAAATGCATAATTTTCTGCATAAAAATTAAAACCATAAAGGCTTTTTAATTATTTGAGCAACCAAATGCCAACTTTCTCGCATAAAATATCAAGAACCAAAAAGGCACTTTTTCTCAGATACAATTCAAAGAACCATTTTATGAATAAAAAGTTAGCAACCAAAATGCCTATTTTTCGTAAGAGAAAAAATTAAGCAACCAAACACCTTTTTAAAATAAGCTTTTCAACAATTGTTTCAAAGACCAACAACCTTTTAAATTACTTTTCTCGCATAACAATTCAAAGAACTAAACACCTTTTAACATCACTTTTCTCAAGCACAATGTTTTTAGCACCCAAACAACCTTTTCGACTGCGTTTTCTCCCTAAAATAGCATCCAAACACCATTTTAAAATCACTTTTCCGCATAACAATTCATCAATTAACATATGTAATATATATGTGTTTGTACATAAATACTTTCAATGGTCAATTTGGATAGAAAAGTCTTTAATGGACCTGTTTGGACATATTATGTTTTAGGGTTGTTTGGACAAAAGACACATATGTAAAACTAAATACTTGACAAAATACTTAACCACCGAGATATTATCGAATTCGTGAGTTCCTATTAGATCTCATCTCATGGGAATTGTTGGAAATTTTAGTGAAAAAATGAGTTTTCACTAACTTTGAACATAGAAAATTATTATTAAATAGAATAATTATGATTAAGGCCTTATTTGGTTATGCATTCCTTTGTGAGAGCTTCATAACGAGCCTTTATATGTTCAAAACAAAGCTAGTGTGAATGAGATATTGAATTTCAAATAAGTGTATTTGGAATGATCTTAAGAAGAGGAAAATGGTTTAAGCTATGTTGTGACTTATGTTTGAAATCTGCAAATTCAATGTGCTCTTATGACTTGTTTCAACTTCGTAACGTTAAAATAATGATTCACTAACATACTTGATCGCAACATTACACCATATGTTACAACATGAATTTGTATAAATTCAATGCAATCCCAACCATTTCAAGATTAAAAAAATAAAATAAAAATAAAAAATTCACAACTTTCATTCTATCACACCTACTCACAATAATTCCGTAAAAGTTTCACAAGTTGTCATCTACGGTGCACATTGCTTCGGTCATTGTACTATGGGAAATAGTCACTGTTGAAATAGTATACATGAACTATTTTTAAAGGAGTCATGTTCAACACGAGACTTAGTCTTCGTTGTTTATAGTTTCGTTTAGGACTTTGTTCAGGTTCTTCGTATATTTACTTTAAATCGTGTAGTAATTTTCTTCTTGATATTGCAAATTAAATTATACATAAACAAAAGTCGATAAAATATTTGGCATATAGTTAGAACTTAGATGCATATCTTTTAAACATCTATCAAGAGAGTTATTAACATTTATTTTCTAGCTAGATGTCAAACATTTATTTTCGCCTAAAATCTAACTCGTCCTTTGACAATATTTGGCATATAGTTAGAACTTAGATGCATATCTTTTAAACATCTATCAAGAGAGTTATTAACATTTATTTTCTAGCTAGATGTCAAACTTTTATTTTCGCCTAAAATCTAACTCTCCTTTGACAATATTTGGCATATAGTTAGAACTTAGATGCATATCTTTTAAACATCTATCAAGAGAGTTATTAACATTTATTTTCTAGCTAGATGTCAAACATTTATTTTCGCTCTAAAATCTAACTCGTCTTTGACAATATTTGGCATATAGTTAGAACTTAGATGCATATCTTTTAAACATCTATTGAGAGAGTTATTAACATTTATTTTCTAGCTAGATGTCAAACATTTATTTTCGCCTAATATCTAACTATCCTTTGACAATTTCACTTTTTTTTTGTATACATTGTCTAGAAGTGTATGTGTGTTTGTATTTAGTACTTTAGTTGTAAGACAAGTCTTCTATTCTAAATGTTCGGTAATTGTACTTTACTATATCTAGTTTAAGGGCTTGAAATAGATCTCGCTCCACATACACGTGTGTTAAAAATCGGTAAGGGTCGTGATGACAATCTTTGATATTCTCGCATAAATCGGGTATTGGTATCCGTGACGTAAGAAAGAGACCAAAGAATCGCTAAAACATATAAACTTTTGATAGTTACGAGATAGTTAAAATGGTATCATTTTTTACGCTACATTGCCCTTGACCACGCAAGGAGCGGTCCCCTTGACCGCTGTCTTTGTCGTGGTTGAAAATACATCAACCGAAACGAGGTGCACTCCAAATTTCCCTAACTCGCATCCAAACATAATGTAAATTTTATTGATTTCTAACAAATTACAATCACCTAAATAGTTGATGATACTAATATTACCAACAACTTCATTCACATAAACTTGAACAATGTAAAATACATTTGAGGCATATAAATTAGGAACATGACACTTTAGTAAATTGGCTCGAGTTTATGTCTTTTCACTTATTAATCGGTTTTATGGATACCGAGGACATCCATATTCATTTATTAGGTTCTATAGAGCCAAATACAAAGAGCTTACATATAATAAGATAGTTCTATTTGTAAAATTCCATGATCCAAAAGTTGCAAAAAGCATTGTTTTCTAATCCTCGAATCCAAAGATCTTTGGCCAATGCAAAAACCCTTGTTCCGTACACCCTTTCCCGGAGTCAATGACATCATCAATGTATCCAGATGGGTTGTCACTTCTATAGAAGAGCTTGTGTCCGATAGAAAAGGAAGAACCGCCTACTACAATAACCATTCCATCATGTGGCAAAGCCTTGTAGGAGTTGCTCAATAATTTAACACATCGGACATCACTCCAATCATGTAGTATCCATTGGATTTCGATTAATCAATTCGTAAGATGTTAAAAGTAAACAAACAAAATTAAATTTTGAGCCAAATTACCTTCATAAATATGGCGTCGCACGAGGAACCTCTCAAAACATATCTCCGCCAATATGTTCTATACCTATAAGAATAGTAAATCAAAGTATGACCTTTTTTTATAAATTTTACGGAGAAGTGATTACAAATATACCGAATAGACGGGTGCATTTTTACCACATGCGGCAAATCGAAGTTAACACCCTTAATGGTTAGATGTTTCGACACAATCATATTCGATTGATTCCCGATCGCCTCCAACATCAACTAGTCGCTTGAGGTTTTCAAACCGTGGTAGCAATCAGAAGATATAGGATTTCACAAACACATTAAACCACAATCATAATAGGGGCGATACAAGTTTTAGAGAGAAAAGTTAGAGAGAAAGGAAGAGAGTTAGGAACTATGTGAAACAAAGAAAATGGTATTGAGCCCAACCTCTACCTTGGGAGGTAGAGGGTATTTATAGTATTCTTACAAGACTCGCCTCCTACGGGCTGTGGATCAGGCACACAATGGGTAAAGACCCGTCCGTCCTCCACGGTGTTGCTTACCTAAATACTAACTAATATTAAATGACTACGACTACGAGCTTTCTAACGATTACATATACTTGAGGTGACCGACACTTTAATGACTGAATTTTCTAATTCCTAACAATCTCCCCCTAAGGGAGGTCACCTCAATTTACACATAATACAAACAGATATTACATTAAGATTGTTCTTGGATTCTTGTTGAATTTCATTGCTCAGAGTCTGTAGTCATTGATTCTTCATATTATGCATGTTTGGATAATTCAAGTGGAGGTCTTTAAGCGATCCACGTGATGATGAGTTTTGAGCCATCTTTGAGATCATCAACTTGCATAAATCTCGACTCTTCCATTGTAGTGTTGACATTGTGTGATGTTGTGACAAGGACCGACATGCTCACATTCGGATCATGATTTCTTTTCATCGAGTAGCGGAAGTTTTAGTTGATTCATGATATTTACGAAGCAGAGCGTAAACATGGAGTGAGAATATCGAGTCATTGATGCACTAATCATGATTTCTTTAGAAATGAATGTGTTGTGTGAGCATGCGGCTATGGATTGGCCTCTCCATTCCGATCACCAGAAACGTTGGGTGTACCGCATACAACAGCTTAGCAATAAAGCGCATGAAAGTTTCTTTGATCACTTTCGTTGAATTGAGGTACACGCCCACGGTTCCCGCTGAACAAAGACAAGAACCGCATGTGATCGTATAATTCAAGAATCTCCTTGACAGGGTTTCGCAATGCTCTAGTGTTCTCAAACCGTAACGCCTCAAAGAAGACAACACGGAATGAGTGAACCAAATAATTTGAGATTCACCGATTGATGAAAAGAGATTTGAAAAATAATCGCGTATTGCTTGATATAAATTGTTTATGCAATACAACGAAGGTTTTAATGAAAATCAATTATCAATCATAAACACCTTTTATTTTTGAAACGTTAATGCATAGTCGATGTGTTAGTGAAAACTATTTTGAGCACAACGACCGGTTTTTCAAAGGTATCCGTCAATCCATAACCTGAACCAGGATTGATTCATAATTTTGAATTTCCCCATTGTTTCTGTTCAGTTGTCACGTGGTTGATCTATTGGATAGATCTTACATGCCACCTACCAAGAGCTTGTTTGATGTTGGCTCTAGAAGGCTTTCCATCTTCATTGTGAATATGTTTGCATATCACTCGGATGTTCGCAATACCACAAGGATAATGCGAGGACTCTTAAAATATATTCTCTCTTCCACATTGTGTGAAACAGAGTCTTCATTGATCGTGTCCTTAATGAGATTTATTGATGATCTCGTGGCTCTAGACTCAATTGTGCATATTTGGTTCTTATGTCGGAGACTAGGGAGGGTCTTGTGGAAAACTAGAAGGGGGTTGAATAGTTTTACCAATTTAAAACTTCCTTTAAATATTTAGATCGACTTATGTCAATCTATTTGGTTGTTTATGTTGGACGTTGATAGATAGATATATAAACATATAATGAAAGATAAAGAGTAAGAAGCACATCACCACGACACAAGTTATTTATAGTGGTTCGCTACAAGGACACCTTCCTTGCCCTACCCCACTCCTCGGGTCACCTACTCGAGAGTTCGTAAGCACTACACCAAATCTCCTTACGGTGGAGAAGCCTTCACAACGTCGCTTAACCTTTTCCCGTACAAAGCTAAATACCGAGTTCTTTCACACCAAGGCGAACCACACCTAACACTACGCCGCCTACCCTTTATACAAAGGCTAGGCTAACCACCGAGTTCTTTCACACCTTAGGAGAACTAATCCTATCACAACGTCGCCTACCCTTTATTAGGTACTAGGCTAAGCACCTAGTTCCATTACTATGGAGGAACTACTACCCTTCACAACACAACACTTAATATCAAGGAGATCTACTCCTTGTTACAACATCATCAAGGATATCACCATCCTTGGAAATGAACAACTACTTATATGTATAATGATGCACCTCATCGATTATACGACCTAGGCATTCTTCCCAAATGCCACTTGATTTGATTCTTAGGCATCCTTCACTAATGCCTTTGACACAACGCTTGGCACCCTTCACTAATGCCTTCGTCTTGACATCTTTAGCATTCTTCACTAATGCTTTTACACGGATGATGAGCACCATTCACTAATGCTTTCATCTTGACACTTTCGGCATTCTTCACTAATGCCTTCAACCGAACATCTATGGAAAAAAGTATATCTATCAACAAGAGAACCTTCGTTGTCTTGATGATGACGGCATGGCAACTCATGGACTTGAGCTTGCACGCCTTCAAGAAGTGGTGATCTTTCCTTTAAGAAGAACCTAGAAGATCACACAAAACAAAACACAAACTACATAGATCACTTGGATCCGAGGTTGAGGGTTAGAATACTAGAGGAAGTATGTGTGAACCGATGAATAGAAAGGAAGAAATGGCTCTCATTTATCGAGAAAATTTCTCTCGCTTCCCGGATCCCACGGATCCCTACCACAAGGGATCCGGCTAGCACAAAGCTAGGGATCCGTGGTCCGCTCCTCTTTGCCCATGGGTATTTTTCGTTATGGGTCATGGGTTATGGGTTGATCCATGGTTTTCTTCTAGATACAATGTATCTTAACGATACAATGAACTTGGTCAAGTGGTATATATAAAACCATGGGTTATGAGTCAATACCATTTGCTAGTATACAATGAACTTGGTCAAGTGGTATATAAAACCATGGGTTATAGGTCAATACCATTTGCTAATTTTTACCCATTTAGTATATACTTGTTTTTACCCAACTACATTCAATGTATTTGGTCAATGGGTCAAATACTTAAGTTTCTACCCATTTATATTACCCAATATACTACATACTAGTTATGTGTATATTTACCCAAATATGTAAACACTAGTTGTTGTACATATGTAATACTAAATCATAAAATCACTTATACTTGTTTTAGTGTTTTATGTGAAAATGTGAATATGTTAGAAACTATTAGTTCAAACCATTTACGTATTTTATTTGTTTCGTTAATATGATTTTACGTTTGTTATCGACAAAACATTAGAAGATCGTAAAATATAAATAAACGCTTTTACGGATTATTTGTATTAACAATCTCCCCTTTTGTTGATGACAAAACATAAAATTATTTTAAGGAAAAGCTAAAATTGTGAACGCTTGAATTTGTAGTTTTACTTTCTCTCCCCTTTTGTCGAAACAAAAGAGCTTGAAGGAAACTAACACATTGTTTTTAGGAAAACATGTGAAAGAAAAAAAATATAGAGCAAGTAACGGAACGGATCTCGTCTTTTACTCCCCTTGACGATTGTAATTTTGCAAAGGATGTCGAAAATGTAATCCTAATATTGCAAGTAATTTGCAATGTATTGTTTTGACACAAAGCTCCCCTAGTTTTAGGGTGTCAAATGCTTCAAGTGTAGATTGAATAACTACAAAACAAAGGTTAGAAAACAAGTATAATGCACAATTTCCGCATATGTGATCCAAGTTAGTAGAAAAATTGTTTTCGTCTCACGGATCCCACGGTTCCCTCCTAGTTGGGATCCGTCTAGGCAATTTTGAGGATCCGTATAGTCGATGAAATTAAAGAAAGGTGATGTAACAAGTAATGTTA
Organism: Chrysanthemum lavandulifolium; assembly: GCA_022545495.1. Taxonomy (NCBI): domain Eukaryota; kingdom Viridiplantae; phylum Streptophyta; class Magnoliopsida; order Asterales; family Asteraceae; genus Chrysanthemum; species Chrysanthemum lavandulifolium. The sequence goes on along the minus strand of CM040244.1, from coordinate 56,896,754 downwards.
ACATCAAAATGATATATGTATTCAACCAACAAACATATACTCAATGCAATATGGCAAGTAAAACTATCATTCAATAAAACATAAGAGATGATCAACAAATCTCTATAAACTAAGAGAATGATTTAGCCATATTATACTAATACTAATAGGTGACCAAAGCTTAAGAAGCAACAATGTGCTTGAGTCTAGGGATGAGTAGACTTGTTGATTTGGTCCAATCTTTCAAGAAGATGATTAAACATGAAATGCAACTCATTTCGTACTTCTTGAACAAGTCCTTGGGTGATTAGACAATTAGAGCAATTATTGTCTTGATTAGGAACATGATGTTTTGAGGAGGTTCTACAAATGATGATGGAGGTACATTGAGTAATTTAGGATGAGGTTCTACTAGGAATGAGAGTGGTGGTAATGGAAATTCCTCCATATGATCAAGTCCTTGGTGGTTCCTTGTTTCCAACGATGGACTAGTTGGTGATGTAGGTGGTTCCTATTTTAATGAGAAGGTTGGTGAATGGAAGTTCTCGGTGGTGAATGCTCTAATGAAGGTTTAGACGTTTTGCTAGAACTAGGTACGCTTGGTTTAGAGCTCGATGATCCCTTTTCTAACCTAAAAGGTTTAATGCTAATTCTTGAGGTTCTTTTGGCAATTGTTGATTGGGTTTGTTGAGTCTAGCACTATTATCTCTTACGGGTGATGATTCGTGGATGGAAATCCTAGCATTTGTAGGTTTAACCGAGATGATTCGGTTGAAGAAATTTCGTACACCACGAGCAAGTTTCGGGTGGTTCTTGGGTGGACGAGTTAGCACTAGGAGCTTTCCTCATGATGAAATGACTAAGGAAAAGGTTTCTAAATGCTGAGAATTATGTTGTGTTTGATGACTAAGGATTCTAACAAGATGACTTATAAAGGGAAGGATTTGGCAAGTGCATTCAAGACTTAAGCTTCTAATATCCTTTGAATGTGATGTGATTCGCTCCCGACGGTCAAGTTTTATCACACAAGCTAGCCACTTGCGAATGGCTAACCGTAACAAACTTAAAACAGTCTAGAAACAAATGCAATGAAGATCGAGAGTATAGTGTTTCCCAGTGTCGTTATGTCCCAACGAGTGTGCGAGAATAGTCAAACGATAGTGATCGAGAGGATTTGAACGGAAAAGAGTTTTGATTTATTATAACTACGTAAAAAGTATACAAATTACAGGGCTTAAATGCAAATTAAAGAAAATTAAAAGATAAACTATATTAAATAAATGCTATCACTTTTTAAAACCGATGTTTTTATTACAAATTTAACTTAAAAATACGTAACGCATAAAAAGAAAATGTGAAACTGAAGCAATATTAATCCTAAAAATATGAAAATGATATTTTTACAAACCTAATGATATGAGAAAATTTTAGAAAAAGAAAAATATTTTAAAACTATTTATCTAATTATTATTAATTAAAAACTATTTTTACTTATTTAATAATAGCCTAAAATACAAGAAAATATGAAATAAAGCTAGAAAATGAAATTATGACTTGAAAAATCTAAAATAACTAAAGAGAATTTTCAAAACTAATTTTATATTTTTCCGATTATTTTGTATTTTCTATGAATTAAAATCTATTTAAAACTAATTAAATTGCTAAAAATTACAAATTAAACTATGAAAATCTAGAAAAATAATTTTTACTTTTTCTATTTATCTTAACCTAAGAAAAATGAAAATTATTTTTTGAACTTTTTCGATTTAATTGTATTAAAAGCTAATTAAAATTGCCTAAAACTGCTTTTAAATAAGGAAAAATAGTAAACATTGCTAGAAAATATGAAAATTCAGAAAAACTCTAAAATAATATTCTAATTCTAGGAAAATTATAAAAACAGTAGCTTGTGTGTAGGAAAATGAAATCGCAAGCAAGTGCTTATGTAATAAGACAAGGTACCAAATGAGTACCAAATCACACAGAAGCTCTAATAAGCTAAAAGTACTCCACTGCAACTAATTACAATTGCTCTAAACCACTGAATTGCAAAATACAAAGATTTGATGATTTGAGCTTAAATGCTAAAAACAGTTTTAGGTTACTACTTTTAAGCTTATGCACAAGCTACCCAATAAGTTTAAAATGAAAATGATATTAGAGCTTGAAGTTGACCTGGTTGGCTACTTGTAAACCAAAGATTAGCCTTGGACAAGCTCTTATGAGCTTTTCCAAGCTCGCAAGATATCGAGAAAACTCAAGACTCATCGAGTTTGTGAGCAGGCAAATAAGCCCTGCTTGATAAGCTATTTTGAAGCTTTTAGAAAATTACTAAAATCAATAAAATCATAATAAGTAACTTGACCAACTGAAGTTTAAGAACCCAAAGTTACACTTGATTTGACCTGAATTGAATCTATGAAAATCAACTTAGGTTGGTTGAAAACCGGATTTTCACCTATTTTGACTTTTGACAGTTTTGAAAGGTTTGACTTTTATGAGTTTTAATTCAATTTATTGGACCGATGTTGATGTTAAATGGTAAAGTAAAACTAATGCAAGCAATGTCTATGATTTTGAACACAAACCAAGCTTTTGATATCACGATTTGTAATGATAAGAACTTAAGACAGTTTAAAAGTGATTTTGACTTCGAGATATACAGTGCAATATTAAGACGATGTGAGTCAAATGACTTATATTAAGACTAACTATGCATATTTCAAGTATAAGCCAAGGCTCAAACTCAATGAAACCCACCGATCCAAACACCAATTTAACTAACTGATTTGAACATTTAAACTAAGCCAATTACTGATTTGACTCATTCAACCACTTAAACTAACTCTAGTATCCTAATTACTACTAAATAAACAGGCTTAAGCCATATAATATCCACAGATTCCAATACAAGCACAATATGCAAAATGAACTAGAAATGAAAATGAGATAAAAACTTACAAGAGCCCAGCTTATTTGTGCAGCTTAAACAAAACCCAAACTATGCTAATCTAACCAAATCCAACCCAAATCCACTCTGCATCAGCCCCATTCCATTTCCACAACTGATTGAACCAATGTCTCTTCACAGTTGACTTTTGTTGACCCACTTGATATTTTGCTTGAAACTGATTTAGAAGCTTACCAAAAGCTATATTAAGCTTAAATAAGCTTGTTTGACCGATAAAGAAGCTTCTCAAGCTTGGTTTTAGCACATTTATGCCGATTTTATAATGAGGATACAAAACATGAAACTATATTAAAACCTTTGAATTGATACTTGAAAACAGTTTATATTGATAAAACAGATGGAGTTTAATACATAGAAACAAAAGATTACAAAATTAAAGACTAGCTAAGACAATTTTTATAAATACGACATACATGAGTTTAAAAAAACTAAGTACTTTGTCTTCTCTCCTTCTTCTTCCTCTTTTTATATGCAAACTGCTTTCTACGTGTCCTCTGATTGATTCCCACTAAAAATCTAAGCCATTGGATGTCTTGAGCTCATTTTGGCCATTGGATCATTTTGGCGGGAAAGATGTTTTGACCTCGTATTCGAATTTGCAACTAGGGGGTGGCATTAATTGTGGTGTGAAAGGTAGGTGGATGTGATGATGAGGGGAGGATAAGGAGATAAGGTGATGGGAGAGGCTTGGTCAAGTGGGAAGAAGCACGCATGGACAGGTGGGAGGAAAGGGTATAAAGATTGATGGTGTTTGACCAAGGGTCCAAAAGGGTAATGACAGGGGTCAGGTGTATAATGGCGGGTCCAATTTATTTTGAGTGGCTTGGTTTTAATAATGATAAGGACCAAATGCAATTTCGATTTTTGAAGGACCATTTCGCCAATTTCACAAAGTTCTCACAAGGGTCACTTTTGACAAGTTTCAATAGTACAAGTACCATTTTGACATTTTCAAATTTTCAAAGGACCATTTGTGACAATTTTCAAAGTTTAGGGACCTAAATTGTAATTTTGCAATTTTAAATCTCAAGGACCAATTATGACAACTTAAGAACCCTAGGGACTTAAAATGATATTTTTCGTATTTTGATTTACAGGGACTATTTTTGATAACTTTGAAACTGGGGACTAAACCGCCAATTATGCAAACTTGATACTTTTTCACCGATTTTGATATTTTGCATTTAAAACACATAAAACACTTATTTGTGATATTTTTATCATTTTGATGCTTTTCCGAGTGTTTTCGGATGTTTTGGCATTCTAAATGGTACAAAATGATGAGTATTTAGACACTCATCATGATGATTATCATGCACAAGAGTCAACTTGAGTTTGTCTTGATCTAGGAACTCGCTTAAGATGAGATGGAGTGTATGAGTTAGAAAGATGAGTTGAAATGTTTGTTTTAGCAAGATTTGACCTATACCGTCATCCGATCCCACGGTTCCTCCTCGTAGGATCCGCCTAGGCTAATCCTAGGGATCCGCCTCTCACAGACTATGAAAGAGTGGAAATGATGTTTCTAAGATCTAAGACCTATATCATCTTAAGTGTTTCAGTCCTCCTAAGTGTTTTAAATGAAGGATGCTTGAGTACTTGAAAGTAATGGGTGATGTAGCTAATGATAGTCATTTATGGAAGGATTTGAACTTACAAGAATACCAATGGATGAGCAAGGATGACACTAAAATGAGAGTGTCAATTGAAGCTAAATGATCCTAGAGATCAGGTTGTGACTTAGGATTATGTTTTGGAAAATATCCTAAAGGTTTTGAAATGGAAAAACTAGGAATTGATCAACTTTGATCAATTTTGTGGTGAGGATGATTTATGAATAATCTTAGCTATAATCGAAGGATTTCTAAGACTAGATGTGAAGGATCAAGTAAAAAATGAAGTGTGAGTTTTGAGAGCGGAAGAGTAATGGATTAAAAATGAAACGGTGGATCTATAAGTGTTTTAGAGTGTGATCTAGGTGAGTTATGTGTGGAAGGATCAACCTATCTTGATAAGGACTTAATCGCCTTAACACACTATGTTTAGCTTAGTGTGAGGTGTTCTAAGGATGTGTTTGAGATGCAATGCTTGCAATTGCATTTTCATTTGCCGGATCCCACGGTTCCCTAGGTGTAGGGATCCGCTTAGTACAACATTTGGGATCCATCCATCTCGCTAGACGAACCTTTACTAAAGGTATGAAATGATCTTGACAATGCATTATATCCCTAGGTTTACTTAAAGAGGTTCTAATACCAAGATATCAAATGTGATCGAGCTCACAAATAACAAAGAGGCTTATCAAACTTAACAAGCACTATTCAAGAAACTCAAAACATATTTACGATCTAGATTAGTAAATCGTTTGTATTAACAATGGCGTGCAAAGTAGATGATGGTGTTCAAGACAATAGGGTTGTTTTGGCCAACGGAAGCAATGAACTATGTATAGTCATTATGGATGGTGATTAGCATACAATGAACTTCATCCATGAAGTCATGTAGCTCTTCTCGATCAAAGCAAGATAATCGCTTGATGAGGCAAGTGGTTGTGATTAATTAAACGAAAATCAATTTTACAACTTGGTTGATTAGTAATCCTAAGACAACGCAGTATTTTCATTGTAAACTTACTTTAGGGAAACATGGGAGTATAGATTTCCCAAGTGAGAGAATGAATATGAGACTATTACTAGTGGTGCTCAATTACGCTAAACATGACCATTTTTACGGTGATTCCACATACCCAACTTATCAAGGAATCAATTCAACCGTTAGGTCAAATTGAGTTTCTAGTGCCACAAGTTCTCCAAGATTCATTCTCGAGTTAGGAAAATTTATATTCCTACAATGGCTCATCGAAGAGTAACAATGATGATACTTTGCTTCGCTTAATATTATACTTGAGACAACTAAGGTGACGAAGGCGTCATGTTAAAAATAAGCTTAAAAGTTGTCCATATGGTAAACAAAAAATGGTTGGATGAGCTAGTTCAACATATGTTGTTGGAAAGCTTTGAGTTTGGACTTTCGGATATGAACAATTATATTTGCGTTGCAAAATAATTTACTTGAGTATATCCGATGAAATAATCAAGTTGTCAATCCTACTATGAAGCTTTGGAGAGCGATCATGAAAAGGAAAATGGGAGAGTACATCATCAACACAAGCGTAGGTTATGATCCGATGTACATTCTTGTTGTTTTAGAAAATGATACAAGAACAAAAGAAATCATATAAGCACATAAAACATTTATGTTGCACACATGACAAACTCAATCAAAATCCATTTAGTGTGTTATATTTTAAACATTTTTCAACCTATATGACTTATTTAAGTATCTAAACTAACATTTTCGACACAACAAGATGTTATCCCAAACACTCCTTCAAATAGCACATTGATTAGTAGAATATTACTAAATCGACAAACAAGAGAATGAATAGCAAGGTAAGGAAACCACATATGCTATTCAATCAAACAAGCACAAAAGCTATTTGAGATAAGAAAATAATCAAGTAATGCAAAGAAGACAATTTATCATTTAGCATAGCATACGAAAGTTCTTTTCATCGCTTTGTGTTAAATATAAACATGTATACCAAGCTTGATTAGTTTATTTTATATTTATAAATATGATCAAAACCTTAATTTCAATAGAGGACACATTGTTATTCAAAAGCGAAAACATCCGCTCCAATTAGATCAAAAGTTTGTGCAAAAGTTATGATCGAAAATGACTTTCTATTATTAATCAATGATTCTGTAAATTATTGTTTTGAACCAGTTTATGAAATCATGTTTAAATGAAAGTAGACTCAAATACCTTTAAAACGATAGGTGGCACGACTTCTAACGACTTACGGTTGAAAAGTTATGAATTTTTGAAATTGCACAAAAATTGTCTTCTTTACCTACGGATCCCACGGATCCCTTGCTTGAGGATCCGTCAAGTAACTCCTGAGGGATCCATGATCCGATACGTAATTACAAAATGTACGTTTTGACCCGATTTAAAAGGTTTAGTCTTTTAGATTTTTAGTGAAGTTATATTACCCATTTTACCTTTATTCAAGCTTGATTAACAAGATATCTAACAACAAAACTTCAAAGAAAAAAAAACTAAAACACTTTTCATGTTATGCTTATTATAAGATAGAAGCATATATCACCATTTTGTCTACAAGCAATTTAGCACGTTTTGATGAAAAATGTAACTAAGAAAACATACCTTTGCTATATCCCTTTTATGGTTTTAGAAACCATAGATGTAAATACTTCATGATCTTCTAAGATACCCCAATCCTTTGCTATATTCCTATTTATGGTTTTAGAAGCCATAGACGCGAAGTACTTCATGATCTTCTAAGATACCCAAATCCTAGTATGAAGACTTCTCAAAGGAAAATGTTAGAATGATCTATCACTATCCAACATATGATGATTTCTAAAACATGACTTTTTGTTTTAAGAAATTCCCTTTGTAGTTTTCAAACATACACGGATCGTATCAAGTTTTCAAAGTACAATATACAAAAAAAAAAAAAAAAAAAAACTTGGTAACGAGGCTCGATGCCAATTGTGAAAAACTAGAAGGGGGTTAAATAGTTTTACCAATTTAAAACTTTCTTTAAATATTTAGATCGACTTATGTCAATCTATTTGGTTGTTTATGTTGGACGTTGATAGATAGATATATAAACATATAAGGAAAGATAAAGAGTAAAGCACATCACCACGACACAAGTTATTTATAGTGGTTCGGCCACAAGGACACCTTCCTTGCCCTACTCCACTCCCCGAGTCACCTACTCGAGAGTTCGTAAGCACTACACCAAATCTCCTTATGGCGGAGAAGCCTTCACAACGTCGCTTAACCTTTTTCCAAGATCGATTGGCTCCCAAACGGTCGGGTTTATTACAAAGTCAACCACTGTGAATGGTCAACCGTAATAAAAGCCGACGACTTGAGAGTGCAATGCAATTAAGTCCAGAGAGTATAGTGCTTCCCAGTCGTTAAGTCCCAACGAGTTGTCTAATCGAATAGCCAAACGTAGTGATCGGGTGATATTGAACAAGAAAGGGGTATGATTTTGAATAAATATACCTAAAGAAAAAGTTTGTAAATTACAGGGGCTTAAATGCAAATTAAAGAAAATTAAAAAGCTAAATTATATTAAATAAATGCTATCACTATTTTTAAAATTGTATTTTCTTCTTTTTTTAAAAAAAAATTAAAAACTAATTTTAAACTTTTAAAACTATTCTAAAATACTAAAAATTATGAAAATAAAGAGGAAAATTGTGAAACTATTTTTAAAAATCTAAAATAACTAAAGAGAATTTTCAAAACTAATTTTGTATTTTTCAGATTATTTTCTATTTTCTATGAATTAAAACTATTTAAAACTAATTAAATGGCTAAAATTACAAATTTAACTAAGAAAAATCTGGAAAATTATTTTTTGCTTTTATATTTATCTTAATCTATGAAAATTGAAAACTTATTTTTAAAGCTTTTCTCGATTTAATTGCAATAAAGGCTAATTAAAAGTCCTAAAACTGCTTTTAAATAAGGAAAAATAGCAAACAATGATGAAAAATTATGAAACATTCAAGAAAAGTCTAAAATAATATTCTAAATCTATCAAAAATATAAAACATATACTAGTGTGCAAGATTATGAAGTCAGAGTGAAAAGTGCTTATAAATAAGCACTTAAAATAAGCAAATAAGCACAAAAGACCACCAAATGAAAGCGAAGCTAGAATATGCTATAACTACCGAAATGAGCTAAATTCAACTAAGCTATACCACTGAATACCAAGCTACAAGCTTATGAGCACAAAACCAAACAAGTTAATTTCGGTCATGAGGTGCTTACTTCAAGCTTAAAATAAGCTATCGCCTAGTTGGAACCCAAGACCGATATCACAATCTCAAGCAGACACGGCAAGGAGCTTATAAACTAAAAATCGACCAAGACAAGCTCTCATGAGCTTGTTGAGAGTCTGCACAAACACATGCACACTCGCTGTCAATGAGTGTGTGCGACAGGCACTTTCGCCCATTTGACAAGTCGATTTGAAGCTTATAAAAATTACAAAATTTCACAAAAATCAGTTTCCAACTCTTGACCAACTTAACTAGAACATCCCAAAGTTTCACCGAATTTGAACCGAATTGAATTCATGAAAATCAACCAAGTTGGGTGAAAATGATTTTCCAACTTGACTTTTGATGCTTTGATAGTTTGACTAATATGAGTTTTGAAACCAATTTAATGAAATGAGATTGATGTTTCAAGCTAAAACAAAGTTAAATAAAGCTACTCTACTGAATTCTAAACACAAATCAAACTTATGATCTTAAAATTTCTAATGATATGAAATTAGGATGATTTATGTTGATTTTGACTTTGAGTGAGTTTTGTGACAAGTAGTGACCGAAATGGTCGTGTTTAACCTAAATTAGATCAAGCAACAGATTTTAACCAACAATAAGCACCCTAACTCAGACATTTAACAGATGCAAACACCCCTTATACTAACTGTTTGCAATTTTAACTAATCTACCTATCAATTAGCTTATGCTAACACTTAAACCGAATCAAGTTAGCCTAATGACAACTAAATAAACACACCTAGGCTATTAATTACCAAAGATTCAAACACAAGCGATTATGCAGATTATACTAGTTTATAGAGAGAAAATAAGAACTCACAAGTGTCCCAAATTATTTGCGACAAACCGTAACCAACCTACACTAACCTAAGCTAATCCAAACCAATCCAAGCTCGCAACAACCCCATTCCATAACCGAGTCCACATTGAGCTTTACAGTTGACTTTTGTTGATTGTTTTTAGTGTTTGAGTAAATTTTGAGATTGAAACAAATTTAAGCTCACAATAAGCTATAACAAGCTTAAATGAGCCTAATCAGTCCAATGTAACAACTTTAAATCAACAAAGCTTAATTTGGAATTTTGACTTTGAGATTGCAAATATGAAAATTAATTCTACAAACTTGAAACTGAGATTAAAATGAGTTCAAATTACATTAAGGTAACAGAAGACAAGTTTTAGAAAGCAAAGATTACAGTTTTAGAAAATAACTAAGACAATTTAAATAAAAACGACATACATGAAAATTAAAACTAAAAAACTACTACCTTGCTCTTCTCCTCTTTCTTCTATTTATATGCAAAAGGCTTCCCCTCTCTCCTCTGAGCAAATCCCACTCGTTTTCTGGACCATTGGATCACTTGACTTAATTTTGGCCATTGATGAGTTTTGGCGCCAAAATGAGATATCAACAGGGGGGTTTGAGTGCAAGGAAGGAGATACATTAATTGCATTTGGTTTATTGTGGAGGTGGAGGGGACATGGAGAGGTGTATGTGAGCTGGAGGTGAGGGGAGGACTGGATTTGCAGAGCAGTTGGTGAAGGTGAAGTGTTGGAGGGAAAATGGGGTTGGCGGGTTTGACTTATTTGACCGGGGTTATATTAGTGGACGGGGTTCAAGGGTCAAGGGGGGGTCAAGTGGTATTATGGCAGGGGTTCAAGCTCAAGCAAGGGGTTCAAGGGTCATGGATTTGGTATTAATACATAATGACCATTTTTGCAATTCCATAAAAACCAAGGACCAAATCTGCCATTTTCCAAAGTTAATCAAGAGGACCAATTTTGACAAGTTTAATTTTCCCAAGGACCAAAAATAATAATTTTCAAATTAAAAATGTCCAGGGTAATTTACACAATCTTTGAAACTTCATGGACCAAAGTCGCCATTTTGCAAAACCGAACTTTGAAGGGTTTATTTTGACAACTTTTGAATCCGTGGACCTTAAATGATATTTTATTTTATTTTGATTTACAGGACTATTTTTGACAACTTTTGAAACTTGGGGAATAAAGCGCCAATTATGCAAACTTGATATATTTTCATCCGATTTTGGTATTTTGCATTTGAAACACATAAAACATTTATTTGTGATATTTTATCATTTTGATGCATTTCGAAGTGTTTTCGGATGTTTTGCGGTTTAGATTTGACCAAAATGATGAGTATTTACACTCATCAATCCCCACATCGAACTATTGCTAGTCCCTAGCAATCTTTTGAGAAAACTTAATGGATTTGAATCTCTTTACCAAAAGCCATTACTCGGAGTAGCCAATTGTTTCGGTTCAAGTAAGAACCTTGGTACAATGATAACCAAATGATTTTGAGCAAATCACCGACTTTCAACGATTTTGATTTGTCTTTACCGAAGCCGTTTGCTTCGGACTAGCCAACTCTTAGATAAAATATCTTTGGTGAGTCGATTACCAATTATGGTTTTCCAATCGCCTTTACCACAAGCCATAAACTTGCGGGCTAGCCAACTCTTCACTAATTAAAGATATGGTGAGTGAACACCATACAATTTTGGGCAAATTGCAAGTCCGTCAACGGATTTGAGATATCTTTACCAAGAGCCGTTTGCTCTGGATTAGCCAATCCTTTTGTTTATTAGACATGGCGGATCGATAATCAGTAGTGAGTAAGTGCAAAACACTTACTCCAAAAAAAAATTGGCCAAAAATGGGGAATTGGTTGGTATAATTACATGATAAAATTCGTGAGAATTCCCCACACTAGAAATGAATATTGCCCTCAATATTCAAAGTACCGTGTTATGCCGAAACATAGAACGTAAAAGGAAATACTACGGCCATTATATTGTTTTGATATATACACATTTTTTTATTATATATTGAAACTTTATATACAACAATGGGCAACTCCCCACACTAGGGTGGTAGAAAGTAGAAAGAAGTCGAAATATGGGTGAAAACCCATATGGTGTGCTATTGTTTTTGATTCCCGAGTCGCTAGCTTGACTCGATCCCGCATTCATTGGTTCATGGGGAAAGTTTGTAGATCCGGGACAACCACGGAGGAATGTCCTCTCCAAAATAGTGCTTCAATCGATGACCATTCACTTTAAAATTTGGACCATCGGGTTGAGATAACTTAATGGTTCCATAAGGAAATACTTTAGTGATGGTGAATGGTCCGGACCGGTGGGATTTTAGTTTTCCGAGAAAATCTTCAATCTTGAGTTGAAAAGAAGAACTCGATCACCGACGTTGAAAACGCGGTTCTTGATTTTGAGTCATGAATCTTCTTTGTCTTTTCTTTGTAGATCAAAGAGTTCTCGTATGCTTGATCACGGAGTTCATTTAATTCATTCATTTGAACTTTCCGGTGATCACCAAATGTCTGAATATCGGTTGGCATGTTTCAAGGCCCAATATGCCTTGTGCTCAAGCTCAATCGGCAGATGACAAGCCTTTCCGCACACTAGCTTGTATGGAGTACACCGATGGGTGTTTTATAAGTCGCACGGAAGGCCAGTCGTCATCTAGCTTATCCGACCAAGAGGTACGGTTTTCGCCATCGTCCTCTCCGAAATTCTTTTAATCCTCGGTTGGAAACTTCCACTTGCCCACTTGTTTGGGGTGGTACGCAGAGAGAGACGGTGAGTTACACCATACTTTTGCATGAATCTATCAAACCGGTCATTGCAAATGCGTACTACGATCATCGATTATAGCTCGTGGCCAAACCTAGCAAAAGAGATTTTAAGAATTTCACAACAACTCGGGCATCGTTGGTAGGTAAAGATTTCGCTTCAACCCATTTTGACAAATAGTCAACGCCACGAGTATGTATTTATTTCCTCGAGATGAAGGAAATGGCCCCATAAAGTCAATGCCCGGATGTCAAAAATCTCACACACTTGAATGGCGTTTTGCGGCATTTCATTTCTTTAATGAGATATTTCGTGACGCTGACACGCGTCCATGTGTTTTGACAAATTCGTGGGCATCCTTGTAAATCGTGGGCCAATAAAATCCGGAATCAAACACCTTCTTGGCGGTGTAGTTGGGACTATGATGTCCCTCAAGAGGTCCGAATGGCAAGCCTTGAGAATGTCATTGGCTTCGACCATACACACATCGCTGATGACTTGATCCGCAAATTTTGAATAAGTAGGGTCGTCCCGTAATGTTTACATCTTTAAAGAATTTGTTTTTCTGTTGGGACGACATCCCTTTCACCACAAAGTTACCCGCATGGTAATTTGCAAAGTCGAAGAAACCATGGGGTAGAAGAGTCTCCACGAAAAGAACGACATTGAGTGTTTCGAGAGGAAATGTTTCGTTTATTTCCTTTTCTCGAACACATTCGGTGAGGGTTTTCTAGACGGGACGGATGATCGTGACCGGGTTCTCGGCTCCTTTTTATCACGTATAATGATATCAAATTCTTGCGGAGGAGAACCCAATGGATCAATCTCGGCTTTGCATCTTGTTTTGCAAAGAGATATTTGAGAGCCGAGTGATCCGTATACACCACGCATTTGGTCAAGATAAGGTATGGCGAAACTTCTCAAACGCATACACCATGCCTAATAATTCTTTTTCCGTAGTGGTGTAATGGGTTTGAGCTTCATCATAGTCTTACTCGCGTAGTGGATAGGCTGAAAATGCTTGGTTTTACGTTGCCCCAAGACCGCACCGATAGCAAAATCACTTGCATCGCACATGAGTTCAAAGGGTAAATCCCGATGGGGCAACTAGAATGGGTGCTTCCGTAGCTTTTTCTTTAATGTTTCAAAAGCTTGATGCACTCAGGTGAGAAGATAAAAGGAGCATCATTCTCAAGGAGATGAGTCATAGGCCGAGTGATTTTAGAAAAATCTTGTATGAATCTACGATAAAACCCGGCATGACCTAGAAAACTCCTAATACCTTTGACGGTAGTAGGATGAGGCAAATTGGCAATAACATCGACTTTTGCTCTATCAACCTCAATCCCATTTTTGGAAATCTTATGGCCAAGGACTATGCCTTCTTTGACCATAAAGTGGATCTTCTCCCAATTTAGACAAAGATTGGTGTCTTCACACCGTTTTAGCATTTTTTCTAAATGGGAGAGACACGTTTGAGATGAGTCCCCAATGACTGAGAAGTCATCCATAAACACCTCCATTGTTTCCCCGATCATGTCGTGGAAAATTGCCATCATACATCGTTGGAACGTGCGGGAGCGTTACATAGGCCAAAAGGAATACGTCTGTAGGCAAAAGTTCCGTATGGGCGGTGAATGTGGTCTTTTTGATCCCGTGGATCAATGGGGATCTGAAAATACCCGAGAAACCATCAAGGAAACAATAGTATTCGTTCCTGCTAATCTCTCAAGCATTTGGTCCATTAAGGGTGAGGAAAATGGTCTTTACGGGTGGCTTCGTTTAACTTGCGATTGTCAATACACACTCGCCATCCCGTAACCAATCGAGTCGGAATTAACTCGTTTTCTTCATTTGTGACAACAGCTTATGCCACCCTTTTTGAACACGGTGGATGGGGTGACCCAAGGACTATCGAGATCGGGTAATTAAACCGCATCAAGAAGTTTGAGAACCTCTTGTTTGATAACCTCATGAATCTTAGGATTCACCCTTCTCGATGTTGGATGCTGGCTTGAAGTCATCCTCCATCAAGATTTTTGAGTACAAAACTCGTGGTTGATACCTTAATGTCGGAGAGTTTCCAAGCAATTGCTTGCTTGTGTGACTTCAAGACTTTTATGAGAGCGTCTTCTCCTCCTCGCTTAAGTCCTTAGCAATTATGACGGTAATTTATCATCACCCTCCAAGAATGCATACTGGGATGAGGAGGTAGGTCCTTAAGTTCAACCTCGAAATTCTTGATAGATGTTTGTACGGATTTGATTTCTTCAATCGTGATCTTTTCGGAGGAGTGACGGTAATGGATCTTCGCTTAACAATTGCTCAAGATAAAGGATATCTCCTCCGAATCATAAAACCATCAATTCTGGCGGAATCGATTCATCATTAGCAAGAAACTCATCGATCTCTTCTAGAAAGAAGTCACCTCCTCAAACGGAGTAAGAGAAGGGAAGAGTCGGCAATAATTGGTTGAGAAGATGTGGTGGAATCCCACTCATAGAATTATGAAAATAACCAAGAAACTCTTGAGAGTACTCCTCGAAGCAATATCAATTACATCGATTCGATTAACCGATTCAACATCATAGTTTGCGGACTACCTTGAAGTTTGATCAAGGTTAAAGGTGATGACTTCATTACCCACACGTAATGTGATTTCTTGCTTAAATACATCAATGAGAGCACGGCCGTTCTCGTGAATCCTCGACCAACAATGAGGGAACCCTATGATCGGCATCGAAATCAACAACCACAAAGTCACCGGAAAATGGAACTTTCCTACTTTCACGAATACATCCTCGGCGATGCCAAGAGGACGCGATATAGAACGATCCGCAAGCTCAAGAGTCATGCGGTAGGAATAAGTTCGAAGAGAAAGTTTCTTCCATCTTGAATAAGGCATCGATTGATGCTTGCACCAAGATCGGCGAGGCAAAGCATTCAATCATTCTGGAAAAACACAAGGAAGAAGAAATTTTCCAGATCTCCAAGCTTCTGGGAAGCTTCTTCAATGTAATTGCCGGTTCTCGTTCAAAGGAGTTTTAGCCATTTCAAGCAGTTTTTCCTTGTTGCTTAACATGTGTTTGAGAGTTGATGCAAACTTGGGCATCGGCATGATAGCATCCGCAAAGCTTATGTCAAAATGTAGTTCTTGGAAAATTTGAAAAATTTTCCATTTGATGACCGGCTTTTTCGCGAGCTTTGCTCATTTAAACGTGATGGGTAAGGAATAGAAGTTTTGGATTTAGGGTTTTCAACTGGAGGTTCAAAAACAACTCCCGTTTGGTTTTGGGTTTCGGGACAACTTGAGGATGGACATCGTTGGTACTTCCGTTATTAGTAGGAAGTTCCTTGTCCTTTGTTGCCTCGTGTTCACTTTCCACTACCTTCGGAGAGAAGAAGAAGAGGTAGTAGGAATAGCGGGTCCATTATATGAAGCACCACTTCGGTTGTGATCGCCTTTGCATCGCCCCTCGGATTAGCGATCGTGATGCTAGGTAAAGTACCGAGCCCGAGGGTCGATCATTTAAAGACTTCTTAATGTCGTAAATCGCTAACCAACAACCTATTCATTTCCTCTTGGGATTTCATGAATTGCTTCAACAACTCATCGATGATGGTCCAGTTGGAACAATGGCTTGATTTTGTGTAGGAAAATTCGGCCTCTATTGTTGGGATTAGGGCCTTGATTTTGAAAATTTCCTTGATTATTGCCATGAAAATACCACGGGTTGAAATTTCCACGACCTTGGTTTCTATTAAAATTTCCTTGGTGTTGGAAGTTTTGACTTTGATTTTGAAAACCGTTATTTTGACTAAAATTACCTTGGTTTTGAAAACCTTTGTTCGCTCTATTCGATTTTGATTACGGTTTTGGTTTTGGTTGAAACCGGTGGCACAGGTAGTGGTTAGGACGGTGGTTTGGGTCCATAGGAGCACGGTATTGGTTGCCTCTGAATTGGAAATCCCGCCCACAGCGTTTGCTTCAAAAAGGTTACCATCGGTGGCCATACAGTTGTAATAGGCATGGGGCCACTTGCAAGTAACACATACTTTCACTTTCTTGACTTCACAGAGGTGAAGTTTGTGGAAAAGAAACTTTCTTTGGTTAGAGAACCAAAGCTTGAATTGCTTAGTGAGTTTGTCAATCTTAGCATCGGTGCTAGATTGACTCAAGGGCGATAGTAGAAGGACCAACACCGACTTGGGAAACAACCGGTTTGCTTCGTGCGGTCACGGACTTTAGACTTGTTTTCAATAATCGCTAAAGCTTCTTTTACGCTTTGCTCAAGAAATTTCCTCCATGGAGGAATTGAGAGAATCTTGATCGATTGACTCACCCATTATAGAAAGTATCGAGTTGCATCAACTCGGAGAAACCGTGGTGAGGACATTTATGAGCAACTCCTTAAAACGATCCTACGATTCATCAAGGATTCATCAAACTTTTGTGTGAATTTGATGATTTCTTTTTAAGACTCGTGGTTTTGGAAGGTGGATAAAACTCGCTCACAAATTTCTTTACCGTGTCTTCCCATGTTTCGATCGATTGAGGGGTTGTTTTCAAGCCAACCGGGCTTGTCCTCAAGGAAAATGGGAATGAAGAAGCTTGACAAAGATCGGTGGGGACATTCTTGTATTTGATGGTAGATGCAATCTTGTTAAACCATCGAATATGAGCATGAGGATCATCCTCTCAAAACCATAGAATTGACTTGAGGTTACAAGATTTAGTAACCCGGTTTGAGTTCAAAATTTTCACCACAATGGCTGGGATAACAATAGCATCTCCATACCCATCGATGGGTGCTGGAGAAGCTCACACATAGGACGCTCTTCCGTCATGATAACGGAAGTAGTGTGAGCGATCCGGATCTCGATCCGACCGATGGGGCGTAATCGCCTCACGGCACGCCTTGGAATCGACAAGCTCACGAAATGGGCTCACGAGACCTAGAAGAGCGAAAAGATACACTAGAGTTGACTCTTAAGAAATCTCGAGTCAAGGGAATTATGAAAATGGGGAAAGAAGAATCTTTTGAGTTTTATGGTTTTATATATATGAAACAAAAGAAAAATATTTTGTGTTTTATATGTTTTAAGATGTTTTAGATTTTGGATTTTATAAGAAAATATAAATATATATAGATGGTATGAACAAGGAGTGAATATTCAAATCACTAATCGCTAAACGTAAGATAATTAGCACGACTCCCGTGGCCCAAAATTTGATTGGCTCCCAAACGGTCGGGTTTATTACACAAGTCAACCACTTGTGAATGGTCAACCGTAATAAAAGTCAGACAGCTTGAGAATTAAGTCTAGGAGAGTATAGTGTTTCCCCAAGTCGTTAAGTCCCAATGAGCTGTGCGACTGAATAGCCAAACGTGTAGTGATCGGGTGATAATGAACAAGAAAGGGGTATGATTTTGAATAAATATACCTAAAGAAAAAGTTTGTAAATTACAGGGGCTTAAATGCAAATTAAAGAAAATTAAAAAGCTAAATTATATTAAATAAATGCTATCACTATTTTTTAAATTGGATTTTCTTCTTTTTTTAAAAAAAAATTAAAAACTAATTTTAAACTTTTAAAACTATTCTAAAATACTAAAAATTATGAAAATAAAGAGGAAAATTGTGAAACTATTTTTCAAAAATCTAAAATAACTAAAGAGAATTTTCAAAACTAATTTTGTATTTTTCTGATTATTTTTCTATTTTCTATGAATTAAAAACTATTTAAAACTAATTAAATGGCTAAAAATTACAAATTTAACTAAGAAAAATCTGGAAAAATTATTTTTTTTGCTTTTTATATTTATCTTAATCTATGAAAATTGAAAACTTATTTTTTGAAGCTTTTCCGATTTAATTGCAATAAAGGCTAATTAAAAAGTCCTAAAACTGCTTTTAAATAAGGAAAAATAGCAAACAAAGTGATGAAAAATTATGAAAATTCAGGAAAAGTCTAAAATAATATTCTAAATCTATGAAAATATAAAACATATTCTAGTGTGCAAGATTATGAAGCTGTAGTGAAAAGTGCTTATAAATAAGCACTTAAAAATAAGCAAATAAGCACAAAAGACCACCAAATGAAAGCAGAAGCTAGAATATGCTATAACTACCTGAAATGAGCTAAATTCAACTAAGCTATACCATTGAATACCAAGCTACAAGCTTATGAGCACAAAACCAAACAAGTTAATTTCAGTCCTGAGGTGCTTACTTCAAGCTTAAAAATAAGCTATCTGCCCTAGTTGGAACCCAAGACCATATATCACAATCTCAAGCAGACCTGGCAAGGAGCTTATAAACCAAAAATCAGACCAAGATAAGCTCTCATGAGCTTGTTGAGAGCTCTGCACAAACTTGTGCACACTCAGTTGTCACTGAGTGTGTGCACAGGGCACTTTTGGCCCATTTGACAAGCTGATTTGAAGCTTATAAAAAATTACAAAAATTTCACAAAAATCGCCCGACTCTTGACCAACTTAACTAGAACATCCCAAAGTTTCACCGAATTTAAACCGAATTGAATTCATGAAAATCAACCAAGTTGGGTGAAAAGCATTTTCCAACTTGACTTTTGACAGCTTTTGATAGTTTGACTTATATGAGTTTTGAAACCAATTTAATGAACCGAGATTGATGTTTCAAGCTAAAACAAATGTTAGGAATTAGAAATTCCATAGTGAAGAGTAGGTCACCCCAAATATAATCTAGCATAAGTTAGCTCGTAGACATGTCGTTATTTATCGCTTTATTAGTTAGTTATTTAGTTTAGAGCAACACCGTGGAGGAAGGACGGTCTTTACCCATGTATGCCCACAATCCGAAGGAGGACGTTTAGTTTGTAACTATATATACCCTCTACCTCCCAAGGTAGAGGTTGGACCTTTCATTCATCTTAATCTAACCTTCTATGTTTTCTTTCACTTTCTCTCTAGAAAGGCTCCCACTTTCTCTCTAAAACCTCTAAATAATTCGACCATATTATTGTTTGTTATGTGTTTATGAAATCCAATATATTACATTTGGTATCAAGAGCAATGGTTAGATCATCTCTTACATATCTTTGGATTTCTAGTGGTTTTAGGTGGTTTTGAGTTTGAGAAAGTATTGTGGTTTTGCATCATTTGGTTGATTTCTAGTGTTAAAGTTTGGATTTTGATTGTACTTTTGTGTTTAGGATCATCATAAGTGTTTAGGTTGTGATTTGAAAGGCTTGAATCATCGTGGTTGGGTTGTTTTTGGATTGAAAAGTGTGTTTTGGAAGTTTCTCAAGTTAGCGACTTGGCTCACGGTATAACTTTCTTGCTAGCGATTTGCTTCAGAAATAATTAGCGAGTTGTGGTGTTGTTTGGTGGCGAGTTGACCCTAGCGACTTGCCTTTAGAGACAAGCCGACAAAAAGTACACTTAGTGGATTCTCCACTATGGGTAGCGACTTGGGTAGCGACTTGGTGTTAGCGATTTGGTGCTTAGCGAGTTGCTCTTTAGCGACTTGGAGCTTAGCGACTTGCTGTCAAAATTTTCCTAGCGACTTGGTTCTTAGCGAGTTGCTCTTTAGCGACTTAGCTGTTTAGCGACTTGGTACTTAGCGACTTGGTGCTTAGCGACTTGGTTCAAGTATTATAGCGACTTGGTTGATTTTTACGAAGAAGAGGTTTGACCAAAGTTGACTTTTACGTCAAAACTTCAAACGCCATAACTTTTGATCCGTAATTGCTTTCAAAAAATACCGTCAAAACGACCGAACAGTCGAATATTGTGAGGTTTCACTACAATGTCGTGAAACGAATTTTCAAGGCCCAAATCCTCCGAAAGGAAGTTATTGAGGTTTTAAGTTTCTAGACCCAAAATTCTTCGTAAAACGTGCATCAACCAATCCAAATCTCAACCAATCAACATTTCAACTTTTCCTACGAACAATCTAAAGCCCTATCACACAATCGTCTTTCATTGTATCGATCCATCATCATCTTAACACATTCCATTGGTCATTGCTTAACGGTTTGGTCTTGATTTTAGTAAAATCCCGCGAAGATTTTATTTCTCGGTTTGAATCATAGACTTGTAAAATCCGTGCATTCTACCACATCATGTCCTACTCTACCGACCCGGTGATTTCGAAGTACTCAAACCGTATGATGTCAGAGACAACCATGAGAATATTAGCTATTCGATCGAATACGTATGATGGAATCAATCAATGATGACTTGAGTTCTTCATGCTCGAGTCCAATGAAAAGAATTGCACCGCTTGGACTACGAATGCCATACAAAAGGAAACTAGCATTGAATCTTATCAACAACTTCACTCACACCTTATGTTACTCACACCGATTGGAATGGAACGAACATGCATTGCCCTTTTCCGTCAAGACTTATCCACATTAACGGAACAAGATTATTGAACTTAGAACAATTGGAACAACAACTTGATAAAGAGAAGGTTCAAGAGGTTAGTTCCAGGTCTTGCACTTCAAGTGATCCACAACCAATTTCATCATTCATCGGTGGGGAATTTAGATCGATTATGATCAAGACATGACCGAAATGTCTTTCAAGAGACACACCGGAATGGAAATTAGCGTGTTCATTGAGACATTCATACAACTCATGGATAATGTGGAGAAGTACATTGAGGAAGTTACATAAAAATGAAAACGTGAATGAGTGTCGTGCGGTTGAGAGATAGTTGTGATAAGTTGGGTAATGTATCCGTTGAAGAATCGGGTGTTCTTGAATGCGAATGTCGAGTCAACATATAATGATGAGTCGGGTAAAGCACCGATGATGGATCGGTTGGCACCGAATACAAAGGCTCGAGATTGATAAGCTTGACACATCCAATGTCCGGTGACTCTTGTTACACATGATGTGGATGCAGATATCGGACCTAAAATTGAGCAGTGTCATGTAATGAGGTACCATTTCTGCTCAATATAGTGCATCTGCTAAAGTACTTAAACAAACCGATCATGATGTTGAACATGACTTTGTTAAATCTTCAGAATCGAGGTGAGTCTCGAGATTAAGTGTTTCAAAACAAACAATAAGGTTGATAAAAAGGCTTTTGATGAACTTTCAAACAAATTCTCAAATCTTGAAAACATTGCATTTCACTTGAAATTGCGATACAAAGTAAAGAAGAAAGTTTCCAAATTAACAAACCATGTAAAAATGGAACTTCACGAATTCCGTGAACTTTTGAAATGAACACTTTGAAAGCTCACCAAGACAAAGAATCAACCATCAACAATTTGAAGAAACATATTTCGGTATGCGTGTGAAAAGTAATTTGGTTACAAGTAATTCGATGTTAATGCTATTGATGATATTCAAATGAGAAATGATGAATTAGTTGTTTGTGTGGCCAAATTACTAAAGGAAAATGAGTCTTTGAGAAAGAATCACATAGAACTATGTGTCTCACAAAGAAGCTAGAACTAAGTCAATGGAAACAAACTCTTTGATAGCAAAATTGATGATCTCAAAGCTCATCTTCGTGAAAAGAGTTTCGCTATTGTTGCTTTAAAAATGAGCTCGGAAAAACAACAGGAATAGTGTGAACACTAAGTTTTCAAAACCATCAAACTTGGGAAACCAGTTATTAGACAACCGAATGCGTTTAGATCGAACGACTAAAATTTTCAAAACGCGGTTTGCCTCCCAAGTTGATGCGAAACAAGTTTTGACAAAACCACCACTTCACCTCACTTGCCTAGGAAAATTGATATGAATGACTTGTATAAGAACTCTTATCTTGAAATGGCTAGAAAGAAGGCACATAATCGTAAGATGGAATTTTAGGTGCAAGACCTAGGATGATGAATTCTTCTAAATTTCAAGGCACTGCTAGTAGTTCTAAACCATTACCTAGGAACACTAATTTAAAGACTAGGGATTGGCGTACATCTAAGAGTAGTTGCGTTTCGATTAAAGCTTTTCCTATAGTAGATCACTCTAAGAAATCTAGATCTATTTCGAATTCAAACAAGTCGTTTGCTCAAAGTGTCCGAAATGTATCTTTAATGCTAATCATGATAAATGTTTCACAAAATCCACGACGAATGTAAATGCTCATGCAATGGTACAATCTGTTAAGTCTAGGATTCACACTAAGTCATCCACAGTGCATATGAAGCAAATGAAACCAAAAGCCTCACCTAGATGGTTACCATCTGATAAACCTTTGGAAACTAGGAATAAGGATAAGTCTCTCACTATGCATAAGATGCCTAACAATCCTAGACCTTGCCATAAGTGGATACCATCTGGTAGAATTTTTAAGGATGCTAGACTTAGGTGGATACCTACAGGAAAGATGTTTACCAATAGCATTCTCAATGTTGACCGTGAAACCCCAAAGGGTTTGGATATCGATGTCACTAACCATAATATATGCAATCAAGTTTGTAATATTAGTGCGGTAATCCTTACTCGATTCACGAGATACTTGATCCTTCAATACATGGATGGCTTAAAGTATGGATAACAAAAGGATTGATATCTCATAATTCACGGGTTCTAGTTACTCAACATTGATATTCAATCGGCTATGACGTATGAACACAACGGCTCATGCCTCGTACTCTAAAGAAAAGAAAAGTGTACATTTCAAAGCGCTTTATCTTCGAAAGAAGAGAAATCTTCTTATGATGACGATCACATCGATGAACCTCAACTCCAAAGAAAAGAAATGCCTTCGCATTATCTTTGAAAGAAGAGAAATCTTCTTATGACGCCCTGCTCACATCGCGCCTCGCCTCTAAAGAAAAGAAAAGTGTATCTTCAAGGCGCTTTATCTTACGAAGAGAAATCTTCTTATTTATGACCATTCTCGTCAACATGCTTCATGCTTTTTCCATGCGCTTCAATTCTCAAGTGAACCGGGCTACCATTGATTGTTTTCTTATTTAACTTGCTCTACTATAAGGAAGATGGCGACATCATGTGCTAATTTTATGGGGACAAGTGTGAATAGAATACATTTGGATGATTTCACTTATTTAGTCAAGAATGGCAACTCCGTATGCAATTCTTGAGGGGAGAAGAAGTATGATAATTTTGCATGGTTGATTGTTATCCGAGAATAAATGGTCAAACGGCTCCAAACTCATGTAAGAACCGAGCTTCTTCTTATCGGATCATCTTTACATGGAGTTTCTTCTAAGAGCCGTTGGTTGACATCTTCACTCGGATTGATGAGTTTATCGACAAAGTGCTTCCGGTTAATGCTTCACGATACATCAACATGATGATTCCGAGCAATCTCTCTTCTTGTTTGATGTGATTGGTAGTTTGGTGTTACCATCTTGTGTGTTCGTTGAGGCCCGATTGTCGATTTTTCTTGATGAACATCCTTTGTTCTTGTTTGATTGGGAGGATTTTAGCTAAAGGGATATGCAAGATGTAAGTTAATTGGGATGCTTTTGGTGAGATGCTTTTTTTTGTGTGAGTTGAAGATGTTAACTATCTATTCCCAACCGCACAATCTTGAAGAAGGTCGAGTCTACAGCTTGTTCTACATTTTCGCTACATGTTAGAAGACTAAAGACGAGTTACATTTATCGATCTAAAGACTTCTTCTTAACTGGGTCATTATCAAACAGATTGTCGGTTTAGGGAGAGCACTAATTGGGGAGAGTGATATGTTAGATTTAATCCCCAGTTAGACTTGCTCATTCTGTTCTTCAGCAAGTTGATTCTCACAAGATATATAATGTTTTTCTCAAAAGATTTCGAGTATACGGGCTTATAATATGTTGCTGATTCTGAAGTATCAAAACCAGCAAGGGGGAAGGAGACAAGCATCTAAACGCGAGTAAACTTGATGAGCTTAATACTTCTAAGTAATTGAAGATATCCCGGGAAGACAAATGTTATTACCGCAGAGAAACTCAAGGTTTGACTCATGGCGAGTAAACTTGATGAACTTAACTCTTCTAAGTGATTGAAGATATCCCGGGAAAACAAATGTCATGACCGTAGAGAAACTCAAGGTTTTACTCATCAAAGCGTTTAGTGTTCTTATTCCAACTACGTGGGGGAAGAGATGTAAGAGTTAGTTTCTGATGATGAAAGAAGGTACACAAGTGTGTGATGATTTCGTGTGTGATGATTTCGATGTTATCGCAATCATCAGGGGAGAGAGAATTGTGTACATTGGGGATGCTCAGCTGTTTCACTTGAGGGCTTAATCTGTGATTCGAGATATAATCACTTATTCCGGTGTTGACATCCGCAGATTGTCACCCGCAGATAATCGATGATTTGGCCCGCTTCTTCAATGTTATCGGTTATTCTCTCTTTGGGCATTCGGTACTTGGGTTCTTGAGCTTCATACACTTTCTTGAGGGAGAGAAAAGTATACATCGGGGTTATTCTTTGGCTATTGGACTTAATCTGCTACTTGATGGTATAAGTTTCTTTGTCTTCGGTATGTGTATTCGGGTTCGTGAGCTCTAGTCTAAGAGACCGATCGCATCAATTCAACTACTGGGGAAGTGGTCTCGACACCTTTTGGAATGGATTGCTTGACTTCAGTGGAAAAGGAATTTGAGAAGAGGTATTCAAGAGTGGGATGAAACGTTGTCGTTCTTCTTGTTGATGATATAACCCGAACGAAGAACCTCGATTATCGTTCTTAAATGGAGCAATGGATTTATGATTATGGTGTGCATCTCATGCACTGCTAAGGAAAGCTTGAAATAGAGCTCAATCTGCTCATCCAAAGGATTTTCGGTTTGGGGAAGTCGCGAGTCTCACTTTCGGATGGTTCAATTTCTTTCTTCTATGCAAGAGCCTCGGAAGCTTTGGTGGTGAAAGTTTTAGGGATGATGACTTCTATCTTCTACAACGGGTCGCTCGATATCCTTATCTCGGTACTCGTATCATCATCTTCTTTAACTATATCATCTATTCTATCTTTGTAAATATTTATCGAAAAACAAAATACAAAAATATAAAACCAATAAAACAAAATACAAAAATATAAAACCAACTGAAAGAAAATAGAAAAATATAAAATCAACAAAACCCATAAAAATCGAAAATTTGAAAAATCCCAAAATATGTTTTCTCAAGACATGTCTTCGGTATCGATAACATCTACGGTCTTAGAAATGTCATTCAATAATGGCACGGGATTTTAGATGAAGTTCGAGCGGGAGGTGTAAATATTTCTTTCTAAACATGTCAAAACCATGGCTTACAGCTTATTTCGATCAGAACCGTGCTTCAAAAAATGGCTTACGCTATTTCGATCAGAACCCGGCTTAAACTATGGCTTGCGCTTAATCCGTGACCGCGCTTAAACTATGGCTTGCTATTATTTCGATAGCAACCCGCTTTTCAAAGGAGGAAAGTGTTACGCTAAACTATTTTCAAATATTTCGTGCACTTATCCTAAAAACAAAACAAGGAAAGTATGTCAAGGATCATTGCTCCTACACAAATGTTTTTCCGTCTAAAATTCTTAAGAAAAATATTTGTTGTATTTCAAAATGGTGGTAAAATGAGTTGCTTGAAAAATCAATCGGATCGTAGTTTTCAGTACATCGAAAACTCAATCGATGACTTCAACACTTTTAAAAATGTTTCAAAAAATGAGTCTTTGATTGAGGGGAGAATGTTTTCAAATCTATATCATCTAACGAGCTTTTTAATTATCCTACGTGCTTAATTAAAAATGATATTTGCCTATGTCGAAGGACTAGGAATTTAGGATATGATTGTTAGGTTTAGATGATTAGAGTTTGATTAACACATAAACCCCATACCTTATATGATCCGATTGTTATGTTGAATTGACTTTAATTAGTCGATTGTCGTTTGGGTGATGTCGACCACCATATATCTGTATGTGTGTTCACTAACGATGCGGTATATTGGTTATAAGAATGTTCCGATCCGGATCCCACAATTGAAGATGATTGGATGCCGAAAGGAAAGGGTAACTATTTCTTGGGTTGACAAATGAAGAAACGGAGCTTAATTAGACTTCTATGGAGAGTTGGCATATATGCAACATAAGAGGTCTCACCGCATCGCAGATGGTTTTCTTCTAAGTGATTGAAGAAACGGAGCTTAATTTGACCTCGCTTGGCATTCAAAATGCAACGTAAAAGAAGTCTCACGCGCATCGCAGACGGTTTTCTTCCAACCCTCGAACAACAACAACAAAGCTTCTCAACCACTAACGTATCTTTGTGCAGGATACCATTTTTAAACAATTTTGAATAACTTGAATAAATTGTTTTGAAAAATGGAAAATATTGTTTTTGAAAATTTATTGGACTTAATTTTGAAAATCACCGGACTTTATTTTATCAAAACTTAAGTCACTCAATCAACGACTTCTGTTATCGATTGAGGGGGAGAGTGATTTTATTTAAAGTATTTTCTAACAATATATCTTCAAAAGAGTCCGTGTGTACGTTAAAATGTGGTGATCTAAAGATTTAATGTTATGTCATGGTATGATTTTCTTTAAAACTCAAAGATCTGTCAAAATGAAATTTTTTCTGTTCTTGTTTGATTGTGAAATTGTTTTATTTTACTTAAAGGTCTCTTAAAACAAATCATACCGACACTAACAATCTTTAATGTCTAAATCGTTCCTATCTCATCATCTTTCAAAATTGAATCTTGCCACGTCTTTCCCAAAATTTTCTAAATAATTTAAATCTTTGGGATTACAAATCTCAAATGGTTTGAAATTTTGATCGCGAGAGATCGTGATTTAAATCTCAAATCTGTTTTTAATGGAATTGGTTTTAGTCCTTCAAAGGCACTCCTGCCTCCATGTGCCAAACGATTTCAAATACACAATGCACATGTTGAGGAGGAGGATTTATCCAAAACCGGATGAGTATTTAAACAAGGCCACATTTTCTCCCAATGTTTTCTAAACCTAATTAAATCACTTGGGATCCAAAATCTCAAAGGATTTGATATTTTTGATCGGGGGAGAAATTGTGATTTAATAATGAAATTTGATAAAAGTTGATCGTTTTGATTCAGTTGTGCAGGCTGCTCTCTCATATGTGCTAAACGCTTTCGAATCTCGAAGCATATATTGAGGGGGGGGCATTTTAAAAGAAAATAAACTATTGAGGTGCAAATGCTTTTATGTTTTAACATAAAGTACCTTGATTGAGTTTTAAATGATTTCTTAATGGCTTGTGTGATCGTGGATGTGCTTCAAAAGAACTCTTGACTCTATGTGATAAAATGATTTCAAATATCCTATGCACATATTGAGGGGGAGAATTTTACCATGAAAATCAAATGGCTTTTTAGTATGAAAATTGTGATCAAAGAAAATATTTCAAAGTCCTCTTGCCTCCTTGCGCTAAACAATTTCTAAATCATACGCACATGTTGAGGGGGAGGTTTTCTAAATGATCAAAACTATTAAGGTACAAAATGCTTTGATCTCGTATCACAAGTACCTTGATTGGTTTTCCAAATGATTTTTCAATTAGTTTCGAGAAGGAATGAACAATACCAAAAGACCGACCAAATTTACTTTATGCATGGTGTTATAAGGATGGTTAGGTTAGGTATTTGTTCCCACGATCCGCCGTAACCGGAGGGATCTACCGAGGACAATCCACTAGATAGTGTAGAGTCCTTAGGTATATTGAAAAAGGAGAAAATGAGAATATGGGAAGAGTGCGGATGAGACAGAGCTAGTACTAGAATAAACCCAACAAGGTTCTAGTTATGAAGTCTCGGTAAGCAATCAAGGGTTGAAGAATGAAAAGAAATAAATATGAAAAGGGTGAAAAGAAATAGCCTCCAATAATTCTACCTTAGGGCGTAAACCGGTTCAATACATATGCTACTGGTGCTTACTAAGGTAACATCGGTATTGAAGACAAGACGTCATGGACCCAAAGGACGATCACCGCACTACAACTTCCCAAACCACTCAAGTTCCTCTTAAAAGGGCTTGTTTCATTCTCACGGGAACCTACATAATCTATCGACTTTCTCTTAGAGATTGTTGATATTGAAGAAGAGACCCTCTCCTAGTCTCCGTCACAGAACCAAATGTGCACGATTGAGTCTAGAGCCAAGAGATCATCCACAATATCTCGTTAGGACACAAAATTCATGAAGACTTGTTTTTTCACACAATGTGGAAAGTAAGTATATATTAAGAGTCCCACGATTATCCTTGTGGTATTGCCGAACATCCGAGTGATATGAAAATATTCACGATGAAGATGGAAATCCTTCTAGAGCCAACATCAAACAAGCTCTTGGTGGGTGACATGTGAGATCTTGCAAAAGATCAAGCTTGTAACAACCGGATAGAAACGATGGGAGATTCATTGAATCAACCTTGGTCCAGAATGGAATTGACGAATACTTTTGGAAAACCGTTCGATGTGCAAATCTTCTTTTCTCTAGCACGTCGAATGTGTACTTATGTTTTCAAAATTCAAAAGTATCTCGATTGAAAATACTTTTAGAAAAACCGCTCGACTTGCGAATCTCTTCTTTTCACTAGCACGTCGAATGTGTACTCATTCTCTAATACAAAAGTATTTTGTTTGAAAATTGATCTTTCTCATAAAACCTTCGTCAGATTGCAAAACTCTCTCTTCAAGC
Source organism: Chrysanthemum lavandulifolium (assembly GCA_022545495.1). Taxonomy (NCBI): domain Eukaryota; kingdom Viridiplantae; phylum Streptophyta; class Magnoliopsida; order Asterales; family Asteraceae; genus Chrysanthemum; species Chrysanthemum lavandulifolium. The sequence continues at coordinate 56,867,644 of CM040244.1, read as the reverse complement.
AATAGCGATTGTTTTTCAAATCATTTTCATCAATCGCTGAATCTCAATTTGTCGGTTCACTCACTCCGTGTTGTCTTCTTTGAGACGTTCCGGTTTGAGAACGGCTAGAGCAACCTACGAAACCCCGTCAAGGAGATTCTTAGGAATCCTACCGATCACGAGCACTACTTGTCTCGATCAACGGGAACCGTGGGCGTGTACCTCAATTCAATAAAAGTGATCAAAGACACTTTCGTGTGTTTTATTTCTAACTGTTGTTTACGGTACATTTGGACGGTTGCAACCGATCGAATTGAGCGGTCAATCCAAAGCCGCATGCTCACAAAGATCCACACTTAATTGAAGAAATCGTGATCGGTGCATATCTACATAACCCGGTTCGATATTTTTATACTATGCTTCGCTACTGCTACAAATATCATGAACCAAGAAAGCTTCCGCTACTCGATGGAAATATGTCATGATCCGTAATGTGTGAGCATGACGGTCCGAAAGTCACAACTTCACATGATGGCAACACAATAAAGGGTGATCCGAGATTTATCGTGGTGATGATCTCAATTAAAGCTCAAGATCATCAAAGATGTGGATCAAGATAAAGGCCTCCACTTAAAGTACAAAGTTATCGGACTTTAAAGAATCACCGCAAAAGCACAAAGATACGGATGTTGAAGAATTAATGTCTACGAGCTCAAGACCAAGATTAAATAGAATGCTAGGATTTGAAATGTAAAATATGGGGTGACCTCCTTGGGGAGATTGTTAGGAATTAGAAATTCCATAGTGAAGAGTTGGTCACCCCAAATATAATCTAGCATAAGTTAGCTCGTAGACATATCGTTATTTACTGTTTTATTAGTTAGTTATTTAGTTTAGAGCAACACCGTGGAGGAAGGACGGGTCTTTACCCATCAGTATGCTCGATCCACAGCCGAAGGAGGACGTTAGTTTGTAACTATATATACCCTCTACCTCCCAAGGTAGAGGTTGGACCTTTCATTCATCTTAATCTAACCTTCTATGTTTTCTTTCACTTTCTCTCTAGAAAGGCTCCCACTTTCTCTCTCTAAATAATTCGACCATATTATTGTTTGTTATGTGTTTATGAAATCCAATATATTACAACATAGCTAAATAAAGCTACTCTACTGAATTCTAAACACAAATCAAACTTATGATCTTAAAAATTTCTAACAGATATGAAATTAGGACAGATTTATGTTGATTTTGACTTTGAGTGAGTTTTTGTGACAAGTAGTGACTGAAATGGTTGTGTTTAACCTAAATTAGACTGAAGCAACAGATTTTAACCAACAATAAGCACCCTAACTCAGATTACTTAACAGATGCAAACACCCTTATACTAACTGTCTTGCAATTTTAACTAATCTACCTACTGAATTAGCTTATGCTAACACTTAAACTGAATCAAGTTAGCCTAATGACAACTAAATAAACATACCTAGGCTATTAATTACCAAAGATTCAAACACAAGCAGATTATGCAGTTATACTAGTTTATAGAGAAAAATAAGAACTCACAAGTGTCCCACTTATTTGCGACAAACCGAACCAACCTACACTAACCTAAGCTAATCCAAACCAATCCAAGCTCTGCAACAACCCCATTCCATAACTGAGTCCACATTGAGCTTTACAGTTGACTTTTGTTGACTGTTTTTGGTGTTTGAGTAAATTTTGAGATTGAAACAAATTTAAGCTCACAATAAGCTATAACAAGCTTAAATGAGCCTAATCAGTCCAATGTAACAACTTTAAATCAACAAAGCTTAATTTGGAATTTTGACTTTGAGATTGCAAATATGAGAATTAATTCTACAAACTTGAAACTGAGATTGAAATGAGTTCAAATTACATTAAGGTAACAGAATACAAGTTTTAGAAAGCAAAGATTACAGTTTTAGAAAATAACTAAGACAATTTAAATAAAAACAACATACATAAAAATTAAAACTAAAAAACTACTACCTTGCTCTTCTCCTCTTTCTTCTATTTATATGCAAAAGGCTTCCCCTCTCTCCTCTGAGCAAATCCCACTCCTTTTCTGGACCATTGGATCACTTGACTTAATTTTGGCCATTGATGAGTTTTGGCGCCAAAATGAGATATCAACAGGGGGGTTGAGTGCAAGGAAGGAGATACATTAATTGCATTTGGTTTGTTGTGGAGGTGGAGGGGACATGGAGAGGTGTATGTGAGCTGGAGGTGAGGGGAGGACTGGATTTGCAGAGCAGTTGGTGAAGGTGAAGTGTTGGAGGGAAAAGGGGGTTGGCGGGTTTGACTTATTTGACCGGGGTTATATTAGTGGACGGGGTTCAAGGGTCAAGGGGGGTCAAGTGGTATTATGGCAGGGGTTCAAGCTCAAGCAAGGGGTTCAAGGGTCATGGATTTGGTATTAATACATAAGGACCATTTTTGCAATTCCATAAAAACCAAGGACCAAATCTGCCATTTTCCAAAGTTAATCAAGAGGACCAATTTTGACAAGTTTAATTTTCCCAAGGACCAAAAATAATAATTTTCAAATTAAAAATGTCCAGGGGTAATTTCTGTCAATCTTTGAAACTTCAGGGACCAAAGCTGCCATTTTGCAAAACTGAACTTTGAAGGGTTTATTTTGACAACTTTTGAATCCCATGGACCTTAAATGATATTTTGTTTTATTTTGATTTACCAGGGACTATTTTTGACAACTTTTGAAACTTGGGGGACTAAAACTGCCAATTATGCAAACTTGATATGTTTTTCATCTGATTTTGGTATTTTTGCATTTGAAACACATAAAATATTTATTTGTGATATTTTTATCATTTTGATGCATTTCTGAGTGTTTTCAGATGTTTTGCAGTTTAGATTTGACCAAAAATGATGAGTATTTACACACTCATCAAGTACAAAGCTAAATACCGAGTTCTTTCACACCAAGGCGAACCACACCTAACACTACGTCGCCTACCCTTTATACGGTGCTAGGCTAACCATCGAGTTCTTTCACACCTTAGGAGAACTAATCCTATCACAACGTCGCCTACCCTTTATTAGGTACTAGCTAAGCACCTAGTTCCATTACTATGGAGGAACTACTACCCTTCACAACACAACACCTAATATCAAGGAGATCTACTCCTTGTTACAACATCATCCAGGATATCACCATCCTTGGAAATGAACAACTACTTATATGTATAATGATGCACCTCATCAATTATACGACCTAGGCATTCTTCCCAAATGCCACGTGATTTGATTCTTAGGCATCCTTCACTAATGCCTTTGACACAACGCTTGGCACCCTTCACTAATTCCTTCGTCTTGACACCTTTAGCATTCTTCACTAATGCTTTTACACGGATGATGAGCACCTTTCACTAATGCTTTCATCTTGACACTTTCGGCATTCTTCACTAATGCCTTCAACCCAACATCTATGGAGAAAAGTAGATCTATCAACAAGAGAACCTTCGTTGTCCTGATGATAACGAATCATGGCAACTCATGGACTTGAGCTTGCACGTCTTCAAGAAGTGGTGATCTTTCCTTTAAGAGGAACCTAGAAGATCACACAAAAACAAAAGACAAACTACATAGATCACTTGGATATGAGGTTAGAGGGTTAGAATACTAGAGGGAAGTATGTGTGTGAAGTGATGAATAGAAAGGAAGAAATGGCTCTCTATTTATAGAGAAATTCTCTCTTGCTTTCCGGATCCCACGGATCCCTACCACAAGGGATCCGGCTAGCACAAAGCTAGGGATCCGTGGTCCGCTCCTTTTTGCCCATGGGTATTTTTGGTTATGGGTCATGGGTTATGGGTTGATCCATGGTTTTCTTCTAGATACAATGTATCTTAAGGATACAATGAACTTGGTCAAGTGGTATATATAAAACCATGGGTTATGAGTCAATACCATTTGCTAGTATACAATGAACTTGGTCAAGTGGTATATAAAACCATGGGTTATAGGTCAATACCATTTGCTAGTTTTTACCCATTTAGTATATACTTGTTTTTACCCAACTACATTCAATGTATTTGGTCAATGGGTCAAATACTTAAGTTTCTACCCATTTATATTACCCAATATACTACATACTAGTTATGTGTATATTTACCCAAATATGTAAACACTAGTTGTTGTACATATGTAATACTAAATCATAAAATCACTTATACTTGTTTTAGTGTTTTATGTGAAAATATGAATATGTTAGAAACTATTAGTTCAAACCATTTACGTATTTTATTTGTTTCGTTAAAATGATTTTACGTTTGTTATCGACAAAACATTAGAAGATCGTAAAATATAAATAAACGTTTTTACGGCTTATTTGTATTAAGAGGTCTCCTTCTTCAATATCGACCATCTCTAAGAGAAAGTCGATAGATAATGTAGGTTCACATGTGAGAATGAAACAAGTCCTTTTAAGAGGAACTTGAGTAGCTTGGGAAGATGTAGTGCAGTGCGTCACTAGGTCAATGACGTCTTGTCTTCAATACCGGTGTTACCTAGGTAACACCCGAGCATATGAATTGAACCCGGTTTACGCCTCTAAGGTTGAAAATAATGGAGGGCTATTTATTTTCACCCTTTTCGCATTTATTTCTTTTTCATTCTTCAACCCCTTCAGTGCTTACCGAGACTTCAATACTAGAACCTTGTTGGGTTTATTCTAGTTCTAGCTCAATCTCAGTCCGCACTCTTCCCATATCTCACTTTACTCCTTTTTTCCATCATACCTAAGGACTCTTCGCTATCTAGTGGATTGTCCCTGGGTAGATCCCTCCGGCTCTGGCGGGATTGTGGGAACGAATACATAACCTAACCATCCTTATATCACCATACATAAAGTAAAATTGGTCGGTCCTTTTGGTATTGTTCATTCGCCATTGGAACCAATTGAAAACCATTTGAAAATCAATCCAAGTACTTGTGATACATGATCAAAACATTTTGTACCTGAATTGTTTTTGATATTTTTAGAAAAAGCTCCCCCTCAACATGTGCATCGTATGTTTGAAATCATTTTGGCACATGGAGGCAAGAGGACTTGAAAATCTCAGATTTACCGAACGAAAGATTTGATTCTTTGATCACCAATTTCTAAAAGATATCAACATCACTTTCCCGATCAAAATTAGTAATTTTCATACTTTGTTAAGAATATTTTAGGAAAGGATGTGGTTTTCAAAATTTGCTCCCCTCAATATGAGCATCGATTTTGAAATTGTTTAGCACATATTAGGGAAAACACGCACTTAGAGACAAATCAATCACGTTTCGATCCATTTTGGTTTGATATAAATGCTCCCCTCAACATGTGCATGGAAAATTTGAAATCGTTTGGCACATGCGAGGAGGAGAGCTTGTTAATCATGTATAAAACCATTTATCGAATTATCGGTTAAATCCAATTTAAATCACAAATTCTCCCCCGATCACAATTTTCAAATCCTTTGAGAGTTGTGATCTCTATTGATTTAAATTAAATTTTGAGAGCTTTTGAGGAGAATAGTGACTTGCTTTTGAAAGACATTTTAACTGATAATGATTAGATTTTGAGACTTTAAACTCCATTGACCAATTATGCATAAATGTCTATTGAAAATATAACATTAGCCAAGGTCTTAAATCACTTGTATAAAACATTTTTCATTTTGATTATCCAAAAGAAGACCTTGCTCGTTTAAGTGCCAATTGTTTGAAAAATACTCTTTTTGATTCGATTGAAATCATTCTCCTCCTCAATCAATGACATAAATTGTTGATTGAGAGATAGAGATTTTGACAGATGATAAGCCCAGATGATTTTCAAAAATAGAGTCCGAGGTATTTGCAAAGCAATTTTGTATTCATTAGATGACAAATATTTTTCAGAAGAATCATTAGACGGAAAAATATTTGGAAAAAAAACATCTGTCTTTTTTATGACAAACATTTGTTTTAAGAAACAGGGCATGAGACTTGAAAAATAAGATTAAGCATGACTCTATTCTTTCCTTTTAAAACGAGTTACTGCCTCAAATGACAATAAACCACCATTTTTCTCCGTCTCAATCTATTTTTATTTTTATTTTTTTTTTATTTTAAAGCAATTTATGTACATTCGAAGAACATCTAAAAACCCGTGACATTCTTTGAAAGTCAACACAAAGTCCGTAGATGATATCGAATTAAGAAAAACATGACAAAATAACAATATTTTTGGGATTTTTCAAGATTTTCAGATTTTTATGGATTTTGAAAATTTTATACTTTTCTATTTTCTTTTGTGGGTTTTGAAATTTTGCATTTTGCTTTTTGAAAAAAATATATACAAGAGATAGATGAAGAGAACCATTTACTCCTCGTCTTCCTCTTGAAGACGTTTGAGTGTTTCTGGTTGTAGACTCTTTAGACCAAGTCATGGAAGGATAAACTCAAAATGTTCTCTAGGAAGAGCTTTGGTGAAGATGTCTGCTAACTGATAATCAGTCCTTACAAAATAGAGTTCTACCATACCTTTTTCCACTTGTTCCCGAATGAAATGATATCGATTTCGATGTGCTTTGCTCTTGAGTGTTGAACGTTGTTGCAAGAGAGAGCAATGGCACTTTTGTTATCACAATACAGATGTATTTTGTTGAATTCAAAGCCATAGTCAGATAATTGGGATCTCATCCATAGGATTTGAGCACAACAAGATGACATGGCTATGTATTCAACCTCTGTAGAGGATATAGAAGTACCCATTTGTTTCTTTGAAGACCACTCACAAGCTTATCACCCAAAACCGAGCACCTCCGCACGTACTTGACGTGTATCTTGACATCCCGCATAGTCGGATCTGCATAGGTCATTAGTGACATACCGGTGTCCTTCGGTACCAAAGTCTCATGTTGATGGTTCCTTGAGATACCGAAGACCCGCTTAGTCGCTTCAAGGTGCTTTTGGTAGGCTTAACTCGTATCTAGCACACATGCATACAACGAATGAATATCGTGTCTCTGGTTTGTGAGGTACATCGGGATCCAATCATACTTGATATTTCATTTGATCTACCATGATCCCCGAGTGGTCGTCATCCAGCTTTGTACGCTCCACCATGGGAGTGTCAACGGTGTCACAAGTGTCAAATCCAAATTTTGTTTAAAATATCATTAGCATATTTAGATTGATTGATAAAAATGCCTCCGGACTTTGTGAAATTTGTAATCCCAAGAAAATGACATTTGTCCCATCATTGACATTTGAAATTTGGAGCCCATCTCCTTAGAAAAACAATCACATTCATTGGGGTCATTGAGGCAAAAATAATATCATCAACATAGATTTGAACGTGAATTAAATGTTTGCTCGACTTCACGGTGAACAATGTCGGATCAACTGCTCCTTTGTTGAATCCAAGAGATAGAAGAAAATTTTATAGTGTATCATACCATGCCCTTGGAGCTTGCTTCAAGTAGTAAAGAGCCTTCTTCAAGCGATAAACATGAGTAGGATGCTCAGAATCACAAAACCTTCCGGTTGGTCGACGATACGACTTCTTTAAGATCTCCAAGAAAAGGCGTCTTGTTGGGTTTTGGTTCCTTGGATCATGAATTATTCTAAGTGTTGGAACCACTTTGACGGTCTTGATGAAACCACGGACGTAAGAATGGAACCATCTTGAAGACAAACCGCGCGTAGTAGTATTATGTAACCACGGATAATGTAATGTAACCACCGCTAGTCTTGTATAGTCGGTTTAGTATTTTGTATTAGATAAATATGGAAAAGATATTTATCTTGTAGGTTACGATTGTATTATGTAAAGGACTCCTTAGCCTATAAAAGGAGGTCCTAGGCTAGATTAGATGTACGTGATGTTTTATATCTTAGGTCGATACACTTCAAGGTTGTAAAACCCTAATACTGATTAGAGTATTCGTATTAATAGTAATATTGAGGTGTTGAATGTTTATTGTTCTTCTTCTTAAGATTAAGTATTATATTCCGCGTGATACTTAATAAGTCTTTGTTTAAAGTCAGTTTCTATATTAGATTGTTTGCTTAACTGGGATCAACAAGTGGTATCAGAGCTTGTGATCTAGAAATTGTAACCAAGAAGAAGTTATGTCAAGTTCTGCTCAAGCAGTTAAGATTTACCTAAACTCACATGGTTAATGCATCAAAGTTACCCATGCTCAAGGGGGTGAATACCAAATTTGGAGAATGCGAATGAGGCAATACATTCGTATGATTGACTATGCCATCCGAGATGTTGTTGAAAAGGGTGATACTCTTCCCAAGAAGAGTGCAGATGGTCTTGAAATAGCCATTGTTAGTGAGGTTGACAAGGCTAAAAGGAACCGAGATTAAAGCACTTAGTATTCTCTCCATGGGAATACCTAATGAGTTTGCCTTGGACTTTGATCATTATGAATCGCTAAAGATTTAATGGATGCTATTGAAACAAGGTTTGGTGGTAATGAAGCTACAAAGAAATCAAGGAAGAATATGCTAAAGCATCAACTTGAGAACTTCACCGCTCTTAGTGGAGAAAAACTTGATGGCACTTATAATAGACTTCAAAACTTATCACCAATCAAGTCTCGTGGAGTACAAAGTTGCTCAAGAAGATATCAATCTTAAGTTTATTAGAAGTTTGTCACCGACCGGGCTATGCATATTGTTGTGTGGAGAAACAAAATGACTTTGATCAAATGACTGGGCAATCTCTACAACAATTTGAAAGTTTATGAGTCCGAAAAGAATATTGTCGGTTCATCTTCATCTACACAAAACATTGCTTTTGTTTCTACAAACCATATAAGTTCTCAAGATGCATCCATCGCCGCTTATGGTATAACCACCGCTATTGCAAATAATACCACCGTTAGTGATAATGTCGATGATGGTGCAATTTGTGCTTTTCGGTGATTTAACTACCGATTATTCTTGTTTTAAATCAAGATCTAGATCAAATTGATCCCGATGATCTTGAAGAGATTAATCTTCAATGGCAAATGGCAATGTTGACTCTCCAAGAAAGGAAGTTTCGAGGAGGACCGGAAGATGGTTAAGTATGATGGTCAAAGGAGAGTGGATTCGACAAAAGCAAGATGGAGTGCTTTAAGCTGCAAGAAGAAGGGTCACTTTGCTAGGGAATGTCAAGCTCCTAAGAGAATTGAAAGCATAAAGAAGAACTCAAGAGCACGCTTCTTCTTCGACTTTGGTTGCTCAAGATGGGGTTGGTGACTATGACCGGAGTGATCAGTTGAAGAAGGTCCCAATGCGACTTTTCTTGCTAATGAAGCTTCAAAAGAGCATAACTTTGCTCTTATGGCCTATGCTTCATCTTCCGGTTCGATTATGAGGTATCTAATGATTCTAAAACTTCTAGTTGTTCTTTTAAATCATGTCAAGATAACTTAGAATCTCAAAAGCTATCACCGAGAGCTTAAGGAAAAGTAGAAAGACTGCTCTAGATAACTTAGGTTATAGAGTTGGTCTAGAAAGTGTTGAAGAAAAGCTTAATTCATCAGATTAAATATGAGTTTGAGTATGTTGATAAAATTAATATACTAGGTGGAGAAATTGACCTTAAGGATAGAGATTAAGATGCTTAAAGAGAAACTAGAAAAGGCGAGAGTGTAAAAGTAGAAGCCCTAAAAGAAAAGAAAAACATGTTGTTAGGGTTGCTAAAACACAGATGCTTCTCGATCTAGTAAATAAACCAATAGGTCAAAATTGTTCAAGGATGGTACGGCCTTGGTTACAATGATATGCCACCACCATCTCTTATGAAACATGCACCACCGCAAAAGAGCTCTCATTTAGCAAAGAATTTAGTTTTAATAAACCCGTAGGTGAGACTAACAAGATTGAACCACCTAAGATAGGTTCGATAAGTCATCCGATGCTCCCACAATTGAAGATTGGGAATCGACATCGAGGAAGATAGATCCGAATCAACTAAGCATGAAGAGATAGAGAATGTTAAGAAAGTTGATTCTAAACAGGCCAACCTTGTACCTAGATTTGGAGCTCAAATTGCTAAGAAAGTAGTAGAGTACAAGGAAGTACCTAGGGAACAAATGAAAAGATACATACCTAAAGGAAACCAGAGAAACTTTAATGGACTAATTTCAAACATATTAGGAGATGAGTTTCAATGTGTTAAAAAGGCTTGTTTTGCATGTGGTAGTTTTGAGCACTTACAGAGAAACTGTTACAAAAACAAACCACGAGTTTGGAATCATTGGAGGAGGGTAAATCATCAAAACTTTTCAAAGAATACAAACCCTCATCTTAACAAAAACATGATTCCTAGGGCAGTATTGATGAGGAATGGGAATACAAAATCAATAGTCATTGCTACACCTAAATGGGTTCCAACCACTGCTAAGCAAAATGTAAACACGGCTAAGCAAAATCAAACCATCGCTAAGCATAATATCACCAACGATAGAAAAGAAGTTTTAAAAATTCCAAAGGTGATAAGCGACACGTGGTTGGAAATCATTTTTATCTTTGTTAAGGCCTCAGCTAGTTGGCAATGGAAGCCTAAGACCAAGGTGTTACATCATGTCAACTGTGCATCAATGGACCTAAATAAATTTGATTATGTTGATGCACAGGGCAGACCCAAGTCAGTATTGGCTTGGGTCCACAAAAGGAACTAATTTGTTTAATTTCATGTGCAGGGCAATCTACATGATGAGCATTCTAGGGAGTATGAAGTTCATTATACGCTTCCTAAGGTTTTTGCACATATGAGGAATCAGCCGCAAAATGTACAAATTAGGGATGTTTCTTTATTTTCACATATGCTTGCTTTGCCTATTGATCCTGAGTTTGATGAAGAACCCACTGCTAGTACACTTCAACCCACTGATAGTACACTTGCAACCACTGTTAGTGAAACTTAATCTACTTCTAGTCAAACCCAAACCACTGTTATACCAATTGTATGGACTAGGAGATGAAGGGCACCAAGCTACCTCAGTTTGGTATTAGTAGTGTTGTTCATGAGGTCACACATGGAGTGGAGGTGACATGATTGGAAGGGCTTCCACTCATCGATTCATGCTTAGATGTCGGTCGATAGTGGAAACATAATTAAGACCCAACCTTTGTCAACTTCTAATGTGGAGAGTTCCTTGAACTTAACATAAGTGGAGGAATCCTAGCCAACCTGGCTACTTGTGGTACATAGATGATCGTGCAAGGTCCGGTGCTATGTTTACTTTATCCAAGGATTCACCTCTGAGCGCTTAACACACTCAAGTGATGAGGATAGATTGGAACTTGAACATGAATTGACGGATCCTAATATGGTACATAATGACTTTTCGAATGAACCACCTCTCGAACCAGTTAACACGTGTCGAAGTGGGAGGATATTCTTAAACTTTTTCATGAATTGACGGCTAAATGTGCTAAAATGGATGATACAATCTCAAGTTTTCAAGTGTTGACTGTGTTTCAGGGTAAAGAAATTCGAAGGCTGAAGCATAGGATGTTGGTTTTGGAAAAAGTAAGAAGACCTGGGGTTGTTGTTTTAAGAACTATGAGGAAAATGAAAAAGAAGGTGAACTCTTCTCCAGCTTTGAATGTGGAGAATGTATACAAACAGGGGATGAGTGAAGCCATGAATTCAGGGAAGGCTGTTGATGTATCTATGGAAGAAGATGTTGATAGTAGAGATCAAGAATTTTTGGTATCTGATAAAGATGGGAATGAGGCAGTTCTTGAAAATTTGAAGACTGTGGTAGAAGATGAGATAGTGCAGGACACAACCACCGATAATATGTCTGCAACTATGGATAGTTTTCTTGAAACCACTGCTGCAGTTTCAGACATGACAATTGTACCCACTGCTATCATAACCACTTCCACCATTATTACAACCATCTCTGTATCACCACCTAAACCTAAAGAAGTTGAGAAAGAAGCTGCAAGTACATTGATCAATCTGAGTAAAACCTCATCTAACCCTACATCTATCATTGCACCTGTTTCATCTATTAAATCTACTACAACCAAACCCAAAAGCAAAAGTTTAGTTATTGGTGAACCTTTAAGGAAGAAGGTGACTCAATCAGATGTTGGAAAAAGTAAAGGAGTTGCAGAACCAGAGTTGAAGTTTAAAAGTAAAGAAGAACATATTGCTTATGATGGAGAGTATATAAGAAAGATGTTAGCTGAAGAACAAGCAGCTTTAGAGAAAAGAAAGCAAGAAGAAGAGGAGGCTAGTCAGAAATTGTTAGCTACATGGTATGAATCACAAAACTATCTTCAAGCTTCTAATCAAATACATGATGAATATACTAAACAAGAATGGGCATTGTTGGATGATAAGGAAAGAGCTAGACTTTTGGGTGAATGGGCAAGGAGGATCAAGAAGAAAGGAAACAAGTTATAAGAAAGAAACCTCCTACAATTGCACAATTGAGGAATGTACTGATGAAGATTATTAAGAATTCAGGGATCCATATTCACGATAATCTTAATAAATGTTCTTTGAAAGAATTCATGAGCTTTATGTGATGTGTATGAGGATTAATAATGATAGTTTCTATCCAATGAATTCGAAAAGGAAGAAGAGTGGATTAAAGGTAATCTAAAGAGAAAACGAGGTTCGTGATGCATCCGGTTCTAAAAGATTGAAAGAAACCAAGATAGCAATAAAATTATCTTTTATGAGTATGAGCTTAAAGGGAGTAAAGGATGTCGGAAAATTCAAAGACTCAATAATGAAGTTTCGAGTATAATAAATTTTCACAGATGCTTCAGTATTTTGATAGAGATGATTTGCTGAATCTTTAGGAGCTTTATAGGAATAAGTTTGGTAATGTGCAACCAGATGATTATCAGGAGAGCATGGTTTATAATCACTTGAAGATTTTGTTTGAGCCTACTCATGATGAACCTAAATGGAAAGGACTCTACAATAGACAAGTTACAGAATGGTTTGTATATCAAACTTGTGGAGTTCATTTTTTAACTGTATCTGGAGAAGTTATTCATATGCTTGTAGAAGGTGATTATCCTAAATTGAATAAGTATCCAGAAATTATTTCTCAGATGGTGAAGCCTGGTATTATCAAGATGTTGATGCCCTATGATGGTCAAGCTTACAATTTGTTGCTGAAGTATGAGAAAATTCTTAAATCAAGTAAGTGTTTGACTACATCCTCCAATTCGGATGTTTTGAGCTTAAAGGAAACTTGAGAATTCTATTTGAATGTATCAAGTTTAGGGAGGATTGTTGGGTTTTGGTTCCTTGGATCATGAATTATTCTATGTGTTGGAACCAGCGATGCCTTGATGAAACCACGGACGTAAGAATGGAACCATTGTCAAGACAAACCATGGCTAGTAGTATTGTGTAACCACGATAATGTAATGTAACCACTGCTAGTCTTGTATATTCGGTTTAGTATTTTGTATTAGATAAATATGGAAAAGATATTTATCTTGTAGGTTACGTATTGTATTATGTAAAGGACTCCTTAGCCTATAAAAGGAGGTCCTAGGTTAGATTAGATGTACGTATGTTTTATATCTAAGGTCGATACACTTCAAGGTTGTAAAACCCTAATACTGATTAGAGTATTCGTATTAATAATAATATTGAGGTGTTGAATTTTTATTGTTCTTCTTCTTAAGATTAAGTATTAAATTTCGTGTGATACTTAATAAGTCTTTGTTTAAAGTCAGTTTCTATATTAGATCGTTTGCTCAACTGGGATCAACGCGTCTTTACATCCATCTGATAGACTATCATATTCTTACTTGCAACATTAGCCAGGAAGATTCTGATTGCCTCGATGCGTGCAACTAGAGCAAATGATTCTTCAAAGTCAATACCTTCCTCTTGACGATATCCTTTTGCAACCAATCGAGCTTGTTCTTTAACACATCACCATGCTCATCAAGTTTTACTTTGAAGATCCACTTTAGAGCAATGATCATAGCACGGTCGGGAGCGGTACTAATTCCCATACATCTAGTCGATCAAACTCATGAATTTCTTCTTGCATGGCATTGAACCAATTGCCTTCATTCATGGTAGTTTTAACGTCTTTTGGTTCGATCTTAGAGAGTACGGAGTTGAAGAAGCACCATAAGGCATCGGTTTCAAGTTGTATGCAGTGGATACCGGACAAGAAGGATTTCCAATGATGTTGTCCAATGGATGATCATGTGTCTATTTTTCGGATGTTCGTGTGGTTGTTGTTGAGGAACCTAAGTAGCAGAGTCATTTTCTCCGATGAAGATGGTTCGATGATAGTTCGAGAGCAAATATGTTCTCAAAGGGAGCATCTTCGGAGTAGTAAAGGGTTATCTCCATCATAGGTGCGAAACAATTCCATGATGTACACGTGATGATTGATGAATTGAAGATGATACCGAGTGATCGCAGAGGCGCTTCGACTCAATAACATCGAAACCAAGGGTTATCTACGCTGATGTGGATAGGAGCGACCTCTGTTGATGGATTTGATGATCATTAGCAATTGTCTCAATGAATCTGTGAGAATCAACTGCTACATAAACTCTCTCTGACTATCTTTATCAACCCATATGTAGACAACTTGAAGTAACCACTTAAAGAAGAAAAACCCGATATACCAAACTTGAAATTGAAGTTGAATTCCCCACATTTGTATCTTAAGCTTGCACTTAATGATGGAAGAATGATGGTAAGAATTTATGCACCAAGAAAATCTCTAAGTGCTCGATACTCAACCAAAGTATGAGACATTAACACCTCTTGCGATTATCCACAACGACATCTGCGTGTGACACTGAGTAAAACAACGTAACTCCTTAAAGTGATAGTTAACCAGGTCTTCAACCATACATCCCGACTGCTGGTAACTAGATAAACCAAGTCTTCAAATCAAATTCTTAAGCCCGAGCAAGTTATCAAATAAGAACACGCCTTAGTGAAAGTCAACTTCAATCTCAAATAATTGATAAATGATTAACTCCGAAGTAATCAACTTGAGTCAAATGTCCAACATGTGAATAAACATGTAATCGGATGTATATTGACCCACTGAATGAACCGAAACAAATGATTCCTCAACATCAATGCATTCTTCCTAAAGGTATACATGTAGAGACTGATATGGAAGATTCACCAATAATGTCTTTGAGCGGATGAGGAAGTCATTTTCCTTAATGTTCACGAGGTTGATTTATAGTGTGCACAATGAGAGGAACAATAATCCATGAAGATTTGGCAAAGGAATACCAACGAGAGGATCATTATTCATGAACATTAATCCGTGAAGATTTGGTAAAGGAATACCAAAGAGCGGATCATTATTCATGAGTGCAACTGCAATATTATGATAGCCATTATCAACGCCTTGTGAAGTAACTGGAGATAAGGTTTCTTGAGAATTCTGAGAAGTACTTCTTATATGGTGAACCAATTGAGTCAGTAGGAACCGGAGCATGAGCTTCAGAAACTAGATGATCAACATTCGTTGGAGTTTGGAAGTACTCATCAAACATATCTTGAAACAATGAATCCTAAACAATGAATCCCAGTTATCCTTAGTAAGTGAAGCATTAGGCGTTGAAGGAGAGTCATATGACCATAATTCAAGCATCCATCAACATGTAGTATATGCACTCTTCTCCCCCTCAAAAATTGTATCCGAAGTTGCCATTTTTGATTTGAACAAGTAAATAAGAATATACACCAATGAATGTAGATCCAATTGAGGGTTGAAAGAGAGTGGAAAAACATGAAGCTTGTTGATGAAGAATGTCGATGAGAATGGTCATAAAATAAAGATTTCTCTTCTTCTGAAGATAAAGCGCACTGAAGCGTACACCTTTCTTTTCTTTGAGGAACGGGGCCTGAAGTGTTATCTGCAGACGCCATAATGATGAAGTACGAGGCCTGGACTGATGTGAACAGACGTCATTGTCATTTCCTCTTATCTGTTTAGAGCAACCTTAATCCAAGTACCAACAGATGATTTGTATGACCTGCATTGGAACACGTAAAAGGTGGAAATTTGAAAACATTGGTTCCCATGTGAAAATGGGTTCCTTTTGGTTAGCGCAAACAATCTTTGAATCGTGAGAAACCCTAGTTGCCATGGCATTATCACTAGGAGCTAAACTAGTAGAATCATCAGACTTAGTCGAAGGACATTTTGTGCTTAATGGGGTTATTCTACCAGTTGGCTTCCAAACCTTAACAGGCACTACTCTAGGCATAGTGGATCTAGTTAAGGGCAAGGTTTGCCATTCGTGAATATTCGACCTATTGGCTTCCACCGAAATCCTACATTGGTAAAACCTTCCTGAAGGTTTCCGTGATTGGTTAATCTATTTCTCTTCCAAACTTTCTTAAGCGGGGTATGATTCTTAGATCTCGTAAATAACACAACACATTTATCATGATTACCGTAAGATAGACATTCTTTACGTGTTTTGCGACATCATAAGACTTGAATTAATTTCAAGAAGCTTAGAGCTAATACTAGAACCAACACGATTCTTTTTGTTCAAGTCAAACTTATTTTCCCTATGGTGTTCTTTCACTTTCTTCTCATGATCACTTTTAGTCAGCGAAATTCTGTCCTTCTTTGTATTGCTTCTAGGTTTTGAACCGCTAACTTTAGTGTCAATTTTACCATCAGTAGAAGTGATGATGGGAATCTTAGTTTGTTTTACTGCCATTTGCTTTTCTGGTCTATAAATGCTGGGTTCTGAGGCTATCAGAGTCACATAAATAATCACATTCTTATCCTTAGGCATAGAACTGGGTGCAACTATTCTATCTCGCCTATTACTCGCTTTCGGACTTGTGACAATTACGTACTCTAAGAGTTCCCGAGATCTTTTGGCATCCATGCAGCATTAGGCTATGGTACTATCAAATGGTTTTTCTATTCTTTCATCTTCAACCATCTCACGGAGACCCTTCAAACTATCCTTAAGGTATGAGAGATATGCTTTATGTGCAAGTTCATTATTCCTAATAGGCGGGGGAATATATAACATATCGATAGCATACTTATCACAAGCAGAAACCTTAGGAATAAAATATTTGCAATTAGGGATTGGCAAATTTCCTTTCACCTCACGCTTCAGATTCTCAATATCGTTAAGTAAAGAAGTTATCTTTTCAATGTGTTTATCATGATTAACTTTGAATGAATCACATAACTCTTTGTTTTGATCATTAACCTTTGAAATTTCAGCTTTAAAGCAATCATTTTCCTTTTGCAAGTTATCAATAATGTTTTGTAGTTGGAAATTATGAGAATCTAAAGGTGGAAGCATTCGGGAACCAGTAAAATCATGCTTTTCTCCCTTTAGTTGTGAGATTTGGGTTTACAATCTTTTGATCGTGTTGCAATGAGCTTGAATTTGTTCATCATGTTTGCAAATTTCAAAAACTGCGTCAAACTCTGGAGCATCAGAGGATGTCTTGATATTTGAGGTTTTAACATTTTCTTTGAGATGTTGATATTTTAATTGCAAAGCAAGATGTTCAACTTCTAATTTAGAAAAATGTTTGACCAGTTATCATGATCATCCTGTTCTATTTTCTCATACGCTTTTGAATTTGTTGTTTCAAGCTCAATGACACGATCTCGGGAAACTTTCAAAGCAATGATGATTCATGAAGTTGAGATGCGGTAATAGAAGAATTGTAGCAACGTAAAACACATCTTGAGCAACACATTGAGAAATCAAGTTCTCATTTAAGATATGCGATTCTTCCTTTCAATTTCAATATATTTAAGTTCCCGTTCATAATTATTGACCTCAACTATCATTGCACCAAATTCCTTTTCCATTTCTTTAATCTCTATGTCTATCCCCTTTTTAAGACTCTCAAATTGACCTTTTAATTGTTTAAAGAAAGGCATGACCTCATTTAAATAACATTCTTTAGTTTGCTCAAAACCCCTCTCCCATTCAGTTATCCCAGTAGGTGTGATTCTCTTTTTACACGTTTTCTCAAAATCAACAAATAGTTGGTAAACTACATAAAGGCTGATTAAGGTCTTGCTTTTAGTGGGAATAGTTCTAGGCACTAAATGCATTGGTGTATTTGGAGGATACACAGTGGCTGAAGACAATTTCCTAAGGGGAGGATTTTTTCAACAAGTTCATCTGCCTTTTTCTTTTCCATATCTAATTTCCAGAACACTTGTTCAGGGGTTAACCGAGTTTGAGGTCTAAACTTGTTTAAGGCAATCCAATTATTCTTAGTGTAATTTGGAGTTTTGAACGTTATATTATGATCTATACACCAAGGATCTTTTAGTTTCTTTTCCATTTTCTCTCTAGAGGCATCTTCTAACTCTCTATCTTCTTCAAGCATTCTAAACAAGTAGGCATTTGTCTAGGCTTAAGGATTTCATTACCATCATAGATCATTTTTGAGCAACTTTTGCTTTCTTACCATACTCGTGATTGGGTTCTTCTACAAGGCCAAGAATATGCTTATCGCTAATACTTTATGCTTAGTGATCATGTGAGCGATCGAATGGTGTTGCCTTGTACATACAACTTGTTTTCAAGTTTGTTCTTTAAAGTTTTAAGGTTGGAAAAATCATTTAAAAGTTTTGATTCCTTTTGTTTGAACTCCTGCTAAGCACTTTTACATTTTCTTGAAGTTCTTGTTTTGCTTAGCGCTTTATTAAGTTTCTCTTGTAATGAATTTAACTCTTGTTTTAATGTTTCTTCCTTAAGTTACTTCTTCCGATTAATGTATGCATTTGGCAATCCATTTCACGCTCACGTGTGGTCAACTCAAATTTAACACTGTGTCATAGATGGAAACTTGATCCTTATATATGTTAAGCTTAGTGGCAAGGAGTCATCGGGATAAATGCAGAGTACTCATGCAACTCATAATCATCATTTTGAGTAGAAGACTCACGATTAGGTATAACAGAAACTTCCATGCGACTTTCATCTCGCATTAACGCTGTGTTGTGGCTGGTGGACCTCTATCTGGGTACATCCAAAGCTTCCATGGAGCTGCCTTTGCATTAACTTGCACAGGTTGTGGCTGGTGCACTCTCTCTCTTGTGAATTTGAGCACGAAGATTCCATTTTAGCATTATCCGACTCAAACACGATAGTCTGTAGTACATTGTTGGGTATCTTCTGCTCATTGGTCATGTCGTATAAACTGAGTATCTTAGATACAACTGAATCCTAAATGTTAGGCATGTTGTTGACGTGCATGGAATTTTACAAATCTATGATTTAAACCGAGAAATAGAATCTTTCGCGGGATTTTACAAAATCAAGAAGAAACCGTTAAGCAATGACCAGTCGAGTGTGTTGTTGGAATCACTCCTAAACATTAATTCAAGTGTTAGTTAGTCATATGTAATAGGTAGCTTATTATGGCCTTTATGTTTGTTTAAGGTCAAGCTTATGTAGAAGGCCCATAAGCTTAGGCCCATGTCTAATAAGGAAAAGGGAAGGAGTGGAAGTATTTCCCTAGCTCCTTGCCTATAAATACTCTTGTAAACCTTCATTTGAAGGTTGGTTGTTCAAGTTTTTCTTTCACTACATACTCTACGCATAACTGTCTTAGTATAACGTGTGTGTGTGTTTGGTTTACTTGTTCAATCGCCTTAATCTCTTTCTAGTAAGCTTGTGATGTAAAACTAGTGACCTTACAGTGGTATCAATCGCCAAATAGTTGGATAAACACTTTTGTTTTGAAGTTTTGGTTTTTGATCTTACACGTAAAGAAGACGTGTTCTTTGGTTCGCTTAAAAACTTGTTTTTACACTTTTTAATCCAAGATTCTTGTACTTTCAACGCTTTTAAGGTGTTAAAATACTTGTTTTGGCAAAAGTTTCAAACTTTACGCGTGGATATAAGTTTACGAGCTTGTTTTTGTTCGTGGGTGAAGTTCTACGCGTAACTCGTTTAGCCGTTTTGGTTCATCAAGGTTCACACTTTTGTGGTATTTTGGTACTATTAACGCTATTCCACAACAAAAATTTGGTTTATAAACAAATTTAGGCATTATCATTTTTACGAGTAATCCTACGCGTAGCAAAACCCTAAAACTACGCGTAAGGTTATCCTTGGTTTGATCTTCGTTTTCGTGGTTTACTCCGTGTTTTCTTGCTTGGATAAGCCCGAAAATACGTCGACTTTGGATATCTTTTGCAATTTGTGAAGTGTAAAAGATCATTTGGGATAAAACCCAATCTTACGCATAAGCATAAAGCTTACGCGAGAAATCCCACGATAAGATTTATCTTACGCCTAAGCCTAGTCTTAAGCATAAGGTAATCCTCGCCTAACTTTCACGCCTAACTTTGTGTCTACGCCTAACTTTAGAGTATTTTCCCTACTTACGCAGAAGCTAAATTCTACGCCAGAACTAGTGATTGTTACGTAACTTTGGTGTTTTACGCATAAGTGATACTTGGATTATTGTGATTTCTATGCCTAAGGACACTTCATCAACAAAGGTTCATTCGACTACAAAGATCCATTTTTACCAACACAAATTACACTTATTCTCAACGACAACAACAACTAAGTCCACAACATCAACAATGGAATCAAAAATAAGAAATTTATCAACAACAATTTAATTAACAACATACTCCACAACTTGGAGCAATTCCTCCACCACAAATGGTTCAAACACCGCCAAGTCTTCAAGTTCAACCCTACATAAATGACTTCAATCAACATCCATCAAGGAACACTATGAAGGAACCCACTTGGTTTGCAAAGATGTGTGAAGCTTTAAGCAACCAACAATCAATTCATGAGGTCGATCACTTGATAGACCTCCAATGCTCACTCCGAGAAACTACGATCAATGGGTGATAAGGTTCTTTAGGTTTTGTGATCCAAGAAGCCACATGGAAAGTTCTTAAAGAAGGTTATCTTGAAGGTCCATTTGAGATGCCTATCGTCATTGTACCGGAGATCCTAATGCTAATCCACCGAGATGAACAAACGAACATTGCTACTATTGCGTAATTGAATCCTCAAGAACTTCTACACTATGAAGTCGATGAACTTCAATGCAATATATCCTTTTAGGATTACCTAACCCAATTCTTCAAAGTGTTTTTGCTCAAAAGACGCAAAGGAAATGTGGGACCATATTCATCTTCTTATGGAAGGATCTCGTACTCAATCGGGAGGATCCGGAATCCAAAATTTACTTGGCTTATGAACACTTCATGATTGAACCCGAGAGACACTAGAGTCTTATCATCATAGATTTTCGACATCATCAATGATTTGGATAAACACAACATCATCATGCCAAGAACTGCAGTGAATACTAAGTTCTGAGTAATCTTGGTCCCGAATGGGAGAAGTATGTCATTTTCTCCGTCAAGCGAAGAATATGCATCATTCTACATATGGATTGTTGTACGATTACTTGAAGCCTCATGAAAGGAAGTTGATCGAGAAAGGATTCTCCGTGCTCAAATTGCTACACCTACACATCCGAAAATCAACAACTTGCCTTATATGCTCAACAAAGTTATCCTCCTCAACAAGCAACTCAACCAATCGCCTCACACACAAAACAATCATTCCCAAGAACAATCTCAACAAAATCAACTGGTTCCATACAACAACAACAATGCTCAACCAATTGTAAGTGAAGCTAATGAGGACATCGATCCGTTCGATGCATTGCAACAAGGATTTGTTATGATTGCTAATGCTTTTGGTCATTATACCAACAAATCCAACAATCGTATTCGCTCTCATCTAACACACGCTATCAAGTCGTTGTCAACAATGGACGAGTTGAAGTTCGTAATCGTGGTTATGGTCGCCGATGGGCGGTGGTCAAGGGTTTAATGTTGTGGGTCGGAATAACAACAGAGCTCTAGTGGTGGAACAGGAAATGCTCGATTGGGTTAAATGGTCTTGATGCTACAACCGCAATGAGAAGGACACTGGCTAATGCATGCCCAAAGCCGAGGACTAGGGGCGTGCTTATTTCAAAGAGGCTCTTCTTTTGGCTCTTAAGGATGAAGTTGGTGGATCTCTCACGCACAAAGAACAGAGTTTTATGGCAAATCCGCACTCGATGATGATATGGAGGATTTGCATGCCAATCTGCAGATTATGTTGATGGCTAATATGCATGAGTTACACATGAGTGACACAGCCCGCAGTATGACACCGATGGCTTGTCTCGTGCACCGAACAAACCATATTTATCTCTCGATCTAATATCTTCGCCAACATCCGAATCCAAAGAAGGCTTAGATCTGCTCAAAATGAGTCATTTACATCTCATTCCAACGATTTTCAAATAGACCTCTGTAGTTACATTTGACGATCAAGATGACCTTATGGTTTCCTTCGATAATCAAATTGACTCGTGGTTATACTGAGGATCTAAATAATGATCATGTGGTAACTTCATTGAACAAGCGAACTTTTGCCTCATCCGGTCTTGCTCTCTTACTTAAAGACCAAAGAATCCCAAATTGAAGAATGTTGTGCATTAAATAAGGACTTAAAAGCAAAATGCAATGTTAACCAAGGATTTTGAATGCTAACAAATGCAACTCAACTTTTCAAAACTCAAGAAAACCGTGAAAAAGGTTTTGAAGCCGCTTTGCTAAATCTCATCAAAACGAAAAATATTTAGAGACAGATGCGTGATCTAGCCGCTTGAAGAATGTTTTGTCGTCTCAAATAGAACAATCAAACATGAACATAAAAAGCAAATTAACGATCTCACCTTGGAAAATCAAAAAGCTAAGGTGAGTTGTTAACTTGTCAAAAACAGTTCTCCGCATACAAAAGCATTCAATGAATCGGGTAGATGACCTTCTTGAAGAAATTATCGACTTGCAAAACAAAATTAAAGAGCTTAAAACATTGTTTACAAACATGGTGAATCAAGAATGACTATTGAAAAATTTACTTTAAAACCCAATCCAAAAGGATATGGACCAAATCTAGATGATTACAAACCAAAGCTTTCACTAAAACATTCAAACCAAATCTCGAAGTTTCCGTCAGTAATATAAAATTGATAATTACATTATGAGTGTTGTTGAATATCATCGTCAAGAGGAATTAGATGCGGAACTAGAGTCGATCAAAATTAAAAGCATTGTTTACAACAAACCTTTTAATTATTCAAAACCGGTCACTTTTGTCACACCAACGGATTCTCTAACATACCAAGGGTTATCATCAAAACACCGAGTCTTCTAATGTTAATCCACGATGTGCCCGGTTGGTGCAAGTTTTAAATTTATAAAGGTGAATTACCAATATTACCAATAACACATACGAGCAAGTATACTCGTCTGTTATAGCAAGATTATGAAGGTAAGTCGGGATCGCTCATAGGATTTGAGTGAATCTAAGCACAAGTTTGAATTAACGGAGTCTATCCAAAACATATAACAAAGCAAATAGATATAATGAAATTCGATGATTAAAACTACACTTGCTTAAACTTGTTTCATATCATAGATTAATGTGATTGTGTTAACCTCTTAACATGTTGGTTATGATAATTAGTTGGTGTACTAATCTATTGTTCTTACAAGTTAAACTTTGATCAAGGGTTTAGTTCATAAAACAAGCATTAAGTCTAGCCAATCAATTCAAGATCAATTCAAGTTTCATAAGTCTACATACATAAACTTAAACACAAAAACATCCACTTGTTCATCAAATTGCTTAAGAAATGGTCAATACAAAAGGTAACCGATCATAGACAAAAGGCTACAATTGATTCTCGAACTAATCTTACGACCATTTAGATGTTTCCAACCAATCCAATTTGATAATCAAAAATGTGTTTCTATTACAACCACACCTTAGTTCCTTTGTATAATCAAGAATAATGGGTAAAACAATCATCCATAGACAAAATGATTATGACTAGTTGAATAACAATAAGTCCTTTCGACCACAACGACATTACTATCAATTAGCCAAACTTGATTAACAAATGTCACTATGAAACTTTAGCACAATTGGGTCTTAGAATCAACTTGAAATTGAATTAAAACATGTTAACACAATCACTTACTAATCATATGATAATCAACATCATTTAAGCAAGTGTATGAAGAAACTAGCCACTCATAGCAAACATAAACATAAACTCGAACTTTGAACATTAGAAAACATGATTAAAAGTCTTACAATGCTTGGAATAAGATTACAAATGATGAAGTAATGATTCCCAAAGGATTAAGGTAGACTTCTTGGTGATTTGGCCTCCAAATGGTGAACTTCGAACTCCAAACTTCTCTGGATTTCTTAGGACGAATTTTGAGAGCTTAAGGCTTTGTTTGATGAGTAGAGAGATTTGTATATTAGGATGTTTTTTTAATGCGCACAATTAGCCTCTATATATACTAATTCCAAGGCCTAGGGTATTAAATGCTGAACTTGGCCTCCAAGGAGTAAGGAAGGACTAGAATACACCAAGAGAAGGACCTAGAATCGTTTGGATGCAAAGGGAAGCTTAGTGATGAAGATTTGGCAATCGCAGACTTCTCCAACCGGATCGGTCATACGACCAACCGATCCGCCGGTCTTCAATAACAATAAGTCAACCGATCCGGTTGCGGGTTGCACCGATCGGTTAGCGATGGTTAAAACATTGATTCGGCGTTTTCCAACCGATCCGGTTATGGTTGTAACCGGATCCGGTTGGATCTTCCGAGATACTGAAACTTGATCTTTTCTTTACTAAGTCTTGTAGAACTCGGTTCTTCAATCACTAAGGTCTTCAAAGGTCCTTGAGATACCGATTTAGTCTTCTTGAAATGGGAATCTTCGCTAAGCTTCTTTTCTTCATTTCTTCCGCTTCCCTGCACTTGGTTATAAACAGTAGAGAAACATCTTTTAATGCATTTAAGTACTATAATCACGCAAATATAACCAAATAACAGATATAAAAGTATACATAACGCTACTAAAAACATGCACAATCTGAGCGTTATCAATCCCCAAACAGATTATGCACAAATTTATGGTCCTTTACTTTCCATCAGTGAAGTAAACTCAAAACCCGAAAATCACAAAATTTTAGATATTTTGATATTTTCATGGTCGACCTCAAAAATTTATAACATGAGATAGAATATCATTACGAAATCAAAGTTCAACACTTTCAATCGCCTCGCACGAGAACAAAGAGACATTTTTCGAAAAATCTTTACCAAATGTTAAAATTTGAAAAGTTGTGCATTGTCTTGGGAACGGACTTTCATAAGGAACTTGAGTCATGAAGGTCGTTTTTCGAGAAAACTCAAACATCTATTTCTAATACTAAAAGTAAAAAGAAAATGTTGAGAAAAGATGTTGATCGAATCTTGAAAGATGTTATCCGTCTTGATATCCATAATGTTGTGTTATTCCATTCTTTGCCACATGCATCGACTATATCTCTGGCGATAATGTTGACTCGTGGTAACTATTGAGAATACCGATAATGTGCTTCGGATCGAGTCTTTAAAAGTCGAAAATGAACGATTACTTAACGAACTTTACAATGCAAAACGTCGTCTTAATTGGTGTGAAAAATATATTCACAATCAACAACTTGGTTTTCAAAAGAAAATCGCTCGACTATGGTCAACATCTTCGATCCTAAAATTGAGCAACTGGATGATCAAACGTGTCTTTGAAAAGTCAAATCTCAAAATATGAACAAGAACTTGTAAAAGTCAAACAGAATATGGTGTCATATTTGATTTACTCAATAAGACTCGTCATGAAGCATCAAACGAACTTGATCACTATCTTGCTCACACTAGAGAAGTCATGAATTTTGCCGGTAATATTCGCTCGAAAATCAAGATTTGATTCACACTATCTCTAAGTTAAGAGAAATGTTAGAAAGTATGAACAACTTCCGCCTACCATCATTAAGAGATTAGCACCAATAACACTTAGTAATCGTGAACCTAGAATCTCTACTACCAAATCACAAGTTGCTAACGTGCTTCCTTCTCATCGAAACAGAATAGTTGCATCTTTTCCAAACGTCCGCACTTCACGACCTAGGAGCACTCAATCAAGAATAGGAAGTTGCGACCAAGAAAAGATCAATAAGGAATGCTAAAGTAGAAGAACACCTTAGGACTATGAATAAGACTCACGTTGCTTCCACTATAGATATTGCGTCCGGCAAATGTAATAGAAATAGTGATGTAACGAATGCTAAATCTCTAAGTACTTTTGATATTCATCGATGCACCTTGTGTTATTTGTCGAAAAGTATGAATTCGATTGTTATGACAAATGTGTTGCTAAAGCTATAATCTCTCGCTTACGGAATCCTAAGAATCGGCATACCCTAGGCCCACTAATCATTCTAAGTCTATGCTTGGTAGACCGCCTTCTTTAGATTCTAAGGCAAGCATTGTTGTCCCCGTAGCTCCGCCACCTCCTAAGAATGTAGTACCACCTAGTGCATTCACAAAGACTAAAGCAAACAGTAGTTATAGATGGCGAAATGGATATATAACACCTTAGGTTTTAAATGGATGCCTAAAGTTATTAATGTGTGTATGTCTACTATCATCGCTCCGAACCTCTAACATTTCGTGTTTCACATCTACTTCTATTCCATCCGTGTCGCCCGTGTAATGCGTGTGATATGATCATTCTCTGATTGTTGATAGCGGATGTTCCGGCACATGACATGCAACCTTAAACTATTATCAAACTTTATTGCAAAGTTCATTGGCACCGCCGATTCGGAATGATCACTGCAGCCTATCATGGGCTATGGAGACTATATCAATGGGAACATCGAAATTAGCAGTGGTTTACTATGTGGAAGGCCTTGGTCACAACTGCTTTCAAGAGGTCGGTTTTGTGATGGAGATTTGGAGGTTGCTTTCAGGAGAAAACTTGTTTCATTCGTGATCTACAAGGAAATGACCTTATGTCCGGCTCGTAATTCTAGTCTCTACACTATCTCTATGCAAGACATGGTTACTTCATCTCCCATCTACTTACTTTCAAAGGCAACATCAACAAAATCCTCGCTATGGCACCGCTGCTCATCATATCTAAACTTTCAAACCATCACCAACCTTGCTCGACACAAACTAGTTGAAGGTCTCCCACGATTCCAGTATTCAAAAGATCACCTTTGCTCACCATGTGAACAAGGAAAAAGCACTCGTGCTCATTTTCCATCAAAGGTGGAACACACCTCAAAGATGTGCTTCATCTTCTTCACATGGATTTGTGTGGCCCAATGCGCGTGCAAACGATCAATGGAAACGCTACATCTTAGTAATTGTTGATGACTACTCACGATGGACTTGGGTCTACTTTCTTCAAGCAAAGACCAAGCTCCACACATGATCATCACCTTCTCACGAAAATTAAAATTCATCCAAACACCGTCCGCCAAATAAGAATGTAAAAGGAACCGAATTTGTTAATCAAACCCTTCGTGAATTTTATGAGAAAGTGGGAATTCAAAGATCAAACATCTATTGCACGCACACCGTAACAAAACGGAGTTGTTGAAAGACGAAATCGAATGTTAGTGGAAGTCGCAAGAACAATGTTAATCAATGCTAAACTTCCAGATTACTTGTGGGCGTGTCGATTCATCGCATGCTATACTCAAAACCGCTCTATGATCACAAAACGCACAAAAACACCTTTCGAGCTTGTCAACAACCATAAACCGAATCTCAAACACTTTCATGTATTTGGATCCCTTTGCTAATCGTGACGATTTTGGAAAACTCAAAGCCAAAGTCGACATTGGAGTATTTATTGATACCGTGAGAATTCTAAAGGTTACCGAACTGAATCGTCAGACAAAACAGTGATGGAAACGATTCATGCCCATTTTGATGAACTTACTGAAATGGCTTCGAGTATAATGACCAGAACCCGACACAACCGCTTAAACTTCCTCAACACCCATCATCACCGAACAAAGCCCCCACCACTCACAACAAATGGAAAGGTTATTTGTCTACTGCTCGCTGATGATATTGATGAACGTGCTCCGTGTATCCGCTGCTCACCGCACAACCCGATAATATTCCTATACCGATACACTGCTACAACAACTACCGCAGTGAAGAAGCACCACTAGTCGACTCCACCACAACAGCTTGAACAAACCGCTCAACAATGATGAAACGGTGATGACATTCAATGAAGTACCCCACCGCAGATTTTGATCCAAATGCATTCTTTAACCCGCTTGCTAATGACATCGCTGCACCGATGTCGCGGAATCATCAACAAACCATTTGAATCCTCGAATCTGCACAATGTATACCAACATCAACCTCTACACATCGATGGACAAAAGACCATCCTCCGCTAATATTATTGGCAACCCGAATCAACCAATCGTTACGAGACAACGTCTTCACACGATGGTGAACATTACATTTATGCACTCACCGTCTCGCTAACTGAGCCTAAAACATTAAAGACGAATGACAAAAGACAACCGGATTGAATCCATGTAAGAAGAACTCAACCAATTCAAACTTCTTGAAGTATGGAATCGGTTGAAAGACCAACAGGGTCTATGTCATTGGTCTCAAATGGATTTGGAAAACAAATTAGATGTCAAGGGAACGCCATCCCAAACAAGTCACGCCTAGTTGCTAAGGGTTATCGCCGGAAGAGGAATAGACTTTGAAGAATCTTTTGCTCGGTTGCTCGCCTTGAGGTCGCTCGATATTTCTCGCGTCATGCTCATATGAATATGACGGTTCATCGATGGATGTCAAACCCGCTTTCAATGGACAACCGAAGAAACGGTTTATGTCACCAACCGTATGGATTCGTTGATCCCGAGTTCCCGAACCATGTCTACAACCGAACAAAGCTCTTTATGGTCTCAAACAAGCCCCTCGAGCATGGTACGATAAGCTATCATCCTTCCTCATTGCTAATAATTTCACCAAAGGTTCGTTGACCCAACTCTTTTATACAATATCATGGGGCACATATCTTAATTGTTCAAATCTACGTGGATGACATCATTTTGGGTCTACACATAAAAGTTTTCAATCACTTTTGCAAAACTAATGAAGAAAAATTTTGAAATGTCCATGATGGGTGAACTCACGCTCTTTCTAGGACCGCAAGTTCATCAATCACCCCATGGTATTTTCTTGAGTCATCCAAATATGCCCTTGAATTGTTAAACAAATTTGAATGAAAACCCGTGACACTTATGCCACACCAATGACTCATACCAAGAAGCTAGACGCCGATTTACATGGGAAATTAGTAGACCCTACCAAATACCAAGTATTATTGGGTCTCTCATGTATCTAACAGACATGCCAGACCGATATTGTCTTTGTCGCTTATCTATGCTCCCGCTATCGTCGCGACCAACTGAAACCCACCTCTCGAGGCTAAAAGAATCCTACGATACATCAAGGGAACCATTAAATTGGGGATCCGTATCCGGCGATTCGGTTTTGAACTAATCGCTTTTTCGACACGACCACGCAGGATGCTTAGACTCAAGGAAAAGTACTTGAGAGCTCTACAATTTCTTGGTGATAAACCGTGTCTTGGGAATCGAAGAAACAGGATTGTACATCATCATCAACCGGGCGTAATATGTAGCCATGTCCGCGTGTTGTGCTCAAGTCATATGGATGAGAACACAACTCAAAGACTATGGTTACGATTTGATGTAATCCCGATGTATCGAGATAATCGGAGTGCCATTGCGATCTCGTAACTCGCTTCAACACTGAAATCAAAGCACATCGATCTACGCTATCATTTCATAAAGGACCACGTGGAAAAGGGCACAGCTTGAATTATACTGCATGGTACTGTAATACCAATCGGCGATCTTCTCACCAAAGCCTTGCCTCCCGCTAGGTTTAATGAGTTGGTCCACCGGATTGGTATGAGGTGTTTGACTCAAGAGGAATTGATGACCTCCTAAAACAGCCTTAAAACCCACAAACACCAAAATCTCTTTGTAAATGATCTTTCAAAACAAAATACAAAAATATAAAACCCGATAAAACAACAAAAATATTCTTCTAATCTATTTTTCTGTCAACATGGCAAGTACATCTCTTTCGTCAACACTTTAATCTTTCAAAATTCAGTATTTTTCCGATCAAGTGTTGAGGGGGAGAAAATTATCACTTAACTGTTTCAAAACATATGTGTACTTGCATGTTATCATATCCCGGTTGTTCCTTTTATCAATGGTGGTAAATCTTTTCTAGTTAAATGACACTCCTCGGACTTAAATTTATAACCTTTCATTATTTTCTTAAGTCGAGGGGGAGTGTCGTCAAAGTTTCTTTCTTAAAGTCTTTGTTTGATAACCAAAATGGAAGTTAAATGGCATTGGATGAAAAAGGAAAAGGTGGAGGGACCAAAACTGTCAAAAGATGAAAGTCATTTTTAATAAAACTCTTCCACCTAACATTTCACTTCACATTTATTACTCCTAACCAACTAATCCTATGCATAGAATTCATTCAAGAAATCTGAAGTTTTGATCATAAATGTAAGTGTTTTTATGCTTGTAACACGCTTCTAAACATTGGTTTTGATTTTCAAACGAATCCAACGGTTAAAAATACGTGTATGGTTGATTTTGTGTTATACGATACGCTGTAAGGACACATGATCATACTTATGTGTTTGAGGTTAAGATAAATGGGTCAAATGGTTCTTTAACATCAAGGATACTATTGTTACCCTCTCGAATCCACCCAAACACAAAATGATGGTTTGTCAAAATTAGGTTCTTGAGTCGAATTGGGCGTTTCAAATGTGAAGGGTTTAGGTCAAAAGATTGTTGTGTGATGTTTATATTATGTTAAATTGATGATATCCGCACTTATAACAACCCGTAAACTCTAATTAAGTCGTAATTAGAAATTAGGGTTTAATGTTCTTGAGTTTGGGTATTTTTGATTCATCGAGATTGGGTGTTAAAACTTGGTTTATAGACCTCACAACACCTAAGACCTACCGTAAAAAGTTTGGTGCAAATTCCATGGTTAGAATTGTTATGCGTAATTTTGAACTATTAGGTTTTTGACTTACGCGTATGTGTTTCACGCCAGAACTGTGTAATATATTTCATGCCATAACTGCTTTATTATGACTATACATGTTAAGATTGATGATATGATGATTTCTATTTCGTGCTTGCTACTCGTAAAATTCGTAATCAAGGTCGATTGTTACTCTACGATAAAGATCACCTTACGCCGTAGGCGCTTATGCGTAAGAGAAATCCTACGCCGTAACTACTACGCATAAGTTTCTACAATCTACGCAGATCCCGTGAAGGATATGCATAAACAAAGGACTTCTACGCATAAGCTCTACTCTTTACGAGTAAGCCTTTACGCCAGAAGATCTTTATACGCCCACGCCGTAAGCTCCCACGCATAAGGTTCCCTTTTCCCACGCTGCAACATTTCACGCGTGAAGTTAGGATCCCACGATAAGCTTTCGCCTATGCGATATCACTTCTTTCGCCAGAACTTTGCCAAATCTACGCCTAAGACTTGATAGACCTTCATTAAGAATTGTTACGTACAAACTTGTTAATAAACAAATCATATCGTCACGAAACCAATAATGTCACTAATAAACTTAATCGCTTAATATGTTGTGTTAAATATGTGATAACATAAACTTTAAAACTTAAAGTTAACTAACTCACTAAACTTATCATGACGACATTGGACTATTGAACAAACAAGTGACTTTGGACTCAGAATAATCTTTAACATCAGACATTCAATAATTAGACAATAAAACCTTCGTTGACTAACATTATGTCTTTCGATATGTTGGTTTTTTGGCTAATGTTATTTCGTGATCACGACATGGTCGCCAAATGAATGCGGATGCACCGTAAGTTCTCACAATTGTCGACATTTTCCCTAATGGCTATCCTAGAAAGATTGGAAAGAACAACCTTAGGGTTGACTTTGAAACCCTCACATGCTCGTAATCTTCTTGTCTCATTGTCGTGGATATTCTAAAGAATCATCCCTACCGTAACATGCTCTCACACTCGCTACAAGCATCGAAAATCTACATTCAAGAATTCGAATTCAATGCGAGGATCACAGTCAAAGTGCGGTGTGATGTGACGCCAATCACAAACAAGTCACCATCACTCATGCACTTACGGGTCGTTCTTCTCATTCCCGAATCGAGCCAACCGACTTCTTTGCCACACCCATCGAGGAGACAGCTTCAATTCTCGATTGATATTGGCTATGATGAAGCTTCAGAACTATCTCTAAGCACCTCATGGAGCTTAAGAACATTCCTCAACCGTGGAGAACCTCACATCATCATCACCAAATTAGTCTCGGTCGTGATAGTGGCTATGAGCATCCCAAGCTCATGGAACTACAAATTTTCCGGTCATTAATCAACAAAAGGACATCGAGATCAAGCATCATATGGAAGACATGATGTCATTTCACAAGAAACTTGGCTCAAAGATTCCCTATGTCGATACACAAAATTGTTGATCCGAGAGCACTGGACTTCATCCCGATATTCCACAAAGGCTCAATGACCCGCATAATCACGATATGTTGATCGAACCTACCCTATCACCGTAATCAAGGAACCGCCTACAAAGAAACAGGTGTTGTATTACCCGATCACCTTCGCCTAAAGAAATCAAAAGCTCGAGATATACAAAAGGTATCTAGTTGCGTAAAAAGAAGGCAAAGTTGGTCATCTCGATGACAAGTCTTCGAACACCTATACGGAGAACCGTAAGAGGCAGGTGAAGTGTCAAGCATCGAAAGTCATAGGAAGTTTCCTAAGAGGAATCCTCCTCGTAAAAGGACTGCTCTTCTAAGGAAGTCGCTTCCATTCCCTTACCTAAACCTCGAACCACGTAGAAAGCTAATTGACGAGGACTCAAGGTATCGAATCGTAAGAAGAGATTACATACTCTAAAATCATAAAGATGAAACCACAACGGTATCTAAACCTCCTATTCCTCCACCTAACATAGGAAAAGGAAAGACTCGATTTGTGCCATATGAAGAAAGCTCTAAAGTGATGAAGAGCAATCGGATAAATCCTACAGAAGAAGTTTAAATTAGTTAGACACCTTCAAAAAGCTAAAGAATTTGAACAAGAACAAATGGGTGGCCCCGAGGGTCGAGTGGTGTCCACTTTTCACCGTGTCCTTATGCGTTAATCAACCCGATAAGGAGCCGGTGCCACCACTCTTGTGCAACAACAAACGCTGTGGAGGAGTCTATCGATTATAACATCGAGGAACCGTAAAAGGATAAGACCGAGAAAGAGAAAACCGGTGAAGAAGCTAAGGCCCGACGGAAGAAAAGGCTAACTGACAAGATAACGAAGAAAATTATGATGATTATCTTCTCAACAAATTCAACTCGCTCCAAGGAGGATACTCAGACCTCCAGGGACCCGAGCCTCCTCACGCCTCCTCCTCATCGATTCATCATCTCACCCTCACCACCACCGATTTTTCGCCAGACACAAGATATTTTCCAAGAAATACAAGGGTATGTATTTTCCCGGGTCGTTTTCCCAACGAGGGATGAATGGAGTAAACAACTCACGTCGCGTTTCGGGATTCAATAATGAAAATAAGGAATTTTTGGGGTTTTCTAAACTACGGTGCGAGGGAAAGTAATAAAAAGCAATTAAAACTACAGAATCTATGATGCAAGCAAGGAATTTAAACTAAGAATGCAAATCTAAACTAAAAACGCGTAAAACGTAATTAATAAAACGTGAATTAAATACAACTACTCTAATTTTAACTCGTAAAAATGAACTACTATTTTTCTACAGCTAAAAATGAAATTTGAAAATTATTTGAAATTTAAAACTAATTTTTTTGGATTTTTCTTGATTTATTTTGAATTAAAAACTAATTTAAGACAATTAAAATAGACTTAAAATACTAAAAATTAGGAAAACATGTAAGAAAATTACAAAACTACTTTTCAAAAATCAAATTTAACTAAAAAGATTTTTCAAAACTGGAATCACATTTTTTTGACTTTTTCTCTATTTATTATAAATTAAATACTATTTACAACTAATTAAAATGCTAGAAAATACTATTTAAGCTAAGAAAATTCTGGAAAAATAATTTTTATGACATTTTTATTTTTCTAAAACTGAGTAAATTGAAATTGCCTTTTTATGAACATTTTCTGAATTATTTGGATTAAATGCTAATTAAAAAGGCTTAAAAATGAAATTAAAATGCAGAAAAATAGCAAGAGACCATGGAAAGATATGAAAACTTCCGTAATAATATAAAACAATACTAAGATGCAGGGAAAATAACAGAACGAATAAAGATCATAGGAACTATGATTTGGGCATGAATCTAATTAAAATAAGCACTTGAAATAAGCTAAAAGCCTCTAAAAGCTACAATAAGCTACTACAAATTAAAACTAACTTAAAATAACCTGAAATAAACCTACAAAGAATCGATTCGAGTCCAAAAGCACAAGCGTAAAGCAACTAAGCACAAATTCACGTTAAAATCTCAATATCCAAACTACTTAATCACCTACTTTAAGCCTAGATTAAGCTAGCTAGAAAATTTCCTAAAATAAACTAAAATGGCCATGATGTCCACAACCAACCAAAGAGCTTAAATCCTAAATTTCACTAATTTGGACCTAAATTGAATGAATTAAAATCAAAACTATAAGCACTTAGGGACAAAATGGGCCGATGCGTAATGTGAGTGATAAGCGATGCAAAGCTAAGATTCGCTAACCTAAAAGCTACTAAGGGGATTCTAAGGCAATTCAAACCTCAAAACCAGCAATAAGCTAAAAGAAATATCAAATCTCAAGTTATATTATCAAGAGAATAAACGATAAAAGCTTATGAAGAACCCGATATGGATGAGTAAAGTTCAAAGAAATGGAAACAGTAATGCGACTTGGTAACTTTGAAACTATGATTGAGAAAACATCGTGACATGTTTCAAATGACTTGCATCAAATTCCACTAAAATACTAAATCAGAACTTATGAAAATAGCATAATCCAAACACCCTTTTAGATCTCTAAAATGCAATAAAACTTTGAAATTTAAATGTAAACTGAATGGAACTAATTTGAAACAATCAAACAATCCTGAAACTCAACTTCAAAACATCTAAAAACCAGATTTAGCTCAAAAACATATTTTACTTGGAAACGTTGACTTTAGTTGACTTTATTGAAAAACTAGAAATTAGAACAATTGAGAGGTTAAGAAACTCAATTAAGCTTATAAAAGCTTAAGTGAGTTATAATGAACAGAATTTTAAGACTAATTAACACAGAAATTTTGAAAAGGTACCAAATGGAGTTAAACTGAAAAACCGAATTTGAATTTATTCAAATGAAATTCCAATAATAAAACTGAAACTACATCTAAATTAACTATTTAAAAACATGTAAATTGACAGAAACAATAATGATCAAAATTCCTCTAAATGCTTGAGAAATTGGACGGTTTTACAATGTGAACATGAGGGGCTTTTATAGCTAATCTTGGAGGAGCCTTGGGAAGCATCTAGGTCTTCAAATCAGAACCGTTGATCAATTCTCTTGTCATCACATCCATTCTAAGCCTTTGGATCAAGCATGTGAGGCGTCACAGCTAATAGGAAGGCTTCTTTTGTCCACTATGGCGATCCAAGCGTGTCATACCCCTGACATGTCAGATAATACTTCTAGAAGCCACTTAAGTGTATGGGTAAAAGCTGGGAATTGAGGTAAATGGTGAGGGATGTGGGATAAACAGTAAAACTGGTAATTTCTGATTTAGGCGCGATGGGTTTGGGTTCTGGTTTTTTTTATTTTATTTTGACCAAAGGGTATAATTGTTTGACCAGGGATATGGGTAAGGTCGTGGGCTTGGGCCTGATATTGGATGGTTAAGTGGTTTTAAAGGGAAAAACGGTTTTGCTTTGGTTATGAATTTGTAGATTAAGCTTTCATATATCAAGGACCATTCATGAAATTATGTACAAATCAAAGGCCAATTGTGTTAATTGGGAAATGGTGAGGTGAATTTTGGAATTTGGTAAAGTGGGGTTTGTTAGGGGTATAAAGTATAAATATTGAAAGTGAATGGTATAAAGTGACAAAATGGTAAACTTGAGGGTGGAATTTGGAATATGGGTAAAGTTAAAGGTTTAATGTGTAAGTATGGATAAGTGAAGGTGAAAATGAGAAAAATCCCCGAACATGATTCACAACTTTCTAAATTGATCTTTTGAGCATAAAAGTCCCTGAAATAGCATTCCCGGTATCGGCTTTTTCACTCTTCTTTCTCTCGTGCTTGGTTTTTCTTCGGTTTTGGCTTCTTTTCGAGTGTTTTATCATATCCGTACCTGCACAAGCATAAACTCAAGAAAACAGCAAATATTAGCAATAAACGGCTCTTTTTGGTTATTTTGGGTCTATATTTGTAAAGAAATGATATGTGTTTTTGCACATATCAACCACAATCTAAAAGATCAACCAAATCAACATCCAAATCGTTGAAAGCCTACCGATCTTGGATATCTCATGCTCGTAAAAGAATTGGGAATGTCAAACAAGTCGAAAGAAAGACATCCTCCAAAGGAAGATGAATTTCTATGTTGATCGACAAGATATTCATGATGATCTCGACAAGATGCAAGATGAAAGGAGTATGTCCGAAGCTCATGAAAGATGATCTTCAAGGAAAAATGGATGAAATGATCAAAGGATACACTCAACAGCTCCTTATGGAGGTCGTTCAATCGACAAAGTCGATGTATACCGCATAATTGTATCCAAATCTATTGCATCTAGCCAAACAAGACATGAAATCAACTCCGATGAATTTAAGCATCAATCCGCTTGAATCTACAATCTTCTCGTGATGATGAATTGGTGAACCGGCTAGTAGCGCAATGTCAACACGCCTGCAACGCTTTGCCTCGCATGAAGCTAAACTGCTTGAAGCTCTATTGGAATACTAACTCAGTCCTCATTCGAGAAGAAGTTGTTAGGCCCAAACGCTCAAGAGATGATGAAGACAAAGATCGTGATAAGGATAAAGAGCCCAAACGCACAAAGAAGTCTGATGTATCATCCTCTATTCAAGACTGATGCAACCTCCACCACAACGGACTCGCACAACAAAGATCACCTCCTCATTCTTCTACCGATAAACCTCAGATTCCGAGTTACCGCCCAAGACTCGAAAACCGTGATCACTTGAGTATACGGGTGGTGACGATGAGGAAGTCCGTGAGCCCCTACAACAACCCACCTCTCCCAAACAAGTTAAGAAACCGTAATCCTCATCTAGGCCAAAACAAAAAGAAGAAGAAGGCGCCCATGGTCGACGTCAGATCATGGCTAGATGAAGATACAACACGTGAATTTGAATGGTTTTCACACTTGTCAATTCCACTCCCTACCAAGAAGGTCAAGATCCGTAGACGGTAATACTTTGGAGCATGCTAAGATTCTCGCAAGAAAAGTTCAAGGTGAAGAAGATGACGAAACCGAGTTGAGGCGAATCAAGAATGAAGCTTTTCAATCAGGAAAGATAGCTCGAAATTGCCATCGAGGTCGAATATCACCTTGAAAACATTTCTCGAGCTATGTCTAACAACATGGATTAGCTCAACCCGTAAGCAAACATCGACTTCACCAAACGGGACAACCCTCCATACTACAATCGATCGGTCAAAACCTCTACCAACAATTGGTCACCGATGAACCTAGGATTCCATTCAGATATTTCTTCAACAAAGACTTGGATTTTCTTCTACACGGTGGCGATGGATCAAGGAAATACGCTACATCTTTGACACTTCCATTCCCAGACCATATACTCAAAATGCATAGCTATCGAGGAAAGAGCTAATCACTTGTTCTCCAACAAAGTGGAAGCATACGACCGAGATGCAATGTACGGATTCATCATTGGCCGAACAATCAAGAATCTACTATGAAGCTGCCAGTTCAAGTCTCAAAGATGCGTTGTTCAAGATTAAGGATATTGTTGCCATCAAACACGTTGATCTTTCGACCAAATGGGACTACACTTTTCTCAAGAAGATTGTGGTCAAAAGGCAAGATGAACGGATTATGCATTCTCTCAAGTCGACTTTGAGAATTTGTCTATCAACGACATCGAAGACATGTACCTTGCCAAAGTACGTGGTTGTATGAGACAATTCTCCACCAAGTACAACGTGAATTCATCAAGTCGTCTCATATTCATCGACGATAGTCATCAAAGAACGTAGAAGATCTCCACCGGTCGTTGAATCTTATCGCACCCGTGTCAACTTACTCCACCACGCCTGATCTTCCCGACATCAACCAACTCACAATATACACTCATCAAGAAACCATTCGAGTCGCTTACCGCAGTGAACTTCAACGAAATTGCTTAATGGCGTGTAGTGATCTTCACAAGTTTGGGGATCACACTTTGAAGATGGTTAGGGATGGATTGGCTTATAGGTTGAAGGATATACGTCAAAGATTGGGTCTCCTAAGCGATGGAACTCTCGTGATCGAAGGGATGTGAGGAGGATCATCAAAATGATTGATGAAAGGTTGTTTCAAGGGACCGCCTGTAACTTTAGAAAGCTTTGTTGGTGGTCGACCCAGATTAACATCACCGCTATCAACGCCTGCTCGCACTCGGCAACATCACCGCACTTCCGGTACCCTTGAACCGCTTTTTCATTATCAATTTGGATGTGTGATTTATATATGTGAATGGCTTGTGCACACATAACAAAGGTACAACCCGTTTTGTCAAGAAAGGACCCTATGGTACGCTTCATTGCCACAATCCTTATAAAAGGAGCGAAAGCTTCTTAATTTTGAGTAAAACCTATCAAACCTTTCATTTTTCAAGGTTTCGCTCAAAAGGACAAGTACTTCCTCAGATAGCCAAAACCTCAACCGCTTATATCACTTGTTGAGGGGAGTATTTGAATTAAAACTTTGTTCACAAATTGTTCATAGTGGTCATCTTCCCGCAACACTGAAATGGTCATATTTATTCTCAACTTTTCAAAATAACATTTTATATGCCATTTTTAGGGGAGAAAATTATGTGATAAGAAATATGTTGTGCAAATGCAAATGAATCTTTGTATAATAGACTTAACCAACTAATCGACGGTACTAAACTGTTAGTAACTCGAAAAGACTTGTCCGGGACGGTAATAATTTCAAGCTAGTTCGCTAGTAATGTAAACGTGTCTCGCAAAGGACTTGTCCAAGTAGAAAGTACCATTCGAGAAACTCTTGGTAGACATGAACTCGACGGTATGACAACCTTTCGAGGTTTGTCTACACCTTCAAGGTAGTTATTAGAGCTAGTTGTCACCTAAAAGTCGACAATGTATCTCTTTAACTATGCAACGAACCGTGTCTCGGGGGATTGTCTATCTTGAGTTGATCAATTCATAAAGTGCGCTCTTTCCTCACCTGCATGATTTCGTAAAACCTAAAGCACATGTGGAGGGAGTATTTATGCTAAAAGATAAAATTCTCACAGTGGTTCAAACATGTTTTCATTTACAAACCCATTGAGAGATTTTCTTGAAAATTGGTTTTATGGCAACATAGGTTAGTCATGGAGTGATAAGGTGACTAAGTTTAGGAATAACTGTCTATGATCCGCCAGAGTCGGAGGGATCTACCCAAGGACATCACAAATAGTTAGTACTTAGAAGTCCTTAGGTACGATTATAAAAAGGAGAAATGAGAATCGAGAAAGAAGGATTTGAAGAATTAAAAGAAATGCAAAGAAAAGGGTGAAAAGAAATAGCCTCCAAATTATTCAACTTAGGGCAAACACCGGTTCAATTCATATGCTATCGGTTGTCACTTAGTGACGCCGGTATTGAAGATTAAAGTCGTCATGGACCCAAAGGACGCATGCACTAAACCTTCTTAGCCACTCAAGTTTCTCTCTGTAAGCTTGTTTCATTCTCACAGGAACCCTACGTAAACTATTGGCTTTCTTAGAGATCGCCGGTATTGAAGAAGGAGACCTCTCCTAGTCTCCGCCAGAAAACCAAAATGCACTATTGAGTCTAGAACCACGAGATTCATCAAAAGATCTCTTAGGTACACTTAACATTTCATCACTTGACATTCAATAATAAGAATTTCAGTGGTACAATATCGAGTCCTTCACGATCTTAGCAACTGTCGAGAACATTTATGAGAGTTCACAACTGCGATCCTCGCTGATTGAATGGAAACTCCTGCCAGGTCAACATCTAACAAACCGACAAAGCAGTCACTCGGTAACTCCCCGGATTACGCTTAGTGTCTCAAACGGTCTACAACAGAGGTGATGCTTCTGTACCTCAATGACTATATGAACTATAGATGTACTTCGGTACATCGCGCTATCTCACTTGTGGGACTCTAGTTCAGAACGGCCTTTGTGAGAATTAGAGTTTTGTTTTCACACTATGTCGTTAACACCTCAAGTTCAAACTTGTAAGCGCTTAACCGCTCATTACTAACCGCTTTAAAATGTTTTCTTCTTATGGAAGCTCCGTAGCGGGATGATCGTGCAGATTCTTCTCATGCTCACGCCAACATCATCACTAATGGAAGTTCTATCCAAAAGCAACACAATCACTTTAATGATTCTTCGTCAAATCAAAGAATCTACAAAGTTAAAGACTTAAAGAACTTCATCAAGATCGAATTCCAATGTCAAAGAGCGTGCGAGCATGTTGAAGAATGACGGAGACACCAGAGCGGCGAAGCGCACTGAGGCGCACTTGATGCCGACAACAACATACTATCACTTTCATCACAAAGAACAATGATTAAAGAACAAAGTTAAAGATGATGTCAAAGCATAATTGTTCAAAGAAAACTATCTCTACACCGGGAGATTGTTCGAATCAAGGCATTCCTTCTCACAAGAAAGAAGAATGACAGAAGATGTCAAAGCTACTATTACATCAACGCCTTCACTGCTTTTCATCACCAACACTGAGGGGAGATTGTTGGAATCACTCCTAAACCTTAATTCAAGTGTTAGTTAGTCATATGTAATAGGTAGCTTATTATGGCCTTTATGTTTGTTTAAGGTCAAGCTTATGTAGAAGGCCCATAAGCTTAGGCCCATGTCCAATAAGGAAAAGGGAAGGAGTGGGAGTGTTGCCCTAGCTCCTCGCCTATAAATACTTTTGTAAACCTTCATTCAAGGTTGGTTGTTCAAGTTTTCTTTCACTACATACTCTACGATAATCGGCTTAGTATAACGCAAGTGTGTGTTTGGTTTACTTGTTCAATCGCCTTAATCTCTTTCTAGTAAGCTTGTGTTGTAAAACTAGTGACCTTACATGTGTTAAGATGACTGATGGATCGATACAATGGTAGACGATTGTGTGATTGGACTTTAGATTGTTTGTAGGAAAAGCTGAAATGTTGTTTGGTTGAGATTTGGATTGGTTGATGCACGTTTTTACGGAGAATTTTAGGTCTAAAAACTTAAAAACCTCAATAACTTCTGTTCAGAGCGGATTTAGGCCTCGAAGGTTGACCTTAGTTTATTTGGCGTGCCATTCTCCTTGTTCTCACGGTCGTTTTGATGGGTAGAACGCTGAAAACGGAGTTACGGTTCAAAAGTTATGGTCGTTTGAAGTTTTTCGGGAAAAGTCAACAAAACGCACCCAAGACAACTCGCACCCAAGACAACTCGCACCCTAGTCAACTCGCTTTGATGACAACTCGCTTAATAGTCAAGTCGCATAAAACCAACTCGCTTAAAACTAACTCGGTTCCAACACAACTCGCTTAAACGACAACTCGCTTAATAGACAAGTCGCATAAACCAACTCGCTTCCAAGACAACTCGCAGAAACAGACAACTCGCTTACAAAGCAACTATCTTAGGCGACAACTCGCTTAAGTATCAATTCGCTTCAGAGACAACTCGCTTCCAATAACAAAGCAACTCGCTTCCAAGAAATGTATTACCGTGGCTTAACTCGCTTTGTACAATTTTCAAAAACAACAACTTTAACAATCAAAAACAGCCCAACCACGATGATTCAAGCCTTCCAATTCAAAACCTAAACATATATGATGATCCTAAACACAAAAGTACAATCGAAATTCAATCTTTAACACTAGAAATTAACCAAATGATTCAAACTCTCCTAAACACTTATAACCCCAAAAACCTTATGAAATCCACCAAACAAAGAGCATGAAAGATGAGTGATCAAACCATGGCTTTGATACCAATTGAAGATATAGGATTTCACAAACACATTAAACCACAATCATAATAGGGCGATACAAGTTTTAGAGAGAAAGTTAGAGAGAAAGGGAAGAGAGTTGGAATTACGTGAACAAAAAAATGGATTGAAGCTCCAACCTCTACCTTGGGAGGTAGAGGGTATTTATAGTATTCTTACAAACTCGCCTCCTGCGGCCGTGATCGTGATACAATGGGTAAAGACCCGTCCATCCTCCACGGTGTTGCTTAATTAAATACTAACTAATATTAAATGACTACGACTACGAACTTTCTAACGATTACATATACTTGAGGTGACCGACACTTTAATGACTGAATTTTCTAATTCCTAACACAATCGAGAATTTCTTTGATAACAATTGTAGTATGACTCACCATGGCATTATTGAAAACGTCATTGAACCGTGCATCTATTGCTGGATACTCAAATAAGTTTCTTCCATAAACTTTGTCAAATGGAACACCTCCTTTAAGTACTGAATATTTGAGTTTGGACCTTTGTTTAAAAACATAAATATAGCATGAGTAAGTGAAAATTGCAAAAAGTTAATTATGTCATAGTCAATAACATGTTTTTGTGTAATTTTGTGTATAAACTGGAAGCACAGCCTCTCTACTTTAAGTAAGGGTAAGGCTGTTTACGTCTCAACCTCCTCATAC
Organism: Chrysanthemum lavandulifolium; assembly: GCA_022545495.1. Taxonomy (NCBI): domain Eukaryota; kingdom Viridiplantae; phylum Streptophyta; class Magnoliopsida; order Asterales; family Asteraceae; genus Chrysanthemum; species Chrysanthemum lavandulifolium. The sequence goes on along the minus strand of CM040244.1, from coordinate 56,824,681 downwards.
ACCGTGAAAGATGATATTGGAACCTATAACTCGTGAAACAAGGTACGGGGAATTACTTACCCAAACTCACTTTAAAGACTTCTCAACGTGTCTAAACAAACACAGTCAACAGTCGCTTATTACATAGCGGCAGGGTCTTATAATTAGCAGAAAAGAAAAGAATGGCGAAAAATGGTGAGCTTTGGGATGATTATGTTCTCGTTAAAGCCCTCGATGACGCTATCTCCAAATACAAGGTCTTCATTCATTCCTCTCTTTTATTGAGTTATAATTAACATTTGCATCAGTCTATACACAAAACACCTTATTAATGATAGAAATATAATCTAATTATGTTGTTGCTTGGGTCTGTTCAAGTTCCTTAATTTTATTTGAAATTTGCTGATTTTAAAATGATACTATGAAATAAGGTTTTCTTTTGTTTGATTAAAAAAGTGTTATGATCCCACATCGACCAAGTATGTAACTGGTTGGTGGCTTATAAATTCTAGGGGTGCGTTTAGTTGGGGGAAAACACCCTTGTTTTCTACAAGATGTTTTGTGAAAATTAAGGAAAACAAAGATCGCGTTTTCAACAAAATGTTTTGCAATACACAAAATCCCCTATTTCATGACTTAACAAGTAAAACTACAAAACAAATTTTAGTTGTTTTCCTTTGTAACCCACAACCCTCCTTCCCTTTCTTCAACATAGAAAATACAAACATCAACTAAACGCGTTTTCTATATTTTGAAGTGTTTTGTGAAGATAAAATTCCCCTTCCAAATTTTTACAAAACTAGAGATAGAAAACAAGAGAATTTTTTCTCCAACTATACGCAGCCTAGGTGTCCACTCCTTGTGGCTTGATGCGACCTAGTATGGGATGAGTTCGTATCAAAAAGATATGTCTATATAATATTCTTATTTAGGTAAGGTAGCTAAAATGACTTGGCATGTGTAGTGGTCCATTCATTCTGCATAAACGTCAATTTTAACTATCTCACAACATTTAAAGACTTGAACCCGCAACCCATTTGGTTGGGAAGCTTTTCACACAACATGGGTACCATTGGGATACAAGCCCTTTGGTTTCTACCCTCCACAATTAGTTGCCAATTCATTGTGTGGATATAATTTTGTAAACTTTTTGTGGATAACATGTTATGTTATATCGTTATTCGATACTATAGACCGAGCGAAAGCGAATGGAAGTTATGAAATTGAGGCACTAGTATGTTGAAATGGTTATTGGAGCTTCTATGTTATACGGTTATACCATTATTTTGTTTAAAAGAAAATATTTTAAGTGAAATTAGTTGATTACAAATAGTAAACTACAGGCACAAGGACATTGAGTAGCTTAATTACTTACGTGCAAATACTGCAAGAGGTGTTTTGATTTTTGGTTCCGGCTAAATTGGTTCGACATGAAACGCAGGTCTGATAGAAAATCTTGTTTTTAAATGTAAAATTTTGTTAAAGAATCAAACCAGCAGTGTAACTCTTGTGATATCCCCAGGCACTTTTTACCAAAAGTTCATATACCTTATATATCCTATATTTTCTCAAATAGCATTAACAGCTCACTCACTTTTAGCAATAAAAAACGCTTCTATTTCAGACGATGCATGTCAAAGGAGATGACAATGGTTCTGTCAAGGACGAAATAATCAGAAAAGACACTGAAGAAACTGTGCCTAGCGTTCTTAATGAAAATAGTGAAGCCAAAAGGTATGTGTGTGTATGAACCCATTGTTGTATTTCTGTCCCGTAAAGCTTATCTTAAGTGACCATTGTTCTTTGTGGACAGTGCACACGTGGAAACAGATGATAACATCACAGATATACCAAAGGACACAACACAATCAGTATCTGAAAAAAGTACTTCAGAAGTCGTTGAGCAACATGTGAATCCGTCAAATGGTGATCAAGTTCAAGATGCTGATGGTACTTATACTAATACAGAATATGCAGAACAGTATAACGTTTTACTAAACCAATATAATGCTGTTGAGGAACAAAGACAAAAGCTATTACAACAACTATACCAATATGGCAACTGGGATTATCACGGTTACAGTTACGGTGCTGCTTATGATTCTCAATACCAGACTGTGCCTGCAGCCCAAACTTCTGAACCGGCTGTATGCTCTTGTCGTCCCTATGTATGTCCATACTCGACTGCTGCAGTTTCCTTTAGTGAAACTTGTGCTGGCAGTACCGCTTTAGCTCATAATGGGAACTCGGTTTCTTTAAAAGATGATGAATTTATAAAATCAGCAATGGAAGCTGTAGACAGAGCAATTCATTCATTCAACAAAGAAACGTCCGGTATACTTTTTACTAAATATTCAGTGATGTTTTCGGTTTCTTATAGTTGATGAACTGTTGTGTGAGAATAAAGTAGTGCTAAAAGCCTAAAACTACTTGTGTTTAAAATTGCAGAGGGGAAGAAAGGGGAGATTGTGCAGGATAAATCGTCTCAGACAGATCTTTCAGCTGTCTTAAATGCTTGGTTTACTGCGGGTTTTTACACAGGCAAGTAAGTAGTGTTTCTTGTTCTTTTACTCGTATAACACAAGCTAGAAGAGCTAATTATCTAATTTATTGTATGTAAAGCCCGTAACATAGTTTATTTGATAGCCCACAGACTAAATATGTTTCTCCATTAACACATCAATATCATCAACACTTTTATATCAAACTGGTTTGCAGAAATTGTAAAATTGTCAACTTAACCACCAACTCAACATGGTTTTCTCTATCCGAACTCTGATAGATAGCAATACTCATTTGCTAATAAAAAAATTAATTAATCTATAACTGGTATGACCTTGTGTTCTTATATTCAGGTATCTATCAGAGCAAGCTTCTGCAAAGAAATGAAGTCTCTTGCGCATAAATCCAGTTCGAGATCTTGTTTGGCATTACACATGACACTCTCGTGATTATGAAGAAGATTGCTGTTAAAACTTCTATCTATGCTCACGCTAATCCAGTTGCTTCGCAGATTATATGCTGGTGCAGTTTTGTGGAAAATGGTGGCAGCACATATTGGACATGGTCTCTTTGCAGATTACGTTCAAGGTTGTATAAGTTTTGTGAACTTTGATTTTTGTTGGAATGAGTCTTTGACTCTTTGCTATTAAAGTTATAAAATGTTGTTGAGGAAGGAGATGTATATTGATTATGAAATTTGGAGTTATGTTGTGACCAGTAATTTAGTACAAGGATAAATTACCCCTAAACCTTCATGATACAGGGTCAATTCGACTTTGTGGTTACTAGGGGAATGTTTATAATGGTTCAGACTTCACACATGAGATAGTCATTCAAAATTAAAAATTAACACATCCTTTACTTGATCATTGCTTATTTAGATTGGACAAAAAAACACCTGTTTTAACCCAACCTGTACTAAAAGTGAGTTGTTTCAACTCATTTTGACCCATTACTCATTTGCACGACCTGGATATCTAGCAAACCTTCAGAAACCATAAACAGGTTTAACAAGCCCGATTCAAGAATTCTATATGGGTGACTAAAATTTCCTTGCTAAAAATAATATCCAACATATGACAGAAGCTCCTTTCATTGTTAAGCACGAGTTTTGATTCTCAATACACCAGGCCTTAACAGTGCATCTTTGTATAGCCTATCTTAGAGTAGTTAGTTATGAAATCATGCAATACAATAAACAAATACATATACACGTATTAGATATTCAGAAACTCTGATACACGCTCATACGCTCACACTTTCACCCCGGCTGCAGCTTGTTTAATCTGGTCAATTGTGAATACACCAAAGCAATCATCATCCTTTACTGCATTTATTGCAGCTGATGCAACATCGTCGACGCTAACAGGGGGAGCCAAAATTAGATCGGATGCTGGTAACGAACTCAAGGGTTTGGTGAAACTTATGTTGCATTTAAAAGTCTTTCAATAGGTTCGCCTATTAAATCTAGCGGGATCTCATATTGACCCACCTTTCTTTTCCCATATATAAATCCAGGTCTTAGCACCACCCCTGCACAAGTAAAGATATGCCCAAAAATTAACTTCTCAAGTAGAAAATCAAAAGAGCAAAACTCATTAAGTAGAAACATGTTATGCAAAAATTAATGGAATTTACCCTAAATCGTAATTAAAAAAAAAAAAAAAAGTGAAAAGATTGTATGAATTACCAGAACTCGGGTATTTGGAAAGAACCTCGGCTTCAGCCTTTCGTTTTCCTGTGAAGTATCCATTCGTAAGTAGGAGCGACTATGATTAACTAAAGTTATATTAAACCAATGCTTGGCTTGAACGGGAGTACGATTTTGGAGGTAATATTTTTCTCGATCAGTTTTCATATTTATTTATTACTTTCTTAATTTATTGTTATATGCTATTGGTTATTAGTATGCAATAATTCTTAGGCCTAAATAAATCATCCGTTGAAATCACCATGAACATTGATGAACCAGAAGTTTCGGGTATTATGCCAATCATATTTGTGCAGAACTGATAACATCTGCTAAATTATACCAAGATTTCATTTTAAACTCACATATTTAAAGCTGCATAATTAAGGTACCACTTTCTGTTATATTTCTATTCTCATCACAAAGAAATAACCAAATTAACACGTACAGAAACCTAAATAATAGCAACATTAAAAAAAAAAAAAAAAAAAAAACTTACAGATTTAAAGCTGCATAATTAAAGAATATATCGAAGCTTTGAATGAATCTACCCTGCAAAATCGAAAGAAAAATTATCCCATTAACATCAACAAATCATATGGTATCCGATCCCAGTTAAAAAACTATCACTCAAAAAAAAATCTTTAAAAAAACTCAAATTAAGAAGAAAAAAAAGGATGGATTGAAGAACATATTCAATTTTCATTAAGAAATAACAAATAACAATTTATAAAAAAACATCAATCAAAGATATTACCTGTAATCATAAGTATCATGAAAATATTTTTCATAGTCATGGACCTGACCCATAATAATAATACAAACCTATTAAAACTTGCAAAAGATATGACTAACTAAGCAAACTAAAGGTTTAATATGATTGAAATATATATAATTTAAGAATGAATTGGGAAGCCTACAAAGATTTGATTACCTGTGGAGAGACACAGAATATTATTTACAGAATTACAGATGATGATGATGATGATTAGATGGAGTCTTTTGTGTGTAACCAAACCAATTTCTAAAACTTACAAAGTATGCATGCAAACATCGTCTTGATAACCTTCCATGAACGCACCTAACGACATCCCGTCTTTGTTCCGAATAAAGTACTTGGCAACGGGAGCTAGTCCATACACTCGAACCGGGCTCAATCCATGCTCCCCTTGAGTGCAAGTGACAATGAAATGGCTTGCGAGCAATCTAAGCATCCGGTCAAGCATGTCTGGTGCATCCTTATTTGGAATTGACAAATGAGACGCAATCTCATAAGCAGAGAGCCGGGCATCTGGTCCGGCCTCGGATATAGCTTCTAGGACCTTGAGCTTGATAGCATTGACCAAAACCATGGTCAGTGATGTGGAGGTAACGAGTTGCATTGCATACGTGAAGTGATCTTCACTTGAATCCATTTTCGCACACTAGTTCTCCTTTGGTTGTTATTACTTTATCTCACAATATACATAGCATTTATAAACGCCCTTTTTTTTTTTTTTTTTTTTTTTTTTTTTTTTTTGAGGAGGGTCTCATAATTTAAATATTAAAGTTGACAGTCCACATTTCAAATTGCAAGTTACGACCCACGGCAAAGTTTACATTTCTGGAGGTTACCCAATATTCTAACAACTTTTTTTATTCTTTTTATTTATTTTATTATTAAGCTCGTCTATTTTTTAAAAGTAACTTATATGTCATCCAAATACATATTTGTTTTCGTTTATACTAACCCAGTTAGAATTTTTGTCGAAATTTTGTGAAATAACAAGAATAAAACTAATCTTAACGTATTAAAACAATACGAATGATTTTAAATATGAAATGTCAACTTATTCCCTTATAATTTTACTAGCTTCATAGCCCGCCCGGATAGGCGGGCTAGCTTCATTATAATACATGTTAAATTCTAAATGTATGTAAAGCAATCGGAAAATAATAAAAAAAAAAAAAAAAAATAGTTGTAATACCCGTATTCAAGTGACAGTACATTCTTACTTACATAAAAATACAGAAATATAATTGTTTAAAAAATGCATGTTAAATAAAAAAAACCGGTATACTATAAACATGAAGACAATCGTAAGTACATCGGTTGTAAATAAAACCGACGTAAATGTTCAAAAGTAATAAGAAATAGAAATTATGACAACAAATCTCAATCAAATGGAACATAGGTACAACTTCTAAGCAAGTAAAATAGAAGTGCAACTTACGTAAAATAGATTTTACATTAAACAAACCACCCTAAGAAAATTTACTACTTTTCACATTAGAATTGGAGATCATTAGCTCATTCATAGAAACTCTCATCACGTGCTTCTGTATGTATTCAGTCTTTTCACCTTATGAGCTTGTGTAGTTAGCTAGTGAATTGAGAACCTCCTCATTATTGTCTCATCAAAAAGAAATGGGTAACAAGAAGGCAATAATCACCTATAACCACAATTTGAAGTTGTTAGTTGATTTTTTCCTTTTTCTAACTTGAAGAAAAAGTAAATAAAATATCTATAAAAATGGTCAAATCAACCATTGAAATAACTATATTGAAGATATTATTGCACCAGATATATTAACAAAGTGGTGCACATATGCTTACTCATGAACTAAAAGGTGAAGTTGTGCTTAATATTGACTACCAAATGTCTAAACTAAAGCTTATATAAGACCATTTGACTAATAACAACACTTTCATTAGCCTATGTGTCCAAGGTTTTAATGTTGAAGAATGTAAATGAGTGAACTTGAAAGTGAGATATAGCTTGTGGAGCATATTTAAGCTAAACAAACCTTATGTTGCAGGTCTAGTGAGAATGGCCATAAAAGGTCCCTAAAACTATAATAGTGAGAATGGCCATAAAAGGTCCCTAAAACTATAATCTTAGTATGTCTCTGTAGATGATATCCATAAGATTATTGTATGGTGATGCACACAACTTTGGTTGGACTTATACTTTGGGTAATAATGTAAAGTTTACCTCGCTTAACAAAGAGTTTTTATAGTGTTCTTCCAATATGGAGGACCCCTTTTTTGGGCTCTTGAATTTCCAGCCACCACATTCTTGTATTCACCATGAGGCACGATTATCTCAACTCTTTACATATTCCCTCCATAAGTCCATAGACACCTCCTTATGTGTTTATAAATTTTCATATAACGTATTGCATCTTCTAATTTCTTTCTCATGGTTAGAGTCTTGCGTAAAGGTGGAAAAAGAGTTGGTTGAGAGAATGGGTCAAACCTGAACATGCATTTGTTAAGACTGCATCTACACATGGAAGTCGCCCATAACTATATACATGTAATCGAGGATATCTTCCATATAACTCTTATGAAGAAGAACCAAAATATTAAAAATGCAATGAATGCTTGATCCCATAATTCAGTTCAATTACTGTTTTTTCACACAAATTATTTATGACTTTTATACGTAGGTAATATACAAAGTTTGGCATTGGGGCTAAAATGCCTCTGATTGAGATGCTTGTGTAAGGCACATGTGTCGCTTCATGGAACTTTAACTAACGATGTTTTTATTTGAATAAACTTTAATATTGATTGTTATAAAGTAATTTAACTCTAACCAGCCAAGGTGGAGAATTAAAACCCATGGACCAAGTCCTAGACCCAAATCTATACATATAAATATGATTTGATACCTTCAATCCTAACGTTGCAGCAATAGCTCATCCAAGGGAATTCCTACAACATGAAGGGTGTAACCCTCACACTCACACCAATAATGAAGTAAGCAATCCTCCTTCCTGAAATTACGTATCAACAGTTTGAGTTCCTTTTTCAGTTGTATTTATAAATGTTTGTATCATAAAATGATTCAATCAGAAAAACATATCACTCCATACCTTTGTTTTTAGGATTTTCATAAATTTGCTCAAATAGATCACATGCAGCCTCTACTATACTAGAGTGCCCGTAATGTGTTGAACATGGAGGAACAAGATTATCACTGTGATAAGGATGATTCCGGTCATGCAATATAACAACATTGACCAATCTTTACTCTTATACTTTCATATGCAGCATGTAAAAATTACGTGCAGTTTGTTGAGCCTATACTTTATTTTAATTCGTATCTGACATACAAACTATTAGTTAAAAATGATTTTGGACATAATGTGATCGGATCCATTTCTGCTTGCACCAAAACTAAATGTTTTGGATCCAATTTGTGGGGTTTGGTTTAGTTAGCCAAAGAAACCAAACACGTAAATGCCAAGACAACATGGAAATAATGGGCATGAGTACGAAACACCGATTAAGTCATTTATTGTGAGTAAAGTGTAAATAATACCTCTTTCCCAAGTAAAATGTTCTCCCATACTCTTTGAAGTGTGAGTGCACGATATATCAACCGCATTACCGCTTGATGGAAAGGATGAGCTAGATCCAATTTTCATGACAAGAGACATGTTTAGTACGAATAGCATCTTGTTAAAGTTGATATATCTAAAACGTCAATATCAAACATTCTTATGTGATAAAAAGATAACAATCAAAGTTGTATTTATTTACTCATGAATAACAGTTAAACCAACCCAAGCAATAATATTAGCTTATGTGGTTCCTGGAAGATCAGTCATTAAGTCCAACTGATGCACGACATTTTTCCTAGGGAAAAGAAGTTTTCCGGTTAGAAGTTCTGCAAAAATGCAACCGATACTCCATATGCCTATAGCCGTTGTACTGAGAGAAACAAAAGTAATAAATATACACTAATTTAAAATGGATATATCGATTTGAAATTCATAATTTACAACCGAATTACAAAACCAAAAATCAAATTTAAAAACAAAATCTAAAATTAAGCTTTTTTAAGAGGATGAAAAATCAAACCTTTCTTGTTGTATCTTCATGGATCATTACTCAGTCAGTCCCAAAACTGTCATATCAACGATTAGGGTATAAAATCAGAAATCCCTTGCAACGAAAAAGGATCGATAAATCAAAATCACTTCATACAAAAAGTAAAAAAAAAAAAAAAAAAAAGAAAAGAAAAGATAATCGCTTAATTTGTTAAGAATAACGCACTGTGGAAATAACCGAATAATGAATAGGTTTTGATAGTGGTGGATTGAGGAGTTTTGGCTTTTTTAAGACATGAGTTATGGTGGCTTAACTAATCGGTTTCTTAGGCTGCCATAATTTTTTGAAATCAAATAATGATGGGCCAATTTGTTACGTATTTGTGATGCATTTTGATTTTTGGGGTAGGAAAGTTGTTTAGGTAACGCCGAACACACAGTGGATTTAGGTTAAATGAATATACCGTAATGTGTTTAATTTAAAGAGGTCATGAATGTGTAAGGATTTGGATTACAAATGTATGGTAGCCGAGTTGGGTGTGGTGCGTTTGTTATATGCATACAACCTGTGTTCGAGCCCTGTATGCTACATTTTTATACATATTTATCGAAAAATAGTGTCATGTAAGCATTTTCATGTCATCATTCTTGTATCAAATCAAGATTAATGACGCCACAACGTAGCCTCATATATATGTATATATTTTGATTAAATAAGGATGCACGTCAACGAAGGATAAACCGATATTGTTTTTATTTCATAATTTTAGGGTAGTTATTACTTTATCTCACAATATGCCTCGCATTTATATACGCTTTTTTTTTTTTTTTTTTTTTTTTTTTTTTTTTTTGGGTTTGTAGGGCCTCATAATTTAAATATTAAAGTTGACAGTCCACACTTCAAATTGCTCATTACGCCCTCATAATTTAAATATTAAAGTTGACAGTCCACACTTCAAATTGCTCATTACAACCCACGGCAAAGTTTAGGAGGTTACCCAATATTCTAATTTTTTTTTAATTCATCTATCTTTTAAAAGTAACTTATAGGCCAATCAAATATATATTTGTTTTCATTTATACAAACCCAGATAGAATTTTTGTGAAATAACACGAATAATTAAAACTAATCTTAACGTATCATAACAATACAATTATAATTTTAAATATGATTGTCAACTTATTCCTTATAATTTTATTTTGTTTAAATAAGGATGCACGCCAACGAAGGGTAAAACCGTATTATTGTTTTTATTTCATAATTTTCAGCCAAAGCATTGTTGAAATTGGTATAAATGAAAGAAAATATATACTTGGGTGGTATATAAGTTAGTTTTAGAAAATTGACAATATAAATGAAAAAAGATAGAATACTTGGGTGGCCTCCATATCTATTATCCCATCTTTATATGTAGTTGTAAGTCAGTCATCTTACCTTCTCTTGAGATATTCATAATTTAAAGTGAAGTGCTAGGTGAAGCTCAAGTTATAAGGTGAGTTATAAGCGCGTCATGTCAACTTTAACCTTATAACATTTTTATATAAAAAAAAATCAAAGGTCAAAGAAAACTAATTTAATGATCAAAGTGTAACGGAATTCTTAGTGGACTTTAAATAGGTCCAGTAACACTTGTATACATTCAAATTCAACGAAAAATAAGTAACTTTTTAAGTAATTTGACTTACATGTTGTTCTTTGATCTTCATTTTTCTTAACAACAAAAACAAAGAGCTATTGGATCTAGCAATGATTTAACAAAATATACTAGTAACATAATACAATGCTTTTGCATATATTTTGAAAGTCACGTCGCCTTGTAAATATTTTTCCTCAACACAAGGATTTCGTCAAAACTCTAGTTGTGTGTGTATGTAATCAAGAAAGTAGTTAATAACACTAACTGTAATGACGTACGGGCATAATTAATGTGGTAAAGATGAAGATGTATTATAATTGTGGATGTTTTTTTGAATGGTGTTTAAATTGGTGTTCGAGTTGATGGTTGGTAGCCGATAAAAAAATCGCAGTAATTCGGGTTTGAAGATAAGAAAAAATGAAGATCGTAGAACAAAAATGTATTTTAGTCAAATCATTTAAAAGTTATTCATTTTATTTTAAAATTAATATACAATTATACTGGACCTTTTTAAAGTTCACTAAGAATTTCAGTACATTTTAATAAACATGTGCGTTTAAGTAAAAGACTTATCTTTCACGGATAATCAGATAAAAACTCATTTTTTTTATTATTATTTTTTGATAAAGGGACACTACTGAGGTGCCCACGTGATGTAACAGCAATAAAGATACAACTAAATTATGTGACAAGTAATGTTTCTCGATTCTACGCTTTTCGTTACGATAAAATTGGCAAACTGGAAAGAGGAGAATGGAGTTTGAGGGCGTTTCTCGTGTTTGTTAGGATCAAGAATAGAAACGAGGAATTAAAAAGCCATTCTCATTCCATTCATTTGATTCTTTTAAAAAAGCGGAGAATCAGTGGGAAACGAAAACTGGTCATGCTTCTATTCCTTTGTCACATTCATGAGGAATGAATATTTGAATAAAAAACACGGGGGTATAAATACTGTCAACCATGTGCAAGGCACATTCATCCGAAATAAATATCAGATCCAATTCATCTCTATCAACCACAAAGCTTCTTTCCCCAAAATCAAAAAGAGTCATTCAGGAAACTAATTGATATTATGTTGGTCTTCGGTGTTGTTTATCACTGAGGGTAAAATATGGTCATGTTTGTTATTCACGTTTCAAATTCATGTATTGGTTATGTATTTTACCTGCTTAATGATTTTTTGTTTTATTCTTGCTCAAGACAAATTGACTAATGGGGCTAATTTACATTCATGTTTTCACAATAACACTGACTCATTGTTTCCTTACAAATATGGTTTATTATAATCAAAGAACAATATGGTGTAAATTCATGTCTTGTAATGCATGTCACATGTTTGATAAAATGCCAAGTCTGTTTTTTTTTTTTTTTTTTTTCTTCTTCTTTTATAATCCTAATTTGATCAGCAATATTTATGCTCATGTTAACTTGATTTTTGTTAATGGTTTAGTTCCTAATATATGCGAACATAACATGATTGACTACTTCGTCATACTTCTTTTACTTTCTATGTTATAATGTCAAGTGGCATTTTGAATCAATGATGGAAATTGAGTCTTTATGCTTCAAATTCTGAATTTCCTATGCCCGTGTAGCATCATATTTTAATATGTACTAGGAGACCAGGTGCCAAAGCATACATCTAAGAATAGAGGCAAACTTGCTCATTAGGGAGGCTGCTCATATTACAAGACTTGGAACCCATATGAAAGTTAACTTGTTCTTGAGGCTACTGCACGTATTTAAAAGACAAACAAACCACATGAGAGTTAAGGTGTTGTTGCCACCCACAAGAGGTTCGGATTTAATCCCTCGAGGTAGTTGCAGCTTGGTTTGATAGCTAGAGGGGCTTTGCTTGAAGCATTAATGAATATTGATGTTCGCTTGTAAATCTACTGTTATTTTTAACATAACACTATTTGTTATGCTCAAATGTAATAAAATGTTTTTTAATGCTTTATTTGGCTTCAAAGTATTAATGTGTTGTGTATGACCTTACAAGAATGCATACAATTACAAAGCACAAACACCACCAGTAAGGGCATTATTAAACTATTCAGTGGTGGAAAACGTTATCTCAAATAAATAAGCACATTTCCATTCCACTGCATAATATATCCAAACAAGAGAAACATATTTTTCACGTGAATTCCCATATTGTAACAAACACATGAGGTAATTCTATTTTTAAGATGCATTCTCTTTCTCTACAATTCCATTCTCTGTCACATTTCCATTCTTAACGATTCAGCCATACCAAACGTCCCCTAGTGGCTGCCATAATTTTTTGAAATCAAATAATGATGGGCCAATTTGTTACGTATTTGTGATGCATTTTGATTTTTGGGGTAGGAAAGTTGTTTAGGTAACGCCGAACACACAGGGATTTAGGTTAAATGAATATACTGTAACAGGTTTAATTTAAAGAGGTCATGAATGTGTAAGGGATTTGGATTACAAATGTATGGTAGCTGAGTTGAGTGTGGTGCGTTTGTTAAGGCGTACAACCCAGGTTCGAGCCTGGTATGCTACATTTTTTATACATATTTATCAGAAAATAGTGTCATGTAAGCATTTTCATGTCATCATTCTTGTACCTAGTCAGCATTAATGACGTGTCAATGTAGTCTCATATATATGTATAGATTTTGATTAAATAAGGATGCACGTCAACGAAGGATAAAACTGATATTGTTTTTATTTCATAATTTTAGGGTAGTTATTACTTTATCTCACAATATGCCTCGCATTTATATACGCTTTTTTTTTTTTTTTTTTTTTTTTTTGGGTTTGTAGGGCCTCATAATTTAAATATTAAAGTTGACAGTCCACACTTCAAATTGCTCATTACGCCCTCATAATTTAAATATTAAAGTTGACAGTCCACACTTCAAATTGCTCATTACAACCCACGGCAAAGTTTAGGAGGTTACCCAATATTCTAATTTTTTTTTAATTCATCTATCTTTTAAAAGTAACTTATAGGCCAATCAAATATATATTTGTTTTCATTTATACAAACCCAGATAGAATTTTTGTGAAATAACACGAATAATTAAAACTAATCTTAACGTATCATAACAATACAATTATAATTTTAAATATGATTGTCAACTTATTCCCTTATAATTTTATTTTGTTTAAATAAGGATGCACGTCAACGAAGGGTAAAACCGGTATTATTGTTTTTATTTCATAATTTTCAGCCAAAGCATTGTTGAAATTGGTATAAATGAAAGAAAATATATACTTGGGTGGTATATAAGTTAGTTTTAGAAAATTGACAATATAAATGAAAAAAGATAGAATACTTGGGTGGCCTCCATATCTATTATCCCATCTTTATATGTAGTTGTAAGTCAGTCATCTTACCTTCTCTTGAGATATTCATAATTTAAAGTGAAGTGCTAGGTGAAGCTCAAGTTATAAGGTGAGTTATAAGCGTCATGTCAACTTTAACCTTATAACATTTTTATATAAAAAAAAATCAAAGGTCAAAGAAAACTAATTTAATGATCAAAGTGTAACGGAATTCTTAGTGGACTTTAAATAGGTCCAGTAACACTTGTATACATTCAAATTCAACGAAAAATAAGTAACTTTTTAAGTAATTTGACTTACATGTTGTTCTTTGATCTTCATTTTTCTTAACAACAAAAACAAAGAGCTATTGGATCTAGCAATGATTTAACAAAAATATACTAGTAACATAATACAATGCTTTTGCATATATTTTGAAAGTCACGTCAGTCTTGTAAATATTTTTCCTCAACACAAGGATTTCGTCAAAAACTCTAGTTGTGTGTGTATGTAATCAGTAAAGTAGTTAATAACACTAACTGTAATGACGTACGGGCATAATTAATGTGGTAAAGATGAAGATGTATTATAATTGTGGATGTTTTTTTGAATGGTGTTTAAATTGGTGTTCGAGTTGATGGTTGGTAGCCGATAAAAAATCGCAGAATTCGGGTTCAAGATAAGAAAATGAAGATCGTAGAACAAAATGTATTTTAGTCAAATCATTTAAAAGTTATTCATTTTATTTTAAAATTAATATACAATTATATCGGACCTTTTAAAGTTCACTAAGAATTTCAAGACATTTTAATAAACATGTGCGTTTAAGTAAAAGACTTATCTTTCACGGATAATCAGATAAAAACTCATTTTTTTTATTATTATTTTTTGATAAAGGGACACTACTGAGGTGCCCACGTGATGTAACAGCAATAAAGATACAACTAAATTATGTGACAAGTAATGTTTCTCGATTCTACGCTTTTCGTTACGATAAAATTGGCAAACAATATTTTTGGTTGTTCAAAATGATTATGGAATCCTCAGTGTTGCAAAAAAGTCATACAAGGCAGATTAATCGTTGCTTAGAATGCTACAAGGCCACCAACATTTTCGATTTGTGCAAATCGGTCAAACAAAATGATCAACCATGGTCAACGACGGTCAACGATGGTCAAACTTGCTGAAAACCTGCAAATCTTGTCGAAAATACCCAAAACTCGTTGTAAAATTGTTTTAATAACTTATAGTCATCAAGTATATCTATTCCAAAAAAAAATTTGAGGAAAATCTTGTCGAAAATAATTAAAACTTGCGGAATACCTAAAATTTGTTGTAAATGCCAATCCGATTAATCCAAATTAGACCGATTACAAGCTACAAGAGGTCGACCGCCCGACCATCGATTCGCGATTTTGCAACCTTAGAATCCTATTTCTTTAGTGTTTCACCCGAGTGAAAAAAATTTGTATCTGTAAATTTTGTTTTGAGATAATTACCTTAAAATGTCACGAAATTATGTTTAGTATATATATTGCTTTAGGTTCTACTAAATTACAGAAGTTTATGATTAATCTTCATGTCTGTGTATCATGTATGGCTCTATTAATCTAGCATTGCTTAGTGTCACGGTTTATAAACTACATAAATGGTCCTTTCAAACTTATAATGGGGCTTTAGTGTCATTCCTCCACACGACTTGATAACGCATTTTCTGCTTAAGCCTTTTCAAAGCGGATCCGCAATATTATCATCACTTCACATTGTTAGTAGTGATAACTTATATTGAGAGTAGTTGTTGTATTGACAAGGTATGTCTTGACTCACCTTATACATTTTGATATGAGCTCTTTCAAAACTATATGACTATCACAATGTGTACATTTAGCCGTAACAAGATTAGTCCTCACTGGTGCATCATCTTTTATAGACAATGCGTCTCTTGTAAAATTTGATTATCAGTGATAGATAAGATTCCATTGTGGATCCAAGTATATTTTATGTTTAAAAACCATCCAAGATATAGTGGTCATTTCAAGAATGTATACATAACCATGCGCTGATTTGCAATCAGACGATCATTAACGCCATTTATAACCTATCAAATACTTTTTAAATTTTACTTTAAACAAAATCTCAACCATCATCCCTAATCACATATTAGTTACCGATAAGTTATGCCTTACGTTTTTTCCATTATTAAAAATTAACCATAGTCATTAACCATTCTGACCAAAAATAATTCTTGTGTATTCCAAATAGCAATCCACCTCTATTTTGTATAGATATTGACTGATGTTTGATAATGTACCTTCCGAACAATTCAATGGTCTCCCATTAGAACTCAATCGGATACTACACTCCGACAGATCCTTGTAAATCTTCGAAAAGCTCTATTGGCGTTAAATTATTTGTGAATGATGGTTGCTACATTAGGAATCGTCAATCGAAGTCTAAACACCCTTCGGGGTGTACTCTTCGAAGATACTAACACTGAGGTTGCATAAGACCAGGTCACACCCACGTCCCTAATCTTTCTCAGGCCTTCCCGCCAAGATACAAAACGTGGGACACTACCTTAGCAGTTACCCAAAAATCACGGGACACCCCCATGATCTCATGTTCAAGTGCATAGGTCTTCCCAAGCCTTATCCACCACCTATAAATATCTTGGCAGATCATACAGGTTTGATCATGTTCTAAATACACACATTTCATACTTTAGCACTTATTGCAATCACAAACACATACTTACTCTCACGCTGAAGGTTATTCGTAGGGTCCAACCCATGCGCTTCATTTAACATAGTCTCTTAATTTATGTTGTCACAGGTTACTCGAAGCTTGGCAAGTTACCACACCAACCCTTATTCTTCTATCACCATCACAAGGCCTGGTAGTGCATTTTATTGTACGACCAGTAGCGCCATCCGTGAGACCGCTATAATTAATCCCGTTCATTCCGAGTTTGTAACCATTAAACAACATGAGCTACTTTCCCGCATGGCTAAAGGATGAGAACATACACCACCCCCATGTTTCTCGACCTTAACCCCACTTCATGTTCCAAACGTGGCTAACTTACCACCTATAACCACCTCTACATTTACCACTAGATCACAACATGAAACCCCACTCACTAATCGTGCCTCAACTTCGGCTAATCCGAAATCTGTAATTAGCCCCGCTTTCATGGAGGCCAACTTCGAAGCCTTGGAGTCCCTCATGATGGAACGTAGGAGGCAAGCACATAATGCTAGGGTCTGAGCAGAGTGGGAATATTCCAGCGAGGAATATGATGAAGAGATAGAAACATAACCTAGACCAATGCGTGCTAACAAAACCACTCCAATTCTTAATAATGGCTCTTCACACACTCTAAGATCTAGGAGAATGGTAGTAAGGTTCGAAGATGATCGTGACAGGCGTACGAGCAAATACAAAATGGAATTAGGTGAAAGGAGACCGGTTGAGCAAAATAGGAGCAAGAAACTAGATCTAAAAAATAGAATTACATAGAAGTGTTACAAGCTTTGATATGATCTGCAATCCATGCTAACCAAATTTAGACATAAATTAAAAATCCCATATGAATTCCAAGAATGAGAAGGAGTCTTGACTTCATCGATAAGGATGTCCAATTTAAACCAACATAGTTTGTTGTCATCCACATATGTGTTTAATTTAAACCATCATAGGTGACCTTCATATATGCAGGAGAGGAAGTCATTGGCGACTCAATTACACACAAAATGTTTTCGCCATTGTTAACCTCTTTAAAACACCTAAAGAAACTATTGTTAAAGCAAACATGACGGGAAGCACCGTGTCGATTCACTAGTCTTTTGCATTTGAACCCACTAGGTTCACCTCTTTTAAAATAAGCTTTTCAACAATTGTTTCAGCACCCGAACAACCTTTTTAAATTACTTTTTTGCATAACAATTCAGCAACTAAACACCTTTTTAACATCACTTTTCTGCACAATGTTTTTGGCACCCAAACAACCTTTTTAAACTCGTTTTTCTCCCTAAAAATAGCATCCAAACACCATTTTAAAATCACTTTTCCGCATAACAATTCATCAATTAACATATGTAATATATATGTGTTTGTACATAAATACTTTCAAGGGTCAATTTGGATAGAAAAAGTCTTTAATGGACTGTTTGGACATATTATGTTTTACGGGTTGTTTGGACAAAAAGACACAAATGTAAAACTAAATACTTGACAAAATACTTAACCGCTGAGATATTATCAGAATTCTGTGAGTTCCTACTAGATCTCATCTCATGTGGGGAATTGTTGGAAATTTTAGTGAAAAAAAATGAGTTTTCACTAACTTTGAACATAGAAAATTATTATTAAATAGAATAATTATGATTAAGGCCTTATTTGGTTATGCATTCCTTTGTGAGAGCTTCATATCGAGCCTTTATATGTTCAAAACAAAGCTAGTGTGAATGAGATATTGAATTTCAAATAAGTGTATTTGGAATGATCTTAAGAAGAGGAAAATGGTTTAAGCTATGTTGTGACTTATGTTTGAAATCTGCAAATTCAATGTGCTCTTATGATTTGTTTCAACTTCGTAACGTTAATATAATGATTCACTATCATACTTGATCACAACATTACACCATATGTTACAACATGAATTTGTATAAATTCAATGCAATCCCAACCATTTCAAGATTTAAAAAAAAAAAAAAAAAAATCTTTACTTTCATTCTATCACAGCCTACTCACAATAATTCCAGAAAAGTTTCAATCAAGTTTTTATCTACGGTGCACATTGCTTCGGTCATTGTACTATGGGAAATAGCCGTTGTTGAAATAGTACACATGAACTATTTTTAAAGGAGCCATGTTCAACACGAGACAGTCTTCGTTGTTTATAGTTTCTGTTTAGGACTTTGTTCAGGTTCTTCGTATATTTACTTTAAATCGTGTAGTAATTTTCTTCTTGATATTGCAAATTAAATTATACATAAACAAAAGTCAGATAAAATATTTGGCATATAGTTAGAACTTAGATGCATATCTTTTTAAACATCTATCAAGAGAGTTATTAACATTTATTTTCTAGCTAGATGTCAAACATTTATTTTCGCTCTAAAATCTAACAGTCCTTTGACAATATTTGGCATATAGTTAGAACTTAGATGCATATCTTTTTAAACATCTATCAAGAGAGTTATTAACATTTATTTTCTAGCTAGATGTCAAACATTTATTTTCACTCTAAAATCTAACTCTCCTTTGACAATATTTGGCATATAGTTATCCTTTGACAATATTTGTATAGTTAGAACTTAGATGCATATCTTTTTAAACATCTATCAAGAGAGTTATTAACATTTATTTTCTAGCTAGATGTCAAACATTTATTTTCGCTCTAAAATCTAACTGTCCTTTGACAATATTTGGCATATAGTTAGAACTTAGATGCATATCTTTTTAAACATCTATTGAGAGAGTTGTTAACATTTATTTTCTAGCTAGATGTCAAACATTTATTTTCGCTCTAATATCTAACTATCCTTTGACAATTTCACATTTTTTTGTATACATTGTCTAGAAGTGTATGTGTGTTTATATTTAGTACTTTAGTTGTAAGACAAGGCTTGGAAATAGATCTGCTCCACGTACACGTTTGTTAGAAATCGGGTAAGGGTCGTGATGACAATCTTTGATATTCTGCATAAATCGGGTATTGGTATTCGTACGTAAGAAAGAGACCAAAGAATCTGCTAAAACATATAAACTTTTTGATAGTTACGAGATAGTTAAAAACGGTATCATTTTTTACAGTTACATTGCCCCTTGACCACGCAAGGAGCGCGGTCCCCTTGACCGCCGACCGCCGCTTCTTTGTCGTGGTTGAAAACACATCAACCCAAACGAGGGTGCACTCCACATTTTCCTAACTCGCATCCAAACATAATGTAAATTCTTATTGATTTCTAACAAATTACAATCACCTAAATAGTTGATGATACTAATATTACCAAACAACTTCATTCACATAAACTTGAACAATGTGAAATACATTTGAGGCATATAAATTAGGAAGATGACACTTTAGTAAATTGGCTCGGAGTTTATGTCTTTTCACTTATTAATCGGTGTTTATGGATACTGAGGGAGATCCATATTCATTATTAGGTTCTATAGAGGCAAATACAAAGAACTTACATATAATAAGATAGTTCTATTTGTAAAATTCCATGATCCAAAAGTTGCAAACAAAGCATTGTTTTCTAATCCCTGCGAATCCAGCATCTTTGGCCAATGCAAAAAACTCTTCTTCTGTACGCTCCTTTCCCCCGGGAGTCACTGACATCATCAATGTATCCAGATGGGTTGTCACTTTTATAGAAGAGCTTGTGTCCGATAGAAAAGGAAGAACCGCCTCTACTACAATAACCATTCCATCATGTGGCAAAGCCTTGTAGGAGTTGCTCAATAATTTAACACACTGGACATCACTCCAATCATGTAGTATCCACTGGATTTCAGATTAATCAATTCATAAGATGTTAAAAGTAAACAAACAAAATTAAATTTTGAGCCAAATTACCTTCATAAATATGGCGTCGCCATGAGGAACCTCTTGAAACATATCTCCGCCAATATGTTCTATACCTATAAGAATAGTAAATCAAAGTATGACCTTTTTTTTCTTTATAAATTTTACAGGAGAAGTGATTACAAATATACCGGAATAGACAGGTGCATTTTTTATCACATGTGGCAAATCGAAGTTAACACCCTGAATGGTTGGATGTTTTGACACAATCATATTCAGATTGATTCCTAGACCGCCTCCAACATCTACTAGCCGTTTGAGGTTTTCAAAACATTGGTAGCAATCGAGAATTTCTTTGATAACAATTGTAGTATGACTCACCATGGCATTGTTGAAAACGTCATTGAACCGTGCATCTATTGCTGCATACTCAAATGCGTGTTTTCCATAAACATTGTCAAATGGAACACCTCCTTCAAGTACTGAATCTTTGAGTTTGGACCTTTGTTTATAAACATAAATATAGCATGAGTAAATGAAAATTGCAAAAAGTTAATTATGTCATAGTCAGTAACATGTTTTTGTGTAATTTTGTGTATAAAACCAAACCAATTTCTAAAACTTACCAAGTCTGCATGAAAACATCGCCTTGATACAATTCCATGAACGCACCTAAAGACACCCCATCTTTGTTCCGAATAAAGTACTTGGCAACGGGAGCTAGTCCATACACTCGAACCGGGCTCAATCCATGCTCCCCTTGAGTGCAAGTGACAATGGAATGGCTTGCGAGCAATCTAAGCATCCGGTCAAGCATATCTGGTGCATCCTTATTTGGAATTGACAAACGGGACGCAATCTCATAAGCAGAGAGCAGGGCATCTGGTCCGGCCTCGGATATAGCTTCTAGGACCTTGAGCTTGATAGCATTGACCAAAACCATGGTCAGTGATGTGGAGGTAACGAGTTGCATTGCATACGTGAAGTGATCTTCACTTGAATCCATTTTCGCACACTAGTTCTCCTTTGGTTGTTATTACTTTATCTCACAATATACATAGCATTTATAAACGCCTTATTTATTTATTTATTTTTTTTTTTGGGGGTTGTAGGGCCTCATAATTTAAATATAAATATTAAAGTTAACAGTCCACACTTCAAATTGCTCATTACAACCCACGGCAAAGTTTACATTTCTGGAGGTTACCCAATATTCTAATTTTTTTTTAATTCATCTATCTTTTAAAGGTAACTTATAGGCCAATCAAATATATATTTATTTTCATTTATAAAAACCCAGATAGAATTTTTGTGAAATAACACGAATAATTAAAACTAATCTTAACGTATCATAACAATACATATATAATTTTAAATATGATTGTCAACTTATTCCCTTATAATTTTATTTTGTTAAATAAGGATGCACGTCAACGAAGGGTAAAACCGGTATTATTGTTTTTATTTCATAATTTTCAGCCAAAGCATTGTTGAAATTGGTATAAATGAAAGAAAATATATACTTGGGTGGTATATAAGTTATTTTAGAAAATTGACAATATAAATGAAAAAAGATAGAATACTTGGGTGGCCTCCATATCTATTATCCCATCTTTATATGTAGTTGTAAGTCAGTCATCTTACCTTCTCTTGAGATATTCATAATTTAAAGTGAAGTGCTAGGTGAAGCTCAAGTTATAAGGCGAGTTATAAGCGCGTCATGTCAACTTTTACCTTATAACATTTTTATATAAAAAAAATCAAAGGTCAAAGAAAACTAATTTAATGATCAAAGTGTAACGGAATTCTTAGTGGACTTTAAATAGGTCCAATAACACTTGTATACATTCAAATTCAACAAAAAATAAGTAACTTTTTAAGTAATTTGACTTACATGTTGTTCTTTGATCTTCATTTTTCTTAACAACAAAAACAAAGAGCTATTGGATCTAGCAATAATTTAACAAAAATATACTAGTAACATAATACAATGCTTTTGCATATATTTTGAAAGTCACGTCAGTCTTGTAAATATTTTTCCTCAACACAAGGATTTCGTCAAAAACTCTAGTTGTGTGTGTATGTAATCAGTAAAGTAGTTAATAACACTAACTGTAATGACGTACGGGCATAATTAATGTGGTAAAGATCATGTGAGCAAACCAAGGAAAACTAGTAACCCTCCAACAACGTACCTCATTAAATGAAATTTATTACTCCCTCCGTCTCAAATTTATTGTCACTAGACAAGAAACACACATATTAATAAAAGTGGGACCATTATAACTCTCAACCACTTAAATGGAATATTCTCTCATTATATTCTCTTTTTCTTACTAAAATAGGTAAGTGGACAATTAATTTGAGACATCCATAAAAGGAAATATGGACAATAAATATGAGACGGAGGGAGTACAACGTACCCCATTTTCATATTCTTAAAAAATGAGTGTTAAAGGGGGTTGTGAATTATGTTTGAAGATAAAGATGAAGATGTATTATAATTGTGGATGTTTTTTTGAATGGTGTTTAAATTGGTGTTGGAGTTGATGGTTGGTAGCCGATAAAAAAATAGCAGTAATTCGGGTTTGAAGATAAGAAAAAATGAAGATCGTAGAACAAAAATGTATTTTAGTCAAATCATTTAATAGTTATTCATTTTATTTTAAAATTAATATACAATTATACTGGACCTTTTTAAAGTTCACTAAGAATTTCAGTACATTTTAATAAACACGTGCATTTAAGTAAAAGACTTATCTTTCACGGATAATCAGATAAAAACTCATTTTTCATTATTATTTTTTGATAAAGGGACACTACTGAGGTGCCCACGTGATGTAACGACAATAAAGATACAACTAAATTATGTGACAAGTAATGTTTCTCGATTCTACTCTTTTCGTGACAATAAAGTTGGCAAACAATATTTTTGATTGTTCAAAATGATTATGGAATCCTCAGTGTTGCAAAAAAGGCAGATTCTGCTTAGAATGCTACAAGGCCATCAAACTTTTCGATTTGTGCAAATCGGTCAAACAAATCGATCAACCATGGTCAACGGCGGTCAATAACGGTCAACGATGGTCAAACTTGCTGGAAACCTGCAAATCTTGTCGAAAATACCCAAAACTCGTCGTAAAATTGTTTTAATAACTTATAGTCACTGTTTATATTTATTCCAAAAAAATTTTTGAGGAAAATCTTGTCGAAAATAATTAAAACTTGCCGGAAATACCTAAAATTTGTTGTAAATGCCAATCCGATTAATCCCGCCTAGACCGATTACAAGCTACAAGAGGTCGACCGCCCGACTACTGATTCGCGATTTTTGCAACCTTAGAATCCTATTTCTTTAGTGTTACACCTGAGTGAAAAAAATTCGTATCTGTAAATTTTGTTTTGAGATAATTACCTTAAAATGTCACGAAATTATGTTTAGTATATATATTGCTTTAGGCTCTACTAAATTACAGAGCTTTATGATTAATCTTCATGTCCGTGTATCATGTATGGCTCTATTAATCTAGCATTGCTTAGTGTCACGGTTTATAAACTACATAAATGGTCCATTGAAACTTATATCGGGGCTTTAGTCTCATTCCTTCACACGACTTGATAACGCATTTTCTGCTTAAGCCTTTTGTAAGCGGATCCGCAATATTATCATCACTTCACATTGTTAGTAGTGATAACTTATATTCAGAGTAGTTTTTGTATTAACAGGGTATGTCTTGACTCACCTTATACATTTTGATATGAGCTCTTTCAAAACTATATGACTATCACAATGTGTATATTTAGCCGTAACAAGATTAGTCCTCACTTGTGCATCATCTTTTATAGACAATGCGTCTCTTGTAAAATTTGATTATCAGCGATAGATAAGATTCCATTGTGGATCCAAATATATTTTATGTTTAAAAACCATCCAAGATATAGTGGTCATTTCAAAAATGTATACATAACCATGCGCTGATTTGTAATCAGACGATCATTAAAGCCATTTATAACCTATCAAATACTTTTTAAATTTTACTTTAAACAAAATCTCAACCATCATCCCTAACCACATATTAGTTGTTCATACAAATAAGCCGTAAAAACGTTTATTTATATTTTACGATCTTCTAATTTTTTCTCGATAACAAACGTAAAATCATTTTAACGAAACAAATAAAATACGTAAATAGTTTGAAATAATAGTTTCTAACACAATTACGTTCTCACATAAAACACTAAAACAAGTATAAGTGATTTTATGATTTAGTATTAAATATGTACAACAACTAGTGTTTACATATTTGGGTAAAATATACACATAACTAGTATGTAGTATATTGGGTAATATAAGTGGGTAGAAACTTAAGTATCATAACCCATTGACCAAATACATTGAATATAGTTGGGTACAACCCAAAGTCCATGACCCATATCCATGGAGCTTAACCCATAACCCATTGCATGACATCATGCTTATATCATATATGGATAATATCCATAACCCATGGTATTGACCCATACCCATTTGACTAGGTGCATTGCACTCATAAGATACATTGTATCTAGTATAAGACTCATGGATCAAACCATAACAGATGACCCATGACCAAAATACCCATGGGTAAAGAGGAGCGTCCCACGGATCCCTAGCTTTACGCTAGACGGATCCCTTATGGGAGGGATCTGTGGGATTCGGGGAACAATAGACATTTTCCTCTATAAATAGTGAGCCATTTCTTCATTGTTTCACACCCCTTTCTAACATACTTTTCCTTTGAGTTAAAAACTCTCTAACCTCATATCCAAGTGATCTATGTTTGTAGTTTTGTTTTTGTGTGATCCTCTAGGTTCCTCTTAAAGGCGAGATCACCACCTTTGAAGTCAAGCAAGCTCAAGTCCATGAGTTTCCATGCTTCCTCATCATCAAGACTACTGAAGTCCTCTTGTTGACGGTTCTTTTCTTTCTTCTAAGAAGTGAAGTGTTGAAGACATTAGTGAAAGATGTCTCAAGTGTCAAGACGAAGACATTAGTGAAAGGTGTCGATCGTCTATAGTGTAGGCATTAGTGAAGGGTGCCTAGAAGTCAAGTCACAAGACATTAGTGAAGGGTGTCTTGAAGATCTAGTCAAAGGCATTAATGAAAGGTGCCTAAGATGTACATTCGATATGGTGTGTTTCGATGTACAAGATAGATTAGTATTGGATCCAAGGATTTTGATATCCTTGATGATGTTGTAATAAGGAGTTGATCTCCTTTGGGGTTAGGTGATTGGTGTAGTGTTGGGTAGTAGTTCCTCCATTGTAATGGAACTCGGTACTTAGCCTAGTACCGGATAAAGGGTAGGCGACGTTGTGGTAGGTGTGGTTCACCTTGGTGTGAAAGAACCCGGTGGTTAGCCTAGTACCGGACAAAGAGTAGGCAACGTTGTGAAGGCTTCTCCGCCATAAGGAGTTGGTGTCATGTAGTGATTACGAACTCTCGAGTAGGTGACTCGGGGAGTGGAGTAGGGCATGGAAGGTGTCCTTGTAGCCGAACCACTATAAATACTCGTGTCGTGGTTATGTGCTTCTTACTCCTATTCTTTCATTACATATTTATTTATGCTTGTCTATCAACATCCAACACACATGTTTAAATAGATTGACATAAGTCGATCTAAATAGTTTAAAACCAAGTTTTAATCGGTAAATCTATTCTACCCCCCCCCCCTTCTAGTTTTCTACAATTGGCATCACAGCTTCGTTACCAAGTTTCTTAGAGTATATTTCACTTTAAAAACTTGATACGATCCGTGTATGTTTGAAAACTACAAAGAAGGATATTTCTTAAAACAAAAATTCATGTTTTAGAAATCTTTACATTTTAAATGTTGGATACTGATAGATCATTCTAACATTTCCTTTTGAGAAATCTTCATACTAGAAATCTTCCAATGACTTCGTTCTATTCGAAGAAAAATGAAGTCATCACCCAAAGAAGAATACATAGTGACCACAACTTGCTTTTCCAAAATACGATTAAGTATTTTTAAAGCTTATAAAGTTCTTCGCATCTATTGTTTCTAAAACCATACCAAGGGAACATAGCAAAGGTATGTTCTCTTAGTTACAATTTATTTGGTCATAAACGTGCTAATTGCTTGTGGATAAAATGGTGATATATGCTTCTAATGAGCATAATATGAAAAGTGTTTTAGTGATTTTTTCTTTGAAGTTTTGTGTTTGATATATGTTCAATCAAGCTTGAATAAAGATTGGAATGGGTAATATGACCTCACTAAAAAGTCTACAAAGGTTAAACCTTTTCGTCGGGTCAAAATATGTATTTTTTGTGAATTTGTGTCAGATCCACGGATCCCTTTCCGTCGGATCCGTGCAACAGAGGACAACTTTTGGTTAAATTTCAAAAATTCATAACTAATTAACTGTAAGTCCGTAGAAGTCGTGCCACCTATCGTTTTAAAGGTATTTGAGTCTACTTTCATATAAAAATGATTTCATAAACTGATTCAAAACAAAAATTTACAGAATCATTGATTTATAATAGGAAGTCATTTTTCGGTCATAACTTTGGCACAAACTCTTGATCTAATTGGAGACGGATGTTTTCGTCTTTGAATAAAAATGTGTCTTCTTTTGAAATTAAGGTTTTGATCATATTTATAAATATAAAAGAAACTAATCAAGCTTGGTATATATGCTTATATCTAACATAAAGCGATGAAAAGAACTTTCGCATGCTATGCTAAATGATTAATTGTCTTACCTTGCATTACTTGATTATTTGCTTATCTAAAATAGTTTTTGTGTTTATTTGTTTGAATAACATATGTTGTTTCCTCTCCTTGCTATTCATTCTCTTGTTTGTCGATTTAGTAAAATTTTACTAATCAATGTGCTATTTGAAGGAGTGTTTGGGATAACATCTAGGTGTGTCGAAAATGTTAGTTTAATTAATTAGATAAGTCATATAAAGTTGAAAAACATGTAATATACTAAATGGCTTCTTGTTGAGTTCGTCCTATGTGCAACATAAATATTTTATGTGCTTATAAGAATTCTTGATTTCATATTTTCTTGTGTCGTTTTCTAAAAACAACAAGAATGTACATCGGATCATAACCTACACTTGTGTTGATGATGTACTCTCCTATTTTTTTCTTTTCATGATCGCTTTCCAAGCTTAATAGTAGGATTGACAACTTGATTATTTCATCTGATATACTCAAGTAAATTATTTTGCAACGCAATTATAATTGGTCATATCCGAAAATCCAAATTCGATCTTTCCAACAACATATGTTGAACTAGTTCATCCAACCATTTTTGTTCACCATATGGACAATTTTAAATTTTCATATTTAAACATAGCACCTTCGTCACCTTAGTTGTTTCAAGCATAATATTAATAAAAAAAAACGAATCAAAGTATCATCATTGTTACTCTTCGATAGGCCATTGTAGGAATATAAATTTTCCTAACTTGAGAATGAATACTGGAGAACTTAATGCACTAGAAACTCAATTTAACCTAACGGTTGAATTGCTTCCTTGATAGAAGTTGGGTATGTGGAATCACCCGTAAAAATGGTTGTGTTTAGCCGTAATTGAGCACCGCTAGTAATAGTCTCATATTCATTCTCTCACTTGAGAAATATATACTCCTATGTTTTCCTAAACTAAGTTTACAATGGAAATACTTTGCGTTGTCTGAGTATTACTAATCAAACAAGTTGTAAAATTGATTTTTCTTTTAGTTAATCACAACCACTTTCCTCATCAAGCGATTATCTTGCTTTGATCGAGAAGAGCTACATGACTTCATGGATGAAGTTCATTGTATGCTAATAACCATCCGTAATGACTATACATAGCTCATTGCTTCCATTGACCAAAACAACAACTCCACCTTCCAGATGAAGTATAGGATTTTCTTGAACTAGCACCTCACAACTCTATATTCTTGAATACTTTCAATTACTCTTTTCTTTGTTAACACATACCTTACACGCCATTGTTAATACAAATGATTTACTAATCTAGATCGTAAATCTGTTTTGAGCTTCTTGAATAGCTCTTGTTAAGTTTGATAAACCTTTGTGTGATGTGTAAGCTCGATCTCATTTGATTGCTTATGTGCTATTATTACATGCTCTAATTGCTATGCTTTACTTACTTACATGTATGCTTGCTGTAGAGATCATTAGTTTCAAAATTCGATACTTAAGCAAAATTTTGCAATCATTCTATTAAGGAAATCTGTCTCAGATGCCGGATCCCTTGGTTATAACTAGTCGGATCCCTAAAGTGAAGGATCCGTGGGATCCGAGTGAACAGAAGTGCAATTTTAGCTTCCTTGCATCAATCCAACCTTCCAGACCTCATTAGACTAGCTAAACATGATGCTTTAAGATTTCTTAAGTCTTTCTCAAGATCAGTAGGTCTCACACTCACTCATAGCTAACTTAGGATCACATTCAAGGTGTTTTTGATTTATCATTTCACCAAAACTCACCATCTTTCCGCTCCAATGTTCACACATTGCTCCTCTCATCTTAAGACACTTAGTTTGATATTTCTCTCAATTTTAGCAAATTGATTTTAGTCATCTTTATCTCAAAATAGGCTAAAAACTAGTTTTTCACTTCTTATAATTTTTAAGGAGTTTTTCTAAATTTTCCTTAGATTATCATCTGATCTCTAGGATTATTTGACTCCACTTGAGACCCTCAAAATCCTTAGTGTCATCTTTGATCACCCATTGGTGCTCATAAGAACCCACTTCTTTCCATAAAAGGCAATCATTAGCTACATCACTCATTGCCCTTGATCATTTAAATACCCTTTTATTTACGCACTATTTAAGACACTTAGGAAGACTGAAACACTCAAGAGGTATAGATATTAGACCTTACTAACATCATTTTTCTCCTTTCTTAATTGCTGAGAGCCGGATCCCTAGGATTAGCCTAGATGGATCCCTCATTGGAGGGAACCGTGGGATCCTGGTGACAGATTCATGTCAAGCCTAGCTTAAACAATCATTTCAAGCCCATCTTGCTAACTTGAACACTTCACCTCATCTTAATTGAGTACCTAGATCAGTACAACTCTGAAGTTGACTCTTGTGCATGCTAATCATCACATTCCTTAGAATCTTAGTGGCTTAAGTCTTGAATGCACTTGCCAAATTCTTCCCTTTATAAGCCATCTTGCTAGAATCCCTTAGTCATCTGACACAATATAACTCTCAGCAATTAGAAACATCTTCTTTAGTCATTTCATCATGAGGAAAGCTCCTAGTGCTAACTCATCCACCCAAGAAACTTGCCCGTGTTGTACACGAAATTTCCTCAACCGAATCATCTCCGGTTAAGTCCACAAATGCAAGGATTTCCCCTCCACCAAATCAACCAATCAAACTAATTCCCAAGAGGATTGTTCCCACAAAAATACCATCACCAAACTCTACAATTCATACTAAACCAAACACACCCTTTTTGGTGACTAGAGCCCTATCATTCACCACTCCACTCTCATCACCACACCTCTACAATTTAGAGGATTTGCCTCCTAGGCCGTCTCATCCTCCTCCACCGGCAACATTCTTCTCATTAGGAGGAATAATGGTACAAAATCATGGTGTTGAGTCAACACTACCTCCGACCTCCTTTTCGCCGTCACCATCATATAATCCCATTTGGATTATGAGAAATTATCAAGGTCAACCACACGACCATATGGAAGTTGACACTTCTCTACCACCACCAATCCCTTCGTCGTTTGAGGCTCCCCAACCCGCTTCACTTGATCCTTCGCATCAAGCAATTTCATTTCTTCCACTACCACTACCTAGCCATGACAAATATTGTTATCATTGTCAACATGTTGAAAGTTTGATACATGAAGTACGAGAAGATCAACGTTTCATGTTCTATCACCTCCTCGAACTTTTCGACGAGATTAAACCTAAACAAACTTGAGCTAGAGGATTTTTAGTGGTATCAAGCGTTACTTAGATAAATCTAGTAACTCCAAGTCATGTATCGCTCATTTTCTTAGTGTTTAGAGTCATGTATATCATACCTCTAGTTTTATTAAATGAAATTACATGCTACTTGCTATATATTTCTGAGTATATGATTATATTATAATACATATCTCACTTTTATGTTAATATTATTTGTTATATCACCATTGCTGAATTCAGTCATCAGCCAGACGGATCCCTGAAATTTGTCTAGACGGATCCCTACAAGAAGGGAACCGTGGGATCCGTGAGACAGAAAACTAATTTTCTACTCACTTGAGTATTATTTGCAGGAAATTATGCATTATATTTGCTTTCTAACATTTGTTTTGTAGTTATTCAATTTACACATGAAGACTTTGACACACTAAAGCTAGGGGAGCTTTTTGTCAAAGCAATACATTGCAAAATTACTTGCAATATTAGGATTACATTTCATGACCTCTCAATTGCAAAGTTGCAATCTTCTAGGGGGAGCTTTTTCATCACAAGGACGAAACCATTTGCAAACAAAATTGCAATTCGTTAGCATGTTAGTTTATATTTACTTGACGCCCTAACAAAGGGATGGACTCGTCAAGGGGGAGTTAAGACGAGAACCATTCCCGTCACTTGCTCTCTTTACATTTTTTTACATGTTTTTCTTAAAACAATGTGTTAGTTTCTTTTGGACGCACTTTTTGTTTCGACAAAAAGGGGGAGAAGAGAGTGAAAAACTCCAATTCAAACTTTTACGAATTTTAGTTTTTTCTTAAAATAATTTTATGTTTTGTCATCAACAAAAAGGGGGAGATTGTTAATACAAATGAGCCGTAAAAACGTTTATTTATATTTTACGATCTTCTAATTTTTTGTCGATAAAAAACGTAAAATTATTTTAACGAAACAAATAAAATACGTAAATAGTTTGAAATAATAGTTTCTAACACACTTACGTTCTCACATAAAACACTAAAACAAGTATAAGTGATTTTATGATTTAGTATTACATATGTACAACAACTAGTGCTTACATATTTGGGTAAAATATACACATAACTAGTATGTAGTATATTGGGTAATATAAGTGGGTAGAAACTTAAGTAGCATAAACCATTGACCAAATACATTGAATGCAGTTGGGTACAACCCAAATTCCATGACCCATATCCATGGAGCTTGACCCATAACCCATTGCATGACATCATGCTTATATCATATATGGATAATATCCATAACCCATGGTATTGACCTATACCCATTTGACTAGGTGCATTGCACTCATAAGATACATTGTATCTAGTATAAGACCCATGGATCAACCCATAACCAATGACCCATGACCAAAATACCCATGGGTAAGAGGGCGTCCCACGGATCCCTAGTTTACGCTAGACGGATCCTCGTGGGAGGGATCCGTGGGATCCGGGAACGATGACATTTTCCTCTATAAATAGTGAGCCATTTCTTCATTGTTTCACACCCCTTTCTAACATACTTTTCCTTTGAGTTAAAAACTCTCTAACCTCATATCCAAGTGATCTATGTTTTTAGTTTTGTTTTTGTGTGATCCTCTAGGTTCCTCTTAAAGGCAAGATCACCACCTTTTAAGTCAAGCAAGCTCAAGTCCATGAGTTGCCATGCTTCCTCATCATCAAGACTCATCAAGTCCTCTTGTTGATGGTTCTTTCTTTCTTCTAAGAAGTGTAGTGTTGAAGACATTAGTGAAAGATGTCTCAAGTGTCAAGACGAAGACATTAGTGAAAGGTGTCGATCGTCTATAGTGTAGGCATTAGTGAAGGGTGCCTACAAGTCAAGTCACAAGACATTAGTGAAGGGTGTCTTGAAGATCTAGTCAAAGGCATTAGTGAAAGGTGCCTAAGATGTACATTCGATATGTTGTGTTTCGATGTACAAGATAGATTAGTATTAGATCTAAGGACTTTGATATCCTTGATGATGTTGTAATATGGAGTTGATCTCCTTTGGGGTTAGGTGATTGGTGTAGTGTTGGGTAGTAGTTCCTCCATTGTAATGGAACTCGGTACTTAGCCTAGTACCGGATAAAAGGTAGGCGACGTTGTGCTAGGTGTGGTTCACCTTGGAGTGAAAGAACCCGGTGGTTAGCCTAGTACCGGGAAAAGAGTAGGCAACGTTGTAAAGGCTTCTCCGCCATAAGGAATTGGTGTCGTGTAGTGATTATGAACTCTCGAGTAGGTGACTCGGGAAGTGGAGTAGGGCAAGGAAGGTGTCCTTGTAGCCGAACCACTATAAATACTCGTGTCTTGGTTATGTGCTTCTTACTCCTATTCTTTCATTACATATTTATTTATGCTTGTCTATCAACATCCAACACACATGTTTAAATTGATTGACATAAGTCGATCTAAATAGTTTTAAACCAAGTTTCAATCGGTAAAACTATTCAACCCCCTTCTAGTTTTCCACAATTATCTATAAGTTATGCCTTACATTTTTTACATTATGAAAAATTAACCATGGTCATTAACCATTCTGACCAAAATTAATTCTTGTGTATTCCAAATAGCAACAGCCAGTGTTGCAAAAATCGGCCTAGGCGGTGATTAACCACCACGATTTTCACTAATCGGTCTTATTAATCGGTTTGGTAAAAAATCGGTCAACATACCGATTAATCAGATAAAAATCGGTCAAATCGGGCATAAATCGGCCAAATCAGACAAAAATAGGATAAATTGGCCAACTCGGTTATGGATAGAAATCGGCCAAATCAGGGATAAATCGGCCAAATCGGAGATAAATCGGCCAAATCAGACATACAGTTTCAAAACTTTTTAACTTTATCTATAAAAAATCTAATCTGATTAATCCCCGATTAATCCCCGCCTAGCCGAATAATCGCTAGGCGGTACCCGGCCGCCACGCTACCGCCTAGAGATTTTTGCAACCTTGGCAACAGCTCCACCTCTATTTTGTATAGATATTGACTGATGTTTGATAATTTACCTTCCGAACAATTCAAAGGTCTCCCATTCGAACTCAATCGGATACTACACTCCGACAGAACCTGGTAAATCTTCGAAAAGCTCTATTGGCGTTAAATCTTTTGTGAATGGAGGTTGCTACATTAGGAATCATCAATCGAAGTCTAAACACACTTCGGGGTGTACTCTTCGAAGATACTAACACTAAGGTTGCATAAGACCAGGTCACACCCACGTCCCTAATCTTTCTCAGGCCTTCCCGCCAAGATACGGAACGTGGGACACTACCTTAGCAGTTACCCAAGAATCACGGGACACCCCCATGATCTCCTGTTCAAGTGCATAGGTCTTCCCAAGCCTTATCCACCACCTATAAATATCTTGGCAGATCACACAGGTTTGATCATGTTCTAAATACACACATTTCAAACTTTAGCACTTATTGCAATCACAAACACATACTTACTCTCATGCTGGAGGTTATTCGTAGGGTCCAACCCATGCGCTTCACTTAACATAGTGTCTTAATTTATGTTGTCGCAGGTTACTCGAAGCTTGGCAAGTTACGACACCAACCTTTATTCTTCGATCACCATCACAAGGCCTGGTAGTGCATTTTATTGTATGATCAGTAGCGCCATCCGTGAGACCGCTATAATTAATCCCATTCATTCCGAGTTTGTAACCATTAAACAACATGTGCTACGTTTCCCGCATGGCTAAAGGATGAAAACTGATGACGTATAGTCCACATTCGGGTCACGAACCCGATCAATGACCGCTACTAACGAGCCCAATACGACTGGGCTAACCCGATAATGGTTTGGGCTCACGAAGGCCCAAACTCAAAGTTATTTATGGCTTATGATATCGGATATCTCTTATCTTGGGAGATAAGTGTTTAATAACCGACTTAGGCGGGATACGCCAAAGTTTGGGGAACACGAAACCAACAAGGATTTCATGTGTATATAAATGGCATCTCGCCCTCATTAAAGGTACGATCTCAAACCCTAACTCTCCACTGAACCCTAAACCGATTACTTCATCGTCACGCCAGAGGATAATTGTGGAAACAATCCCACGATAAGCCTAACGGTGTTTTCATTTACTTAGCGCGCAGTCTCAAGCATCAAGATCCAATTGATACGGAACTGAGTCCAAACAAGGAACGCCCAACTTTTGTATCAAAAGTGGCGCCATCCGTGGGACCCATCACTAAGATCTAAGAACTAGAATGACTAAGCAAGGAAACCTAAACCAACGATCGCACAACCTCTGACAAGGAAGAAGCGAGAAGCGGATCGCCTCCAAGCGGTCATTTGGGACAACCAAGGCGACTAAAAATCAAGGGTCGATCCGTCTTCCGATAGTAGAACCAAGCACGGGACAAACCATGCCACTACAACAACCACCAACACTCTTCTTACGATTCCCTCCAAACGGTGCCGAAACGAACCTCACAAAATGCCGTGGCGCCTCCAAACCGAGGTCCAGAGTGAAAGCAGACACTCGCTTAGAAGGAGTCACGCAACTAGCACCAAGTGACTTCAGATCTCAAAACTACGAAATCTTGGCTGCCTCATGCAAGAGGAGGCAAAAGAGATCGAGCGAGCCCGAAAGCCCGACTCAACTTTGACGCAGAGTATGAGACTTCCCCATCGCGTCACCTGAGGGTTAGGCGCGGGAAGGATAGCCACCGGCCCCCGGTGTTTACCAGGATTGGGAGAAGAGTGGAGAACGATGAAGCAGCTGAA
This sequence comes from Chrysanthemum lavandulifolium, assembly GCA_022545495.1. Taxonomy (NCBI): domain Eukaryota; kingdom Viridiplantae; phylum Streptophyta; class Magnoliopsida; order Asterales; family Asteraceae; genus Chrysanthemum; species Chrysanthemum lavandulifolium. The sequence continues at coordinate 56,789,482 of CM040244.1, read as the reverse complement.
CTGCAGCATCTGGAAGAGCACGAAGAAGATGGACGGTGTACCAATGTCCACGCTAGGCTTGGTAGCCGCAAGGTCCATGACAGACTGGGACGACGGTACTCCCCGAGTGGAAGCTCTTCAAATTCAGATTCTGAAGACAGTCGGCGCAAGCACCAAAAGAGGGGAAACTCATCCTCTGGTGACTCCTCGGATGGTCAACACAAGCGCCGACAAAGGGGAAGCTCGTTCTCTGGTGATTCCTCGGACAACGAGGACAATAAACCGACACCGGAAGTCCAGAGAAGATATCGCGACCGTGAAGAGGAAGATATGTCTCTTCCCGGCGCCGCCAAAAGGTGGATGCGTTCACTAGGTGCATCGATTTATCGAAAAATAAGAGAAGGCGCATGCCCACTAATGTGAAAACTCACGATGGAACAGTGATCCGGACGATCACCTAAAAATTTTCGAATCGGCCGCTACCATCGAAAATTGGCCACAACCCGTGGTGCCACATGTTCAATTCCACATTAGTGGGAAATGCGCGGCCCGTTCATTAAGCTTCTACGCGAAGCATTGATGGCTTTGAAGAGTTGCGAAGGGTTTCACCGAATTTCACTCAAAGGAAGAAATGCGCCAAAACCCCATCGAACTTGCTGTGGTAAAACAGCCCACGGGAATCTATGCGCTTATGTGGAGCGCTCAAATATGAGTGCATACATGTTAAGGCATGTCCGGCATCAAAATTTCGTGGTTCATGAACGGATCAATAACCCGTAACTCATCAAAAGGCTGAACGACAAGATTCCCCAAACCTTTGATGAACCTATGAAACGCACAAGGTCCTTTAACCAAGGAGAAGCTGCCGCGACAGACAGCAAGAAGGGCTCCTCAAACTATAGATCACAAGAACAACCTCGGAGACAATCCATTGAGCAGAGTAGCAACCGCAACAAGAACTATCGCGTCTAGGGGAGCGGACGAGATAACGACAGATATACCCCGCTAACCAAGACTCCGAAGGAGATATTCGAGACGGAAGACGCCAACTTCCCGAGGCCCCCGCTAATGCGCACCCCAGAAGATCGGCGCGTAGGGAGCGGATACTGCGACTATCATGGGCAGAAGGGCCACACCACCAACGAATGTGTCCAATGCGCCAACTAATTGATAAATTAGTAAAAGAAGGCAGATTGGACCATTTGGTTAAAAACATCAAGGAAGGGAAAGATAGGCAAAAGACTGGAAACAAGAAAGAAGTTCCAAAAGATAAGGCTGATACCATCTACATGATACAATCATGGCAGCGAATGACTAGGGCGTAAGATCGCCCAAAAGTTTTCCCATGGAAGCGAGATCTCTTTCCCCACCTTGGTCGCGAAAACGCAGCGGTAGAACCGCCACCATTGAAATCAACGCAGGGGTCACGATATCCACCGCATGTATGTTGATGGAGGAGCATCCGCAAATATAATGTATGAACACTGCTTCAAACGATCGCGACCGAGATACGTAAGTCATTTAAGCCCGTCGGACGCCGTTGATCGGTTTTACAGAGAAAAGATATGGCCCATGGGTCAAATACGCCTACTAGTCGGTGTTGGCAATAAGAAACACTCCACGCCAGCCTTGATGAATTTTATGGTGATCAAATCCCTTCGCCATACAATGGCATAATTGGAAGACCGAGATTTCACCATACGTGCAATCTGTTTACAAGACATGGGATGCTCAAATTCCACAGAAGGAGGCATTGTTACTCTCATAGACGGAACTTGAACATTTTTTTTTAGGGGGCCGAATTTATTTTGGGAGGGCCGAATCGGAGATTTGTTTGTAAACTCAATTAAATTACCCCTAAAACCTATAATATTTACACCAAGTGTCAGAATTTGGGGGCCGTGGCCCCCCCACCCCCCCGGGTCTCTATGAAGGTCCGTCCTTGGTTACTCTATATAATACCACTGTATCCCCTGGAGAATGTAACACAATTACATGTGAGATGGCACACATCCCAGAATAGCGCCCAACTAAAGTGCCAAACCTGAGGGTTGCAATTCATCCCGAATACCCAAAGCAAGAAATATCGATCGAGGGATCGCTATCTGATAACGGCAGGGCCGTGTGCACACTCTTGCAAAAGAACCCGATATCTTCGCATGGGAACCAAGACACATGACCGCGCATCACGCTCGATTACGTAACACAAGTTGAGAATCCGACAAGGATATTCCCAAGACGACGGAAGAAGCATGGCCAGGCTCCGGCGTGCACAAGCAATTCGCGCGTATACACAAACTTGTGGACGCAGTATCATGCGAGAGGTTCATTACCATGACCGGCTTTCCAACCCAAAGGATGGTCAAGAAGAGCGATGGTAGGCGGAGGATGCGAGACTTCATAGATCTCAACAAGGCATGTCCACAAGATCGCTACCGCCACCGGAGATAGATCGGAAGGTAGAATCTTTGTGTGGATACCCACTTAAGTACTTCCTAGACGATACAAAGGATACCACCAAATCCAGATGGCTAAGGAAGAAGAGGAAAAACGCCTTCCATACAAGCCAAGCGCTTATTGTTATACCAAGATGCCCTTTGGCTTAAAGAACGCAGTGCCACCTACCGTGTTGGTAGATCACGCATTTGAAGGACAAAATGAACCTAGAAGTTTATGTCAAGACCTTGTAATAAAAAGCCATCATCAAGATGAATTGGTGCGCGACATTGAGGAAACATTTAAGACACTAAAAAAGATCAACATGAAGCTAAATCCTAAGAAATGCACTTTTGGCGCTACAGAAGGCATGTTCCTCGGATATCTGATAGAGCCCGATGGCATTTGTCAGGTCACTAGTTTTACAACACAAGCTTATAAGAGAAGAGATAAGGCGATTGAACAAGTAAACCAAACACACACACACAAGTATACTAGACCGGTTATGCGTAGAGTGTAGTGAAAGAGAAAACTTGAACAACCAACCCTCAAATGAGGGTTTACAATAGTTTATATAGGCAAGGAGCTAGGCAACACTCCTCTCCTTTCCTATTCCTTATTGGGCTTGGGCCTCACTATGGGCCTTCTACATAAGTCGGACCTTAAACAAACATAAAGGCCATAATAAAGCTACCTATTACATATGAAATATAAATACTTGAAATATTGTTAGGAGTGATTCCAACAATCTCCCTCAAGTATATATGAATGTAAACGTGAAGGCGTTGATGTAATAGTAGCGTGACGCCTTCCCGACATTCTTCTTTCTTGTGAGAGGAATTGTCTTGATTCGAACAATCTCTCCAAAGTAGAGAGATCGTTATCTTTGAACAGCTTATGCTTTGACGCCATCTTTGATTTTGTTCTTTGATCATTGTTCTTTGTGGTGAAAGTGATAGTATGTTGTTGTTTGCATCGCCTCGCTTCAGTTCCTTCACGCTCCAAAGGTTCCACGCGTCATTCTTCAACATGCTCACACGCCTTTGACGGTGGAAATCAATATTGATGAAGTTCTTTAAGTCTTTAACTTTGTAGATTCTTTGGTTGATGAAGAATCATTCGATCGTTGTGTTGCATTCGAATAGAACTTCCATTAGTGATGATGTTGGCGTGAGCATGAGAAGAATCAAGACGATCATCCCGCCCGGAGCTTCCATAAGAAGAAAACATTTCAAACGGTTAGTAATAAGCGGTTTCCGCACTTATAAGTTAGAACTCGAGAGTGTTAACGATAGTGTGAAAACACAACTCTAATTCTCACAAAGGCCGCTCTCGAACCGGAGTCCCACAGTGAGATAACACGATGTACCGGGCACATCTATTCGCTGATGAGTCGCCGAGGTACACCAAGCATCACCACACGATCAGACCGATGAGACACACTCCGCGTAATCCACGGGAGTTACCGAAGCGACCGCCGTCGTGGCTGTTTGATGTTGACCTGGCGGAGTTTCCATTCAATCACCGAGGATCACGGATGTGAACCTCTCATAAATGTTCTCGACAGATTGCTAAGATCCGTGAAGGACTCGATATGAACCACCAATCATCAAGATCTTATTTGTTGATCAACAAGTGATTAAATGTCAAGTGTTCCTAAGAGATCTTTTGATGAATCTCATGGCTCTAGACTCAATAGTGCATTTTGGTTTTCCGAGCGGAGACTAGGAGAGGTCTCCTTCTTCAATACCAATGATCTCTAAGAGAAAGCCAATAGTTTATGTAGGGTTCCTGTGAGAATGAAACAAGCTTCGTGGAGAGAAACTTGAGTGGCTAAGAAGGTTTAGTGCATGCGCCATCGGGTCCATGACGACTTTTAATCTTCAATACCGGTGTCACCGAGTGACAACCAAGAGTATATGAATTGAACCTGTCCGCCCTAAGTTGAATAACTGAGGGCTATTTCTTTTCACCCTTTACTTTGCATTTCTTTTGATTCTTCAACTCCTTCTTTCTCCGATTCTCATTTTCTCCTTTTACAATCATTCCTAAGGACTTCTAACACTAACTAATGGTAGTGTCCTTGGGTAGATCCCTCCGCTCAGCGGATCATAGGACGGTTATTCCTAACCTTAGTCACCTTATAACTCCATGACTAACCTATGTTTGCCATTTAAACCATCAGAAGTGAAAATATCTCTCAAAGGGTTTGTAGATGAAAACATGTTTGAACCACTTTGAGAGATAAGTTTTGCATAAATACTCCCTCCACATGTGCTTAATAGTTTTAATGGTTAAATGCACAAGTGAGGAAAGAGCGCGACTTTTGAATTGATCCACTAAAGATAGACAATCTCCGCGAGACACGGTTACTTTGAATAGTTAAAGAGATACATTGTCGCCTTTTAGGTGACAACTAGCTCTAATAACTACCTTGAAGGTGTTGACAAACCTTGAAGGTTGTCAAACCCGTCGAGTTCATGTCTATCAAAAGTTTCTCGAATGGTACTTTCTACTCGCACAAGTCCTTTGCGAGACACGCTTACATCACTAGCGAACTAGCTTGAAATTATTACCCGTCCAGACAAGTCTTTTCGAGTTGCGAGACGCTAAGGATCGTCAATTCATTGGTTAAGTCTTTGCACACGAGAAAGCCAAGGGCTTGCACATGTTGCTTTACAAAACATATTTCTTATCACACAATTTTCTCCCCTCAAAAATGGCATATAAGATGTTATTTTTGAAACATTTTGAGAATAAATATGACCATTTTGAGTGTTATGGAAGAGTGACCATCGTGAATAATTTGTGAACAAAGTTTTCATCATACTCCCCTCAACTAGTGATATAAACGGTTGAGGTTTTGAAATCATATGGGAAGTACTTGTCTTTTGAGCAAAACCTTGAAAAATGAAAGGTTTGATAGGTTTTACTCAAAATAAGAAGCTTTGCTCCTTTTATAAGGATTGTGGCACCGAGGCGCACTACGTGGTCCTTTCTTGACCATTACGGGTTGTACATCATTATGTGTGCACAAGCCATTACACATATATAATTATTCATCCAAAATCATATGAAGGAAGCAATTCAAGGGTACCAGAAGTGCGGTGATGTTCCAGTGAGCGCGCATGCGCTGAAAGCCGGTGATGTTTATCCCGGTCTACCACCAACATAGCTCTCCAGCGCCTCGAATCGATCCCTTCGAACAACCGCTCATCAATCATAGTGATGATACGCCTCACATTCCTCCCCGTCCCGAGAGTTCCAGTATTAGATTTCCAACCTTCATCAGTATATCCTTCAATCTGACGCCAATCCATCCCTAACCATTTTCAAGGTATGATCCCGACTTTGTGGAGCTCACTACACGCCATTAAGCGCTTCATAAAGTTCACCGCGTAAACAATGCCGAAAGGTTTGGCCGATGAGCGTGAGTTGTGTGAGCTGGTTGATGTCGAAGGTCAAGCTGGTGGAGTGAAGTTTACACGCTTCGATATGATTCAACACCATCCGGATATCTTCGACACGCTTCTTTGATCACAATGCGCCTAATGAAGATGAGAACCGACTTGATAAATTCACGTTGAACTTCATCGAGAATTGTCTCATACGACCGTACTTTGGCAAGATACATGTCTTCGATGTCGTTGAGGACAAGTTCTCAAAGTCGACCGGAGAATCCATAGTCCTGCTCATCTTGTCGTTTGACTATGATATTCTTTAAGAATGTGTAGTCCCACTTAGACTTGAGATCAATGTGTTTGATGGCCACGATGTCCTTAGAGTCAATACACTTCATGTTGAGACTTCAACCGTGCACCAGTAGTAGATTCTTCGGCGTCGGGCCAATGATGAATCCCATACAATGCATCTTGGTCGATGCTTGCACGTTGTCGAAAACAAGTGAGTTGCACGCCTCGATAGCTATGCGCTTTGAGTAACAAGTCACTGGAATGGAAGAGTCAAAGATGTAGCGATTTTCGTGAACCATCGCCACCATGGAGAAGAAAATCCGTGTCTTTGTTGAAGAAATGTCCGAAAGGAATCCTTGGTTCTTCCGGTTGGCGATTGTTGGTAGAGGTTTGGTCCAACGGTGTAGTATGGAGGGTTGTTCCGTTTAGTGAAGTCGATGTTTGCTTCGGGTTGAGCCAATCCATGTTGTTAGACATGGCTCGAGCAATGTTTTCAAGGTGATATTCAACCTCGATTGCACTTTCCGAATGTTTTTCAATGTATGAATGCGTCATTCTTGATGCGCTTCAACTCGGATTTCGCCATCTTCTTCACACGGAATCGTTCTTGCAAGATTTTGCATGCTCCAGTACTACCGCTCACCAATTCTTGACCTTCTTCGTAGTAGGGAGTGTTGTTAACAAGTGTGGAGAACCATTCAAATTCAGCCGTTGTATCGTCATCTAGCCATGATACGACGTCCGGTGAGTCGTTTTTTCTTGCTTTTAGAAGGCTTTGATGATGATTCGGGTTTCTTCACTTGTTTGGGAGAGGAGGTTGTTGTTGGGGCTCAAGGACCTCTTCATCGTCACCACCAGTATACTCAAAGTGATCACCGCTCGAGTCAAGGGTGGTAACTCGAATCGTCCCGAGGTTTATCGGTGGAAGATCGTGGTGGAGAAGACTTTTGTTGTGCGAAGTTCGATATGGAGGAGGTGGCATAGATGTAGATTGACCGGGCGCTTCGACGCTTAGGTGCGAGTCCTTATCCTTATCATCGTCATCTCTTGGTCTGGGTTGAGTGGTGACTCCTTGCATGATGATCCGAGTTGATAGTCAAGTAGAATTTCAAAAATTTAGCTTCATCCAAGTAAGCGTTCGAGATCTCTTTGACATTTGCATCACTAGTTTAGCGATTAACTTCAGTTCGGATAGATCGACTTCTTTTGCCATTGTATGTTTGACCAATGCTACGATGTTAGGGGTGAGTTATCCGAAAATACTTCTTTTGTCACACTTGGGGCGGTGTTTAGAAGAAACTTGTGGGTTTGTTCTCTTCTCGACTTTTCCGCCTTTTGGACTTTTGGAACGATATCCACGAAGGTACTTTTGAGTGTAACCTTCAATCATTTCATTTAGTTCCCCGACGATGACTTCTCATGAATTCTGAATAGCTTTCCTATCTTTCCGCATCTCGTCATTCTCATCATGTAAGTCAGCATTTGTTCGAAGATACCAATTAAGTTTTCTTTGAAGCATGTCCTTCTTTCTAACTTCTTTGATGACTTTCACAATTCTTGCATGTGTTTGAGAAATCCAAGATTTTGGTGGTTTCTTCACGGATTGGATGATGATCGGTTGACTTAGTTGATGGTGGTGGTGATGAATGAGATGAGGAGTCGATGATGAGGAGACATGAGGAGACTTCATGTCCTTAGGAGTTTCGAGGTTTTCTCTTTGAGTGAGTTGGATTATCCTAGAAGAAACTTTGTATAATCATCCTCGTCATCCTTAGACTTTTCTTTCTCGCCACTGCTTCTCAAAATCATACACAATAGTGTCTTCAACAAACGTTGTTGTTGCGTAAGAGTGGTGGCACCAGCTCCCTTATCGGGTTGATTAACCGCATCGAGATGGTTTAGAGTGGCAAAGACCACTTGAACCTCCGGGGCCACCCATTTGATCTTTAGCAAATTCTTCGCCTTGTGAAGGTGTCTGCTTTGTGAAACTTCTTCCGTATGCTTGATCCAATTGCTCTTCTTCATCTTCTCGAAGCTTTCAACATCATAAGGTACAAGTACCGAGTCTTTCCTTTACCCTTATCATCTTGAGGACTTGGAGGTTTCGATTTTTGGAGTGTCGGACACATCCTTTGTTGTTTCGCAGAAGTGAACCTCCTCATCTCAGTATCTCGTATCTTCGTAACTTACGCCCTCAAGGTGTTGTTTCGGTTCGTGTTTGGGTTTAGGAATGGGAGTAGCTTCAGACGGAACAAACCGCTTTCTCGGAGGGTTTCATTTGGGAAACTTCCTTTGTGACTCGAACTTGTAACACTTCCAAGACTTCCTCTTCTAGTTCTCCGAGTAGGTGTACCAAAGATCTTTCATCGAGGTGACCAACCTTGCCTTGTCTTCACCGCCCGGACACCGCTGTACGCTTCGAGCTTTCGACATCTTCGCTAGCGGTGTAATCCGTAACACCGCTATCTGCTTCTTTGTAGACGATTCCTTCATTCGATGGTCGAATAGGTTCACCAACATGTCGTGATTGTCGTGGTCATTGAGCCTCTTGGGAATGTCGGGATGAAGTCCAAGTGCTCTCGGATCAACAATTTGGTATATCCGATGTAGGGAATCTTTGAGCCAAGTTTGTTGAGAAATGACATCATGTCATCCCAAATCGAGCTTCAATAGCGATGTGTTTCATGTTGACAAATGCCCAAAATATTTGCGCTTCTATGAGCTTAGGATGCTCATAGCCGCTATCACGACCGTAAATAGACTTGGTGATGATCATGTAGAGCGTTCTCCAAGGTTGAGGAATACTCTTGAGCTCTACGTGAGAGTGTTTGGTGATTACTCCCGTAGCCTCATCATAACCGATATCGATTAAGAATTGGAGAGTGAGCTCTTCAAGAGGTGTGGCATAAAGTTTGTCGTGTTCGACTTGAGAATTAAGAGAATGACCCTTAAGTCTGCAGTGTAATGGTGACTTGTTTATGGTTCGAGTCACCGCCACTGCAGCCCTTCCTTTGACCTTTCCATGGTGTTCCGAATCCTGCTGATATAGATCTCGTGGACTGCTGCGGAATGTGTGAGCATGTTCGATATGGATGAGTCCTCGTAATGTCAATAGCGATTAAGCATGAAGACTCGTGAGCAAGTGAGAGGTCAAGTCAACTCGGAGATTATTCTTTCCAATCTTCATTGGATAGCCATGAGGATAGATATCGCAATGGAGAGAACATTTGATGCATCCATGTTTGGTTGAGCGACCATGTCGTGATCTCGAAATAATATTAGCCAAAAGAACCAACATATCGAAAGACATAATGTTAGTCAATGTAAGGTCTTATTGTCTAGTTATTTAATGTACAACGTCAATGATTGTTACGAGTCCTAAGTCACTTGTATGTCCAATAGTCTAATGACGCCGTGAAATGTTTCGTGAGTTAGTTAACTTTAAGTTTTAAAGCTTATGTTATCACTTATTGTTCACAACATATCAAACGCTTAGGTTTATTAGTGACATTATTGGATTCGTGACGTTATGATAAGTTTATTAACAAGTTTTGTACACGTAACAATTCATAATGAAGGTCAAAATGGCTTAAGCGTGGGATTGACAAAGTTACGCGTAAACAATCGTGACATACGCCAGAGGCTAAAGCTTATCGCAGGATCCTTTCTTATGCGTAAGAAATGTTACGCGTGGGAAAAGGGGACCCACGCTGCGAGGCGATAAAACCTTAAAACCCACGCCGTAAGGCTTACTTGTAAGAGTAGACCTTATGCGTAGAGGTCATCACACGCATATCCTTCACGGTGATACGCCAGTAGTCCCATCGTAGAACCTTACGCGTAATAGTTATGCGAGGTTTTATTTTACGATAACATCACTACGCCGTAGGGTAATCCTTATGCGTAGATAATCAAATGACCTTGATTCTGAATTCTAAGCGTAGCAATCCTGAAATAAATTTATCAAATCATCAATATTAGCACACATATTCATTTTATCAACAGATCATGGCAATAACATATGTTACATGGTTATGCGTGAATTGCATCGCGTGACTAAACCCTAGTTCTACGCGTATGGATTCTAGCCATAGATTAAGCACCAAACTTTTCTCGTATATCATAGACGCTGTGAGAACATGTAGACCAAGTTTTAACACTTATTATGCAGTGAATCAAAAACACCCAAAGTTTATGAACTTTAAACCCTAGTTTCGAATTGATGTCCAATTCGTGTTTCTGGGTGGTTATAGACTATGGAAATCATCAATTCAACAACGTAAGAGTATAACACAACAATCTTTTTGATCAAATCACTTATCATTCGAAAATACCCAAATCGACTTATAAACCCTAGTTTTCAAAAATCATCAATTTGAGTTTCGGGTGGATTTTGATGGTAAAATGTTATCCTTGAAGCTTAAGAAACGCTTTGAAACAAACCATTTTACCCCAAACATACACATTAATGATTGTGTGTTCATACGCTTATGCGTAGAACACATAATCACGTAAAACCGCTTTAGCCGTAGGATTTGAATGAGATTAAATACCTATGCTTAGAAACATGTTTTACACAAGAAACAACTTACAATTTGATGATCAAAACACGGTGTTGTTAAGTGATTATTAGGCGAGGATCTTTGAGGTTAAGAATGCAAGTGAGAAGTGAAAGGTTTAGGTGGAGAGGATTTTTATTAAAATAGACTTTATCATTTTGACAGTTTTGGTCCCTCCACCTTTTCCATTTTCATCCAAAGCTTTTTAACTTCCAAATTTTGTTACCAAATGAAGATTTTTAGAAAAGAACCTTGACGACACTCCCCCTCGACTTGAGAAAATAATGAAAGGTTGTAAATTAAAGTCCGAGGAGTGTCTTTGAACCAGAAATTTACCACCATTTGTAAAAGAATCAACCGAGATGTGATAACATGCAAGTACACAGATGTTTTGAAGCAGTTAATGGATTATTTTCTCCCCCTCAACACTTGATCGGAAAAATACTGAATTTTGAAAGATTAAAGTGTTGACGGAAGAAATGTACTTGCCATGTTGAGAGAAATATAGATTAGAAGAATATTTTTGTTGTTTTATCGGATTTTATATTTTTGTATTTTGTTTTGAAAATTTATTTACAAAAAGAGGTTTTGGTGTTCACGTGTTTTTAAGATGCTTTAAGAGGTCATCCAGTTCCTCTTGAGTTAAACACCTCATACCAATTCGTGGACCAACTCATTAAACCGAGCGGGAGGCAAGGCTTTGGTGAGCGATCCGCCAATTGGTATTCAATACCACAAAGTATAATTCAACGGCACCTGCTCCACGTGGTCCTTGATGAAATGATAGCGTAGATCGATGTGCTTTGATTTAGTCTTTGAATCGAGTTGCACGAGATTGCAATGGCACCGATTGTCGCATGAGACATCGGGATTCATCAACACGTAACCATAGTCTTTGAGTTGTGTTCGCATCCGATGACTTGAGCACAACATGCGGACATGGCTACATATTCTCGCTTGATTGATGATGTTGATGTACAATCCGCTTCTTTGATTGCCAAGACACCGCTTTATCACCAGAAATTGTAGTGCTCTCAAGTACTTTTCCTCGAGTCTAGGCATCCCGCGTGATCGTCGTCGAAAAACGATTAGTTCAAAACCGAATCCTTCGGATACCGATCCCCAAATTAATGGTTCCTTGATGTATCGGAGGATTCTTTTAGCCTCGAGAGGTGGGTTTCAGTTAGTCGCGATCGATAACGGGAGCATAGATAAACGGCAAAGACAATGTCGTCTCGCTAGTCGTTAGATACATGAGAGACCCAATAATACTTGATATTTGGTAGGTCAACCAATTTCCCATGTAAATCAAAGATCTAATTTCTTGGTATGAGCCATTGGTGTGGCATAGGTATCACAGTGTTCATTCCAAATTTGTTTAACAATTCAAGGGCATATTTGGACTCGACTTTAAAAATACCACGGGTGATTGATGAACTTGCGGTCCTAGAAAGAACGTAAGTTCACCCTTCATGGACATTTCAAAATTTTCTTCATGAGTTTTGCAAAAGCGATTGAAAACTTTTTATGTGTTGACCCAAAATGATGTCATCCACGTAAATTTGAACAATTAAGATGTGTGCCCGTGATATTGTATGAAAAGAGTTGGGTCAACCGAGCCTTTGGTGAAATTATTGGCAATGAGGAAAGATGATAGCTTATCGTACCATGCCCGGGGCTTGTTTGAGACCATAAAGAGCTTTGTTCAGTTTGTAGACATGGTTCGGGAACTCGGGATCAACGAATCCATCCGGTTGGTGACATAGACCGCTTTTTAAGTTGTCCATTTAGAAACGCCGTTTTGACATCCATCCGATAGACCGTCATGTTCATATGAGCCGAACGCGAGAAATATCCGAACGACCTCAAGACGAGCAACTGGAGCAAAAGATTCTTCAAAGTCTATCCTTCTTCCCGACGATAACCCTTAGCAACTAGCCGTGACTTGTTTCGGATTACATTCCCTTCAAAGATCCAATTTGTTTTTCCAAATCCATTTTAGACCAATGACGAGACCCTCGTTGGTCTTTTAACCAGCTTCCATACTTCAAGACGTTTGAATTGGTTAAGTTCTTCTTGCATGGATTCAATCCAGTTGTCTTTTGTCATTGCGTCTTTAATGTTTTTAGGCTCGATTAAGGGATGGTGAGTGCATAAATGCAATGTTCACCGTCGAGTGAAGACGTTGTCTCGTAACGATCGGTTGATTCGGGTTGCCAATAATGTTAGCCGAGGATGGTCTTTTGTCCATCTATGTGTAGAGGTTGATGTTGATATACATTGTGCGATTCGAGGATTCAAATGGTTTGTGGAAGATTCCGCAACATCGGGTGCGCGGTCTCATTAGCAAACGGGTTGAAGAACGATTTGGATCAAAATCTGCGGTGGGGTACTTCATTCGAAATATCATCACCGGTTCATCATTGTTGGAAGCGGTGTGTTCAATGTTGTGTTGAGTCAATTGGTGTAGGTGCATCTTCAACAAGAGTTGTTGTAGCAGTGTATCGTATAGGAATATTATCGGGTTGTGCAATGAAACAATGGATACACCAGAGCACGCTCATCAATATCGTCACGTAATGTAGGAGCAAATAACCTTTCCATTTGTTGACGAGTTAGCTGAGGGCTTTCTTGGTGATGATGGGGTTGAGGAAGTTTAAACGGTTGTGACCGGGTTCTAAGTCGTTATACTCGTAAGCCATTTCCGTGAGTTCATCGAAATGAGCATGAATCGCTTCCATTACCTCCTTAGTACGACGATTCCGTTCGAAACCTTTAGAATTGTCACGAGATCCAATAAAGACTCCAATATCGCTTTTGCTTTGAGCTTTCCAAAATCATCACGATCATTATTCGGATAGCAAAGGGATCCAAATACATGAAAGTGTTTGAGGTTCGGTTTATGGTTGTGAACAAGCTCAAAAGGTGTTTTGTTGTGGCGTTTTGTGATCATAGAACGGTTTTGAGTATAGCATGCGATGATCTGACACGCCCATAAGTAACCGGAAGTTTAGCATTGATTAACATTGTTCTGCAGCCTCCACTAACGCTCGGTTTCGTCTTTCAACAACTCCGCTTTGTTCGTGTGTCCGCAATAGATGTTTGATCTTGAATTCCCACTTTCTCATAAAATCCACGAAGGGTTTTGTTAACAAATTCGGTTCCTTTGTCCGTCCGAATAATCCGACGGTTTTGCGTGAGTGAACTCAGATCTTTGTGAGAAAGGTGATGATCATTTGTGGAGCTTGGTCTTTGCTACGAAGAAATAGACCCAAGTCCATCGTGAGTAGTCATCAACAATTACTAAGATGTAGCGTTTGCCGTTGATCGCTTGCACACGCATCGGGCCACACAAATCCATGTGAAGAAGATGAAGCACATGTCGAGAGTCAGTTCCACCTTTGAAGGAAAATGAGCACGAGTGCTTTTCCTTTGTTCACATGTTGAGCAAAGGTGATCTTTTGAATACCGGAATCGTGGGAGTCCTTCAACTAGTTTGTGTCGAGCAAGGTTGGTGATGGTTTGAAAGTTTAGATGTGAGACGACGGTGCCATAGCCAAGATTTTGTTGATGTTGCCTTAGAAAGTAAGCGGATGGGAGATGAAGCAACCATGTCTTGCATAGAGATAGTGTAGAGACTAGAATTACGCGAGCCGGACATAAGGTCGCTTCCTTGTAGATCACGAATGAAACAAGTTTTCTCCCGAAGCGACCTCCAAATCTCCATCACAAAATTGACCTACTAAAAGCAGATTGTGACCGAGGCCTTCCACATAGTAAACCCCGTTGATTTCGATGTTCCCATTAACATAATCTCCGTAGCCCATGATGGTCTGCAAGTGATCGCTTCCGAACTCGACAATTGCCAATGAACTTTGCAATAAAGTTTGATAACAGTTTAAGGTTGCTCGTCATGTGTCCGGGAACATCCGCTATCAACAATCCAGAATGATCCAGTATCACCGCATTACACATGCACGACACGGATGGAATAGAAGTAGATGTGGAACCCAAATGTTAGAGGTTCCAAAGCGGTATATCGATATACACACATTCATAAGTTTAGGAATCCATTTAAATCCTAGTGTGTTATATATCCATTTTGCCATCTATAACTACTCTTTGCTTTAGTCTTAGTGAAAGAACTAGGTGGTACAACATTCTTGGGAGGTGAAGCGGAGCTACCGTGATAGCAATGGTTGCCTTAGAATCTAAAGATGGTGGTTTACCAAGCACGTACTTAGAATGATTAGTGGGCCTAGAGGTATTCCAATTCTTAGGATTCCGTAATCTAGAGATTATAGCTTTAGCAACACATTTGTCGTGACAATCGAATTCGACTCTTTTGACATATATCACAGGTGCATCGATGAATATCAAAGGTAGTCAACGTTTTATCATTCGTTACATCACTATTTCTATTACATTTGCGGACGCAACATCTATAGTGGAAGTAACTTGAGTTTTATTCGATTCCTAGGGTGTTCTTCTACTTTAGCATTCCTTATTGATCTTTTCTTAGGTCGCAACTTCCTATTCTTCGTTTGAGTGCTCCTAGGTCGTGAAGTGCGGACGCTTGGAAAGATGCAACTATTCTGCTTCAAGAGAGGGAAACACATTAGCAACTTGTGATTTGGCGGTGGAATTCTAGGTTCACGATTCTCGAGTGTGACCGGTGCTAATCTCTTAATCACGATGAGGCGGAGTTGTTCATACTTTCCTAACATTTCCGTAACTTAGAGATGGTGTGAATCGATCTTGATTTTCGAGCTAATATTACCAAAGAAAATTCATGACTTCTCTAGTGTGAGCAAGATAGTGATCAAGTTCATTAGATGCTTCATCTCGAGTCTTTTGAGTAAATCAAATATGACACCATATTCTGTTTAACTTTTAAAGTTCTTGTTCATATTTTGAGATTTGACTTTTCAAAGACACGTTTTGATCATTCGGTTGCTCAATTTTAGGATCGGAAGATTTTGCACTCAATTGAGCGATTTTCTTTTGAAAACTAAGTTGATGGTTGTGAATATCTTTTTCACACCAATGAAGACGACGTTTGCATTGTAAATTTCCGTGTGTAATCGTTTATTTTCGCCTTTTAAAGACTCGATCCGAAGCACATTATCGGTGTTCTCAACATTACAACGGTTTCAACAATATCGGCGAGATATGATCGATGCATATGGCAACGAATATAATAGCACAACATTATGGATATCGACGATAACATCTTCCAAGAGTCGATCAACATCTTTTCTCAGCAGTTTCTTTTGCGTTTGTGTTAGTAATAGATGTTTACGTTTTCTCAAACGTTTTCATTACCCCAGTTCCTTATGAAAATCCTTTTCCTGAGCAATTGCACAACTTTTCAAGTTTTTAACATTAGGTAAAAGATTTTTCCGAAAAATGTCTCTTTGTTCTCGCGCAGAGGCGATTGAAAATGTTCAACTTTGATTTCGGATCGATATTCTATCTCATGTTGTAAAATTTTGAGGTCGACCATGAAAATGTCAAAATATCGAAGAATTTTTCGATTTTCGTTGTGAGTTTACTTCGCTAATGGAAGGTAAAGGACCATAAGTTTGTGCAAAGAGCGTTTTGGGATTAAAATAGAAGACTCGGGTGTTTTGATGATAACCCTTGGTGTGTTGGAAGAATCCGTTGGTGTGACGAAGTGACCGCATTTTTATAATTAAAGGTTTGTTGTAAACAACATTTTTAATTTTGATCGACTCTCGTCTTACGCATCTAATTCCTCTTGACGATGGTATTCAACAACACTCATGATGATATTATCAATTTTGTATTGTGCACCGGAAACTTGTGGAGTTGGTTTGAATGTTTTAGTGAAAGCTTAGGTTTGTAATCAACTAGATTTTTCCATATCCATTTGGATTGGGTTTTAAGGTAAACTTTTCAATAGTCATTCTCGATTCACCATGTTTGTAAACAACCGTTTTAAACTCTTTAATTTTGTTTTGTAAACCGAGAATTTCGCAAGAAGGTCATCTACCCGATTCGTTGAATGCTTTTGTATGCGGAGAACTGTTTTGACAATTTAACAACTCGACCTTAGCTTTTGATTTTCCAAGGTGAGAGCGTTAATTTGCTTTTTATGTTCATGTTTGATTGTTCTAATTCGGACAACAAAGCATTCTTCGAGGCGGCTAGATCACGATCCGTCTCTAAATATTTTTCGCTTTGATGAGATTTTGCAAAGCGGCTTCA
This sequence comes from Chrysanthemum lavandulifolium, assembly GCA_022545495.1. Taxonomy (NCBI): domain Eukaryota; kingdom Viridiplantae; phylum Streptophyta; class Magnoliopsida; order Asterales; family Asteraceae; genus Chrysanthemum; species Chrysanthemum lavandulifolium. The sequence goes on along the minus strand of CM040244.1, from coordinate 56,772,585 downwards.
AAACCTTTTTCACGGTTTTCTTGAGTTTTGAAAAATTGAGTTGCATTTGTAAACATTCAAAATCCTTGGTTAACGATGCATTTTACTTTTAAGGACCGATTTAATGCATAACATTCCTCCATTTTGATTTTATGGTCTTGAATTAACCGAGCAAAATCCGGATGAGGCAACAGATCATCTTGTTCAACGTGAGTCTCAACATGATCATTCGTTAGATCCTCGAAATGCGACCACGAGTCAATTTGATTATCAAAGGGGACCATAAGGTCATCTTGATCGTCAAATGTAACTACTGTGGTTAACTTGAAAATCAGCGAAGAAGATGTAGAAGACTCATTTTGAGCGATCGATCCGTGCGGATTCGAGATATTGGCGGAGATATTAGTTCGAGATATGATGATGGTTTGTTCGGCACTGAGACAAGCCATCGATCATACACTGGGGCTCAGATCACTCAAGTGGAGCTCATGCATATTAGCCATCAACATAACACCTGCATTCGCTGCAAGTCTTCCATATCATCATCTCGAGTCGCATCCGCCATAAAGCTCGTTTTGTCCGTAAGAGATCCACCACTTCATCCTTAAGAGCGAGTAAGGCCTCTTTGAAATAAGCACCGCCCCTAGTCCTTGGCTTTGGGCATGCATTAGCCAGTGTCCTTTTCATTGCGGTTGTAGCATCTAAGACCATTTAACCGATTACGAGCATTTCCTGTTCTACCACTTGAGCTCATTGTTATTCCTACCCACAAGATTAAACCCTTGACCACCGCCCATCCGACGACCATAATCACGATTCGAACTTCAACACGTCCATTGTTCACAACAGCTTGAGTCCGTGTGTTAGATGAGGAGCGAATACGATTGTTGGATTTGTTGGTGTAACGCCAAAAGCATTAGCAATCATCACAAACCCTTGTTGCAATGCTTGAACGGATCGATTTCCTCGGTAGCTTCACCGACATATGCTTGAGCATTGTTGTTTGTATGGAACCAATTGATTTTGTTGAGGTTGAGGTTGTTCTTTGTGAAGGTGCGTTTGAAGCGCTTGGTTGAGTTCTTGGTTGAGAGGATAATTCATTGAGCATATAAGGCAAGTTGTTGATTGTCCGGTTGTATTTGTTTAGCAATTTGAGCACGGAAAATCCTTTCCCGATCAACTTCCTTTTCATGAGGCTTCAAGTAATCGTACAACAATCCATAAGTAGAATGATGCATATTCTTCGCAGACGGAGAAAAATGACATACTTCTCCCATTCGGACCAAGACTAGTCGGGAACTTAGTATTCACTTTGCAATTCTTGGCATAATGATGTTGTGTTTATCCAAATCATTGATGATGTCGAAAATCGGTGATGATATGACTCAAGTGTCTCTCGTGTTCAATCATGAAGTGTTCATAAGCCAAGTAAATTTTGGATTCCAAATCCTCCCGATTGAGTCTGAGATCCTTCCATAAGAAAGCGAATATGATCCCACATTTTTGTGCGATCTTTTGAGCATCAACACTCACGAAGAATTGGGTTTGGTAATCCTAAGAGGATGTATTCCATTGCAAGTTCATCGACTTCATAGTGTAGAAGTTACGTAGCATTTAGATCTCGCAATGTGAGCAATGTTGATTTGTTCATCTCTTGGTGGAGCAATGCAGCTGATCTCCGGGTATAGTGACAATAGGCATCTCAAATGGACCTTCTAAGATAACCTTCTTTAAGAACTTTCCGTGTGGCTTCTTGATCACGTAACCTAAAGAACCTTATCACCCATTGATCGTAGTTTCATGGAGTGAGCATTGGAGGTCTATCAGTGATCCACTTCATGAATTGATTGTTGGTCGCTTAAAGCTTCACACATCTTAGCAAACCAAGTGGGTTCCTTCATAGTTGTCCGTGATGGATGTTGATTGAAATCGGTTGTGTAGGGTTGAACTTGAATGCTTGGTTGTGGTTGAACCATTTGTGGTTGTGGAATTGCACCAAGTTGTGGAGTATGTTCTTGATTAAATTGTTGTTGATAAATTGCTTGTTGTTGATTCCATTGTTGATGTTGTGGAGTTAATTGTTGTTGTTGTTGATTATAAGTGTGAGGGAAATAGTTAGAGTATGGTGGTTGAGACATGATGATAAACTTGTGAAGTAAGAATGGATCTTTGTAGTCGAATGAACCTTTGTTGATGAAGTATCCTTAGGCGTGAAATGACAAGAACCAAGTAGCACTTATGCGTAAAAATACCAAAAGTTACGCGTAACAAGAATAGTTCTGCGTGGGATTTAGCTTACGCGTGGCGGGAAAAAGACTAATGTTATCGTAAACGATAAGTTAGGCGTGAAAGTTAGGCGTGGGATTACCTTATCGTGGGACTAAGTCTCGCGTAAGATGAATCTTAAGCGTAAGATTTTCTACGGCGTAAGCTTTATGCTTAAGCGTAAGATTGGGGTTTTATCCCAGTGATCTTTACACTTCACGGTGCAAAAGATATCCAAAGTCGACGTATTTTCGGACTTATCCAAGTAAGAAAACACGGAATAAACCGTAAAAATTGAAGATCAAACCAAGGAAAGTCTTACGCGTAATTTTAGGGTTTTGTTACGCGTAAGATTACTCGTAACTTTGATTCTATTCAAATGTGTTTCTAAACCAGGTTTTGTGTGTTGAAATAGCTTCAATAACACCAAAATAACACAAAAGTGTGAAACTTGATGATCCAAAGCACTTAAAAGCGATTCTGCGTAGGATAACACTTGCGTACAAAAGCGAGCTTAAAAACAAGGAAAAACACGTAAAGTTCCAAACTTTTGCCAAAACCAATAGTTTAACACCTAATAACGTTGAAAGTACAAGAATCTTGGATTAAAAGTGTAAAAATCGGTTTTAAGCGAGCCAAAGATGATGTTATCTTTACGCGTAAACCCAAACCAAAACTTCAAAACAAGCGAGTACACCCAACTATTTGGCGATGATACCATTGTCGGTCACTAGTTTTACAACACAAGCTTATAAGAGAAGAGATAAGGCGATTGAACAAGTAAACCAAACACACACACACAAGTATACTAGACCGGTTATCGTAGAGTGTAGTGAAAGAAAACTTGAACAACCAACCTCAAATGAGGGTTTACAATAGTTATATAGGCAAGGAGCTAGGGCAACACTCCTCTCCTTTCCTATTCCTTATTGGGCTTGGGCCTCGACATGGGCCTTCTACATAAGTCGGACCTTAAACAAACATAAAGGCCGAATAAAGCTACCTATTACATATGAAATATAAATACTTGAAATCTTGTTTAGGAGTGATTCAACAAAGATTAAACCGTGTCCGAGAAAAAGCGAGTCATTATCCAACTTCCTTCACCACGCACGTTGAAAAGTTCAATCACTAAGCGGAAATCGGCGGTTTGAATAGATTCTTGTCCAAATCGTGGACAAGTCACTCCTCTCTTCAAAACACTCAAGAAGTGCACAAAAAGGGAGACTTTATTTGGACTATGGAAGGAAGAAGCTTTCATACAACTTAAACAAAGACTTAGCAAACTCCCCACGCTTAGTTGCGCCTCGCCCGAGGAAGAATTAATCATGTATTTATCTCATGACCCATGGGGCGATCGGTCGACGCTACTAATGAGCGAATTCGGTGCAAACACCGGTGTACTTTGTAAGCAAAGCACTCAAGAAAACAGAGATTAACTACAGCGCAATGGAAAAGTTGGTCCTAACACTAGTATTCGCCGCCAAACGGCTACGCAGGTACTTCCAGGCGCACCCAGTAGCAGTGATTACAAACCAACCTATTAAGCTAATCATCTCCAAACCAGACGCATCAGGACGTCTACAGAAGTAGAGTGTGTTGCTAGGAGAGCACAACATTTCCTATAGACCACGTACTGCGGTTAAGGGGCAGATACTAGCGGACTTCATTATTGAAAAATAGAAGACTGAGGACGCACCTTCACAAAGCAAGGTGGAACTACAAGAACCATGGATCTTGTTCATGGACGGATCTTCATGCGTTGACGGTCGAGCGCAGCCTTATCCTCACAAGTCCGGAGGAATGGAATTCACCCACGCCTTTGCGTTTTGAATTCCTGACCACGAACAACGAGGCCGAGTATGAAGCTCTGATTGTTGGATTACGCATTGCAGCTTGAATGGGCATTCCCAACCTAAAAGCAAATGTGGATTCCCGCCTAGTAGCCAACCATGTGTTGGGCGAGTATGTGGCTAAAGAGGAGAACATGATTCAATATCTTGACAAAACCAAGTCCCTAATCCAGAGCTTTGACAGGTTCACCATCAAACAAGTTCCTAGAGGGGAAAACAGAAAGGCGAATGCACTGAGCAAGATTGCATCCACAAGCTTTGCGCACCTGTCAAAACAAGTATTGGTGGAAACTCTGAAGAGCAAGTCCATCTCGGAGATGGAGATATCCACGATGATAGAGGAGCAAGGTCCTACATGGATGACCCGGTCATCGAGTTTATAACAGGCGTGACGCCCCAAGAGCGAAGGGCGGCTTGGCGACGCGGCGCGACATCACGTAGGTTTGAACTCGGGACGGTGTACTATATCGGCGTTCATTTCTACAACCATGGCTTGATGTGTAGGACCCTTCAAGTAGATTACGTACTCAGAGATCCACGATGGTTCATGTAGTATGCACTCAGGACCACGGTCCGTTGTGGCACGCGCTTTATGGTTAGGATACTACTAGCCTACAATGCATCAGGATGCGCGGGACTTAATAAGAAAGTGTGGCGACTGCCAAGTTCACAGACCCATTCCACGCCAACCACAACAGGAACTAACACCTATTACGTCGCCATGGCCATTCTATAAATGGGGTATCGACATTGCAGGCCCCTTTCCTATTGCAGCAGGAGGATTGAAATTCCTTATAGTGGCTATAGACTATTTCACTAAATGGATGGAGGCAAAGGCGGTCGTGACAATCACAGTAACTGGTAAAATGATTTGTTTGGGAAAATATCGTATGCCACCCGGATTACCTAGGGAAATCATCTCGGACAATGGAAAACAATTCATGACAACCCTTTTAAGGAATGGTGCGGCGAATATTGCACAACACTTCGTGTCGATTAAACACCCACAAACAAATGGTTTGGTCGGTAGCGCAAATCGTAGTCTTGGTGAAGGAATTAAAGCACGCTTAGACAAACACAAAGGAAGGTGGGTAGAGGAACTATCGTATGTTTTGTGGGCGCACCGCACTTCAATCAAAATTAGCACGGAGACTCCTTTTCTCTTGTCTATGGGACGAGGCGTCATACCACCGAAATTGGAATGCCAACTATTCGCCTGCCCAAGTTAATGTTACAACCAATGACGAGGAACGCGTATTGACTTGGACTGTTGGAAGAAAGCGGCGCCCTGCAACTATATGTGAGGTGAGAGCTAAGTCAAAATGAAGGGATACTACGATGCTAAAGTTCGAAGAGTCTCATTCAGACCAGGCGATTTCGTATATCGCGCCAATAACGCGAGCCACACAGAGGATACAGGAAAACTTAGACCGAAGTGGGAAGGACCTTATGAGGTCATTGAAGCATTTGGAAAAGGCGCGTACAAGCTGCGTGATATGGATGTGTTAGGACCTTAAATATATCAACCTTATCACAACTTTAGACACAAACACACTATATGCGTAAACCACAACAGTTACGCTATGAGTAGAAAGATGAAGAGAAGAACTTGGTGACTTGAATGATATATTAGTCGTGTATGTTTAGAGAGATAGAGAGAAGAAATGAAAACAATATTTCATATGAAAAACACACACACATACACTCAAGCACACCCCTCAAATGAGACTTTGACGGGTTTATATAGTACAATACATGAACGCTCTAATGGGCTTTGGCTTGGGCCTCATGGACTTGGATTGGATAACACATGAAGAAAGGCTAGCTTAACTTAACTTATAGCCAATTAGCTTAGCCCAATCCACGAGCCCGTTGACTAATCTATCATGATATCTAACACACGTTACAAAGTTCCTAAACGTGAATTACCATCACTTCTAATAAAAACTATTAAAGCTAACAATCTCCCCCTAAGGGGTGGTCATTCAAAAGATGCTCCACTTGATTAGGTCTTTACTTTTCTTGAGCTTGAACTTTGTGTGTAGATATAGAATAGTCTTAATTCTTTGTTCCTTCATGCTTTGTGATCAGTTAATGTGGTATAGAGCCATTTGTCAACTTCGTTGGTTAGGTGTCTCCACGTCCTTCTCCACCATGCTCACACTTCTATTTGTCTTTTGGTTACCAATGATGTAGTTCTCAAGTATTTAAACTTTGTAGATTCTTTGATATTGACGAAGAATCATCTTTGACTTTGTGTTGCCTTTGATTTTGATGAGAACTTTCATGTGTTGTTGGTATGAGCATGTGGAAAATCTTCACGATCAATCCGCTCCGGAGCTTCCATAAGAAGAAAGCATAAAAACAGGTTAGTAATAAGCGGATTCCGGCACTTACAAGTTTGAATTTCGAGGGTGTTAACAACATAGTGTGAAAACACGTCTCTAATTCTCACAAAGGCCGTTCTGAGCTGAGTCCCACAAGTGAGATAACGCGATATGCGAAGTACATCTGATTCGGATGAGTCGTTGAAGTACACCCAAGCATCACTCCAAGGCGTAGACCGTTTGAGACACACTAAGCGTAATCCACGGGGAGTTACCGAGTGACTGCTGTCGGTGCTTGATGTTGACCACGACGGAGTTTCCATTCAATCATCAAGATCACGGATGTGAAACATCTCATAAATGTTCGGCGGTTGCTAAGATCTGCGTGGGACTCTAGAATATATCACTTGTGTCCTTATTGATGAACAACAAGCGATGTCATGTCAAGTGTTCCTATGAGATCTTTTGATGAATCTCGTGGCTCTAGACTCAATAGTGCATTTTGGTTTTCTGAGCGGAGAGTAGGGAGAGGGTCTCCTTCTTCAATACCAACCAACTCTAAGAGAAAGTCGATAGATTACATAGGGTTCCACAGTGAGAATGAAACAAATCCTTTTGAGAGGAATTGAGTGGCAAGAAGGTTTGGTGCGGTCATGGCCGGGTCCATGACGTCTTTGTCTTCAATACGGTGTCATCTTAGTGACAACCAAGAGTAAATGAATTGAACCCGGTTTCGCCCTAAGGTTGATTATGGAGGGCTATTTCTTTTCACCCTTTTTCATTACTTTTCTTTTTAATTATTCAACCCCTTCTTTCTCCTTTCTCACATAGCTCCTTTTTTTTTCAATCATTCCTAAGGACTTCTAGTTCTAAACTATTAGTGATGTCATTGGGTAGATCCCTCCGGCTCTGGCGGATCATAGGACGAATTTCCTATTCTTAGTCACCTTATAACTTCATGACTGTCCTATTGTTGCCATAAAACCATTTTTCTTGAAAATCTCTCAAAGTGTTTATGATAGAAAACATGTTTGAACCACTCCGTGAGTTTTATATTTTTAGAAACACTCCCCCTTCATATGTGCTTATAAGTTTTGACAGAAATCTGCACATATAGGGTAGAGTTCGCACTTTTTGAATTGATCGGCTCATGATAGACAATTCCCCGAGACACAGTTATGTTGCCTAGTTAAAGAGTTCCATTGTCGGTTTTAGGTGACAACTAGCTCTAATAACTAACTTAAAGTTGTAAACACTCCTTGAAAAGGAGGTTAGACCCATGAAAGTGCATATCTATCACAAGTTTCTCGAGATGGTACATTTACTAACATTGATTCCCGTCAATTCGTTGGTTCCGTCTGAGTCGAGCTCATTTTGAGATTCAAACAATGATCATTAAACTTTTTGATCACATTTTAATCACGTCTCCTCCCCCTCAAAAATAGCATATTCGGGATATTTTTGATATAAACGGATTAAACAACATTTTAGAATCTTTTGGGGAGACAAACGGATTTGATTTAAGCATGAATTTGGAACATTTTAGTTTTATACTCCCCCTTTAATAAAGCATAATTAATTAAAGGGTTTTAGAGGGAGTTATCTTGAGCACAAAATATTTTGAAAATCTTTTTGAACAATCTTGAAAAGGTGCTCAAGATGATGATGATTTCTCACCATTTTTAAATGTAGTGCACTGAAGCGTGCACTTGATTTTTTTCTAAAAAAGCACGAGTTTTGATTTGAAAAATAATCAAAAGTCATCATTTTAGTCCGGGTTTCGTCTTCAAGTATACGAAAGCCATTATGTAAGAAATTTTGTGAAACGACATGTTTTAGAAAACATTTAAAGAACTCTCGCTCAACCATCAGATATGTCCAGTATCATTGTTGAATGACATTTCTAAAACGTCTGAATATCGATTATCTGAGAGATGTCGTGAGTAGAATATTTTTGATTTTGATTTTATATGGTTTTGTATTTTTTTGAAAGAATTTATATTTTGTATTTTGCTTTTGTTGGTTTTATAAAAGAAATGGAAATCAAAGATAGAAGATAGAGAGAATGAAGAGGAAGAGTTTAAAGAATTGGAACCCTCAATGAGTGGGTTCGAGATATTTGATTCACGAAACCAAAGACGAAGAGATTTCACAAATAAAAGTGTTAGAAGTATTTGATTCCTCACTTTGAGGGTGTTCACCGTCAGCTTATATTGGTTTCTACTTCCTTATCCCGATGATTGTCACTATTATACGTGTTGGTGCGGTATCAAAATTTTTTCGGTGGGAATCCATCTAAGACCTACTTTGTTGAAAACTTTTCCGTGGGTATCCACCTAAGGTAAGATCTAGGAGTTGTTTTCTTATCAGATTCAGCGGAAGACTCATTTTTAGAAAAACTACGTCCTAAAGAGATCCACCTACTAGGTTTCTTTTTTATGTTCATCTTGTCAACGGGTTTGTTTTGGTTTGGAGTCTTAGTGGATTGTACCTTGGCATCACATTTTTTACATGTAGGACAGACAGATTCCACATTCTTGTCTAAAACAACAACTTTAACTTTGTCACTACAGTCTTTTGAAAATTGTTTCTTGTTCGAAAAAGACTTAGGATTTCTAGTGTTGTTTTCTACATGCTTAGCATTCTGCTACTCGTAACTACTCTTAGATGCATGCTAATTCCTAGTCGTTTGATGGTTCCTAGGTAATGGTTTACAACTACTAGTATTGCCTTGAAATATTGTAGAATTCATCACCTTAGTTGTTGCACCTAAAATTCCGTCTTTTCGAGTCTGTGCCTTTTTCCTAGCTTCTTCTAGATAGTGATTGTTGACCATGTCGTTAGAACCGACAGATTCTTTAACTTGATTTTTGGTCACATTCCGTGTACTAGTCTTAGAAATGCCAGGTGTCACTTTTCTTTATCAAAAGCAGGTTTTTCAAAACTTTGATAATTCTCTTTTTAATAGGCAAAGTCGTGGGTATTTGTTTTGACATATCATTTTTCTCATTGACTTTTGGAGGAAACGAGAAATAGACATTTTAGGTTTGAAAACCGGTTTTGGAACATTTTTTTCTCCTCGGTCAATGGTTTTGCAAACTTAGTATCCTGACCTTCCCTTTTAGACATTCCAATGAGCTCTCAAAAGATCATTTTGCTCTTTCATGTCCTTGTAGGCACGCTCATACGACAGTTTGTCATACTTGCATTCCTCAGATTTTTGATCAAATTGTTTAAAATAGGACACGTTTTCTTTTTCAAGTTTTTCAAGAGCTTTTTCATATTTTGAAACAATTGCGGAGGTCTAAGACTGGAGTCTTTCATGGTCTTCAACAAAATATGTTTGTAAGAGAATGGACATGATATCGGTAGTCATAACATCTTCGAAGAGAGAATCATTTAAATTTTCCAAAACTTTGATGTGTTCAACACTTTCATTAGCTTGCTTTACCAAGGATTTATGGTCCTTGACAAAGTCACCGCTTTCTTTCAAAATGCTTGTTCAAATGAATTACCCTTGCATCGATGGCATTCAAATGAGGGCAATTTGAGTTTCAAAAAGCGCTTCGTTTACGTCATCATGACGAGTAAACCGGATGTTAGTAGTAATATTGGTTTTAGTTTTAACGATCTCTTGAAGATCCATGCATTCGAGTTTTCACATTGTCTAAAATACTTCTCGCATCACTTGTGTTAAAAGGATTGTTTGAAGACATTTGTTCGATTTTCGAAAGAGATTGTGAGACAACAACCAGTTTTGAAACTTGTTTTGGGACTGGTGTTGACACACTGTTTGAAACACTTGGTGTGATGGAAAACTTTGACTTTTCTTTTTGATTAACAAAAGTAATTCCGTTAATTTTGTTCCATTTGTTATAATCAATTGGTTTGATTTCCGGATTTTTGTGTTTCATTTTGGATCTACTCTCCTCGGATAGTTCTAACGTTTCAAGAGAATCACGAACAATAATGAGTTCATGTAAAACATTTCCATTGTTTAACACATTCTGAGATTTTGAGCTTTCTTGAAGAACTAAGAAGGGTCGTTACCAAGTGCCATTCTATGATTAGTATGAAAACGCGATTTACTTGATTAGAAAGCATCTTGATTGTTTGAGCGAGAATGACCCGTTTAAGAAGCAAATTTTCCAAAGTTTGGATTTTTTATTTTTATCAAGAATTTCATCAAGAAGAGAATCTTCTCGTTTTTGAAAAATCGATAATCAATCGCTTCTTCTCTTTTCAAGATTAGAAAACATTTCTTTTTGTTTAGAAAGTTGGTCATTTAAATCAGAAATTTCCTTGTTTAAAGATTTAATTTTCAAGTTCGAATTCACATCAAGTGTGTTATACTTTATTTGCAATTCTTTTTCTTTAGAAACCAAATTTCGATAACCAATTTCTAATTCTGACTCTTTGTTTTTGTGAAATTCAAAAGCTTTTGCGTTCACCTTGTAACTCTCAAGCTCAGTGGTCAATTTCTGATTCGCGGCCTTAACTTCGCGATCGACCGTTTTAATTTTCTCAATCTCAATACCACAATTATTAATTAATGTTTCAAAATAAGCATGTGTTTCCTCATCAGTCTCAGTATTTTGTGCCACACAGCCTCCACTAGGATCCACATCTGGAGTTTCAGAGTTAGTATTGCTACAACTCGGATTGTCCAAGTATATATCATAAGTAGGTGCGGATGACACATAATGTTGTTCGTCATGAGTAAACGGATTAGCAACATTACTATAATTTGGTACCTCATTGAGTGGATCTGTGTCATAGACGGGAGTTGTGTCAAAAGTACCGCATGATGTTGTGTCCTGCTGAATGACTGGAAGACAGTAGTTTGCATTATCGTTTGCTTTATCTACCCGTCCAGGATTCATGAATTCCTATTCCTCATCAGTCAACTCTATTCCCGACTCTTCTTTCTGTGCTAACAATAACATGTACTTGAGCCTTTCAAGCTTTGGCATTGGTTTGACACTTGATTCTGAATCAAAATAACCTGAATCTTGGCTTTGAGGTTCGGAGGTAGCATTCTGAACCGAAGTCATAAAACAGTTATTCCCATTTTGATATCCCATATTCTGATTCACAATCTGACCCCTCTGATTACCAAATATTGTCCTGCATATTGCATCTGATTCCCCATTTGTATACCCGTAGCAACTTCATTCTGATTCCCAATAACATCAACCATGTGTCCTTCTTGACTCATATGAATACTTGGTTGAGAAAACGGCGTATTGTACGATGAAATCCATGGGTTGTTGTTATTCGGTGTAGAGTAACCACTGATGTTTAATGCATTGGCGAATGCAACAATAGCAATTATGAAATCAGTTGTATCACGATCTTGCATAGTTGCCATTGATGAAGGTATGTGTTGATGATGTATGATATATTTGATGTAGGATCGATTCAACGATAAAGGAGTTGTGTTTGATGAAGATTAAGCTCTGTTTGAAGGTTTTCTCAAAATCTGACTCGTAAAATTTTTCTTAGCCGTAAAATTTTCTCCCAAAATTTGAAATTCACCATAAAATTTAATTCTAAGGTTGTATGAAAATTTGAGTTTTGACAATTTTGACGCCAAATCGACCGAAAAATTTGAATTTGGGTCCAAAATTTGAATTTTGACCAAAATTTTCAAGTTATACCAAAATTTGAATTTCGTAAAATTGAGCGTTTAGACTCCCTAAAATTTAAAATTGAACGTTTAGACTCCTTAATTTTTTAAGACCAATAAGCGTAGAAAGAGCTTAGGCGTAGGAGAAGAAGTTACGCGTAGAATGCTTAGGCGTGGATTCTTATCGTGGGATGCTTAGCGTAGGATTCTTATGCGTGAGACGTAACTTACGCGTAATACCCAACTTCACGCGTAACAATAGAGTTATCGTGAGACTAAAAACTTAAACGTAGAATTCTTGTCGTGGATTTACTTATCGTAAGACAAGCTTAGGAGTAAGAAAATGCTTATGCGTAAGAGATTGTGACGCGTAAGATTTAGCTTATGCGTAAATCTAGGGTTTTCCCAAAAATCCTTTACACTATCACAATGTAAAGATATCCAATAGTCAAGTGTTCCACAAACTTATCCAAGTGAGGAAGCAATCGAGTAACCGTTAAACTCGAAGAATCGCACCAAAAGCTTATGCGTGAAAAATGAAATTCTACGGCGTAAAGCTTACGCATAGGATTGGGGTTTCGACTTTCTTCGCGTAAAAGAGGGTTTTGACCAAAATGTTTCTTCGCGTAAACCGCCCGAAATGTAAAACGCTACTTTTCACCCAAAACACGATTCCAAACGATTTCTTTTAGCAAAATTCTTCCAAAACACTTAAAGATCAATAAAGTCTACAACTTTAACCTTAAAACCTCGTAAAATCAAAACTTTAAGCAAAAAGCCCACGTTTATATGAAAAACGCAACTTTCTTTGTAAAGCTTTAATAAAAACGTAACACAAACACTCCTAAACCATTATTAGGCGATTGATACCAATTGTAAAGCCCCTTTATCACGTATACCTTTTATCACTCCTAAACCTTTTATCACGTATACCTTAAACACTCCTAAACGTGAGCTACCATGCACATGGAACATATGCAATCTCAAATGTTTCTACCTCTAGGAACGGCTACGGCCCAGCGCACGGATACTCCCGTACCTTAGTATAGTGCTAAATAAAATCCGTGTATTTACATTATGTTTTATTTAGGCAAGTGTCTTTCTTTATTTTTTACAAAAACTTGCAAGTATTAATAAACGTCGCGGTTTCTAGCTAACTCCGCGACACATTTTAATTTGTTATTTACATATTATTCATATCTCAACATTGTTGTTATATTATTTTTTGCCTACATGGCGTGCATGCACTTAATAAACCCACGTTGGTAAAAGGATGAGTAAACCTACTAAATAACTCGTTGAGTAAGAGGGTTGCAAACCCATCAACATCAGATCATGCATCCTTGTTAAACACCTTATTTTCAAGACGTTGGAATAAGTACAATGCGCATTCCACGACAGATGCGAAACAATGCATATTGTGCGCGTTTAACAAACCAGGAATCAAGACTCTTGGCTCCTTACTATGATATTTACAGTACGCTGCATATCACACCATACACGATTATGATACAAGTACTTAGAATGTTAAAATGTGACTTTCATACATGATTATGGACTTCATTTACTATTTGCACTTGTACAACCGTTTGATTCTTAGATAACAAGAACGTTTTTTTATGAAAAAACAGATAACTAAGTACAAACATTACAAATCGCAACAACATTCACATTAACACACATTCAACAAAAGGAAAATTTTATTTAGGACCACGAGTTCTTAAAAAAAGATATTCACAAAGAAGCTACAACCTATATACTATTGCTACGCCTAAGACATGAGCTCTCCACGTGGCTTGCAGCGTCCCAGCCTCCTTCAGCTTCTTCAAGAAGTCAGAGTCCTGGTGCGATACCGTCGCCATACTCACAGGTACCCCATCGGATCTAGGAAGGTGCGCTGCACCAACACCACAAAGAATGGCCTTTCCCTTCACGCCCTTCTTCTTGGCAAGCCTCATAGCATGGGCCTCTAAGGATTCTTTCAGCGAGATTTCTTTCTCAAGCGCGAAGGGATTCAGGATATTACGTGGGCGCGCAAAGATAGGCACTTGCAGCTGCGACTCATCCGGCTTCAAAAAGAAGTCAGGTTGCGTCTTGCGCCGTCAGCATGGTAGCGAGCCAGGGTTAACCCATCCATGATCACACTAATGGGGTAATCTTGGTCACGCTCCAATTGCGCAATATGAGGAAGTTCCAACAGTTTCATCTTCCCCATCGCAGCAACCAGTTCATCATATGCATGGTCACTATACCCAGGCACCTGGGCGGCAGGCACTTTCATAAGGCCACCTTCGTGGAGTTCCTCCATCGCCTCCGATTTACCACGCATGTCGCCTTTGCACAACCGCCCGAACTGCATCTACCACCTCCTGAGACTCCAATGTATTCAGGGCAGCAAGGCGCAAACCATGGCCGATAAGCCACCTGCGCTTAGCAATCATCGAAACAAGCTGGTGATACAACTCCTCATCATACTCAATGCTGAGCTTGCGCAACTGCATTTCCTGCTCTTCCACTGCGCTTCCCACAGTTGCACCAAACTCCCCTAACTGAGAGAACAACTCGTCTTTCCCACTCTCCAAAAATTTAAGAGCCCAGGAGCAATTAGCCTTATAAACCTCTAATCACTTGGATCATCAAAGACATCTTCTCTCGAAGTTTTTGGGAATAATCGCACGCTTCGCTTTGACCGCACATCAAGCAAAGCGCCTTCACCGCAATCTCCTCATCCTTTTGTGCGCTCTGGATGCTTTCCCCGACATACTCGACTTTAGATGTGCAACCAACGTAGCCTGGTGCGCACCAGCTACAGCAAGCTCCTCAACTAGCTGACCCATGGGCACATCCCCAGATGCCAACGGCTCGCTGCCTTGGTCCTTTGGATCCTGAGAGCCAGCACGCACGGGACTTGCCTTCGATGGTGTCTCCATAGAATGCTCAGCGTGATACCACAGCTAAACATCGCATTTAAAAAACGAAGTGAATTAATAACACAACCAGAGAATGCGATACGCGATATGGCGACAATACTTACTGGGAGTAGTCTCATTAGGCGGGGGCGGCATCATCGATGACGACTCACGTCAACAACGACGGACGCGTTTCTTCTGGATGCGCTGCGCATCACCACCACGCCTTTCTCTTGCGCTTTTAGCCCTGGCCCAGCTCCTCCGTCTCCACATCAAGATCTTCCATGCTTTCCGCTACATCTGCGTGGGATGGCTCCACTAAAGGGAAGGTACCCAAGACCGGGCACGCTTTGTAGGGGTCGCCTCGGCCACGTATATCACCCGGTTCCTCTAGCTGCATTTCCATGGTACGCCCCGCCATAGCTTCCAGAATAGGGACTTCCCCCCTCTCTCATAATGACCTGGCGCGGCTTCGCCAATTGCACAACGCTGAATAGATACATCTCTGCGCAACAAGAAACAAACAACAAACAAGTTACAAAAGTACAAAGATGAAAAGAGAGGCTCACATTAATAAAGCAAAAGGAATGCGAAGGACGAGCACCCACCCTGGCCATCCGTGTCTAAGAAGGTTGGCACCTCATCAGGTCTACCAAAATAGTTACGACTGATGCCCATGTGCACCAAAAATTCCTCGGGATAGGAACTGATGGAAATACGATTGGCGTTTATCGTTTCCGCATCATCTGCGTTGTATGTTCCAGGGAGAGGGCGCTTATCCTTCGGTAGTGAACCCTGGGTATAGAAGTCGAAGTCCCAAGGGAACAATGCCTTATCAACCCAGAAAATTTTTTCCCTCCAGTTCCTAAGCGCGTCCAGTTTATCAGTGTAACATTGCAGCCTCCCTGCGCGTTTAGCGAACGAAACCCACCCGTTTGACCACGTTGTGTGGTAAAACGTGTGAAAGAGGTAGATAGTGGGGTTAATCGCCAATAAACGGCAAGTAACCTCGAAGTTTGTTATTTTTGCCGCACGTATACAGTGCAGCTGGGATATGTGCAAACGATAGTAGTTTAATACGTCGCACAGGAATAAGGATATGGGCACACATTGATTCGCAAATTTGAAAAACGTGTATATACCTACCTTCCTTCGGAAATCCGCTATTGACGCCGCGCAACGGAACTACCGGATGCGGACGAGTGGGATATAATAACCGAGGTGAACTCACGGGTTCATCCTCGGTCATGTCGGAGGTAAAGTCGCTTAAACCACGGACCATGATATAGTTTTTTAAGTCGCACGCGTTACCTTTGGAATATTAAGGGTTTCGGGTTGCGGTTTGAATTTCTCAACAATGGTGGAATGTTTTCTTCGTGATAAACACGGAAATGGGAGGCGATGGTTTATATAGATTTTACATCCACGTGATGATTGGCACGTGGACCCACTATCTCTAAATGTGTGATAGGATCCATTGACATGACACATTTTTGTTACTTTCCCACGCCTTACGAGGTATGCATTTGAGGTATTTCGACTAGATTCACCGTGTATTCTTCAAGGCGGGAAACTTTTTTAGCTTCTCTGTTACGCTTCGAAAAATTTATGGGCTACAACTATTAGTCTAGCATCCGCAGGTTGTCCCTGCGCATACAAGACTGGGGGGACATGATGACGTATAGTCCACATTCGGGTCACGAACCCGATCAATGACCGCTACTAACGAGCCCAGTACGACTGGGCTAACCCGATAACGGTTTGGGCTCACGAAGGCCCAAACTCAAAGTTATTTATGGCTTATGATATCGGATATCTCTTATCTTGGGAGATAAGTGTTTAATAACCGACTTAGGCGGGATACGCCGAAGTTTGAGGAACACGAAACCAACAAGGATTTCGTGTGTATATAAAGGGCATCTCGGCCCTCATTAAAGGTACGATCTCAAACCCTAACTCTCCACTTAACCCTAAACCGATTACTTACTCTCACGCCGGAGGATAATATGTGGGAAACAATCCCACGATAAGCCTAACGGTGTTTTCTGTTTACTTAGTGCGCAGGTCTCAAGCATCAAGATCCAATTGATACGGGAACCGTAGTCCAAACAAGGAACGCCCAACTTTTGTATCAACAAGAACATACACCATCCCCATGTTTCTCGACCTTAATCCCACTTCATGTTCTAAACGTGGCTGACTTACCACCTATAACCACCTCCACATTTACCGCTAGATCACAACATGAAACCCCACTCACTAATCGTGCCTCAACTTCGGCTAATCCGAAATCCGTAATTAGCCCCGCTTCCGTGGAGGCCAACTTCGAAGCCTTGGAGTCCCTCATGATGGAACGTAGGAGGCAAGCACATAATGATAGGGTCTGAGCAGAGTGGGAATATTCCAGCGAGGAATATGATGAAGAGATAGAAACATAACCTAGACCAATGCGTGCTAACTAAACCACTCCAATTCTTAATAATGGCTCTTCACACACTCTAAGGTCTCGTAGAATGGTAGTAGGGTTCGAAGATGATCGTGACAGGCGTACGAGCAAATACAAAATGGAATTAGGCGAAAGGAGACCGGTGGAGCAAAATAGGAGCAAGAAACTAGATCTAAAAAATAGAATTACATAGAAGTGTTACAAGCTTTGATATGATCTGCAATCCATGCTAACCAAATTTAGACATAAATTAAAATTCCCATATGAATTCCAAGAATAAGAAGGAGTCTTGACTTCATCGATAAGGATGTCGAATTTAAACCAACATAGTTTATTGTCATCCACATATGTGTTTAATTTAAACCATCATATGTGACCTTCATATATGCAGGAGAGGAAGTCATTGGCGACTCAATTACACACAAAATGTTTTCACCATTGTTAACCTCTTTAAAACACCTAAAGAAACTATTGTTATAGCAAACATGACGGAAGCACCGTGTCGATTCACTAGTCTTTTGCATTTGAACCCACTAGGTTCACCTCTAAAATCATAGCCGTGAAATCAAAAGTCATTCTGAAATTTAGCACAGAAGATAGTTAACACTATGCGCGTACCCGGTTTAGCTTATAAAGGTGAAATATTTCTCCTCAAACTTAAACTAGGCAAAAACAAACTCTGCACAAGTTTTATATTCTGCTAACACTTGTACTATATGCAACGAATGCAAAATATTTTGTTGAAACAATTTCTTGGACAAAATTGAATCGACAAAAAACACACAAATTCTAGTAATCATGCACAAATGAGTTAGTAGGAAACAAACTCCTTCTATAAACTTAATGCACCAATATTGAAGCAAATAAAGTCCTATTTTAACTAATTCGATCAACTTATAAAGCACCAAACAAATGCATAATTTTCTGCATAAAAATTAAAACCAAAAGGCTTTTAATTATTTTTGCAAAATATTTGAGCAACCAAAATGCCAACTTTCTGCATAAAATATCAGCAACCAAAAAGGCACTTTTTTCTGCATACAATTCAGCAACCATTTTATGAATAAAAAGTTAGCAACCAAAATGCCTATTTTTCAGAAGAGAAAAAAAATTAAGCAACCAAACACCTTTTTTAAAATAAGCTTTTCAACAATTGTTTCAGCACCCAAACAACCTTTTTAAATTACTTTTCTGCATAACAATTCAGCAACTAAACACCTTTTTAACATCGCTTTTCTGCACAATGTTTTTAGCACCCAAACAACCTTTTCAGACTCGTTTTTCTCCCTAAAAATAGCAGCCAAACACCATTTTAAAATCACTTTTCCGCATAACAATTCATCAATTAACATATGTAATATATATGTGTTTGTACATAAATACTTTCAAGGGTCAATTTGGATAGAAAAAGTCTTTAATGGACTGTTTGGACATATTATGTTTTACGGGTTGTTTGGACAAAAAGACACAAATGTAAAACTATATACTTGACAAAATACTTAACATTGAGATATTATCGAATTTCGTGAGTTCCTACTAGATCGAATTCATGTGGGGAATTGTTGGAAATTTTAGTGAAAAAAATGAGTTTTCACTAACTTTGAACATAGAAAATTATTATTAAATAGAATAATTATGATTAAGGCCTTATTTGGTTATGCATTCCTTTGTGAGAGCTTCATATCGAGCCTTTATATGTTCAAAACAAAGCTAGTGTGAATGAGATATTGAATTTCAAATAAGTGTATTTGGAATGATCTTAAGAAGAGGAAAATGGTTTAAGCTATGCTGTGACTTATGTTTGAATTCTGCAAATTCAATGTGCTCTTATAACTTGTTTCAACTTCGTAACGTTAAAATAATGATTCACTAACATACTTGATCGCAACATTACACCATATGTTACAACATGAATTTGTATAAATTCAATGCAATCCCAACCATTTCAAGATTAAAAAAAATAAAAATAAAAATAAAAAAATTCACAAATTTCATTCTATCACAGCCTACTCACAATAATTCCAGAAAAGTTTCAGTCAAGTTGTCATCTACGGTGCACATTGCTTCAGTCATTGTACTATGGGAAATAGCCGTTGTTGAAATAGTACACATGAACTATTTTTAAAGGAGTCATGTTCAACACGAGACTTAGTCTTCGTTGTTTATAGTTTCTGTTTAGGACTTTGTTTAGGTTCTTCGTATATTTACTTTAAATCGTGTAGTAATTTTCTTCTTGATATTGCAAATTAAATTATACATAAACTGATAAACAGTATCATTTAATACCGTAGCTATGTAGATTTGCATCTCACTCTAGCCCGACCACATTAATTAGCTCCACATTATGGCCGTACATTTATCAATTAAGATAAAAATTTTATTTCCAATATTCTTTAACATTTTTTTTTATTTCATAAATATCAAAATAACATTTATTTGTATATTATACTAAATATCGTACAAGTTTTGTGTGCAAACACACACATTAATTGCTAACTTTCATAACTTGGCAGAAATAGTCCCGAGGTTTAAGTGTCATTTGCAAGTAAGTCAAACATTAAATGCAAAGTTTCACAATTTGGCAAAAGCAGTCCTTGAGGTTTAAGCCACGTTGCAGGTAAGTCCTGTATATTTAATTGCTAACTATAGCAACCTGGCAAAATTAATCCCAGGTTTAAGTGTCACGCAAAGTAAGTCGTTTGAAGCCGTCCACATTGCCAGCGCTTGGGTTTCACACTCGTTTTTTCTATACTATGTATGGCAATGAGATATGTTTCAAAACAAATACTCTGTACGGTTAAACAATTTTTTTTTAATTATTATTTTTTTTATTTTCCAAATATGTCTAAACAACATTTTTTTCAATACTATGATGGCGGGCCTATGCAAACCGCTTAACTATCAAAACTTCAGCTTAATTATATAAAACATAAAAACAACAGCTCTTATTTGATATAAAATCGATAGGACCTGTTCAATTATGCGTGGTTTGAAAATCTGGGTCATAAACCTGGATCAAGGTTCATATTTAACTATATTTTCATGCTGTTTTAAATTGTTTATTTTACAAAGTTACTCTTTAGGACTAGGTAACTCACTTAAATGATGCTATAAAACTTCAATTTAAAACTATTTATTTTCAAAATCTTTACGTTGGACATAAAACGAAGATGTATAGAGTCCTTTATCTAGCTATACTACATATAATAGAAAAACGGTTAAAGTTGAAAAGTGAAAAATTGAATTGTTGAAACTGGTCAAAGGAGAGAGAAATGCATAGTGTAATTAATACTACTCATTAAAACACCTCATTACTTAAAAGTACGATGAATTTATTCACATTGTACAACCAATTAAAAGCACATATACCAAATTAAAACAACCAATTAAAACACCCTTACTAAAAAGTACAATAAAATTTTCATAACGTCTAATTTAAAGAAGTTTACAACATAATCCAAAATATAAAACAATTAAACAAACTAATTAATGATATTTTTAAAACACCCTAAAATGAAAAGTACATGTTATTATACACATTATACAAATTAATAAAACATATAAAACTTCATACAAGTAACAAGTTGATGTTACATATCGTTTTGAAAACCGAACCGGACCGGACGGACCAACGTGTTCAACAAGAACCGGTGTCGCCACGGTTTTCGGCTAACCAAATAAAGCCATTCAAAACGAACCAGAGAGGACCGTTAAACCGATACAAAATGGTAAATCGGTGTCATCGAGATCTTTTCATGTTTATTTTGAGCGTTATACGAAACACTTACCACAATATCGCATATCGTTAATTGTCTGCCGCTAGAATAGGCACGGGTACTCGTCTAGTATATAAGAGGGGAACGGTTCAAATGTGTTGAAAGTCGTCTTGAGACGAAGTGATTAGAGAAAACATGCCAACGTTGCATGAGAATATGATATCGTCTTGACACAATTCCATGAGCGCACCTAAGGACACCCCATTTTCGTACGGTTTGGCAAAAGTAGCTAGACCATACACTCGAATCGGGCTCATATCATGGTCCACTCCTGTGCAAGTGACAATGGAATGGCTTGCGAGCAATCTAAGCATCCAGTAATGTAATATGTGCATCTTAATTTGGGATAGGCAAACTCAACACAATGTCATAACGGGGGATCAGGTTATGCCTCGACTATAGCTTCAAGAACCTTGAGCATGATTGCAATGACTAGCACCATGGTCAGTGATGTGGAGGTAACCAATTGCTTGCATTGCGTACGTGAAGTACATGACTATGCTTGAACCCATTTTCACATACTACTAGCTCTCCTCTCTGATCCTTTGGTTAATATGTTTGAGTTAAAGTTATCTTCTTCTCTAAGACTTTTAATCAAGATAAAGGAAAATACTGAAATTGTCTTAAACAAAAGTCAGATAAAATATTTGGCATATAGTTAGAAGAGTTAATTACATAATTGGTCCTTGTGGTTTGTCGGATCTCGCAGAAAATGTCTCTGTGTTTTTTTTTGACGGGTCATGTCCTCGTGGTATGCAAAAGTTACGGGTTTGATCCTTTGACGGGTCATGTGTTAGTTGACCGTTAACTTGGCAAACCACAAGACGATTATGTAACTAACCAAAAAAAATAATAAAAAAAAAAAAAAAAAAAAAAAAAAAAAAAAGCGATTAAAAAAAAAAAAAAAAAAAAAAAAGACATTTTACGCAAGATCCGACAAACCACAAGGACCAATTATGTAATTAACTCAAAAAATTTATTAAAACTTAAAAAAAATTATTAAACAGTTTTTATACGTTTAAAAAAAATTATACGCATTAAAAAAAGTTTTTTTTATACGCTTAAAATTTTTAGTTAATACTTAAAAACATATTTAATAAAAAAAAACGTATAAAAATGGATGAAAATATACAAAAATCGTACAAAATACGCCGTGAGGGCTTAAATTTTTAATGCTTATTTTGTAATTTTTTTATTTTAATTTTTTAAAAAGTTTATTATACTTAAAAATAAAAAAAACTAGGCCCTCACAACGTAAGGGCTTAAAATTTTAATGCGTATTTTGGGGGACCCAACCATAATAAAACTAAATGAACGATTACTCTACAAACGATCTAACGTGAGAAGTGTTCACTATTTTTTATTTTTAAGTATAATAAACTTTTTAAGCCCTCCGATACTAATTTTTTTAAGCCCTCCGAGGGCCTAATTTTTAAGCCCAACCATAATAAAACTAATCGTACAAAATACGCATTAAAAATTTAAACCTCACGTTGTGAGGGCCTAATTTTTATTTTAAGTATAATAAACTTTTTAAAAAATTAAAAAATTTTAAAATAAAAAAATTACAAATAAAGCATTAAAAATTTAAGCCCTCACGGCGTATTTTGTATGATTTTTGTATATTTTTATCTATTTTTATACGTTTTCGTCTGTTTTATAAGTTTTTATACGTTTTTTTTATTAAATATGTTTTTAAGTATTAACTAAAAATTTTAAGCGTATAAAAAAAACTTTTTTTAATGCGTATAATTTTTTTTAAACGTATAAAAACTGTTTAATAATTTTTTTTAAGTTTTAATAAATTTTTTGAGTTAATTACATAATTGGTCCTTGTGGTTTGTCGGATCTTGCAGAAAATGTCCCTGTTTTTTTTTTAAATCAGTTTTTAGTTTTTTTTTAAGTTTCATTTTTTATTTTTTATTTTTTTATTATTATTTTTTTTGGTTAGTTACATAAATCGTCCTTGTGGTTTGCCAAATTAACGGTCAACTAACAGCATGACCCGTCAAAGGACCAAACCCGTAACTTTTGCATACCACGAGGACATGACCCGTAAAAAAAAAACACAGAGACATTTTCTACAAGATCCGACAAACCACAAGGACCAATTATGTAATTAACTCTAGTTAGAACTTAGATGCATATCTTTTTAAACATCTATCAAGAGAGTTATTAACATTTATTTTCTAGCTAGATGTTAAACATTTATTTTCGCTCTAAAATCTAACTGTCCTTTGACAATATTTGGCATATAGTTAGAACTTAGATGCATATCTTTTTAAACATCTATCAAGAGAGTTATTAACATTTATTTTCTAGCTAGATGTCAAACATTTATTTTCGCTCTAAAATCTAACTGTCCTTTGACAATATTTGGCATATAGTTAGAACTTAGATGCATATCTTTTTAAACATCTATCAAGAGAGTTATTACCATTTATTTTCTAGCTAGATGTCAAACATTTATTTTCTAGCTAAAATCTAACTATCCTTTGACAATTTCACATTTTTTTGTATACATTGTCTAGAAGTGTATGTGTGTTTGTATTTAGTACTTTAGTTGTAAGACAAGTCTTCTTTTCTAAAAGCTCGGTAATTGTACTTTACTATATTTAGTTTAAGGGGCTTGGAAATAGATCTGCTCCACGTACACGTTTGTTAGAAATCGGGTAAGGGTCGTGATGACAATCTTTGATATTCTGCATAAATCGGGTATTGGTATCCGTATGTAAGAAAGAGACCAATGAATCTGCTAAAACATATAAACTTTTTGATTGTTATGAGATAGTTAAAAACAGTATCATTTTGTACAGTTGCGTTGCTCCTTGACCCCGCAAGGAGCGCGGTCCCCTTGACCGCCGCGTCTTTGTCGTGGTTGAAAACACATCAACCGAAATGAGGGTGGACTACACACTTCCCTAACTCGCATCCAAACATAATGTAAATTCTTATTGATTTCTAACAAATTACAATCACCTAAATAGTTGATGATACTAAAATTACCAACAACTTTCATTCACAAAAACTTGAACAATGTAAAATACATTTGAGGCATATAAATTAGGAAGATGACACTTTAGTAAATTGGCTCGGAGTTTATATCTTTTCACATATTAATCAGTTTTTATAGATACTGAGGGAGACCCATATTCTGTATTTAGGTCCTATAAACCCAAATACAACGAAATTACATAATAAGATAGTTCTATTTGTAAAATTCCATGATCCAAAGGTTGCAAACAAAGCGTTGTTTCCATGAGGAGTAACCAAACATCATACATAGTAGTCATTGAGATGTTTCTGAACTTATTTGCAGGCGTTATGACCGATACTAAGCCATGGAACAGATGAAAGAAGGTTTCTTTTCGAGTCCCTGCGCAAACATTTGCTTTTTATCAGCTGGTGTTTCACCTTTAAGATTATTGATGGATTTAGTTGTAGAAGAAGTTATGCTTTGGTATTTGGTTTCATTTCGGAATTACCTTTTCATTTTCTAGTGCAGCAGCCATGTTGGGAGTTTCTAGTGCAGGATTGCAACACTTTTTATATCCTCTGTATCGTACAAATGTATGCTGAAGTTATTTCTTTGATGGATTGTGGTTATGTGATAGAAATATTAGAACATGTTCTAGACTGAAATGTGTTTGCCTGAGAAATTGTGTCGTTTTTTAGGATATCAATAAAAAAGAATTTTGCGAATCATCTCATCTTTATGGCTGGTTGAGTGAATAACCATTTGTGCAAGTTTATATAGTTGATACTCCTGCCATGCTTAGTGTGTTGATTTAAAACAACAAGAATACGTTTTAGAAGCAAAGATATTCTTCGTTTTCTTTTCTAATATGTACTCATGTAGTAAACAGTTAAACATCATCAAAGTGGCATACACGCCGTACAAGAAAAGTGAAAATCTCAACGTGATTACTGATAACTTTATGTAAGTTGTAACTCCAACATAGAAGCGAAATCTTAAGATAGTCGAACCGACTACCATGATTAGTCTAATAGTACCTCGTCAAAAAACTATACCATAAGAAAGAAATAAAATTGTATTAAAAATTTGATACTTGAATATTATTTAATGTTATGACACTTGGAAGACATTGACATAATAATAGTACCTCAAAAAGTTTCAAAACATTAAACAACAATGTACTAGGCTATGGATTTAACGTGTGGGAGTTGTGAACGAGCGGTTGTGGTTGTTTTATCTCTCTATGTTGAGACCTGACTTAGTTTTGTCATTAGCCTTTAGTCGATGACCGAAATTGACATAAAGTAAGTATCTTTTGGACCTCGCAAGGAAAAACTACAACTTGTACATGGATTTTAGTTTAACATGCTCATTAGACCCGAATACTTCTTCAATAACTTTGAAAATGTCTCAAGTATACTCAAAGGTGTTAACGCTAACATCAACGTACAAGTTATCACATCCGTTGAGTCTATATTGTCAGGTTTAGTATATTCACATTATCTTATAAAAGAAATCAGTATAATTCTCGTCCATGTACGGTATTCACACATGAATCAAATTCAATTTATATATCATGCGAGAATTTTTCATATGATGTGTATTTTTATTAAAAGGCTAAAAGAGCAATTTTACTACAGAAGACATGCCAAATGAGTTTATTTGCCACTGGCCTTTTGAACAACCTAATTTGCCAATAAACATTCACTGCTAGAGCACGTTTGCCATCCATGCGTTTAGCTCACTTATTACTAGGTATAATTGGGTCCGGCTCAGACTCATATGGTATCTTGATGGGTCTAAATGGCAAGCGATGTACACGGATTAAATTACTCACGATATATATATGGCCAAAATTATATAAGATGGCATATGAAGAACACATCAATACTAGGTTTGATTTTGAGTTTTAACTCATTTATTTGTGGAATGGAACCCGAAGCTCTAAATACTTTTATAGATAAACGATATGATGAGAAGTTGGAAATTAATTTGATTAAAATTTTCGTAAATTGTAAACCCTCGTATTTGTCGTTAGTGAAATATGTAGAAAGCAAAATATCTTATGTTTGGATCATTATAATTTCATAGGATTTGCTAACAATAACCATGTGTTGTTTAACCATTTTATGTTTAGATAATTAGCACTTAATGATTTTAAAACATTTCATACTTAACATCACATACTACGAGCAAGTCAGAACCCGCGCTACGCACAAACTGCTCTCTAAGTGTTTTCGCGTAAATTTTTTCATGTTTTCGTAAATATAACAATTTTGATGAGTTTATAGTCTATTAGTTATTGTAGTTGTTTTTTTCCTTTTCAAAATTTGTTTTAATTATACATTATTTGAAAATGGGTGTACAGGTTTAAATTATGTGTTCTTTTTATTTTCATTTGATATTGGGCATTAAATTAGAATGGGCTTTTAATATTCGTTTTTCTAGGTTATATATTCTTAGCATAACATGGAAACTCACATTATCAACAAAATAATACACATATGCCTTCTCTTATTTGTTTCTCCTCTTGTTTTGTCAGGCTGGTTATGCACAAGAGAATTGAAAAAAACACAAAGAGGAATTATTGGTATTCATATGTAAGAAAGAGACCAATGAATCTGCTAAAACACATAAACTTTTTGACAGTTACGAGATATTAAAAAACGGTTTCATTTAGTACAGTTACTTGCCCCTTGACCCCGCAAGGAGCGCGGTCCCCTTGACCGCCGTGTTTTTGTCGTGGTCAAAAACACATCAATCCAAATGAGGGTGCACTCCACACTTCCCTAACTCTCATCCGAACATAATGTAAATTCTTACTGATTTCTAACAAATTACAATCACCTAAATAGTTGATAATACTAAATTACCAACAACTTTCATTCACATAAACTTGAACAATGTAAAATACATTTGAGGCATATAAATTAGGAAGATGACACCTTAGTAAATTGGCTTGGAGTTTATGCCTTTTCACATATTAATCGGTTTTTCTGGATACTGAGGGAGACCCATATTCCTTATTAGGTTCTATGGACCCAAATACATAGAACTTACATAATAAGATAGTTCTATTTGTAAAATTCCATGATCCAAAGGTTGCAAACAAAGCATTGTTTTCTAATCCCCACGAATCCAGCATCCTTGGCTAATGCAAAAAACTCTTCATCCGTGCGCTCCTTTCCCCCGGGGCACTGTGTCATCATCATTGTATCGATATGGGTTGTCACTTTTACAGAAGAGCTTGTGTCCGATAGAAAAGGATGAACCGCCTCTACTACAATAACCATTCCATCATGTGGCAAAGCGTTGTAGGAGTTGCTCAACAATTTAACACATTGGACATCACTCCAATCATGTAGTATCCACTGGATTTCAGATTAACTAATCCGTTAGATGTTAAAGTAACAAAACTAAAATTTGAGCCAAATTACCTTCATAAATATGGCGTCGCCATGAGGAACCTCTTGAAACATATCTCTGCCAATATGTTCTATACCTATAAGAATAGTAATCAAAGTATGAGCTTTTTTTTTATAAATTTTACAGGAGAAGTGATTACAAATATACCAGAATAGACGGGTGCATTTTTTATAACGTGTGGCAAATCGAAGTTAACACCCTTAATGGTTGGATGTTTCGACACAATCATATTCAGATTGATTCCTAGACCGCCTCCAACATCTACTAGCCGTTTGAGGTTTTCAAAAGCGTGGTAGCAATCGAGAATTTCATTGATAACAATTGTAGTATAATTTACCATGGCATTGTCGAAAACGTCATTGAACCGTGCATCTATTGCTGCATACTCAAATGTGTGTCTTCCATAAAATTTGTGATACGACCCGGTTAGGGGTTGTATCGGATAAAGCACCACTTCAAGCGTGTGCTAGCTCCTTAAGAATTAGAAGAGAAGAACTAGAGAATTATTGATCTTAAACTTGATTGCATTATAATAAATGATTACAAGAGTATTTATAAGACAAAGTAGGGTAAAACCCTAAGACCTTAATAGGCCATGGACTCGGGCCCAAGCGTATCATTCCTCACTCCTTCAAAACCACCTTGCCCTCAAGGTGTTGTCTTAAAACATTCTTAATTGACTTTCCTAAATAAACATGAAAACAATCCTAAACAAAGACACGTAAATAAAGATAGATTATATGACATAATCTTTATGCCATACGTTTGGACTTCTTGAGTCATTTGGGCGGTCCGTCCTCCTGCAACATTGGCGTAATCCGGGATCCCATAATCTTCTTTGAATTGCAGCCTTCGCCTTTTTCTTCTTCCGTATTCCTTTGCCTTGGACATAACACAACACCATTCTTCCATCTTTTGCTGCCCCACGGCTCTTCTCGCGATATACCCACTTCAAACAAACAACCAAACTCTCACCAATATTAAAGACATCGTTTATCGCGCTACTAACCTCAACAACACCAATATCTTCATTAGCATCTAAGGACTCTTTAATAACATATGGAGCTTCCTCACTTGGCCATGATAGAACGATATCTATTTTCTCTTCAATGTTCAGCTTTTTCCCTGCAATTATCTCAAAACGAGCCTCCATTATACGAGCTACGGAACAAGCTTCTCCTAAAGTTGTAGGCGCTAACCGTAAGAGTGCACATTGTAGAAGCGGTTTAAGTCCCGAGATATACATCGATTTAAGTAACGATTCAGAGATCCGTGTTACTCGATTTGCTAGTACCACAAACTCACTCTCATATTGGGCCACCGTACCCATTTGCAAGAGTTTAGAGAGTGCATATTCCGCATCCTGATCGCTGCCTCCTGATGCCATGAATAATACTCAAGCGATTAATAACACAAAAAATTTTTTTCAATGAATAGTACCGCGATGAGCGGTACCACAGCAGCGGTCGATGAATAGTTTTTTTTTTTTTTTTTTTTTTTTTAATTTATTGGAACCTAATCGTAAGCCCTCTCAACGAGAACTCTCAATAAGCACCAATTGATACGACCGGTTAGGGTTGTATCGGATAAGACACCACTTCAGCGTGTGCGAGCTCCTTAAGAATATAAAAGAAGAACTATAGAATTATTGATCTTAAACTTGATTGCATTATAATAAATGATTACAAGAGTATTTATAAGACAAAGTAGGGTAAAACCCTAAGACCTTAATAGGCCATGGACTCGGGCCCAAGCGTATCAATTTGTCAAATGGAACACCTCCTTCAAGTACTGAATCTTTGAGTTTGGACCTTTGTAAATAAACATAAATAAAGCATGAGTAAATGAAAATTGAAAATAAGTTAATAATGTCATACTCAATAACAGGTTTTTGTGTATAAACCCAAACCAATTTCAAAACCTAACCAAGCCTGCGTGCAAACATCGTCTTGATACAATTCCATGAACGGGCCTAACGACACCCCATCTTTGTTCCCAATAAAATACTTGGCAACAGGAGCTAATCCATACACTTGAACCGGGCTTAATTCATGGAATGCTTGAGTGCAAGTGACAATGGAATGGCTTGCGAGCAATCTAAGCATCCGGTCAAGCATGATTGGTGCATCCTTATTTGGAATAGACAAACGGGACGCAATATCATAAGCAGAGAGTCGGGCATCTGGTCTGGCCTTGGCAATAGTTTCTAGGACCTTGAGCTTGATAGCATTGACCAAAACCATGGTGAGTGATGTGGAGGTAACGAGTTGCATTGCATATGTGAAGTGATCTTCACTTAAATCCATTTTCACACAAGTTCTCCTGTCCTTTGGTTGTTACCTCTTTATCTCACAGTATACTTCATATGTTTTAAACGTGCAAGTTGGTTTGTGGGGTGGGGAAGGGGGGTGTTACACCAGTAATTAACCAAGTTTCAAAACTTTTTATTTATGTTACTTAAATGTAAAATTTTCATAACAGTGAAACAACTATGAAACCTTGAGTTATCTTTAACATCAAAATCAAAAAGAAGATAGAGTGACTCCAATGTTATGGACTTTCCCAAGTCCATATGCATTGGTAAATCAACTTTCTATAAACTGCTACTAGTAAAACATGCTCATTCACCATGCCCATAACACATCAACAATAAGTTTCTTAATGTTGTATAATTGTTCAAAATTTGTAGTTTGAACAACTACATATTTTATCTCTTTAATTCACACACATCAACTAGCTTGTATATCTCCCTCTTTTCACAAATTTAACGCGGTGCTCCGATAAAGTGTTATGTGAACTCTACATAAATTACATGTCATCATGGACATGTCTAACAAACCTTATTAGAAATTCTCAGTTGGTTTGGATTAACAGATGACAAAATTAAAGGTTGCTATTATGAAAAAGAAAATGCACATGCCAATAATTTATATCTTAAATGTTTTAAGCACAAATATTGTTGCACCAGTTAGGCCATCCACAATGGGGTGACATGGCTTGGTTCAATAGAAATAATCACATGACACCTCATCATTCAATACCATTGTGGTATATATGCATGTAAAGATGGGTTTCTCTCTGATTGCATCTCAATTATACTAATATTGTGGGCCCCTTTTGTTTCATTGATATTATTTAAATGAAAGATACATATATACTCAATTATACTAATATTGTGGGCCCCTTTTGTTTCATTGATATTATTTAAATGAAAGATACATATATACTGAGAAGGTTGCATGATAGAAAATGTTAAATAGTAGGCCCTCTCATTAAATCATGCAAAGTTTAATGGATTGTAAGTGTTATATGTGAAAAGTTTAAAAGATGATGTGTAGATGATGTGGGAGTATATTGAACTAATAAAGATGTAATCCATTGGAGATGCCCTTAGGCACGCAATCTTATTTCTAAGTTGACAAATTGATGCATCTTGAATAAGATTGTAAATGAACGTTATAGACAGTCATTACTCATTAGTAATAACGTTGACAACGGTGTCTCCTAAAGAAAAATCTAGCTTTGTGGGAGCCATATGTGACATTTTAGTATGAAAAACATGTGCATCATTTAAAAGTGTTAGTCGGCCTTTGATCACAACTGTTATATGGGTTCGAATGAAAGCATTGTTTAGGACGGGTTTGTTGCAACTTGAAAAGTGCGAGATAAATGTAATTATCGAAGCGTAAAAGCTGAATTGTATATTGATATGTATTGGAATGAATTGTTTACAATTCTTGCCCTATATATACTAATAGAAGCGGCACCAATAATACCGTTTGATAAAAGTAATCGACATCTAAGTTTCTAAGCGTTACAATCCATAACGGTTTTATCATACCGGTTTTATCATAACCCAACCCATATACATGTTACGAACTTTACATAAATATACACTAAACTACCCTTAACTATATTAAGATTATTAAACATACTACTAAGTTTCTGGTTTTGTCATTTACTTCCAACATTCCCCCCTAATGACAAAATCAGATCTTCCATTATTCTTTCATTCTTGACGAGACTTCACAGTAATGTAGGTTCGGTGTCAGTGTCATAGGTGAGATGTGACTCTTCTTGCTTATTGTATTTCCATTTCGTGCATTCTTTCACGAAGTGTCCATGCTTGCCACATTCATAACATCTGAGCTTGCTTTTGTCGTTAGTTCCTTGACTCGTGCTTGCTTTGTGTGCATTCGAATTATTCTTCCACTCCTTGCCTTCTTTGTTGAAATCTTTACTTCGCCATTTACCATAAGTTTTGTTGTTTGAATTTGCCATGAGAAGCTTGTCTTGATCATTTGCCTCTAGTATGTCTTGACTCTTAATTCGTTCTTCATAGGCTGTTAACCTTCCAATGGCTTCTTCAAACGACATTTCGTCTAGGTCTTGATATTGTTCTATAGTTGCCACGATCGGTAAAAACTTCTTTGGAACAGAGTTAAGTAGTTTCCTTACTAGCGTCTTATCTTCCAAAGTTTCACCAAGTCCTCTAAACTTGGCCTTTATACTACTTAACTTTCCTCCATAGTCACTTACTTTTTCGTTTGGTTTTATCCTTAGCGTCTCTAGTTCACTTCTCAATGTTTGTAGTCGTGCCTTTTGAACAAGATCAGCTCCCAAATGTTTGACTTTGATTGAGTCCCATACTTCCTGCGGTTGAGTATTGTGCAACTTGCATTAAAACATCTTCCGCGTTGATTGGAAGATTATTGCCTTTGATGTGTTTCTTTCTTCTCATTTGTTGCTATTCCGTCTTTCGCAACTATCATTTCCCATATGCCATATGCCTTCAATATTGTCTCCATCATCAATGCCCATGGCGTGTAGTTTGTTTCGGTCAATTTTGGACATTGTAATGAAACATTTCCTAGTTCTCGAACTGATGTATTGTTCGATGTGTTATCATTCTTGTCTCCTTCTACCATGCTTGCTTGCTTTCTTATAATCTGAACCAAGATGTTCCTGATTTTCTTGCCTTTTGTGTTTGATCAAAAAGATCAAAGTTCTTGCTTTTGTGATCAAAAGATCAAAATTCTTGTTTGAAACTCTAAGGTTTATTCTTGCTATCTTGCTTGAAACTCTAAGGTTTCTTCTTGCTATCTTGCTTGAAAATCTAAGGTTTCTTCTTGCTTGAAAACACTAGGTTTTCTCTTGCTATGAACCACAAGGGTTTAGTTAATCTTGCTATGAATCACGAGGATTCGGAATAATCTTGCTGTGAACCACAAAGGGTTCGGTCTTGCTATGAACCACAAAGGGTTTGGTCTAACTTGCTATGAACCACAAAGGGTTCGGTCTAACTTGCTATGAACCACAAAGGGTTCGGGTTATCTTGCTATTTGATGAAAATGAATTTTTTTAAGAATTCGCTTGTCTTGCTATGAATCTAAAAGGAAAAACGGTCTTTGCTATTCTAATCAATCGTGGTTTTTTCCGCTAATGGGGATTTCTATCTTACTAACAAAATTTCTTAATTTATATGATGTATTAGAAAGTAAGAGAATTGAAAGAATTAAAAGAAAACCGGTTGATTAGTGAAAACACAGAAGCGTGTGTTTTGTTTACGAGTTCAAGATGCTTTCAGTTGTGGTTCCAAAACAACTTCCTTCGATCAATTTGCGTTGTGTTTTTTTCTTTGCGCAATAAAACAAAAATTGATCCTTCTTTCTTTCTTGCTGCAAATCGATGGCCTACTCTTCCTCGTTCTTTCTTTGATTCTTTTTTTTCTCGATGCCCTTTGTTAGTCGGCCTTTGATCACAAGCTATTATATGGGTTCGAATGAAGCTGCTTTGTTTGGGACGGGTTTGTTGCAATGAAAAGTGCATAAATATAAGCAATTATCGAAGCGTAAAAGCGAATTGTATATTGATATGTATTGGAATGAATTGTTTACAATTCTTGCCCTATATATACTAATAGAAGCGGCACCAATAATACCGTTTCGACAAAAGTAATCGACATCTAAGTTTCTAAGCGTTACAATCCTGTAACGGTTTTATCATAACCCGACCTATATACATGTTCTGAGAACTTTACATAAATATACACTAAACTACCCTTAACTATATTAAGATTATTAAACATACTACTAAGTTTCTGTTTTGTCATTTACTTCCAACCAAAAGTTCTGGTAAATAGTGTGGCATATCTATCTCAAAGAAAAAGAATAGTGGCTCATGATGTATATATCAAAACAAATAAACAAATAATGCTACAAGAAAAAGGGTTTTTAGTGACCAAATTTAGTGACAACTTTTATTTTGGTCACCATTTAAGCAAAATACTGACCATATAATACATGGATATTAAGGGGGTGTTTGATAGCAACTTAATGGAATGGCTCAGTAGTAACTTCCTAGTTGGTCAGAGGGGTTTTTGTTTGGTAGGGAAAATGGTGGCACTAAGTGAGTTAATTTTGCGATGAATGGGCCATGTAGTAAGGTGTAGCTCTTCCATTTAGTGAAGCCAATTTATCACGTCACACTTGTTATTCTTTTATATTTCTTTGAAAGATATATTTTTTTTTGCTCATCCTTGATTCTAGCCTTCAAGTTACAAGTTCTAATATTTTTCTATATTTTATGCCCCACTAAATTTACATACGGTATGATTATATTTCTGTTTCCGAACATACAATAGAAATCATATTTTTTGCATCAACCATATATATCTATATCATCTCAAACTTTAGAATTGGTGTAACTTAAAATATTTATAAATAAAAATAGTCCATTTCATCTTAATTTTATAAAAACATTTCGACTTCTAATTCATTTTTCTTGAACGAGAGTACTAATCAAACGTTCATTTTCATTCAGAACCATATTCATTCAGCATCTTTGACTCATTCAACATAATGATTGATTCAGCGCTAAATCATATTATTTTATCAAACAGGCCCTAATATTTGGTTATCTTTATAGAGTTAGTGACCAAGCTCAAAAGTGGTCACTAATTTCGTCACTATACATGTGAAATATTTTTCGGTACGAAAGAGTGATGAAATTATTGGTCATTAAATTTTTAAAAAGTTAATGACAAAAAATGTTGATCACTAAATTTCCAAAAAAGTAAATGGCAAAAAATAGGGTGAAAGCTAAAGATACACAATATATTTATTTAAAAAAGTCGATCTACGCAATGAACTTTGAAAATTATCATTCTATGCAAGATACTTTTAAATTTGGAACAATCTACTCAAGATGACTGGTAACTAGTAGGTTACCAGGTTTCCAAGTTTGAAAATTTGCAGGAATGGTCAATGTGGCTTGCGTTGACTTACACCGGTCATCCCTTGACTTTTTATTCACTTAAAAAAGTAACAGTAATGGTCCCTATGGTTTGCGTTGACTTTCACATTTAGTCCCACGATGTATGTTTTCTTCAGTTTTTTATGTTTTCGTCCGTTTTTGTACGTTTACTCCCATGTCTTTTTTCACTTATAACTCTTTAAATTTTACCTTTAGTCCATTGTCTTTTTTTTCCACTTATAACTCTTTGAGTTAATTACATAAATCATCCTAGTCTTTTTTTTCACTTATAAATCTTTGAGTTAATTACATATATGTTTTTGTACGTTTTCATCTGTTTGATATGTTATCGGCCATTTTTGTATGTTTTCTTCCGTTTTTGTATGTTTTCGCACGTTTTATACGTTTTCGTTCCATTTTATACAATTTTTGTACGTTTTTATCCGTTTTTGTACGTTTTCGTCTATTTTTTGAAGTATTTTTGCCCGTTTTAATACGTTTTTATATGCTTTCATCCGTTTTTATATGTTTTCGCCCATTTTTATGTGTTTTCGCCCGCTTTTATATGATTTTTGAACATTTTTGTACGTTTTCGTCTATTTTTTTACGTTGTCGTCTGTTTTTATATGTTTTCGTCCGTTTTTTGTACGTTTTCACATAAAAACTTATAAAAACGTACAAAACTTATTAAATTGTACAAAAACGTGTG
The DNA here is from genome assembly GCA_022545495.1 of Chrysanthemum lavandulifolium. Taxonomy (NCBI): domain Eukaryota; kingdom Viridiplantae; phylum Streptophyta; class Magnoliopsida; order Asterales; family Asteraceae; genus Chrysanthemum; species Chrysanthemum lavandulifolium. The sequence continues at coordinate 56,737,035 of CM040244.1, read as the reverse complement.
AAAACGCATAAAAGCGGAGACGGCGCATAAAACATATGACAACGTATAAAAACAGATGGAAACGTATTGTAACACCCCCAAAATAGTCGCAGCGGAAGATTGTGTCACTAGGGTATTACTTCATAGTTCACAGCACAAGTTACAGAAAACGACTCTAAATGAGGCGTTTTGAAATAAATTATCATTCGATTAAAATATCAGAGTTTACAAACCGGTCCCACAAGTTTGTACAATCATAAAAAGTACAACATAGAAGTTGTGATGTTTTGGAATGATAATATATGCATTGTCTTCAAAATATTTTTCCGTGCGCTTCACATGCCATGCCGGCTAATTCCTTTCGAACACGAGATAACATGCTAAAAGTGTCAACACAAAGGTTGAGTGAGTTCATAGGTTTGTAAGCAAAGCAGTTGATCACAAGATATCAAGTTTATCAAAGTAGTGGGCTCGCCCGTAGTGCGTTGATTGCTTAACGGTCAATACAAGCGATAAAACCTCCTAGGTTTGAAAGCGATGATGGACAATATAGTTTGTAGTATAATTGCAATGTGTACAATTATCTCTTGAAAGATATTATTGCTCTAAGCTCATGGCACTCACGATTGTTGTTGTATATATATCACGGACGATACATCTGAAAATAACTTGCCCCAGTGGGTATTTTGCCTTATACCTAGATAATCTCAAATATAGTGCGCCTTGTTATTTCCGGTAACATAGGCGGGTTCGTCGATTCGATAGGCCTATCCACAATATTTGCGCTCACTCCCGGTGATTAGTGGTCCATGATATTGGGGACTTTTGGCATAAACAACTTAGTGGTTTGCAATAATCTGATCAAGGCATTCGGTTTGCAAGTAATTGTCCATAATAAAGCATTTTAGCATATAATGAAAGCGATAGCATGTATCTCCCAAAAGAGTTTGTAAACAGTTAAACAAAAGTCGGGCTATGAAACTCATTTGTCTTGATCGACATCGGATTGTAACGATATAAGACATATCGAGATCGCGAGCTTTAGTGATAACCTAAAGATATAATCGCGTCTTAGGTTATTATATCTGACGAGAGTTTATGAAATAAGCGTATATATAAATAAACGTGGTCAAGTGGTTTTAATTTATATTTATTCGATAACGTTAAGTTTCTATTAAGTTATTTTGGTTAGGAAAATATATATATGGTCTTTGGTCATACAAGATTATGACATTGTTTATATTTTCTCAAACATATATTTATGTCTTTACATGTATAGTCATTTCACAACTTATATGTCAAAATTTGTATTTTTAAATCACGTTTGGTTTAAGAGTTTAACTATTCTAATTTTACGTTTACATTGTTACTAACACCTAAAGGTCATAAATTGTTTCTTATGTCATTGAAATTGTATTTTAAATGTATACATGATTTCTAGTGACTTTATAACCTTAATTACATCATAATATGATTCAAGTTACTAGTTTATACTTTGCGTTTCATTCTGAAATTTGGACAGCACTCAACAGTCCAGCGGTAAAGGCCATATTTTGAGTTCTACAACACTTTAGGACCGAGGCTTTTTCCTACGTTTAAGTTTATAACTTAGCTACATTTCATAAAAGCCCGACGAGTTCGAAATGAACATAACCGTCTGTTTAGTCAATTAAATCTGTTGGTGGGTTTTCGACACCTTTACCGTTTTGGCTCTAATTTACTCATATGGATGAGTTACGGGGTGATCAAGCGGCAAACGACCACAAGACATAGATCTACCACTCTATTACACTCCCTAAGTTTCATGGTTCACTGATCATTTTATTAAATTCGTTAAAAGGGACTGTTTGGATTTTCGGTTTCAAAGTTAACTAGGACTTGTTTTAGTTGCTTTTCATGTTTTAGAGCTTGTGTACAACATCAAATACATACATACTTATACATATATCATATAAATACATCAAATATACATCTAACTATTACAACCATATTGAAATAATAGGAAGAATATAAGCATAATCTTACAAGCTTTGTGGTGAATTTTAACAAGAACAAGGACACTAACAAACTCCTAACCACTTGTACTCTTTAACCCTTGCTTCCAAAACTTAACCAACTTGTTTTCAATCTTTACCCAACTTGACTTCACCCTTATTAAAACCCATTTATCTCAGCCCCTAAGTACCTTGTATAAGTCTTGTTTCAACCAAGGAATCTTCAAAACAACTCTTGGACCTTGTAGGGCTTACTAAACTCTTCATCTTTCTTGTAATACTTGAAGCTTGAGGTCAAAGTGAAATGGTGCTTTTGCTTGCTTAAACTCACGACCAAGGAAGAATGGGAGAGAAGATTTGGTGATTTTTATCTCTAGTTTGGTTAAAAGAATGAGTAGTTTTGTTTTGTACCTATTTAGCCATAACACATGGCATACCAATGAGTTAGTATTGTGTAAAGGAGTCATGTGTATGTCTATACATAAATGAACGCCACCTCTTTCCATGAGGTGGTGAGTTGGGTTTGTTTTATTATCTTTTTGTGATAATATTGAGCCACGGAGTGTAGTTTGGTCCCGGTAATTACTAATGTTAAGCTCTTAAGTCACAAAACTTAAAACCGGGCAACATAAAAATATAATACTTATGAAAATGTCCAAACTTATCGATATACTCCAACTAAGTATATTAAAGGTGTGATAAGTCTATTTGGTTGCGTCTATGTTGCTAAAACCTAATAACGTAGGTTTGAGCACGCGTATTACTTAAAGAGTAAAATATTTACGTAAAACTAACAAAGTGATAATAGTTCATATAAAATATAACTATTGGTGAAAGTAGAGTATTTTGAACACCTAGACTTATCGTAGTCTTGTGTTGACCGCGAGGAAAGTTTACACAATTAAACTTTCGTAATTATTAAAGTCACAACTTTAAATAATTATTTATAGCGAGGTGAACAAAATGTTCGAGAGTGTAATAATTGAAGCAGTTGAATTATTTAACTTGGGAAATTCGGTTACTACGATTCTGATGTTGCTTTTACGTTACGGTAAAAGTCAAATAGTAAAAGTCAAAGTCAAAGTCAACTTTTAAGAAGTCAAAGGGTAAAATAGTCATTTTACCTTATGAGAATTATGAGTTGCTACTGACCTCCACGATTCACGGAAATCATGTCCTCATGATTTAGTTCGTGTTATGAGTTAATGATGTTCCGAGAAGAGGTGGGGGTACTTGAATGGAACTCCGTCGCAAAGTTCGATGAGTGTTATATGCTAACGGTATATTTGAGTTCATCTTCACATTCCTCGTGAATTCGGGACCTCCTCTAGAGTTCCATTGAGTGTTGACAACGAGAATCGACTTTTCTTAAGTCGTTTGACCTCATGGTCAATGATCTCGATGAACTTTCGATAAGATCAAGCGTAAATCAATCTGGATTCCTTCAGAAATAGGGAGTGTCTTATCGGTATGACACTTCTTGAATGCACACACGAAAGGCGGCGTGTACACCGCCAAGTTCGGGTAGTAGCTCGAGTCACGAAGGCTACCGAGCCAATTATTGCTAATATCGTATAAAGTCGATATATCTTAAGTTTGGTTTTCTAATTTCCCCAAACAAATCATACCTTACAGCAATGAGGCTTTCAACAAAACCTTAATCCTAGTATGACATTTTGAAAGTTAACGCTTACATCAGTGTAACCTTTCTGGTGATAATGTGTGGCCTAATATTGTGGGGTCAGGAAGTGAATCTTGTACTAGATTCCTTATAATGATTTTGTGAGCGACAAGCTCAGAAATTCTAATCAGCAATTGTGCTAAAGATTGCAAAGTCAAATATGCCGCAAGCATGCTTCTAGACAATGCTTTGTCAAGGTAAAATGTTGTTGCTCAATCTATTAGTTTTGAGAATACTCACTAGATCTCTTGGACTAAGTAGAAGAAATTATACTCAAGAAGTATTGTCTTCCGAATGAGGCACAAGAAATAGAGGTGAAGTTTCCTTGTTGTAAGTGTTGTTGATATCATAACTTATATTCGTCGCTTTCAAGAGTCGGCAATAGTGTGCCCGATGTGGTCTCAACCAATGAGAAGTTATGGGAAAAGTTCATCCGAGAACTTCTACTCGGTATTCAAGAGAATGTAGCTTCGTTTGATCACTCACCTTTGGATGAAACAATTCACATGTCTCGTAACCTAGTGGATCAAGTTGTGCGAGCTTAGGCGCTCAAGGATCTAACAATAGCAAAATAACGATGATATGACAATAATAACAAGCGGTGATGGGATGTGGAAAGTGAGAACATTTAGAAATAATGTTCCCAAAATAATAACCAACACATCGGAGGAGCTCATGGGAAAGTTTATGTGATGGATAATGGGATATCACACCCAGTTTGTTAGTTCGAGACTGAACTAAGTCCATTAGCTCAAGAGTGTAACAGCTCGTTAGCTCAATAATATGGAATACGTTGACTTATGCGACTCGCGCATAATCAAATCTGTGGCAACTGAATTCTGTTCTTGAAACATCTAATTCTATCAGGCTAGGTTTCAATTATGTTCTTAAAACATCTGATTCTATCAGGTCGGGTTTCAGTTATGTTCTTAAAACATCTGATTCTATTAGGCAGGGTTTCAATTGACTTTAACCAATTTTGTTAGCTCAACAAACGGTTCATGTTTGTAAGGATTTGTAATATCAAAAGTGATAACTTAAGAATGAACTTAGGTTGTTCAAATAAGGTCTTAAGATTTTTGTTGAGTGGTAAAACACTATCGTGTTTTCTAGATCTTTTTAAAGAATACTTGTGATTCTCGAGTCCGAGTTCATACTCATGTCATATCGGATACAAATAAGCCCACTCATTTATAATTCATTACTTACATAAAGAAGCGTCCCAATTTATGCAAGTAAAAAATCATAAACTTATGGTTCGTGATTTACAATCTCTTTATTTAAATGAAAAGGCGTCCCATCCATTTAAATAAGGATATTCCAAATCATCCTACTTAAAATTTCCGACACAACACTCATACTTAATCGATGAGTTACAAGGTGGTATATTACGAGACTTCGTAAGTGTTCCAAGTATGGAATGAATGTTCACACTCATCTTGAAGATGAGGTTAAATAATCAAAGAGAACCAACATAGTGTTCAAAAGAATTGGTGAGTTCATAGTTATGAAATAGTTTTCTCTAGCGTTTGAGAAATACCGGTGAGACCATTGTGCACACATACAATGTCTAAGAAATAGATAAAACTATTGTGTATCTCTTAATGTCTAAGATATATTTAGGCCAATTGTGTATCTCACGATGTTTGAGATATGTCTAAGTCATCTGTGTATCTCACGATGTTTGAGATATATCTAAGTCAATTGTGTATCTCACGATGTTTGAGATATAGGGAAGACCATTGCATACTTACAATGTCTTAATAGTAGTGAGACCATTGTATCAACTACAATGTCTAAGAAAATTTCGTAGATCACAAAATCTACATGATCGGGGATATCTGGTTGTGCCATAATGCCTTGGAATATGCATATGTAGCTATGTTTAGTCAATCATTGTCAATCATTTATATAAACAGTCTTTATATAAAGAATACGGTATTGTGATAAGCAGTAGGCATGGCGCATGGAATGTTGAAGACAACAATGAGTGTTACTGGCTTAAACATAAGAGGCTGACTATAGTCGAGGTTTAAATGCAACTGGTTCTCTATAGCTGAGCTCGATACCAATCTGTAACACCCCAAAATAGTCGCGGAAGATTGTGTCACTAGGGTATTACTTCATAGTTCACGGCACAAGTTCTGACGACTCTAGATGAGGCGTTTTGAAATAAATTATCATTCGATTAAAATATCGAGTTTAAAACCGGTCCCACAGTTTGTACAATCATAAAAAGTACAACATAGAAGTTGTGATGTTTTGGAATGATAATATATGCATTGTCTTCAAAATATTTTCCGTGCGCCTTCACATGCCATGCCACTAATTCCTTTCGAACACGAGATAACATGCTAAAAGTGTCAACACAAAAGTTGAGTGAGTTCATAGGTTTGTAAGCAAAGCAGTTGATCATAAGATATTAAGTTTATCAAAGTAGTGGGCTACGCCCATAGTGCGTTGATTGCTAACCGATCAATACAAGCGATAAAACCTCCTAGGTTTGAAAGCGATGATGGACAATATAGTTTGTAGTATAATTGCAATGTGTACAATTATCTCTTGAAAGTTATTATTGCTCTAAGCTCATGGCACTCACGACTGACTATTGTATATATATCACCGGACGATATATACAGTAAATAACTTGCCCCAGGTGGTATTTTGCCTTATACCTAGATAATCTCAAATATAGCGCCTTGTTATTTCCGATAACATAGACGGGTTCGTCAATTCGATAGGCCTATCCACAATATTTGCGCTCCTCCCGGTGATTAGTGGTCCATGATATTGGGGACTTTTGGCATAAACAACTTAGTGGTTTGCAATAATACGATCAAGGCATTCGGTTTGCAAGTAATTGTCCATAATAAAGCATTTTAGCATATAATGAAAGCGAGTATGTATCTCCCCAAAAGAGTTTATAAACAGTTAAACAAAAGTGGGGCTATGAAACTCATTGTCTTGATCGACATCGGATTGTAACGATATAAGACATTTCGAGAGATCGCGAGCTTTAGTGATAACCTAAAGATATAATCTGCGTCTTAGGTTATTATATCTGACGAGAGTTCTGAAATAAATGTACATATAAGTATTTATAATATTTAAATGTTGTACATTTATAAATTTAAATATGTGTCAAGAATCAAGTTTTAAAAATATTGACAAATCCCTATTTGTAGGTATCTCTAAGGTTCAAGTTTAAGATACTTTTGAAAGTCCACTATTCCGTTATCAATTATGTCAAGTCTTTATCGTAAGATAAAACAAGTCTAGTTCTCGGTAGTGGGTCCTACCACTCCGGTTTGCAAGTAAGCGTGGTCAAGTGGTTTTAATTTATATTTATTCGATAACGTTAAGTTTCTATTAAGTTATTTTGGTTAGGAAAATATATATATGGTCTTTGGTCATACAAGATTATGACATTGTTTATATTTTCTCAAACATATATTCATGTCTTTACATGTATAGTCATTTCACAACTTATATGTCAAAATTTGTATTTTTCGTCACGTTTCGGTTTAAGAGTTTAACTATTCTAATTTTACGTTTACATTGTTACTGTTGGATCGATATACTTTAATCAAACTAACTTAACTAGCTTGTTAAGGTTTAATAACCTCGGATAAATCCTAAGTTATTAACAAAGAAACAACGAGCAATCTTTATCAAGTCGGAATTTACTTAACAAAGCTAAAAGAAACTTTATTAATAAAACTCTAAATCACTTATTATGCGATACTCTAATACAACTCTAAGATATTCGAACTTTCTCTAAACTCTTAATTCGTAAACTCTAAAACTCTTTTTCGAAATCGTGCCTCTAATGCCAATCTAGGAGTCCTTTTATAGGCTCAAGGATATCTAGTCGGTTTACAATTGATAACCTTATCGACAAGTAATCTAAACATGGAATACAATACTTTCCTTAAGCGAATATAGCAGTTCTTGTTCTAGCGATGCTGACTTTGTCTTTAGCGATACTGACTCTTTGACTTCTTCCGATGCTGCGACTTACGGTACTTTCATATCTTGATGCTTTGATGTCTTGACACTTTCATATCCCAACAATCCTCCCCAACTTGAATTCTACTTGCTTGACTTCAAGTTCCTTTGTGAATATATCTTTATGACTTCATATTTAAAATGGATTGTTCTTTAGTCTTTAGATTATATCTCTGTAGAATCGTGCTTTTATCAAAGTATCTCTTTAAATTGTTTTCTTCACAGTGACATTGACAATCTCCATCTTTTCGACAACACTGACAACATATGACAATGTGTACAATAATTCAATTTAAGTTGCATACTATTCTCATCACATCTAAGTGAATCATTGAAAATTCAATGGATTTAGAACTCTTTACCAAAGCCATTATCTTTGGAGTAGCCAAATGTTTTGGTGTGTAAGACCATGGTACATTGATAACCATATGATTTTAGCAAACCACCTTATCAAGATTTGTTTTGTCTTTACCAAAAGTCTGTACCCTTACGGACTAGTTAGTTCTTTTATCTAATGGTGAACTAATTACCAATAATGGTTTTCCACACCTTTACCACAAGCCATTTCTTGTGGGCTAGCCAACTCTTCACATTCTTGATATGGTGAGTTGATAACCATCCAACTTATTAGCAAGTTGTCAACTAAAAGCAGTTTGATATATCTTTACGAGCCGTTTGCTCATGGATTAGTCAATCCTTTTGTAACCATGGTGGATTGATAACCTATTGATGTTATCATCACAAAACCATTTATTCAACCTTTATTTCAAAAATATTTATTATTTAGCAAAGGTTTCTTCTAAAAGTTATTTTAAGCGGTTTGATTCGAAGAACGATTACTTTGATGAAATCTTGTCGATAAGCGATACTACGAATAAAAATCTTGATATATCAAAAGTATTTATTCAAATAAAATTCATACCGTTAAAGATCATCTTGACAATGGTAGTCCGATCAATAAACAAATTGATCAACATGCAGCGGTTTCATTAGCCTCTTCTACTTCCAATCCATGCTCTAGCATTCTTCTCATTAGATCAGCGTAAAGGATATCTTCTTTCTATAAACATATGAATCATTGTTCCATTTTCTAGCTCCAAGACATGAACTCCAGTTCTTGAAAGAATCTCCAATGAAACTATTTCCCGGTTTCTTGATTATTCCGGATATCATCGATGCTTCCTTCATCGACTTCCCACAAAGTTATGAGATCACCATGTAAAACCATACCAATCCTTCTAATGGATTATCTTCAAAATAAGCCTTCACAACATGATATAAGTAGAATAGATCTACTCTATCTATAATATGCAGCAAATCCCATAGCCTTTTGAAAACTTTGAAGCTCTCATCTTCTTTATGAAATACCATGTAATCTCCATTCTTAGATTTCTCAACTTTAAAAGCACTAATCTTTGATCATTCATCTTCATGTCTTCATCTTCCTTTGTATAATCAAAATCTACCACTCGAGATAATTCTTCAATTCATCACTAGTCTCGGATCTTAATTCAACCTTCTCTTTCTTTGGCGAACATCTGTAGCTCGGTTTTCTTTTCCTCTTTAAGCTTTTCTTCCTTTCGACTTCGGTCCAAGAAGCTTCTTCTCTAAAGTCTTTAATGCTGCAACATCTTTCTTATAAGCTTCTCTCTCGGCATCATATAATCTCTTCATATCTACATAATTAAGCACGCAATCTTTTAAATCCTCGCCTTTTAGATATGCCATCATTGCATTCCTTTCTTTAGCCAAATTAGGTCTTCTTGACATGAATCTAACGGTGTTGGAGGCGTAAAGGTTCGTGACTTGACATCCAATTCATCTTGCACCTTTTGAGTCGCTTCTCTATTTAGAGCTTCTTGAGCTTCTTGTTCTTCTCTATCTTTAGCATTTAATTCTTCTTGAACTTTTAATATGAACCAATTCTTGATGCTTTGAGATCCACTCTCCTTGTTATCATCTTTCTTCTTATCATGTTATTTCTCCTTATCATCTTCTTTCAATTTACATTCTTCTAATTTCCTCCCAAATGAATGAAAGATGATTTAGGAACCTTCTTACGTTGTAACTCCTTTCGAAGAGCTTTCGTCATTTGTTTTCCTCCTTAACCCATAAATTGAATCCTTGAATATAGGGTTTAACAAAATTTCTCAACGAAAATAATTTCGCTTCAATTTTCTAATAGTTTTAGCTTGACTCAACAGTCTTGTTCAACCGAGCTATCGCCATTGTCAAAGCATAGTTATCCATAGGTAACCCTTCACTTGGAATTGTAGGAGCGACACCTTGAATTGGGAATGTTCCTTTGAAGCGAGCATTGTGGAGATGGAGTAGGTGTTCTCTCTATTTCTTCGTGAACCTCGGGACACGAAGAAACATCACCTTGTAATGAAGCAGTACCTTCACGAGCGGTACTTGCGGATGCGATACCTTGTGAAGCGACACTTTTGAAGCGATCTTGGTTGAAGCGGTACTATGTGAAAAGACACCTTGATCGATGTCGGTTACCTTCAAGTTCGTCATCCTCGCCCGTTGCATCACGAGCGACTTGTACAACCTCCATCATGGATGTTGTTAATGGAATATCTCCACCTCACGAACAAGTTACTTCTCTTAGCCATGAATGTATAAATCTTGGCTTGTTGCACAATGATGGTAGTAAAGCGGTTGGTTTTGGAACATCGACCAATTGCTTATTCAAGAAAACACATATAAACCTTGGATACATCAACCAAGTAGCCCCGGATGATATATGAGAGAGCATTCCATCCAAAATAAGCCGTGAAATGTTAAAGACCACATGCGTAGCTAAGCCGACCACTGCAGATGCAATATTAGACCCAAATTGCTCCCGAAGTGCTTTTAGAACTTATGCAATGAAGCAAAACATGAATCAAAAACTTCCATTGAGGACGAATAAGGCCTTCTTAAAAGTTTGTTCATCAAAGAACCTTCATAACCCAAATTACGAAAAGTATCCCAAATCGGTTGCTTGTCAAATCGAATAGCCCCATCTTCATCTTCTAATAATAAATCGCTCGAATAGAAACTTCGTAATCTTAATAGTCTTTCCGACAGCGAGGATCTAATATAATATTCATCTTCCTCCATATTCTCGCTAGCATTAGACCAAAATTCTTGAATCCATGGTTCAATAACATCCGGCTCAACTAAAGAGCATAGCTAATAAGCGACCAACTAGATAATCAATGATATCATAGAAAGCCACGTTCGCCTCGGTCTTGTCCAAATTAGCCACCATATTGTGCTTGAAGCAGTTAAGCGATTCACCATTGTTGAAAGAATGAGCACAATAGAAAGATTGTATCGAATAATAAAGAGATGGTAATTGAAAGATAAGTATGGAAAGATGTGAAGTAAGAATATGAGAGGGAAAATCGGAAAGAAGTTATTTATAGGTGAGATTTGAAAATCACCCTAAATAACAAAGTTACCGTTACTACCAATTACCCTTCAATATGACCGTTGGAGCAGTTACTTTAAGGCGACAAACGATTTCTTCATAAGCGATACTTTCCCAGCGGTGCTTTCCCAAGCGGTACTTTCGAAATACGATTACTTTGCCAAAATCCTTCATATATACTAAGTATAAACTAACATCCTCCCCTCAAGCAATACAGGACTATACCTAACATCGATAGTCCTCCCTTAAACATAGCTTAGTAGTTAATCATTCCAATGCTTACAACCAAGTGATTGAATCGTGACACATCAAAACCTTTGGTGAGTAAATCACTTACATTGTCATCCGTGTGAACTTTAACCACATTAATAAGCCTATGCTCATAATCTCGATAAAGTGATGCCTAATCGAATATGCTTTGTCTTGGAATGATACGAGATTCTTCACAATACAAATAGTACTCTCATTATCAATGTTGATAGGAGTATTCTTAAAGTTGAACCCATAATCCAAGAGTTGATTCGCATCCACAAAACTTGACCACAACAACTTACGGCAGACTACATATTGACTTGATGATGATGTTCTTTGCAATTGTCTCTTCTTGCATTGCCATGAGACTAACCTTCTTCCAAGATATTGGCATCCACCAATTGTGGATCTTCTATCATAGTTATCACTGCATAGTCACTATCGAAAAAGCTTCTAAGTGAAAGGTGACTCTTTAGGATACCACAACCCCAACTTAGGTTGTTGTTTCAAATAACGAGAATATTCTCTTCTGACATTCAAGTGAGAGATCTTTGGTGTAACTTGATATCGGCACATAAACAAGCGCAAACATGATATCGGGCCTTGATGCGATAGATACATAAGAGAGCCAATCATAGATCTATATAACTTGACTTCAACAGTTGTCCATCTTCATCTTTTCCCAATGAATTGATAGATTTAATTGGTGTAATGTGACCTTCATATCATCAAATTAAACTTCTTAAGTATATACGTAACATACTTGTCTTGGCTAATAAAAATCCCTTCCTTGGGTACTAACACGAAGTCCCAAAAGAATGTTAACTCTCCCATTGAACTCATTTGAAATTCCTTACGCATCAATTGCTCAAACTCCTTAACCATGGACTGTTTGGTAGCTCCAAAGATAATATCATCAACATATACTTGAACTAACATGATATCCTTCTTGTCTCTTTTGATAAACAAAGTCTTGTCAATAGCTCCTCTTCTGTATCCATATTTTAATAAGAATGTAGAGAGCCTTTCATACCAAGCTCTAGGTGCACGATGAAGACCATATAAAGCCTTCACCACCTTATAGACTTTGTTAGGATGCTTAGGATCTTCAAAACACAGGAGGTTGTTTCACATACACTTCTTACGTAATAGTGCCATAAAGAAATGCACTCTTGACATCCATCGATAGACTTGAAAACCCATATAAGAAGCAAAAGCAAGAAAGATTCTAATAGCTTCAATCCTTGCCACGAGAGCAAATACCTCATCATAATCTACCCTTCTTCTGTCTATAACCACGAGCAACTAACCTTGCCTTGTTCTTGATAACATTGCCTCTTTCATCTCTTTTAACTCTAAAGACCCATCTTGTTCCAATAACTCTCTTCCCATCGGAAGGTCACATAAAACCCAAACCTCTTGAAGTTTAAATTGAAGAAGTTCTTCTGCATAGCTTCAACCCGACTTTCTTTAGTCAAAGCTTGAGCAATATTCTTGGGTTCTTCTTGAGAGATGAAACAAGTAAATAAGCAAGTTTGATGGTCTTTATGATTTAGCTTTGTTTTGTTTATACACAAAGCTAAGTAAAGCATTGTGAGGTTTTGTGAAACCCTTAGCTTTGTGTCTTGTCATAACGCCGGATGTAGAAGGACCAATGATTTGATCGGTTGGATGATTCTTATGAATTCGTAAGATTGGGCTGTGGAACTTCATATGCATCATCAAGTTAGTGTAATCGGCACCTTCATTGGAATTTGTGAAAATACCTTCATCTTCAAGCTCATCATCGGTTTCTTCTAGCTCGGGCATGGTAGGATCATCCAAATAATCTAAAATCATCACATCAGTGCGCGATACTTTGGTTGAAAATACTATCCAAAAATCTGTGAGAGAACTCTGCGATCTTGTTCTTCTTCTTTGCCTCTTCATAAGCTCTCCTTTGTTCATCGGTGTAAGAATGTGCTAAAACATCTTGAAGAAGCATCGATTAAGTTCCTCTTGAATAGATTGATCCTCAACGAGATAATGAGGATTGTGGTGCCTCGATTTTGTTTTGGAGAAGCGATGATTTGCTTAGGAACAACGATGCTTTGGTTTGAACTCATAGGATCTTTATCGAGGGAGCGACATCGGTCTAATATGAATATCATGAACAACATCTTGAATATCTTCTTGATGTGTAAGGTTGATTTTCTTCTCTAACGGTACATAATTCATTGAAGGAGATAAAATCTCAATATCAAACATCCAATCAGGACCCTTCCCTTGCTCATTGTCTTGATCCTCTAAAAACTCAACATGAAGACAATCTTGAATCTTCTTAGTCACTCTGTTGTAGACTCTAAATCCACTACTTGTTAGTGCAATATCCCAATAAGTAACCTTCTTCGGACTTGCCATCAAACTTCCCTAGATTATCAATGGTGTTCAAAATAGTAAAGGGCATCCAAAGGCTTCATAAAGCGAATGTTGGGTTTATTGCCCATCGCAATTCATAGGGTGTCTTCATACGTGGTTTTGTGTGAGACCCTATTGAGTACATAGCGAGCGATGCCACGACCGCCCAAAATTGAATAGGAGATGAGAATCGCTAACATGGTCCTTGCGACTAGTCGTGCACAAAACCGGTTTTACGGTTTCGGTTTTAAACCGGTTTAAAAACCGGTTTTCAATCGATTCGGTTTCGGTTTTTCGAATCGGTTTCGGTTTTAAAAGTTCGAATCGATTTTTCGGTTTTAAATGTTGAATCGGTTTTACGGTTCCGTTTTCAGTTTTAAATGTTCGGATCCATTTTTTATCGGTATTTTAAAAGTCAAAGATCATATCATTGTATCGGGTTTTCAAAATGTGTCCAAAATATAAATATTACATTTTCCCATTTTGGGACGATGCGTTTATAATCCGAGCAGTGAAACGAAATACACTAATACCTAAACTATCTAATAATGCTAATAATAAAACACGTTTACTAAAATAAATCCTAAAAATACTACCTATTTCCCTTCCCAGATCCACGCCCACCCCTTTGTATTTTGTTTTTATTCTTGTCTTCTTACCTTCACAAACCCAAGCTCCTTCATCTTTCACTATCAAAACTTTACTTTTCTTCTTCCCAAAATCATCAAACCCACATACCATTCTATTGTTGATAATGATCCACACTTGATTTCTTCCATGAGTCCCAAGATTTTCCTAATCGGTGCAAAAGGGTGTCTTACCCCAATCTCGATCGATTGCCTTCTTTTCCCTCTCCTTGACCTCGACCTTGACCAACCTATTCAAGAATCACCATAAATAAATAAAAAAAAAAAAAAAAAAGTCGGTTTAACGGTTTTGAAAAAACAGTTTACCAGTTTAGAACCGTAAAAACCGGTCGGTGGAAAAGCGAAAACCGGTACAACCGGTTCGGTTTTAGAAAACCGGTTCGGTTTAGTAAAACCGATTTTTGAAAACCGGTTCGGTTTTATGGTTGATTTTGAAAACCGGTTTATAGTTGCACCTCTACTTGCGGCTTCAATCAAGGTTCTATTTTCCTCTGCAACACCATTTTTTGTGGTGTTCTAGCAATACTAAACTCCCTTTTATGCCTTTATTTGCACAAAAATCATCCATAGGCTTGTTCTTGAATTGGTTCCATTGTCACATCTAATACCTCTAACCTTGAGTCTTAATTGGTTTCAAGTGCTATTATAAGAGTTTGAATAGCATCAAAGGTATCATCCTTAAAGCCCGAAAAAAAACCCAGTGAATCTACTACAATCATCGGTAACAACCAAGCAGTACTTCTTATTTAAACTTGCCACGAGCGGGTCCAAATAAATCCATGTGTAATAGCTCCAATGGTTCTCTAATATTCCTTTCATCAAGCTTTTGCGGGAAGCTTTGTGTTGTTTACCACTTCTTGCATGCCAAACATGATTGATCATTCACTGTAAGTCTTTGAAGGTAAACCTCTAACTAAATTTCCTTTGACCGGTTTGTTGATGTTCTTGAAATTCGCATGGCCCGATCTTATGCCATTGATGTGCCTCTTGGATGTTGCTTTAGCCACCAAACATGTGGCTCTTCCATAAGAATGAAGACTCTTCATGTCTAAACTATACACATCATTTGTCCTTGGTACTCTAAGTACTACCAGTCATCATCAACAGGTTTGAAGTCGGAAGAAAGGATAAGACATTACGTATCGATGAATAACACGGGATGCTTTTATCACAAATTTGAAAGCCGACAACAAGTTGAACTTTAGCTCCTTCACATATCGACATTCTCAAAATCAATTCTTCCGACTTTAATTGTTCCTTTCCACAGTAATCCTTCCTCCATTGGGATCATTCCCAAATGCAACTTTTCCTCCACTAATACTTTTAAAATCGAGACGGGATCTCTTTATCACTGTCATACTTCGAGCAACCACTATCCACAATAAGATGATCTTTAAGCTCCTCTTACGGGTTGCCACGCACACAAAGAAAAGAGTTAGAAACTTTTAGGAACCCAAGCCATTCTTGACTTGTGTTCCCGCGAGAGATTACAAACTCAAATTCTTTGAGTATGTAATTCTCACTATCTCTCAATGATGATCCAAAATTAGCTTTTGATTTTAGCATGTGGATTTTCAAAACTCTCTAGTTTTTCAACATAAATTTCTTTCACGGATTATCGGCATTTTCTTTTGACACAAAAACATCGATTCACTTTTGTTGAGCGTCTTGTATGTCTCCGGCAATTCTTTCCTTTTAACCCATTCGGTTTTAACGGGAGGTTCTTGTGATCTAGATCCCTATATGAGCTGTGATAACTTCTAGGTTGATAATGAGATCTCCTAGAATTTCTATCCCAAGTATGGTTTCGATTACCTTGTCTCAAAGCGGTACTTTGGAAATCTTGTGAGATCTTGAAGGTCTTCTACGATGTGGTATCTATGATCGGTGTGAAGTTTACGTGATTAACCCTATTTGAATTAGTCCACCTTGGTTTGTGCTCTCTAGGTCTCGATTGTTAGACTTATTCCTGGAAACTTGCTTAGATATTACAGTGTTTGTCACAATCTTTGATTAAGTGAGTAGGACTATAACACACAAAACACGAGTTTTGACCCATATGTCCAAAGTGATTTCTTTTATGTCTATGCCCAAAATTGTTTTTCCTTCTTGAGGATGATAAAATTTGTTTTGACCAAAATTATCCCAAAAGGTTTAGCGATCTTGTTTTGTAAAGGTTTTGCGAAGTGCGCTTGTTGGCGATGCTTTGATTTAAAAATCTTCTTTGAATTTTGAACATTGTTTTCAACGGTTTCTTTGGGTTTCTCGATCTAGATTTTGCAATAAGCTTCTTCCTAAACTCTAGACTATCAACACCATAACGAGAAACATCGGGCCTAGAGGGTGATGACTAATGGGATGAGGAACGACATGATAACCATTGTCTTTCTTATATTCGGGAGGTGGTTCACTTCATCGAGCCCTCATTACTAGGCGAATCTACATAGTTAATTAGCTCATCATCACTAGTGGTAATGTCCTCAAAACACCATCATCCCGATTACTAGATTTGCTTTCATCTACCTTTGCTAAAGTCCATTCCAAATCCTAAGCTTTCTAATGTAAGCCCCCTGCATTT
Organism: Chrysanthemum lavandulifolium; assembly: GCA_022545495.1. Lineage (NCBI taxonomy): Eukaryota > Viridiplantae > Streptophyta > Magnoliopsida > Asterales > Asteraceae > Chrysanthemum > Chrysanthemum lavandulifolium. The sequence goes on along the minus strand of CM040244.1, from coordinate 56,720,075 downwards.
TTCAACATAAGCAACATGGGATAAACCGGACTCTCCCCAAGCGACAAACTTAGCTAACATATCATCTCTTTCCTTAGTTAATTTCTCAATTTCACAATTTTACAATTTAGTTTCCATTTCTTGAGTTTTAGCGATAATCTGTTGTTCATACTTTTCACCAAAGCCATTTCATTATTTTCATGTGTTATGATTTTAGCTTCTATAGACTCTAAAGTGATTTGGTAACTTTGCTACCTCGGACCTAGCCCTAATACAATTATCTCTTTCAATCACATAAGCTGTTAAGCAATTTTGATAGAACTCATAACGGTTTGAGCATACCTCGAGATAGGAGGCGGAGTTGGTGAAGTAGCCACCATAGCAAGAAGAACAGGATCATCTTCACTTTCTTTGCTCCAATCAAATCCTCCAAGCCATCATCCAGTTCCAAAGCGGCATTTGATTCTTCATCAAAGCGATTGCTCGATCCAATGTTTCCACGGTGTCTTCTCTGCATCTTCCTTGCTACCATCTGATAAGTCATGGTTCATCATCAAACTCTTCACTCCAGTCCACTTACGATAACTTCTCTGAGCAACCAAAGCCTTTGTTTGATTATTGGAATCTCCTTGAGCTCAAGTTTAGGTTTCTCGGATGCTCTGTTTGCTTGATACTTAGCAAACACACTCTCTGCAAAGTGACCGGTCTTTTGACAATTAAAACATTCAATTTTAGATTTGTCAAAGTTATTCCTTGTTTTGGTTTGAAATCAATATTTTTACTGTCTTCTTCATGTATTTTTGATTCTTGCGATGATCAAAGCAACTTGCCACGATATCAATTTCCTCAAGTGCATCTTCTTCAATCATGCTAGATCCTCTTCATAAGTGACGGTAAGCTTGCTTGTTGGGCAAAGAAGGGCACACAACTTCATCCGAGTTTAAAGTGGTTGATGGTGGGGCTTCTTGAGTATATGATGCGGGATTATGTAAGCGGTGACTTTGAGGAGCAGTGCTTTGAGGAGAAGCGATGCTTTTGGAAATCTTGCTCTTCTTTCGAGATGATAGAAAAGCAATCTTGTGAGATTTAGAATTTGGTTGACCACTCATCTCATGTTCATACACCTTGATTGATGATAAAGATCATCAAAGTCCATAACATCCGATCCTTGTTGTCCTCGATCATAGTAGCAATCACATGCCATGAAGATGGCAAACTCATAGAAACTTCAAATTAGCATCCTCAATGATACTTACGCCTTGTATAACTCCAACATGTTGAGAAGATTACGAAACCTATCATATCGACATCAAGACTCTCTCTTTCTCCTCATGAATGTTTCAAATTCTTTGTTTGACAAGTTTACATGCATCTTCTTAGAGGCTTCATTCCTCCAAATCGGTCTTGAGAGCAGCCCAGTTGCTAGCATCTTTAGCATCGTGAAATTTGAGAAGATGACCATCGGAATGGCGAGACAAGAGAATGTTAAGAGCCTTCTTGATTCCTTAGGGTTGCTTGTGGTAAAAGCGCCTTTGGTGCTATTGGTTGTCCGGCAACTTGAATGGGTTCTTGAGGAACTTCATTCCATTCACAATTACATTCCACAGCATAGTGCCTTAATGGCAATATCTTGCCTCATCTTCATGCACCGGAGATCATATTCTCCTTCTGATAATTGGAATTACGGTGAGGTGATTGAGGGTTGTGGAACGACTTGATCGACATCTTGAATATTGTAGGGTTTCTTCCTAGTCGAGTTTCCACACAAGCTCGATACCACTTGTTGGATCGATATACTTTAATCAAACTAACTTAACTAGCTTGTTAAGGTTTAATAACCTCGGATAAATCCTAAGTTATTAACAAAGAAACACCGAGCAATCTTTATCAAGTCGCGGAATTTACTTAACAAAGCTAAAAGAAACTTTATTAATAAAACTCTAAATCGCTTATTATGCGGATACTCTAATACAACTCTAAGATATTCGAACATTTCTCTAAACTCTTAATTCGTAAACTCTAAAACTCTTTTTAAAAATCGTACCTCTAATGCCAATCTAGGAGTCCTTTTATAGGCTCAAGGATATCCTAGTCGGTTTACAATTGATAACCTTATGCGACAAGTAATCTAAACATGGAATACAATACTTTCCTTAAGCGAATATAACAGTTCTTACATTTCTAGCGGTGCTGACTTTATCTTGCGATGCTTTGACTTTGTCTTTAGCGATTACTTTGACTCTTTGACTTCTTCGATGCTGCGACTACGATGCTTTCATATCTTGATGCTTTGATGTCTTGACACTTTCATATCCCAACGATTACTAACACCTAAAGGTCATAAATTGTTTCTTATGTCATTGAAATTGTATTTTAAATGTATACATGATTTCTAGTGACTTTATAACCTAATTACATCATAATATGATTCAAGTTACTAGTTTATACTTTGCGTTTCATTACGAAATTTGGACAGCACTCAACGGTCCAGCAGTAAAGGCCATATTTTGAGTTCTACAACACTTTAGGACGAGGCTTTTCCCTACGTTTAAGTTTATAACTTAGCTACATTTCATAAAAGCCCGACGAGTTCCAGAAATGACCAGAACCGTCCCGTTTAGTCCAATTAAATCTGTTGGTCATTTTTCGACACATTTTACCGTTTTGGCTCTAATTTACTCATACGGATGAGTTCTGGGGTGATCAAGCGGCAAAAGCGACCACAAGACATATATCTACCACTCTATTACACTCCCTAAGTTTCATGGTTCACTGATCGTTTTATTAAATTCGTTAAAAGGAATTGTTTGGATTTTCGGTTTCAAAAGTTAACTAGGACTTGTTTTAGTTGCTTTTCATGTTTTAGAGCTTGTGTACAACATCAAATACATACATACTTATACATATATCATATAAATACATCAAATATACATCTAACTATTACAACCATATTGAAATAATAGGAAGAATATAAGTATAATCTTACAAGCTTTGTGGTGAATTTTAACAAGAACAAGGACACTAACAAACTCCTAATCACTTGTACTCTTTAACCCTTGCTTCCAAAACTTAACCAACTTGTTTTCAATCTTTACCCAACTTGACTTCACCCTTATTAAAACCCATTTATCTCAGCCCCTAAGTACCTTGTAGGCTTGTATAAGTCTTGTTTCAACCAAGGAATCTTCAAAACAACTCTTGGACCTTGTAGGGCTTACTAAACTCTTCATCTTTCTTGTAATACTTGAAGCTTGAGGTCAAAGTGAAATGGTGCTTTTGCTTGCTTAAACTCACGACCAAGGAAGAATGGGAGAGAAGATTTGGTGATTTTTATCTCTAGTTTGGTTAAAAGAATGAGTAGTTTTGTTTTGTACCTATTTAGCCATAACACATGGCATACCAATGAGTTAGTATTGTGTAAAGGAGACATGTGTATGTCTATACATAAATGAGCATACCTCTTTCCATGAGGTGGTGAGTTGGGTTGTTTATTATCTTTTGTGATAATATTGAGCCACGGAGTGTAGTTTGGTCCCGTAATTACTAATGTTAAGCTCTTAAGTCACAAAACTTAAAACCGGGCAACATAAAAATATAATACTTATGAAAATGTCCAAACTTATCGATATACTCCAACTAAGTATATTAAAGGTGTGATAAGTCTATTTGGTTGCGTCTATGTTGCTAAAACCTAATAACGTAGGTTTGAGCACGCGTGTTATTAAAGAGTAAAATATTTACGTAAAACTAACAAAGTGATAATAGTTCATATAAAATATAACTATTGGTGAAAGTAGAGTATTTTGAACACCTAGACTTATCGTAGTCTTGTGTTGACCATGAGGAAAGTTTACACAATTAAACTTTAGTAATTATTAAAGTCACAACTTTAAATAATTATTTATAGCAAGGTGAACAAAAATGTTCGAGTGTAATAATTGAAAGCAGTTGAATTATTTAACTTGGGAAATTCTTGGTTACTACCGATTCTGATGTTGCTTTTACGTTCGGTAAAAGTCAAATAGTAAAAAGTCAAAGTCAAAGTCAACTTTTAAGAAGTCAAAGGGTAAAATAGTCATTTTACCTTATGAGAATTCTGAGTTGCTACACGTATAAAAAGTACAAAAACATATATGTAATTAACTCAAAGATTTATAAGTGAAAAAAGACTAGGACGATTTACGTAAGTAACTCAAAGATCTATAAGTGAAATAATGGGACTAAAGGTGAAAGTTAAAGAGTTATAAGTGGAAAAAAAAGACAAGAGACTAAGCATGCAAAAATGGGCAAAAACATACAAGAACAGACGAAAATGTATACAAACGGACAAAAATGTACAAAAAGCGATTGAAGCGTAAAAATCGAAGAAAAGCGTTAAAAGCGTATAAGGGACTAAGCGTGAAAGTCAACGCATAAACCATAGGAACCATTCTCAGAACTTTTTAAGTGAATAAAAAGTCAAGGGATGACCGGTGTAAGTCAATGCAAGCCACAGGGGACCATTCTGTAAATTTTCAAACTTGAAAACCTTGTAACTTTGCTAGTTACTGGTCATCTTATGTAAATTGTTCCAAATTTGAAAGTATATTGCGTTGAATGGTAATTTTCAAAATTCGTTGCGTAGATCGACTCTTTTAAATAAATATGTTGCATATCTTTAGCTTTCACCCCGAAAAATATTATACCGTATAACATATATTGCTAGTGTACATGATACAATTTCCATAAACATATAAAAGCTTACAAAAGTATTAAGTGATATATAAATATAAACGTAGTCACAATGCCTATAATTTTAAATGATAACCTACATGATTTGTTATTATAAAGAAAAATTACACGTTTGGTCCTATGGTATACCCCGAATAACAACTTTAGTCCTTAAGTCGTTTTTATTACACCACGATACCTATTTTTGAAACCTTGCGCATTTAGTCCCTATTTTGGATGGGCGTTAGTAAAGTCCGTTAAGTATTTTGCGTTGTTAGTCCTTCGTTAAAAATTTTGCACCGTTAGTCCTTATTTTTAAAAATATAGTTTTCCCAGTTAGTCCTCCGTTAATAATAGTTATCGCCCGTTTTTTACATTTTTCCGTTTTTATCCGTTTCGTTCGTTTTATCCGTTTTCCTTTTTTCGTTTTCTTCCGTTTTTGTCCTTTTTATCCGTTTTCGACCTTTTTTTTTACGTTTTTATCCTTTTTTTTACGTTTTCGCCCATTATTTTACATTTTTGTCTGTTTTTATCCATTTTCGTTCGTTTTTTATCCGTTTTTTTACTTTTTGTCTGTTTTTTTCTTTTTGCGTTCGTTTTTTATCATTTTTTTTTACTTTTTGTCTGTTTTTATCCGTTTTCGTTCGTTTTTTTCACAAAAATTTTCCAAAAAAAATTGTAATTTTTCACAAATTTGAAAAAAATCCAAAAATTTTGAAAAATAAATTGGAAAAAAGTATTCTGAAAAAAAAATTCAAATATTTTATTTTAAATATTCTTGTAGTAAGAACACGCCTCACAAGTTAAATATTCCATTAAAAAATTTCCATTTATAGAGTAGTTAAAACAAGCGATCTTTTTACCGAACCCCGTCTCTATTCATCACGCTCCTATCACATACGGCGTACCTAAACTAAACACTCAGATTCATCACTCCCATCTTTACTCAATTTTAACTCCTATCATCGATTCATTACTCCTATCACACACTTTACTCAGATCCGATCGTATGAAGCTCCCTATTCAAATCTGATCGGATATTCTTATCAACGGTATAAAGTTATACTCTTTGTAATTACTACCTCCGTCCCAAATTATAAGTTCAGTTTGACTTTTTGACTCAAACTTTGACCTTAATATTTTTGTTTGTATTATATAATACTTGATGCAAAATATATAAATGGATTGTGTTTTAAATGTATTTTCATTTGGTATAATTCATCAAGTGTTATATAATACAAACGAAAATATTTAAGGTCAAAGTTTAGTCAATAAGTCAAACCGAACTTATAATTGAGACGAAAAAATAATTAGTCATTTCACTCTTTAGTGTTAGGAATTAGAAAATTCCTTGTTAAAGTGTCGGTCACTTTAATTATGATCTAGCATAAGTTAGCTCGTGAGCGTGTCGTTATTTTCGTTGTTTAGTAGTTTATTAGTTATTTAGTAGCGTGGTTTAGTTTAGTGCAACACCGTGGAGGAAGAGCGGGTCTTTACCCACCGTATCCACGATCCACGGGCCGATAGGAGGTCGTGTCTTATGTAACTATAAATACCCCTTCCATCCATGGAAGGGTGGTGCTCAATCTAATACTCTACAATTTGTGTAAACCTCTAGCAAGAACACCCTCTCCTCTCTAACTTTCTCTCTAATGGCTAACATGTATTTTGATCTCCCAAGACCACCCGAATCATCAAACACAATAAAATAACGATCCTACAATTGGTACGAGCCAAGGTTTTGTTGCTATTGGTGATTCTCGTGGTTCGATTCATAGTTTTGTATGCGGTTTGTTCGGGTCTTGTTTGTGTCTTGATAAAGTTGTTTGTTTAATGGATATGTTATTCTTGGTTCTTTGTTGTTATGTGGTCAAACATACTAAATTTTTAAAGAGGTTTTCATATGTCTTGTTCTTAATCGTGTTAGTTTGTGATGCGTTGTTAAAATGTTTTCCACTATCTGTTTATCAGATTTGGTTTCATATGTCTAACAGTTTTGGTTTTGGTTTGTGACCAGTCTTGGTTTGTTTTAACAAATAAAACATAAGTCTTACATGTCCTTCAATGAGAATTTCTTGGTAGCGATTTAAGCTCATTGTCACGATTCGATGTATGGTCAATAAGATTTAAATGGGTCATCCAGTGGGTCTATCTTTGTCAAAGCTGGTCAAAACTATTTATCCGGGTTTACTATGAATATCGTCGGAATGTGGTGGAAAACTCATATATTCATGCTACCGAGTTGTCGAACAAGATGTCCAAATACATTGAATCTACCTAGCGAGTTGGGTCGCTAGCGACTTGTTATTTAACAAGTCGTAGCGAGTTTGCTTAGCGACTTGGCTAGCAACTTGGCTAGCGAGTTGGCTAGCGAGTTGGCTAGCAACTTGGCTAGCGAGTTGGCTAGCGAGTTGGCTAGCAACTTGGCTAGCGAGTTGGCTTAGCTACTTAGCTAGCGACTTGCTTTGACACGACAGAAATGATGAAGAAGATGGTATTGACCTCGACCAAAACCTTGTACCAAAAATGACTAGACCTCTGTGCTTAACATCATCAGTCCTTATAGTACAACACAAAACGAATTGAAAAGAAACTACAAACAGATTCGACTCATACCATATTCAACCACTCGACATACCCTATAACCAACTCCAACAACATCAATCTTAATAATATACAATCTCTACAATCATGATCTCAGACTATATCAAGGGTTGGTTAAGTACTTCAAAATTCTCATCTCAGGTTTAACTAAGACCCCTCGACATTCATCCTCAAAGATCATGACTCGTGACTCAAAGATTTGATTTTGGATCTCAGTTTTTCAAGATTTCGTGGTACTTTAAAGTATCATCAAGACCATAGGTCTAAAACACGAATATGAAAATCATCATAGATTCAAGTGAGAAGTTTGTGCCTCAGTTTTAATGCTCGAATCAAAATGAAAAGATGATAAACAACTTGTGCTTAAAACCTTTCGCGATATTCAGATTCTGGACTATCAAGATCGTTTGAAGTATATGCTTCTTTAATTTTGAAACTTGTCAATCGGATTTATAACAAAAGTGTTACAATCCATTGAGGTGTCGTTCAAATTAAAACACAAGATACTAAATATGCAATCGTTTTGATACTTTGGTTTATACATTTTCACGGAGAATATTTTGTCACGGCTTGAATTGATTATTGGAACAAAGTTGACTACGGGGTTGTTTGGATTTGATATTTCTTATTTGGATTTGAAGTGAGGTTTTCGGGCGTGTTTACTTATTTCGTCTTCTTTCTTTCTACCCTTCCGTGAAGATGACTTGTTTGGGCGTTTATAGAGGGTGATAAAGACTTGGCTATTTAATTACGGTTGTGATTCTTTCTCGTTTAACCCACAACGTAACTATCACTTGATGTCTCACTCGATTGAGAATGTCAAGAGGTTTTGTACATTGGGTACACCGTTTCTTTTCACAAGGATTAGTACAAGTTTAAGTAACAAATCAGGGAATTTTACTTCATGATCAAGTTTGGCATATCGGGTTTACTTCTCCATGTGGTCACTACAATAGCCGAAGCGAGAATGCGTGAATGATGTGTTTACCAAAGTGTTGATTGGATGGTTGATGATGTTGTTGATGTTGGATAATGAACCGTTGATGAACCATTGCATGTTCCCTAAAACAGATATTCACGAAACCAAAGTTGTCATAACACATTCAAGTGACATTGTTTACGGTTTTGTCTTGATTTTGTAAAATCCATGAAAGAACCTATTTCTCGGTTTAAATCATAGACTTGTAAAATCCGTGACAATGGAAACATCACGGTATTAGTAAAGTGCATTTCGGATCTATCTTACGGTTTATTCTTGGTTTTGTAAAATCCATGAAAAAAACTATTTCTCGGTTTAAACCATAGAGTTGTAAAATCCGTAATGATGGAACCATCTTGGAGAAAGAAAGTGTAATTTTGGATCTTACTTGATCTTGGTGCTACGGTTTACGCTTGAAGAAGGGATAAAGGGTGTACTTCATGAATTGGATGTGTGTTTGGATTTTCATCATGGCAGTTTGGTTATTTCATAGTTTTACGGGGTTACGTGCTTTTAACCATGGTCGGGATGAAACCATTATCAGAGTTCATTTAAATGTCAAAGATGGCTAGATTTGAGCTGTTAACCAAGAAGATGTGACAACGGCGTTAATTCAGTATTATTTATTTGAGGTTGAAGTGAAATATCACGGGCGAGTGTACTTAGTATCTGAAGGTATCGGGGATGGATGGATGAAGATTCTTCATGATCCTTGTTCGAGCTTATTATCTAAAGCGAAGACTTGGAAATCTAGTTATTGTTGGGTGACTTTTACCTTTTCTTTTACCACTTGGGGAATTGGGCTCTTATCACCTCAAAATAACTATCACTTAAAGGAGTTACGTTGTAGTGCTCGATGTCACATTCAATTGTGGATTTTCAAGAGGTAATGTCGTCTATTACTTGATGGTTGGTTGGTTGAAGAGTATAGAGTACTTAGAGATTCAAATGGGCATGAATTCTCGGCACCGCTCTTTGTTACATATGTGCAAGTTTAAGTCACGAGTTCGGGTTAGTTTACTTGAGGTCAAATTCATCATATTGGGTTTTCTCCATCATTTGTCACTACAAAGAGCCTCTTGAATGATAATGGGGTTGATTACATGTTTTGCTAAGAGAGCGAAAAAGAGAGATTATGACGTCTGTTCACATCGATTCGGGCCTCGTACTCTAAAGAAAAGAAATGTGTGCGTTTGATCGCATTATCTTCAAAGAAGAGAAATCTTCTTATGACGTATGAACACATCGGTTCATGCCTCGTTCCTCAAAGAAAAGAAAAGTGTGCGTGTCGGTGCGCTTTATCTTACGAAGAAGAAATCTTCTCTTATGACCATTCTCATCAACATGCTTCATACTTTTCCATGCGCTTGGTCATCAAGTGAACCGGGCTACCATTGATTGTTTTCTCATTCCACTTGCTCGATTATAATGAAGATGGCGACATCATGTGCTTATTTTGCGGGAGAGAAGTGTGAATAGAACATTCGGATGATTTTCACTTATTTAGTCAAGAATGGCATCTCCGTATGCAATTCTTGAGGGAGAAAAAGTGTGAATTTTTGCATTGTTGATTGATATTTGAGAATATAAATGGTCATACGGCTCTAAACTCATGTAAGAACCGAGCTTCTTATTATCGGGTCATCTTCACATGGAGTTTTCTCTTCTAAGAGCCGTTGGTTGACATCTTCACTCGGATTGATGAGTTTATCAACAAAGTGCTTCGGTTAATGCTTCACGTATACATCAACATGATGATTCGAACAATCTCTCATTCTTGTTTGATGTGATTGGTAGTTTGGTGTTACCATCTTGTGTGTTCGTTCTGGCCTGATTGTTGATTTCCTTGATGAACATCTTTACATTCTTGTTTGATTGGGAGGATTTTAGTTAAGGGATTTGCAAGATGTAAGTTAATTGGGATGCTTTTGGTGGGATGCTTTTTTTGTGAGTTGAAGATGTTAACTATCTATTCCCCAACTGCACAATCTTGAAGAAGGTCGAGTCTGATCATTCTACATTTTACGCTACATGTTAGAAGACTAAAGGCGAGTTGCATTTAACGATCTAAAGACTTCTTCTTAATATGGGCATTTATCAAGCAGTTGTCGGTTTAGGGAGAGCACTAATTGGGAGTGTGTTATAAGTCGATTCAATCCCAATTAGACTTGCTCATATTCTTTAGCGATGACTCCTCTAGGCGTTGTTATTGACTATTTCGTTTTGGACATTTGACTCAAGTTGATTACTTGAGTTAATCATTTATCACTTATTTGAGATTGAAGTTGACTTTCACAAAGGCGTGTTCTTATTCGATAACTTGCTCGGGCTTAAGAATTTGAGTTGAAGACTTGGTTTATCTAGTTACCGGCGATCGAGGTGGATGGTTGAAGACACAGTTAACTATCACAATTAGGAGTTACTTTGTTTTACTCGATGTCACACGCATATGACGGTGTGGATAATCGCAAGAGGTGTTAATGTCTCATACTTTGTTTGGGTAGTGAGTACTTAGAGATTTGCTTGAAGCATAAATTCTCTACACGTTCTTCCATCATTAGGTGCAAGCTTAAGATACAAATGTGGGAAGTTGACTTGGTTTCAAGTATGGTATAGCGGGTTTTCTTCTTGATGGTCACAACAATTTGTCTGAAGGGTTGATATAAATTGTCGAGAGAGTCTTGACAAGTTGATTCTCACAAAGACTTCAAGCGATCTTCTCAACAAATTTCAAGTATTTGGGCATTCAAAGAGTTCTTGATTACGAATCATCAAAACCGAAGCGGGAAGGAGACTCACATCTAAACACAAAGCGAGTAAACTTGATGAACTTAATTCTTCTAAGTGATTGAAGATATCCGGGAAGACAAATGTTATTACCGAGAGAAACTCAAGGTTTGACTCATGGCGAGTAAACTTGATGAACTTAACTCTTCTAAGTGATTGAAGATATCCGGGAAGACATTTGTCATGACCGAGAGAATCTCAAGGTTTTACTCATCAAGGCTTTTGGTGTTATTATTCCAACTACGTGAGGAAGTGATGTAATAGAAAGTTTACGAAGATAAAGAGGTACAAAAGTGTGTGATGATAGAGATTGTGTACATTGGGGATGCTCATTTGTCTCACTTGAGGGCTTAATCTGTGATTCGAGATATAATCACTTATTCGGTGTTGACATCCGATTGTCACCCGAGAGATAATCGATGATTCGGCACCTTCTTCAATGTTATCGGTTGTTCTCTCTTTGGGCATTCGGTGCCGGGTTCTTGAGCTTCATGCACTTTCTTGAGGAGGAGAAAAGTATACATCGGGGTTATTCTTTAGCTATTGGACTTAATCTGCTACTTGATGGTATAAGTTTCTTTGTCTTGGGTTTGTGTGTTCGGGTTCGTGAGCTCTAGTCTAAGAGGCCGGCGCATCAATTCAACTACGTGGGGAAGTGGTCTCTTGACACCTTTTGGAATGGATTGCTTGAGACTTGATGGTTATGAAATTTGAGAAGATTATTTTATGTATGGGATGATACGTTCTTTGTTCTTCTTGTGGATGATATAACCTCGAGCGGAGATCCTCGATCATCGGTCTTAAATGGAGCGGTGGGATTTATGATTATGGTGTGCATCTCTGTGCACTGGCTAAAAAAGCTTGAAATAGAGCTTGAATCTGCTCATCAAAGGATTTTCGGTTTGGGGGAAGCGCCAAAGTCTCACTTTCGGATGGTTCAATTTCTTTCTTGATTCAAGAGCCACGGAAGCTTTGGTGGTGAATGTTTAAGAGATGATGACTTCTATCTTCTACGACGTCTTTGCTCGATATCCTTATCTCGGTACTCGTATCATCATCTTCTTTAACTATATCATCTACTCTATCTTTGTATATATTTATCAAAAAACAAAATACAAAATATAAAACCAACAAAAGAAAATAGAAAATATAAAACCAAGAAAAGAAAATAGAAAAATATAAAACCAACAAAACCCATAAAAATCGAAAAATTTGAAAAATACCAAAATATGTTTTCTCATGACATGTCTTACGGTATCGATAACATCTACGGTCTTAGAAATGTCATTCAATAATGGCACGGGACCATAGATGAAGTTCGACGAGGAGGTGTAAATATTCTTTTCAAAACATGTCTCAAACTATGGCTTCTGATTATTTGATTGTAACCGGGCTTCAAAAATGGCTTGCGATTACTTGATTGTGACCCGTGCTTAAACTATGGCTTGCTATTATTTGAGATAGCAACCCGCTCTTCAAAGAAAGGAAAGTGCTACGCTAAACAATTTTCAAATATTTCGTGCACTTATCCTAAAACAAAACAAGGAAAGTATGTCGAAGAATGCTTTGTTCCTACACAAATGTTTTTCCGTCTAAAATTCTTGAGAAAAATATTTGTTGTTTTCAAAAATGGTGGTAAATGAGTTGCTTTAAAAACAATCGGTTCGAGTTTTTATTAAATTTGCAAACTCAATCAATGACTTGACACTTTTAAACTTTTCACAAAATGAGTCATTGATTGAGGGGATAATGTTTTCAAATCTATATCATCTAACGAGCTTTCTTAATTATCCTCGTGCTTAATTAAAATGATATTTGCCTATGTTGAAGGACTAGGAATTTAGGATATGATTGTTAGGTTTAGATGATTAGAGTTTGATTAACACATTATTCCCATACCTTATATGATCGATTGATATGTTGAATTGACTTTAATTAGTCGATTCTTGTTTGGGTGATGTCGACCACCATATATTTGTATGTGTGTTCACTAACGTATGCGGTATATTGGTTATAAGAATGTTCCCGATCCGGATCCCACAATTGAAGATGATTGGATGCGAAAGGAAAGGGTAACTATATCTTGGGTTGACAAATGAAGAAGCGGAGCTTAATTGGACTTCAATGGAGAGTTGGCATAAATGCAACGTAAGAGGTCTCCTTGCATCGTGAGATGGTTTTCTTCTAAGTGATGAAGAAAGCGGAGCTTAATTGGACCTCGGTTGGCATTCAAAATGCAACGTGAAGAAGTCTCACTTGCATTTGCGACGGTTTTCTTCCAACCCTACAACAACAACAACGAAGCTTCTCAACCACTAACGTATCTTTGTGCGGGATACCATTTTAAACAATTTTGAATAAATTTGAATAAATTGTTTTGAAAATGGAATATATTGTTTTGAAAATATATTGGACTAAATTTTGAAAATCACGGACTTCATTTTATCAAAACTTAAGTCACTCAATTATCGACTTGGTCATGGATTGAGGGAGAGTGATTTAAAATAAAATATTTTCAAACAATATTTCTTCAAAAAGTCCGTTTTGTACAACAAAATGTGGTGATCTAAAGATTTAATGTTATGTCATGGTATGATTTTTCTTTAGAATCAAGGTCTTTCAAAATGAAATTTTTTACATTCTTGTTTGATTGTGAAATTGTTTTATTTTACTTAAAGATCTCTTAAAACTATCATACGACACTAACAATCTTTAATGTCTAAAAATGGTCCTTATCTATCATCTTTCAAAATTAAATCTTGCCACGTCTTTCCCAAAATTTTCTAAATGATTTAAATCGGTTGGGATCACAAATCTCAAATGGTTTGATATTTTGATCGGGGTAGAGATCGTGTTTTAAATCTCAAATCTGTTTTAAATGGAATTGGTTTTAGTCCTTTAAAGGCACTCCACGCCTCCATGTGCCAAACGATTTCAATATACATAATGCACATGTTGAGGAGGAGGATTTATCAAAAACCGGATGAGTATTTAAACAAGGCCACATTTTCTCCCATGTTTTCTAAACCTAATTAAATCACTTGGGATCCAAAATCTCAAAGGGTTTGATATTTTTGATCGGGGAGAATTTGTGATTTAATAATGAAATTTGATAAAAGTTGATCGTTTTGATTCGGTTGTGCGGTTTGCTCTCTCATATGTGCTAAGCGCTTTCGAATCTCGAAGCACATATTGAGGGAGCAAAACCATCAGTACAAAGTTTTTTAAAGAGATTATAAAGTACCTTGATTGTGTTTTCAAATGGTTTTCTTAATGGATTTTGTGATTGTGGATGTGCTTCAAAGAACTCTTGCCTCTATGTGATAAAATGATTTCAAAATCCTATGCACATATTGAGGGAGAATTTTACCAAGAAAATCAAATGGCTTTTCTAAGGAAATGAAAATTGTGATCAAAGAAAATATTTCAAAGTCCTCTTGCCTCCATGTGCTAAACAATTTCTAAATCATATGCACATGTTGAGGGAGGTTTTCTAAATGATCAAAACTATTAAGGTACAAAATGCTTTGATCTCGTATCACAAGTACCTTGATTGTTTTCCAAATGATTTTCAATTGGTTTCATGAAGGAATGAACAATACCAAAAGACCGACCAATTTACTTTATGCATGGTGTTATAAGGATGGTTAGGTTAGGTATTTGTTCCCACGATCCGCTTGAACGGAGGGATCTACCGAGGACAATCCACTAGATAGTGTAGAGTCCTTAGGTATATTGAAAAAGGAGAAAAGTGAGGAATGGGAAGAGTGCGGATGAGGCGAGCTAGTCTTGGAATAAACCCAACAAGGTTCTAGTTATGAAGTCTCGGTAAGCTTGAAGGGTTGAAGAATGAAAAAAAATGAATGAATGAAAAGGGTGAAAAGAAATAGCCCTCCATCAATTCAACCTTAGGGCGAAACCGGGTTCAATTCATATACTCTTGGTGGTTACTAAGGTAACACTGGTATTGAAGACAAGACATCATGGACCCGGTGATGCCTTTGCACTAAACTTCCCAAACCACTCAAGTTCCTCTTAAAGGGCTTGTTTCATTCTCACGGGAACCGACATTATCTATCGACTTTCTCTTAGAGATTGTTGATATTGAAGAGGAGACCCTCTCCCTAGTCTCCGACAGGGAACCAAATGTGCACTATTGAGTCTAGAGCCAAGAGATCATCCACAATATCTCGTTAGGACACTAAATTCTTGAAGACTTGCTTTTTCACACAATGTGGAAAGTAAGTATATATTAAGAGTCCTCGCATTATCCTTGTGGTATTGCGAACATCCGAGTGATATGTAAAATATTCACGATGAAGATGGAAATCCTTCTAGAGCCAACATCAAACAAGCTCTTGGTGGGTGACATGTGAGATCTTGCAAAAGATCAAGCTTGTGACAAGCGGATAGAAACGATGGGAGATTCATTCTTGAATCAACCTTGGTCGAGAATGGAATTGACGAATACTTTTGGAAAAACCGTTCGATGTGCAAACCTTCTTTTCTCTAGCACGTCGAATGTGTACTTATGTTTTCAAATTCAAAAGTATCTCGATTGAAAAATACTTTTAGAAAAACCATTCGATGTGCGAATCTCTTCTTTTCGCTAGCACGTCGAATGTGTACTCATTCTCTAATACAAAAGTATTTTGATTGAAAATTGATCTTTCTCATAAAACCTTCGTCGTATTGCAAAACTCTTTCTTCAAGCAATACGCGATTGTTTTCAAATCATTTTCATCAATCGGTGAATCTCAATTATTTGGTTCACTCACTCCGTGTTGTCTTCTTTGAGGCGTTCGGTTTGAGAACGGCTAGAACATTGCGAAACCTGTCGAGGAGATTCTTAGGAATCCTACGATCACGAGCGGTACTTGTCTTGATCAGCGAGGAACCGTGGGCGTGTACCTCAATTCAACGAAAGTGATCAAAGACACTTTCGTGTGTTTTATTGCTAGCTGTTGTTTGCGGTACATTTGGACGGTTGCGGTGATCGAATTGAGGAGTCAATCAAAGCCGCATGCTCACGGCATCCACACTTAATTTGAAGAAATCATGGTGGTGCATATCTACATAACACGGCTCGATATTTCATACTATGCTTATGCTTCTGCTGCTTGCAAATATCATGAACCGATGAAGGCTTCCGCTACTCGATGGAAAGATGTCATGATTCAAAAGTGTGAGCATGTCGGTCCAAAGTCACAACTTCACATGATGGCAACACAATAAAGGGTGATCCGAGAGATTTCTTGTGGTGATGATCTCAAAAGCTCGAAGATCATCAAAGATGTGGATCGATTCAAAGGCCTCCACTAAAAGTACAAATCAATGCGGACTTTGAAGAATCGCTACTAAAGCACAAAGATTGCGAAATGAAGAATTGAAGTCTCGAGCTCAAGAACAAAGTCAAGAATAGAATGCTAGGATTCAAAATGTAAAACATGGGGTGACCTCCCTTAGGGGAGATTGTTAGGAATTAGAAAATTCCATAGTGAAGTGTCGGTCACCCCAATATTATCTAGCATAAGTTAGCTCGTAGACTTGTCGTTATTTACGTTATTTAGTAGTTTATTAGTTAGTTAGTAGCGTAGTTTAGTTTAGTGCAACACCGTGGAGGAAGGACGGGTCTTTACCCACTGTATCCACGATCCACGGGCCGATGGGAGGTCGTGTATTTGTAACTATAAATACCCTTCCATCCATGGAAGGGTGGTGCTCATCAATCTAATATTCTACACTTTGTGTAACTCTCTAGCAAGAACACCTCTCTCTCTAACTTTCTCTCTCTAAAATGGCAAACATGTATTTTGATCTCCCAAGACCACCGAATCATCAAACACAATAAAATAACGATCCTACACATTACTATTCATTGTGACGGACTTTTAGTGACGACAGTGACCACTCTTATATGGTCACTATATCAGCTTAGTAACCAAATATCTACTATTTGTGACCATATTCGTGTGGTCACTAAATCCATTTTTTCTTGTAGCGGTGAATCAAGAGTCTGAGATTGGTCTTTGATATTAGTAATCTGAAACACAAAAAAATAAGGCACTTAAGACCAACTAACCTTAACCAAAAACCAAATTTTAGGCAGCCTTCAATCCGTTTCTTTTGTCGGTTCCTTATAAGTTGGAGATTTCTGTAAAAAAAAAAAGAAAAAAAGAAAAAAAGAAAAAAAAACTATTAATTTAATTATTTTTTCATGGATTCAACAAAACAAATAAACAAAATTTCTAGGACCCCTTTAATCAATCATATTAATGAACTATTATGAAAAGGAAATGGGAATCATTAATCATGTGCATCAAGTGGACAAAATAAGATATTCATATCACGATTAGAAATTAACGAGTGTGGTACCCCGCGCGTTGCCGTGAGATTGCCTTGTATCGATAGTCGTAATTGCGAACTATGGGTCACTGTTGGTTGAGTTAAAGTCCCTTAGTTGTCAAAATGGCTAAATATTTACAACTAAATTATTCAATTTATAACCTGATATACAATCTAGTTGCATAGAATGAAACCCTTCTGAAACAACACTGAACTAATCCAAGTATACTAATATCATAGCCAATGTCCATAACCATACAGGCCACCACCCTTTTCTGAAATCCACTACCCTATTTCAGAGCCATTTTTCTGGATTCAAAATAATCAGATAAGCAAAAACACATTCACTGTTTACCGTCTAATCATGGATGTAAAGTTTGCTTCGGCTTCTCGTGAGTGAGTTTGTCTATCTCTTCATATGTTTTCTCACCATCACCAATTTTCTTTTCAATATTGCCAACAAAATCCTGAAATAATTTAAGCACCACCAATTTTGTTGATCCACTAACTCCGTCTCAACTTTTGTACCAACAACAACTGACCATCCGAGTGCCACATTAGTGGATCCGCAACATCCTGAAACAAATGTAATATCATTAAAAACTTATGTCACAATGTTATGTAGTAAAACAGATGTACAAAGCGCATGCGTACTATTTAATGATCATTATCAAATGATATCTTTAAATAACTAACAGATTTCCTCAATATTTAACTACAAACGATTTTTTACTATTCCTCTTATGCCTCTATGTTCCGGTTAAATAATATAATTCTGGCTAAGTAATAATAGAATAGAAAAGAAGAAAACACATTACTTGTTGGTTTAAAGTGATGTACAACTTTAGCTTTTCTGAATTAATCTCTGGATTCATCAAGTCATCTAGAGCTTCCCTAAGTTTCTATCTCTCCTATGTAATTCGCCCTCCATAATATCGTCTAAATCTTCCATTTCTTATTCATCAGCCATACACTCATCATCATTGTGGTATCGGTGTTTGACAGGGCATTTTGGAAGGTTGTGTTTGGATAGCACATAAGCAGAGGCGGATTAGAATTTCCAAGCATTCTAAGTTGCTTGTCTGCTTGAAAATAAGTTGTTTAGGGCCATTAAGCACTTGAAATCAGTTGAACCAAAAACAACTTTATTTCAATTTTCAATTCCTAACATACGTTTCTTGATTAACTTGGATCCTATACAATATTAACTGAATGGAATAACTGAAAATACAAAAAGCAACAAACCTGAGATCGGAAGGCCTTTTCAACCTCACAAACGCGACCCACATCAAACGCATCCACCAACACCTACACAACATACTCGTACTTCAAATCAGAATAATCCTTAAAACTAAAAATATTAGAATTGTTAGTCACTTTTTAATGGTATCGTTTACTTAGCAGACAATGTGCCACGTGAAGAAAAGCAAGAAAAATGTATCAAACATGTTAATTTCCATACCTGTACATATACGTACTTAACCAATGGACCAAGAGCACATTATGAAGCTATGATAATGACGATGATAAACATCGTTTCAAACATGCGTTACTACAGAGCGACGTCTAGTAAGGGTCCAAGAGCGGTTTAACCCTATTCACTGCACACCACCATGAGGACATCGTTAGAAAGTCAATTATTGGGAGATTTTAGGATCAAGTGTGCCTTTGAATTGCTATCATAGTAACACAACGACCACCTGTTTCTCTTGATATAAAAATTATGCCATATCTATTTATAAAAGCTGTATTTATTAACAAAAACTTCAACGTATATCAGTCTAGTTACCCTTGGTATGAATAGATACTGGCTTCTTACCCATATTATATTGTTACCCAGTCATTTAGATTGTATTATATTTATTTATTTTGGCCCATTGTGACCTGTCGACAAAAGGCTAAAAATACAACAAATGACATAAACTCACTTACGATCGCACCGAAGTGCATATTTGCATAAGGCTCTTTGTGAGTAAGAATCTCCCATGACACAATTCCAAAGGAGAAAACATCAACCTGTAACATCCCACATCCCAGTAGATAAAAAGTAACGTTAAAGCCGAAAATAAAAATCCTAAAATGCAAAAAAAAAGCTACTGAAGGACATATTTACCTTCTCAAAAACTTGATTACTACTACCGTTCAGCAGCATCAGAGGCATCTACGGTAGGGTTCGTAGACTTGTTCTTTGTAATTTTTTTACCTGCATATATTGAACGCGGCATAATGAATTGCATTTCATAAAAACAAAATGTATCAGTGAATATAAAATAATATGGTCTTTATCCATTGTGCAACCTCTCTTTGACCTTGTTGAAGTATAATCACTCTCAGACAGCTTATAAGTGCTTACTTACACTTTCCGATATACCCAAACAGTAAATTCATGTTTTACCTTCTTCCAATATAGTTGCCTAAAGCAAGTACTCTTAAGCCATTCCTGAAAGTCCATCCTTATTCCTGAAAATCCATTCTTCGATATTGAAGTGCACTAGTCGCAATTACCAAAACAAGGTATTATGATTACTATTACGACAACATTAAAGTAATATGAAGGGTTCATATAAAAAAAAAAAAAAAAAACTCAATGACTTACAGATGCTAAGTAATCATGGACACGTGACTCTTCATGGCATATGTAGCATGTTTCATCAAGGCCTGATAACGGTCATGAGAAATTAGTAGCCAACTACGACTTTGCAAAGGCAGTTCTAGTAAGTTGACTATTAAATAAGTAACTTTTTTTTATACATCTATGAGGTAATATAAGAAGTAATAATCGCATATGTCACTCATCGCTTTAATATTTTCCATATTGATGGACCCGTTTTTGCTTGGTAAGCATTAACAAATCTCGAGACCACCTAAAGTGCACAAACCGAACTCATTCAAACATTAACACAAACACTTGGTGTGCCTCATATAATCGAAAAGGCAATCTCCACGTCAAATGAACTAAATTAAACAAAAGTGTATGATAAAAAAGCCAGTATCCACATATGAACTAAACAGGAGAAATGGTTATGTACCTTTAAAAAACCAAAGAGAAACAGAACATGATGCCATATTTTGTGCGTTAGAATGCTTTCTGGTGGGTGGCCTGCAAAGAATAAGGGGTTCATTTTATTCAAAATTGTAGGTTGTTGTTGTTTATACAAATGTGCCCTATAATCTTTTATACCTGGTCGCACTCTTATCAATGGCCGACGTAAAAGAGGGGCCCTTGTTTACACGCAGAATGGCTAAAACAGATACAAATCAAGAAACGACTTACACGCAAAAGCAAGTCATAGTAAACAAAAGTTCATGTACGAAAATTACAATTACCAAAAGGGAGGACATTGGCAGCGGCAGGGCAGGTGCATGTTTGACAATAAGGATAGCGACAATTAATCCAAAGTTTAGAAACCATAAAACCTATGCATAATATTATACAATCAAAAACAAAAATTGCTCATACTTATAATCAAGATTCAAAATTAAACAAAATTAAAACCCTAAATCCTTGAAGTGGTCTTAACATCTCACCTCACGCGTTCACTGTTGCAGTCATAACACAATTATCCGTGACCGTCGCTCCGCATCTGACCTCGCGCGGTAATAAAAGAAGGTGGTATATCCCTGTTTATGATTCCAGCGCCAAAATCCAACATGACTGTTCCATATCCTGTATGTGTACCTGTTGCAGAAAGCCAATCAAAAAGTGTTGTTTTGATAAGAGGTTGTGTTTGTTGTTTGAGTGATTTGGCTGGAAGAATGTTTAGGAAAAAACTAAAAATTTGGATTCGCATCACTCAAGTTTTAGATGATGTTGATCTAAGATGAGTGTGGTAGCTTCTCGAGAAGGAGTGTATATTTTTGGTTTTGATGATTGAATTATATGAGATGAAGAGAGGCGGTGAAGAGAGGAGGTGGGAGAGGCGGTGGGATTTTTTTAGTAAATGTGTGAGAGGTTTTGAGTATTTTGATAGCATTTTTGTTAAGCAGTGTGAGGAGCATTAAATGCTATTTCAGCTGCAATAAATGTCCACCCACTCTTGTAAGGACACGTCAGCAGTAACCACAATTTGTAAGAGGAGCATCGCTCGATCTTTAGTATATACTAGCCGGTGCACCAAGCACGGTGATGGCGATAAGTATAGTTATATGTGTTTGCTTACCCATTTAGTGAATCGTTTCACAACACTTGAATGTATATGTGTTAGTTGTAAGTGTTTGTTTGGGTTACCGTAACTTTCCGTAGCTTTCCGCGACATCATTATTCCCGCATATAGAAATACCCTCGCAATCTCTTACGCGTCAAACACTACCCCAAAAGTATATGATTTTGTGAATCAAGATTATATTGATTGAAATAAATGAAATAAAGGTTAAAGTTGTAAAAATTTGAATTAAAATAAAATAAACCCGTTAAAAATATAAAAACTAAAACTCATAAAAATATATCAAAATGGATGTTGAATTAAAAAGCATAAAATTTTAGAAAATATGATGAAATTAGATTATAAAAAAATAAGTAGATAAAAGATATTTTAATTTAAAAATAAAGATGAATTTTAGTTGAGAAATGACACATGTCATTTTATAATTGGAGTTATTTATCTTAATTTTTAGTGGTTAGGAGTTAGGTTTGGAGTTTGTTAGAAGTTAGAACTTGGGTTTGTTAAGAAGTGACACATGTTATCTCATTATTGGGCTCTTATCTTAATTTTGGTTAGAAAACTCTTTTCATAAAAGTAAAAAGTTTGAATTTTAAACCTTCAAATTTTAGAATGCCTAAATGCATTATAAAGTAGTATAGATAGATAATTAGTAATACTAGCATGCGTGACCCACATATATGATTCTCCTACTGCACCCATTAAAAAACATTAACTTATGTAAAAAATTATTCTTATCATCATTATAATATAAAAATCCTTTTTTCTTTTGACATGTATGTATAAAACGAGAATCACGTCTCAGTTCAAGTCAAATGTATTCGAATTTATGTATTTGTTTATTAATCGTAATATAATAATAGCAGTTATTGTTATTGGTCCTTGTAGTGTTATCACTAAAAAAAATTGTCAGCTAGTGACACAAAAAAAGGTGTCACTAAAAGTAAAAAATGTGTCTTCAAAACTATAAAAGGAGTGTCACTTGAAAAATTATGAGCATTTTCCACACTTAAAAAAATGTAGGTAGAAGTTCGGTAGGTAAAAGTCTACTTATGGTGATACAAAAAAGTGTGGGTACATAGCTTTTGCCTTTTTTAACACATTTTGTTTATAAAAAATGTCATCATTAAATCTTAAAATTTTAAGCTTTGCCTCACACTTTTTAAAAATGTCACTAAAATGTAAGATAATGATACATTTTTGTGTCATTAAAACCTATGTCACTCTTGTAGTGTTTGTATTGAAAATTTCACTCTAGATTGTCATATATGTTAAGAATTCTGATTATTAAAGATACTTCGAATGATACAAGTTAAAGCCAAACTGTTTCTTTCTGTGATAAATATTCAACTTTCAATGAAGCTTAAAATTTCACGTCAAATTATTTGGTTGAGCCAAAGTTAGACATATTTGATATAGGATTAAGATCCTCTAAAGTTCAATTTGAACAAGATAGGTTATGTTATTGTTATTTGAGTGAGACTTTGAATTTATGTAAAATAAATGTGACCCAATTAAATGACTCGCTTTTCTTTCCTTCTCACAAACACTTGAACATAACCTATTATGTTTAACTTATATTTTAGATAATCTCAATCCATCTTATATCACACAGATTTTGAACTTTCTAGCTTTAATTTCTTCTAATAGTTACTAGAAAGAAACTTATAATGTTAAAATTATAATGCACTCTAGCAAGCTTATGATACTTCAGGGGTTGTTATGAAATTATTTTATAACTAACTTTGCACTTAACTAGTATTGGTGTTGTTTTTGTAAGTTTGTCATGTGCAGGGTGTGAAGTAGAACTTGGTGCTATAAAAACTATCATCACAAGCTAAGGTTTCTCATTCAGTCATATACGAATTTCATCACATCAAACTTTCTCTCTTGTGCTCTCAGTTTCTTGAGTCTTTTTACTCACAGTTTTAGCATATTTGTTGGTTAGTTTAGATCATCTTGATCTACAAGTTTTGGGTTTTGTAAGTGTGAGTTGTATTGTTTCTGAGATTGCATCCATTAGGGGGACAATCTCTTTCTTTTGTAAATTATTTGATCATCACCTGTTTAGGGACTGATCTTCTGTGCATATTGTTATAATAAAGTGATCACCAAAGGGTGGTTGGTTGGGTGATTAGATACATGTGTGTTTTGATCCATTTTTACATGGTATCAGTTAGTTTTTGGCGGTTTTTTGGTTTATTGATCTATCTTGGTTTAGGTTGTTGATTCAATGATTAGGTTGTTGAATCTTGTTCATTCTTGGGTTAATCGAACATTTAGGAGTTCAATTGAAGATCTAGGGTTTTTTCTTGAAACCCTATATTTTGAGGATTCTTGGTTTTGGTACAATTCAGTGGTTTTCGTGACGATTGATCGAAGAATTGGTGGTTTATTGTTGGTTCTTGGTTGGTTTCTTTAAAACCCTAATTTTTTGAAATATGGGGTTTTTGAAGATCTAGTGGTTGTGTGGATTTATGGGATGTTTCTTTGGTTGGTTATTCTAGACTAAGTGAATCTAGAATAACTAATTGTTTCTTCCGCTGCAACTCGTTAAAAAGCACTCTAACTGAATATTCTCCTTTAAGATAATTGGTTTTGAGTCAAAGTGGGTGCAAAAGGATTGGTTAACTTCTTGATTTGCCACCAAGAGTGGTACGAATACCTACTCTGGCCAACCCAGTCCACTTGGCTTGATCCAAGTTAGCCTTGGGTGTGAGTTTTTTAGTTTCTGATTTAGTTTTTGTTTATTGAGTGTAGATTGCTGGAGGTTAGGAATTTGGGCAGGCTTGGAAGTTGAGGATTATTGTTTGTGGTTGATTGATTAGTTTGTTTATTTGTCTTTTGTTTACTTTTTTTTGTTTTATTTGTCTGGTTTATTGTTTATTTATTGTTTATTGTTATTGTGACTATTATGGTTAGTAGTTTGGATCAAAGTAATCCTCTGTATCTGCATGCAAATGATAACAATGGTGCTTCTATTTTTACTATTAAATTATTTGGTGTTGAGAATTATAGAATATAGGCTAGTGCTTTGAAATTAGCTATTCAGATATAGAATAAAAATGAGTTTTCTTGATGGTACTTGTCTTAGAAGTGATTATGCTGCTAGTCCTATCTTTCTTGCTTAATGGAATAAGTGTAATGCTGTTGTTCTGTCATGGATTTTGAGGTCTTAATCTCTAGATGTTTATCTTGGTCATGTGTTTTCTAATAATGTTGCAACTGTTTGGAAAGAATTAAAAGAAACATATGATAGAATAGATGGTTCTATAGTTTTTAATCTGCTACAAAAAATTAACAATTTTAAACAAGGGGGTTTACCTGCTTTTTGAATACTATCATAAGTTGAACTCTATATGGAGAGAGTTTGATATTCATACTAAACTTCCTGACTGTACTTGTGAGGCTAGGATTGAGTTAGTTGACCATGGAAAACTATTAAAACTGATACAGTTTCTTATGGGTCTTGATGACATTTATCAGCTTATAAGAATCAGTCTCTTAACTAGGGAAATCCTTCCGAAAGTCAAAGATGCTTTTGTCATTATATCTAGAAAAGAATCCCACGAAGGGATTCTTTCTTCTTCTATGAAAACTGAAAAGCCTTAAGTCTCTGCTTTTGTGTCTGAAACCAATAATAATAATGTGAACAATCAAAGAAGGTTTAATAACAATTGGTCAGGTAACAACTTGAATAATAACATAGGGAATTATTATAGTTTGTTATGTAAAAATTTTGGTTTAAAAGGGCACACCATTGACAGGTGTTTTGAAATAATTGGGTATCCCCCAGGTTTTAAGAAAAATCTTAATTTGATGCCTGTAACTGGTTTTAATAATAAAAATAAATATGTTGAGGCTAAGGGTATGTGTGGGGTCAATGGTGATGTCAAAGTTGTGGAAAACTAGAAGGGGGGTTGAATAGTTTTACCAATTAAAACTTCGTTTTAAAACATTTAGATCAACTTATTTCAATCTATTTAGATGTGTATGTTGGACGTTGATAGATAGATATATAAAAGTGTAATGAAAGATAAAGAGTAAGAAGCACATAACCACGACACGGTATTTATAGTGGTTGGCTACAATGACACCTTCCTTGCCTACTCTACTCCCCGAGTCACCTACTCGAGAGTTCGTAATCACTACACGACACCAACTCCTTATGGCGGAGAAGCCTTCACAACGTTGCCTACTCTTTTTCCAGTACTAGGCTAACCACCGGGTTCTTTTCACCAAGGTGGACCACACCTACCAAAACGTCGCCTACCCTTTATCCGGTACTAGGCTAAGTACCGAGTTCTATTACAATGGAGGAACTACTACCCAACACTACACAACACCTAATCCCAAAGGAGACCGACTCCTTATTACAACACCATCAAGGATATCAACATCATTGGAAACAAACTATCACTATATGTATAACGATGCACCTCATCGATTATACGACCTTGGCATTCTTCAATAATGCCACTTGATTTGATTCCTAGGAATCCTTCACTAATGCACTTGACACAACGCTTGACACCTTTCACTAATGCCTTCGTCTTAACACATTTAGCATTCTTCATTAATGCTTTTAACACGGACGTTAAGCACCTTTCACTAATGCTTTCGTCTTGACTCTTTCGGCATCCTTCACTAATGCCTTCAACACAACACATCTATGGAGGAAGAAAGAACTATCAACAAGAGAACCTCAGTAGTCTTGATGATGACGAAGAATGGCAACTCATGGACTTGAGCTTGCTCGACTTCAAGAAGTGGTGATCTCGCCTTTAAAAGGAACCTAGAGAATCACACAAAGACAAAAGACAAACTACATAGAAAGATCCCTTAGGATCAGTGGTTAGAGAGTTACAATACTTGGGGAAAGTATGTGTGAGAGTGGCAAACCAAAAGGAAGAAATGTCTCACTATTTATAGAGGAGAAACAACTACTGTTTCACGGATCTCACGGTTCCCACCCTTAAAGGATCCGTCTAGTGTAAAGCTAGGGATTCGTGGGACGCTCCTCTTTGCCCATGGGTATTTTGGTTATGGTTTATGGGTCATGGGTTATGGGTTAATCCATGGGTATTTTATTAGATACAATGTACCTAATGGGTGCAATGCACCTAGTCAAATGGGTATAGGTCAATACCATGGGTTGTAGTTTTTACCCATTTATAATACATACTAGTATGTATATATTTGCCCAATGTACATATGTATTATTAAATCATAAAATCACTTATACTTGTTTTAGTGTTTTATTTGAAAACGTAAGTGTGTTAGAAAACTATTGGCTCAAACTATTTACATATTTTATTTGTTTCTTTAAAATGATTTTCGTTTGTTATCGACAAAACATTAGAAGATCGTAAAATATAAATAAACGTTTTACTGCTTATTTGTATTAACAATCTCCCCTTTTGTTGATGACAAAACATAAAATATTTTAAGGAAAAACAAAGTTCGTAAAAGTTCGAATTGGAGTTTTACTCTCTTCTCCCCTTTTGTCGAAACAAAAGAGTTGAAAAAAACTAACACATTTTTAAGAAAACATGTAAAGAGAAAAATGTAAAGGGAGCAAGTGGCGGGAATAGTTCCGTCTTAACTCCCTTGACGAGTCCATCCCTTTGTGAGGCGTCAAGTAAATAAAGACTAATAGGCTAATGCATTGCAACTTTGTTTGCAAATGGTTTCGTCCTTGTGAAGAAAAGTGCCCCCCCTGAAGATTGCAACTTTGCAATGGGGTGTCATGAAGTGTAATCCAAATAAGGATTATGTTGCAAATGGTTTTGCAATGTATGGTTTGACACAAAGCTCCCCCTAGCTTAAGGTGTCAAGGTCCTCATTTGTATTTTGAAAATCTACAAAATAAAGGTTAGAAAACAAGAGTATAATGCATAATTTCCTGCAAATAAGACTCAAGTTAGTAGAAAATTTGCCTTTTGTTGCACGGATCCCATAGTTCCCTCCATGGAGGGATCCGTCTAGGCATTTTCTCGGGATCCGTCTGTCTGGTGACAGATTTTCAGCAATGGTGATATGCCAAACAATGCTAATATAAGAGTGAGATATGTATATAAATAACAAACATATACTCAAAGCGACATGGAAAATAAGTTATCATTCAATAAAACAAAGAGATAATCAACAAATCTCTAAAACTAAGAGAATGATCTAGCCATACATATTCTACTAATACTAAGAAGTTACTAAAACTTAAAGCGCAACAATTTGCTTGAGTCTAGGGATGAGTAGACTTGTTAATTTGATCCAATCTTTCAAGAAGATGATTAAACATGAAATGTAACTCATTTCGTACTTCTTGAACAAGTCCTTGGGTGATTAGACAATTTGGGCAATTATTGTCTTAATTTGGAACCGGAGGAAGATGGATATTTTGAGGAGGCTCTATGAATGATTGTAGGGTTTCATTTTGAGATGTGGGATGAGGTTCTACTAAAAATGAGGGTGGTGGTAATGAAAATTCCTCCATATGATCAAGTCCTTGGTGGTTTCTTGTTTCCCATGATGGACTAGTCGGTGTTGTAGGTGGTTCCCTATTTAACGAGAAAGTTGGTGAGTGGGAGGTTCTCGGTGGTGAATGCTCTAATGCATAGAGATTTTGGTGAGGAAGAGGCTCGTTAAATGAGTGTAATCCATGCTCAAGGAATGAGGGCTTAGACGGCTTGCTAGAACTAGCTATGTTTGGTTTTGAACTAGATGACCCTTTTTCTAGCCCAAAAGGTTTGATGCTAATCCTTGCGGTTCTCTTAGCAATTGTTGAATGGGTTTGTTGAGGTGGGATTCTAGCATTGTGATCTCTTACGGGAGATGATTCTGTGGAAGAAATTTCATGGATCATATGACCATTTCTTTTGGATGAGCCTTCGGTTGAAGAGTTGTTGCTAAGAGCTTTGGTCATGGTGATGGTAAGGATGCAATATGAGCTTCTAACTACTTATTTTTGAGAGCTAGGTGAGAGTGATGACTTAACCTTAAGAGTGTTTGGTTTATAAAGGATAATTTTGAATTAGGGAATTAAATTCTTGGCCACTAAGAGGATTAAGCATGCACTTAGGATATTGATCAGCTCTAGGAAGATATTAAATGGTAACTAAAAGTGGTTAGATAACCAAAAGGTGGCTTAAATTTGAAGAGAGAAGCTGATTAAAGCTTTCTGCAGACATGGATCCCATGGATCCCTCTCACCAGGGATCCGTCTGTCTGACAGATTCTTGATGAAATGATTATGATTTTTGTAAGGTCTAGTACCTATGTATCTCGAGGTTTTGACTTTTATTTGATGTCTTGAGTGGTGGATGTCTTAAATGCTCAACCATAAGGGATGAGGGTGCTTAATGATGGTTTTGGGTAGAAAAGTGGACTTTAGATAGTCTAACTAGGTGCTTGAGAATAGTATTATTTGATTTGAGATGGAAGAGTAGTGGCAATTAGTCCTAGAAGTCAGATGATGCCTCAAAAAAATTTAATAAAATCTTATAAAATAAGGAGAAATGAAAAGCTAGTTTTAAGCTTATTTTTGAGTAAATGGTGACTAAAATCAATTTGCTAAAATTGGTGGATATATTAAACTAAGTGTTATGAGCTGTGAGAAATAATGTGTGAGCATTGGAGCGAAAATATGTTAAGTTTTGATGAGTTGATAAATCAAAAACATTTTGAAATAGATCCTAGGTAAGCTATGGGTGAGTGTGAAGCTTTCAAATGTTTGAGGAATACTTAGTTGGTTCTAATGTCTTATGTTTGACTAGTGTGAGGTGATCTAGTGAGCTGTTTTTTATGTAAGCAAGTTTGTATTGCTCATATGTAGTCACGGATCCCACGGTTCCCTTCTGGGAGGGATCCGACTAGTTATAATGCTAGGATCCGCCTACTGCAGATCAGAAGGCTTTCAGCAAATGTGCAATTTTGCACTCTTTAGCAAATGCTTCTCCTAGTTGTTTCTACAAGGACTAAATGCAAGAACACATTAAGTATAACGCATAGCAAATGTGGGAGAACTAAAAGTACCTAAAAGATGAATGACGACGACTACTTGAATGTTTTCAAGAAGTCATAAAATCTCATCCTACACGTTCCTAAGTTAAGATTGTTTAATGCCAAGTTATGGCAAAACCTACATACTACATCCTACTCTACATAAGAATTGTTTAGATGTTTACAACCCATTGTTTCAAATTGTTTCCACAAATTAAGGTCCTATGACCTTACCTTACTTCTCCACTACTTCCCGTCTTTACCCCTCCTCCACTCTTTATCACACCATCTCTGCTTCTTTTTCTTCAAGAAGTTGGCGAAGCACTTGAAGATTCCCTTGGTTTGTTGCCATTTGGGTGATGAGTTAGGAACATCCGGCAATTGATTGATGTAATCCAAGGGGTCGAGATCGGTATTTCCAAGTGGGTTGCTACTACCTTCACCTTCTCTTTGCCTCTTCCTTTCATCCGAGGGATCCGTGGGTGGGTGAGGCCTTTTGCCTTCCACCATGAACCTTGTAGTTCTACCCTCGGTCAATGAAACCATAACTTTGTTGCAAAATCTATGATCATAGGATTGCGGAGAAGGATCTAATGCAAAGATGAATTTTGCAAGACGGGTTAGGAGCGTTGCGTACGGGAGCACCATTTTGTCCATGCTTTTTACACTTGTCATTCTCTTAATCATGTAGTAAGCAAGGTTGAAGCGAGTCTCGGTCACTAGGAAATAGATCATGAAACTTAGGCATGCGGTTGGGTGATCCTTGTTTCCTACTAGGCACAACACATTCTCCCTCACCATAACATCCCATTTCATATACAATGCGTACATCTAGGAGAGCTCCATTTGGAAAGGATCCCTATAGATCACTTTCGAATTCCTAGTGACCCTCGATGGGGATGCTCTTGGCATGAACACGGTGTCCCTCACCGTGGTTGTTTCCGGGATTAACATATGGTAGATTTCATGATGATCAACCATATGTGTATCTCTTCCAAAGACCACTCATTGGAAAACATGCAAACACCTTGATATGGAACCCCTACTATTCTTCCAAACTCCACAAGCGAAAGAGTGTACTCATGCTCATTTATGATGAAGACAATTGAGATGGACCCATCATCATTTCTAACTATCCTCATTGTCTTGTAGAGCTCGAGTACAAAAACTGGGCAAATTTGTTCGTTTATGTCCAATAAACAATCAAAGCCAATGGTCCCAAAAACTTGTCTTATGTCGGTGTTAGCAAGAAATGATGGTTCTACTACATGACCTTCATGAAAAAGTCTCTTTTCGAGCATTTTAAACGCTTTCCTATCTTCCGGGCTAAGTCCATCTTTTCTATGGTACATTGGTATGTAATGAGTGGTATCTTGATAGTCTTGATGTCGGTTACTTGGCATGATTGTTCCTAAACAACACAACCACAATGTGGTGTTAATTGTGAATAGTAGCCTAAAGGATTTGATCACAATTTTGCTCAAATCATTTTTATTGAATTTAAGAAATGAGTTTAATTTGTATTAACAATGTTAATTCTTTGATTTGGATTATCTTAGAAAACAATGTGGTAACTAATTATGTAAACCCATTTGAACCCAACTTCTAAAAATGAAGAAATTGTTATCCTATAAATCAAGGAATTAAATTAACAATGTAGTGAAGATTATACTTACACAAGAGATTGTTATGCTTGAAGGAAATGATCAAATTTCTCCTGTGAACAATAATTGGGTTTTTGTTCGTGAGTCTTTGAAGGGAAAGTGATTTTGGAACTTCCACAGTGATCATTGCTAACTTATGCTGTCTTCTGTTGCATGGATCCCACGGATCCCTCTCATTAGGGATCCGGCTAGTTCAAGCTCAAGGATCCGGCTTGACAGCAAAAAATCAGTTTAAGCATTCCTTGATAACTTTGTTTTGGGAGTTCTAAAACGCCTAGAGTTTGGTGTTTAAGCTCTATAACTTATGATTTGGGGTTTTGATGGTTTAATATTAATCCTATTTGACGAGATTCCCTTTTTATGAATTAGTCACAATTCTTGGGAGGTTTTTCAAAGATTAGGATAAAATCTCATTTTATCATAATACAAGAAATTTCACATGGATATTCATTAACATAGATGAAGTGTCAATAATCCTTTTGTGATGAATAATGATTGAGGCTATCGAATAACTGAGGTATCATTATTACAGATTAGTAGTGTAGTCTATACAAATCAATCGAAGAATATTATTCTTGATGATGGCTTTAATAAAGATAACCACTCAAATAATTGCTAATAGAGATTAATTATACAACTAAGATTTTAGCAATAATAAAACAAATGTAAATTATTAATGATCATACCTTTGCTAAATATTCTTTTTAAGGGAAGTAGTATTTAGAGAAAATGCTTTGTGATCTTCTTGGAATCTCCAGATCCATGTGTGAGAAAAACAATGCTAAACATTCTTTTCACGAAAAGAAATATTTAGATAGTTTCTTCATGATCTTCTTGGTATGCCCAACTCCAAGCATGGAGAATTCTTAACAACGAAAGTATTAGAACATTCTACCATTGTCCAACAATAAACACTATAATGATTTTTAAAACATGACTTGAAAAATCCTTCTTTGTAGAAGGGGGTTGAATAGTTTTACCAATTAAAACTTCGTTTTAAAACATTTAGATCAACTTATGTCAATCTATTTAGATGTGTATGTTGGACGTTGATAGATAGATAATAAAAGTGTATTGAAAGATAAAGAGTAAGAAGCACATAACCACGAAACGAGTATTTATAGTGGTTCGGCTACAGGACACCTTCCTTACCTACTCCACTCCCCGAGTCACCTACTCGAGAGTTCGTAATCACTACGACACCAACTCCTTATGGCGGAGAAGCCTTCACAGCGTCGCCTACTCTTTTCCGGTACTAGGCTAACCACCGGGTTCTTTTCACCGGTGAACCACACCTACCACAACGTCGCCTAACCTTTATCCGGTACTAGGCTAAGTACCGAGTTCCATTACAATGGAGGAACTACTACCCAACACTACACAACACCTAATCCCGAAGGAGACCCACTCCTTATTACAACACCATCAAGGATATCAACATCCTTGAAACAAACTATCACTATATGTATAACGATGCACCTCATCGATTATACGACCTTGGCATTCTTCACTAATGCCACTTGATTTGATTCCTAGGCATCCTTCACCAATGCCCTTGACACAACACTTGGCACCTTTCACTAATGCCTTCGTCTTGACACATTTAGCATTCTTCATTAATGCTTTTGACACGGACGTTAAGCACCTTTCACTAATGCTTTCGTCTTGGCTCTTTCGGCATCCTTCACTAATTCCTTCAATACAACACATCTATGGAGGAAGAAAAAAATATCAACAAGAGAACCTCAGTAGTCTTGATGATAACGAAGCATGACAACTCATGGACTTGAGCTTGCTCGAGTTCAAGTGGTGATCTCGGCTTTAAGAGGAACCTAGAATCACACAAAGACAAAAGACAAACTACATAGAAAGATCCTTAGGATCGGTGGTTGAGAGTTACAATACTTGGGAAAGTATGTATGAGTGGCAAACCAAAAGGAAGAAATGACTCACTATTTATAGAGGAGAAACAACTACTGTTCCACGGATCCTACCCTTAAGGGATCCGTCTAGTGTAAAGCCAGGGATCCATGGGACGCTCCTCTTTGCCCATGGGTATTTTGGTTGTGGGATATGGGTATTTTATTAGATACAATGTACCTAATAGGTGCAATGCACCTAGTCAAATGGGTATGGGTCAATACCAGGGGTTGTAGTTTTTACCCATTTATAATACATACTAGTTATGTATATATTTGCCCAATATGTAAACACTAGTTGTTGTACATATGTATTATTAAATCATAAAATCACTTATACTTGTTTTAGTGTTTTATGTGAAAACGTAAGTATGTTAGAAAACTATTGGCTCAAACTATTTACGTATTTTATTTGTTTCATTAAAATGATTTTACGTTTGTTATCGACAAAATATAAGAAGATCGTAAAATATAAATAAACGTTTTTACGGCTTATTTGTATTAACAAAAGTGTTGGTACTTTGTCATTTACTAATGAACAGATTTTGAAGCTGACGAGTCTTTTAAATGATAAGGGTGGCACTTCTGCTCATGCCAACATGACATGTATGCTTCTTGTTCTTTCTTTAACTATAATGTATTTTTTAATCAAAACTTTTATAAGTTTTTTTGTGCTAATATGTGCATAAAAGATGATAAACTAAGTGTTGGTTTTGATGAGACTAAGTGCTACATTCAGGGTTATGGGGACTGGTAGTGAGTTTGGAGGTTTATACTTGTTTGATAAAGAGTCTACTACTCCTGCTGTTTTGAACCATAGTGAGTTTTTTTGTTTGTCATGTTTCGAAAAAGATCGGGTAATAGGTTGGGACACCCTGCTAATCAAGTTTTAAAACTCATACATATTAATGTATGGGGACCTTATAAAGTGACTATCAGGGAGGGTTTTAGATACTTCTTAACGATTGTTGATGACTTTAACAGATCTGTGTGGGTGTATATGCTGAAAACCAAAGATGAAGTGTTTGGGATGTTTCTTAACTTTTATAACATTTTTTTTACCAAAAACTAAAGTGATAAGGTCTGATAATGGTACTGAGTTTTTAAATCATAAAATGACTGATTTTGTTGAAACTATGGGAATTATTCATCAAACCACATGTACATTTACTCCACAACAGAATGGTATTGCGGAAAGAAAACATAGACATCTTTTGAATGTTTCCAGAAGTCTTATGTTTCAAGGAGGGATTCCTCTTGTATTTTGGTCTGAATGTGTTTTGACTGCTTATTACTTGATTAACAAGTTACCTTCCTCTGTTTTGAATGACAAATCTCCTTTTTTCTCTTGTGTATGGTAGGGAACCTAATCTGATCCATTTGAGGAGTTTTGGTTGCTTATGTTTTGCTGTTATTTTAGAAAGATATGATAAATTTTCTGAAAAAGCTGAGTAAGGTGTTTTGATTGGTTATGATAGTGGTAAAATGTTTGACAATGATAAAACCCGTAGGTTACAATGTATTATTCATACACATTATATAGAGATTACAATAGAAACCCTAATGGACCCAACCCCACATACCGAGTTTGGGCCTACTAATTTATCATCTAATACTCCCCTGCAGTTCGAGCGGGGAAATCACAAAAGCTCGAATTGGAGTAGGAAAGCTAATAAACAATAAATTAAAGCAAATAAATAATTGTTGGTGAAGACATCGAACAGCAAGCGGAAGTAGATCTTCAAAACACAAAGTCGCATAACCGATAATACTAGAGAAACCAAAGTAATTTATTATTATTATTATTATTATTTTATACGAGATAACCCAAAGTATCTCTTTTTGCCGATAACCCAAAGTATCATTTTTTTTTCATATGGGATAAACTAAAGTATCCCGGACCCGGATAAACCAAAGTATTTTACCGGAAAATAAACCAATGTATTCTCCAACAAAAAAGATAAAAAAAAAAATTCTTTCTTTTTTTTAAGATGCAATTTTCTTTATAGAACGTAAAAAAAAAAACAAACAAATAGAACTTGTACTTACTGGTGCCATATTTAATGGTCAACAATGGCAACTAAGAAAAACAAATTGAAAACACATGTAAAAGAAATATATATGCATGTGATATAAGAAATTAAAGCTGATAAAAGATACGTAGCATTGTAGCAACATCAGGATACAATATTAGAGAATAAGGCCTATATATGGATATATGGTAGCAACTAACAATCTACGATTGATTTAGTGATACGCACTTTAACGAAGGGATTAAAGTGACGGCAGGGTTTGACGGGTGACACAAAAGAGGCAGCTCAACTTAGCTACCTAGGTTCGAGGATCAGACCTGCTCTGATACTATGTTTGACAATGATAAAACCCGTGTGTTACAATGTATTATTCATGCACATTATATAGAGATTACAAGAGAAACCCTAATGGACCCAACCCCACATACCGGGTTTGGACCTACTAATCTATCATCTAATAAAAAGGGGGATTTTCATATATTCCCACATACACACCTATATTTACATATTTTCCCAAACACAAGTTTTTTATGCATGATGTACAAGCATGTTAAAGCACTGTTTTGGGGAAATATGTAAATATAGGTGTGTATGTGGGGATATATGTAAATGCCCCTAATAAAAAAAGCTTATAAAATTTTGATCTTTGAAAATTTGTCTGTTTTGTATTTTAGAGATGTTAAGTTTTATGAAACAATCTTTCCTTTTAAAATAAGTCAAAACAGTATTTTAAGTCTATTGAATCTAAAAATGAGATTTCAACTTTAAATTTCTTTGATTTGGATATTCCGAGTCTAAAACTGTAACTAAAACTCCAACCCCCAATGATGATGATCAAAATAATTATAAGTCCCAATCCAGTATCAAATCATCTGATTTAGGTAGAGATGGTATTGTGCATTAACCAGACACTGATGATAACTTGAGTCAGTCTAGAATTGAGCAGTTTTTAATCATTTGTGACTGATGAAGTTTTTAATCATCCTGACCATGATGAACAACACATTGCAACTCCCATAGGCAAACAACAAGATCTTTCATGAGGGAAATGTTGCTTCTCAACAAGAGTTTCCTGAATTTCAAACTAGTTTTCAAAACCAAACTGAGGAAGGTAGTCAAAGAAAGTCTAAAAGAGTATCTAGGTTGCCTTTAAAATTGAATGAAGGAGTTTTGGATAGTAAAGTGAAGTATGATTTACATAGGTATGCTAATCATTCTATGTTAACTGTTAAAAATTGTTGTTTTGTGTCTAATTTGAATAAGTTTGCTGAACCTACCTCTTATGAGGAGGCTTCAAAAAACATTAATTGAATCATTCTTATGAATGATGAAATACATGCTTTGTATGAGAATGATACTTGGGAGGAACCTGAGCTTCCTTTTGATATAATTCCTATTAATTGTAAATGAGTTTTTTAAATTAAATACAAGTAAACTGGTGAAATTGATTGGTATAAGGCTAGGTTAGTGGCCAAAGGTTACAATAAAAAAATAGGGTGTTGATTATGAAGAGATCTTTAATCCTATTGTGAAAATGGGAACTGTTAGGTGTCTAATTAGTCTTGTTGTTCAAAAAGATTGAATTTTTTTCAAATGGACATTAACAATGCTTTTATATATGAGGATTTAAAAGAGGAAGTTTGCATGTTACCTCCTCCAAGGTTTTCTTAAAGAGGGTGATAAAAGAAATTGCAAGTTAAAAAAGTCATTATATGTTCTAAAACAGGCTCCCAGACAGTGGAACCAAAAGCTGACTGAAGCCTTCTTTAAGGATGGGTTTCAACAATCTAAAAATGATCACTCTTTGTTTGTCAAAAAGAAATGAGATAATGTTTTATATATTCTTACAGTATATATGTTGATGATCTTGTTATTACAGGAAACAGTGTTACTGAAATTGAAAATTTTAAAACTTTTTTGAAAAGCAAGTTTAAAATTAAAGATTTGGAAGCATTGAAATATTTTCTTGGGATTGAAGTTTTAAATACTAAAATTGGTTTGGGTTTAAATCAAATAAAATATTGTCTTGAGTTATTTCATGAATATGGCTTACTTGCATGTTGGCATGTTATGAAACCTTCGCCTGAGAATATTGTCCTGGTTCATAAGGAGTTAGATTATGATAAATATTTGAAAAATATTACAAGTTATCAAAAGCTTGCGGGGAAATTGATTTATTTGACTATGACCAAGCCTGATATTTCATATGTTGTTCATTGCCTGAGTCAGCTTATGCATTCACCTTTATAGTCTCATTTTGATATTGGAACGAGAATGCTTAGGTACTTAAATTAGCACCTAGAAGTGGTATTGGTTTTAGTAAGAATAAAAGTGGATTCAAAATTAAAGCCTTCTCTAATTCCGACTGAGCAAAGTGTCCAGTTACAAGAAGGTCAGTTTCTGGTTATTGTGTATTTGTGAATGATAACCTGGTTTCTTGGAAAAGTAAGAAGCAGAATACATTGTCCAAATCTTCAATTGAAGCTGAAGATAGATCAATGGCTTCTGCTACTCGTGAGATTATGTGGGTGCTTAAAATTTTGAAAGAATTGGATTTGTCTGATATGCTATTACCTGTTGATTTGCATTGTGATAGTAGGTTTGCAATTCAAATTGCATCTAATCCTGTCATGCATGAAAAGAAAAAAACATTTTGATATTGATGCTCATTTGCTGAGAGAAAGTTGCATCATGTTTGATTAGGACTGCGAATGTTGGTTCTAAGGACCAAACTGATGATGTTTTTACCAAGGCTCTTGGATCTGTTAAGCATTATGTGATGGTTAAAATCTGGGAATGGTGAACTTGTTTGGTGCATGAGCTTGAGGGGGTGTTAAAATTATAATGTACTCTAGCAAGCTTATGATACTTCAGGGGTTGTTATGAAATTATTTTATAACTAACTTTGCACTTAACAAGTTTTGGTGTTGTTTTTGTAAGTTTGTCATGTGCAGGGTGTGAAGTGAAACTTTGTGCTATAAAAGCTACTATCATCACAAGCTAGGGTTTCTCATTTAGTCATATATTCATCACATCAAAGTTTCTCTCATGTGCTCTCAGTTTCTTGAGTTTTTGTACTCATAGTTTTAGTATAGTTGTTGGTTAGTTTAGATCATCTTGATCTACGGGTTTTGGGTTTTGTAAGTGTGAGTTGTATTGTTTTTGAGTTTGCATCCATCAGAGGGACCATGGACGGAGCTAAGTGTGAAGTAGGGTATTCCATGGCCCATCCAAAAGTTTTAAAAAATTTACATCCTCATAGATTATATGTAGTGAATTTGGTTCATAAAAAAGATTTGACCACCCTAAATATTTTGACTCACCCATTTCTTAGTGCAAAGTAACGCATTATTTGTTTGCAACTTTTGATACAGAAGTAAAATACTATTATTAGAACAACCCAATATTTAAGAGCGGCAAATATATAATAATTACTAAACTTAAAAATCAGTTTTCCGCTACTTTTTCAGTGCAAATTGTTGCTATAATCTTGTCACATTTTCTTTTATAAGGTTTATAAGTATTTTAATATTTTTTGGTCCACCCGAGTAACAAATCCTGGCTTCGTCACTCGGAGGACAATCCTTTTTTTTTTTTTTTTTTTTTTTTTTTTTTTGTAAAATGTTTAATCAGCACCTGGTTAAGGACTGATCTTATGTATATACTGTTATAATAAAGTGATCAACAAAAGGTGGTTGCTTGGGTGATCACATACTTGTGTGTTTGGTATCATTTTTATATATACTAGAAAAGAAAATTCTAAAAGACGGAAAAAATAACAGAAGTATAGAGTTAACACTTAAATATAACAAGAAAGATAACCATACGAACAAGCGAACATCGACATAGCAATTTATATTAATCATTGATTGTACTTTATTGATAGCATGGTGTGATAATCGACATAGCGACCATCGACCATCGACATTATTTATTAGATTTTTTTACTTATTATATTGATTTTACGTGTGAACATAAATTATGAGAGGGAGAAAATATCGTTTATAATAATTCACCGAATCTTAACTTGTAATTATGAGCCAATTCGAACATAAACAATATATTTTAGGGACAAGTTATAAAGACACAATTTTTTTTACAAAGGAGACCTTTTCCGTTTTTGTGTTTTTTATGTATTTATTTTTTGTTTATATCAAAAAACTATAAATCTAAAAATATGAAATAAAAAAAATATAAATTTTAATAAGTCAAACACTTAAAAACTCTCAAAAATACAAAACAGAAAGTTAGAAACTGACAAAACGACTGTGTTGTACTAGAGACAAAGGAAGATCAAAATGCATCTTTTACCTTAAACCCCCATTTATATCTCTCGTACGAGGGGTCCTTATAGTAAATCCTTATATTTTAATAGGTAAAGTTAACCTAATTTGACTAGTTTGACCAATTTTGCATTGTCTCACAGAGAAGGAGCCAGAACCAGATATGACCAGATGCATAAAATTTTTTGTACCGTAATACTGGAAACATATTTTTGAAATATCGGATGCATTTAAGATGCATTTAGAAAAAATCGATGTTTTTTTCAAAAATTAACACTATATCAAAAAAATTAATAGTGTTCTCGAGTACCCGCGGGAACCCTCTAACATGTCCCTGTTGTCCCATGCACTCTAAATAAAGGAATGGAACAAACAAGAGATGAAGTACTAATTACTATATCACAATAAAGAGAGAAAAAAAAATGAAAGAGCTAGGAGAGTTTTATGTGAAAATGGGATCCAGAGAACTTTACTTATGCAATGCAATTGGTTACCTCCACATCATTGACAATGGTGTTAGTAAACACGATCAAGCTCAAGGCTTTCGAGGTTATAGCCGAGGCCGGGCTAGGTGCGCGTCTCTCAGCTCATGAGATAGTGTCTCGTTTGTCGATCACAAACACAAATGCTCCGGACATGCATGCTTGACCGAATGTTTAGGCTGCTAGCAAGCCATTCAATTGTCACTGGCACTCAAAGGGGGCAACAAGTCTAGACCGGTTCGAGTGTATGGGCTCACTCCGGTTGCAAAATACTTTATCCCGAATGAAGATGGTGCGTTCCTAGGTGCTTTGATGAAGTTGGTTCAAGACAAAGTGTTTATTGATAGTTGGTAAGTTAATTAAATCATGCATGACGCATAATACTACTCGTATACCAGAATAACTATAATGTGATATAGTAGGTGATTTATGTACATGTCTTTTTTAAAAGTATCTATAAAAATTGCTTTGAGAGAATGTATTGGCTATGATAACTAAAACCTATGTAAAAACTAAATGATTAGTAATACTACTCACCTTAAAAAAAAAAAGAAATCCATAACATCCCTTATACACTTTTTCGTATAGTGAGGATCTGGTGCATTTTTCCATTAGTGAGGATCTGGTGCGAATTTTTTATTTTAGTGTGGACGTACGGACAAATTTGGGCCGTCCTTTCAGATCTCATCTAGATCTAATCATATACACACGCTAACTTCACGGTACCAATTGATCATGAAAACGTTTTTTTTTTTTTTATTCTTTTTCCTTTTCAGTAATCCTTACTATTGTTGTCTTCTTTCATTTTTTTAGACTTTTCTGAGCATTTTTTTTATTATGAGACCTATCGTGATTTTAACGATGTTATGAAACGGTGATATTATAAAACCAACCGTGATATTAAGATATTTTACATGTAAAATTGTCTGTGATATTAAAAAACACGTGATAGTTACGGTGATACTATGGGGGCACACACGTTAAACACGAGAGTGCATAATATACGTTTATACTTGAACTTAATGTACGACCCGTTTGTATATTTTTAACCCGTTTTTGTTTGATCTGATTTGAATATAATCCAAGGCCAATTGACCGGTTCCATGGGGCATTTGGTTTGTGTTTTAGACTTGTGTTTGGATTAGGAATGGGTGTAACTTGGAGCTCAAGTTTGAGCCCAAGGTACGTAGGTTTAGGAGCTTATGAATACTCCACCCTTCCCTATTCATCTACACGACTTGATATATCCCTAAAACTCCACATTATAATCGATCTAACATCCCAGAAATCAAGATCAATCGGATATTGTTTTTATCCGATTAGGGTTCTTGGTTTTCTATTTGAAACCATAAACTTGATTCGCAATTATTCAAGGGTTTAGTGAGGTTTCAAGTTCTTCGTTCTAATTCATGAGTTTTTTTGAGAAACAATTTGGTACTCAGGGGTTTCTTTGAGAAACAAAAACTCACTTGACGTAACTTCATTGACTGGTATCGCCAGCTTTGCATAATATTATCAGTTGAAGATAAGGAAACTTATTTGGAGCATCTCATACCCGCTGCACCTGTTGCAACTCCTGGCCACCCTGTCCCTGCTGAGGCTCTTGCAGCTCACTGATGTGCTATTTCATCCTGCTTTTAATATTTATAAAACTTAGATAACTTAGGATAGACACATCGATCCGCTGTTGAGCGAGTCAGTCAAGCAGGACCTAAAGCGCTCGGACACAAATGCAATGAAGATCGAGAATCTGGATTCCCGGTCGTTAAGTCCACGGAGACTCAATGGTGTGTTAAACATCGATTCAGACGGTAGAATGATCACTAATGATAGCGATCGAGAAAGGATTTGGATAGGATAATTACACTCTTGAAAAGATTATAAATTAAAGCGACTTAAATGCAAATTAAGAAAATTAAAAGATAAAATCTATTAAATAAACGCTATCACTATATTTAAAGTGATGAACGTTTAAACCCTAAAACTAAAAACTTACGTTTAAATAAAAATAACGTAAACGTACTAAATAAAAAGTGAAACTTATATAATAAAAATCCTAAAAATATGAAAAATACATTTTTACAATCCTAATTATAAAAGAAAATTATTAGAAAAGGAAAATTATTTTTATAACTATTTAATTAATTATTATTAATTAAAAACTAATTATTAAGTATTTAAAATGCACTAAAATAGAGGAAAATACAAAATTAACCTAGAAAATTGAAATTATAACTTGGAAAAATCTAAAATATGATAAAACTAATTTTAAAACAGAAAAGATATTTTTTAGACTTTATATGTATTTATTATTAATTTAAAACTATTTAAAACTAATTTAAATTATTAAAAATACCAAATAAAAGGAGAAAAATAGGGAAAAATACTTTTAAGCTTTTACATTTATCTAAACTTAAGAAAATGAAAAATTATTTTTAGAACCTTTTCTTAATTATTTGTATTTAAAGCTAATTAAAAAGGATTAAAAACTAAATTAAATTAAGAAAAATAGCAAATGAACTTGGAAAAATCTGAAAATTTCAGGAAAACTATAAAATAATATTAGAAAGCTGGGAAAAATAGAAAAACAGGGACTTGTTTGGAGGATTTTG
This sequence comes from Chrysanthemum lavandulifolium, assembly GCA_022545495.1. Taxonomy (NCBI): domain Eukaryota; kingdom Viridiplantae; phylum Streptophyta; class Magnoliopsida; order Asterales; family Asteraceae; genus Chrysanthemum; species Chrysanthemum lavandulifolium. The sequence continues at coordinate 56,677,520 of CM040244.1, read as the reverse complement.
AAACTGATGTCCAAAGTGCTTAAAAATAAGCACTTAGGATAAGCTAATGAAGATCAATAAGCACCAAACTGAAAAGAGAGCTATAATAAGCTAAAAGGACTAGAATGGGACAAAAATAAACAAGTTCTAACCACTGGATTACAAGCTCAACAGAATTGAGTATATGAGATTTTAGGCTATAACGATTGAAAGGGTACTACTTACGACAATAAAATAAGCAATCTAATAAGCTAGAAACCTAAAAAAGGACTTGCAACTTATACTAGACCTGGTTGAGAGTGTTTAACCAAAGAATCAGGCCTAGATGAGCTAAGGTGAACCACTGCAAGGTGCGCAAAACTCTGCAAAAAACACATGCTGGGGCCTTGCCTACCTACAGGGGGACCGAACACTGCATTCATAAGCTCTTTTGAGCTTTAAGGAAAATTCACAAAATTAATCAAAATAACAACAAGAAACTAGACAAAGTAGACTTTTAAAATCCACAAGTCACACTTGAAATGACCTAGAAATGAGTGAACTAAAATCTTCCTAGATGGGCTCAATGAGATTTTTGCAAATTGACTTTTGAAGAAAAATGAAAAGTTGACTATGGTGAGATTTGAACTTGATTTGAGGACCTGAAAGTGATGTAATAAGATGGAATAAGACTACTGCAAGATGTGTTTATGAAATTAGAACACAAAATAAGTCTTTGATTAGCTAAAGTTCCAACGGTGAACTGTGAAGATGGTTAAAAATGATTTTGACTATTGAGCAAGTGCGGGTTCAATATTTTGAATCTAATGAGCTAGTATGGACCTAATGAGCATGAACCATCGATTAACTACCTCTGTCTAAGCTTCTAACACATTTTTATAGCAATTCCAAACATCCTATATTACAACAGATTTGAAGCTTTTCAAAGGCTTCCTTGATTAAGACTAAACAAATGATTAGAAACTTTATATTAACTATTTTTAAATAGGATTAAGCTAACATTAACAGTTTTAACCATTTTAACTAGAATATGCAAATTTTAAGAGAATAGCTTACAAATTGGAATTCAAGCGTAGATCGAGAACAAAGGCACGAAATCACTCCTAATGCTTCCCGAAGCTCATAACCCACGACAATCCAAATTCAACAACTTGCTTCAATCTAGATCTTGATTACCATTGACTTTTGAATTTTAACTAATTTTTAGTGATTTTTATGATTTTTGAATTAAGACTCTAAACCGATTTTGGAGATATCTTATGGCTTATATAAGCTATATATGAGCTTATTTTAACTTAAGAATCCAAAATAACAACTTAAAACAACAATTGACCTATTTGAGATTTTGAAGTAAAAGCGCATAAGCGAATATGTAAACTAAAACTTGAAATTGAACCTGGCAATATGTTTTTATTACACTAACATGAGTTTACAAAGCATTTAAAAACTTAAACATAAACTGTAAAACATGAGATTATTAAAACGACATAATGAAAAATAAAACTATATTAACTACTACTCTCTCATGCTTCTCTCTTCCACTTTTATATGCCAAACTGCTCTCCCACTTGCTCTGAATCTATCCCACCAAATCCCAGCCATTGGATCTCTCTCATGTGCCATATGTCATTTTGGCGCCAAAAGGTGTTAAGCGGGTTTGAGACAATAAATGGAGTTTGGAGTATGTGGAGGTGGAGGGGCGAGGATATGGAGAGGGTGAGGTGAGGCAAGTGGGATGTTGAAAATGGTGAAGAAACCACGGCGGTTTTGAATATCTAGCTTGGAAGAGACGATTACTACTGATAATAATTTGTTTTGGGCGGCTTTTGTGTGGGTTTGACTTGCGTTGACCGTTTAGTGATATCAAAAGGGCCGGGTTATGTGGGAAGGGTTTGGGCCAAGGGTGGATTTGGGCCTAATTTGGGTAAGGATAATATATAGGGTCCGTTTGGTTTTTGTAGCAAGTAACATATAAGGACCAAATATGTAATTAGGCCAAAAGTGAGGGACTAAAATTGACAAGTTTCCAAGGCTATCACAAGGGTTTAACTTGTAACATGTGAATAGTATAAGGACTAAATTTGCATAAAATTCATTTTTATAAGTCCAAGGACTAAAACTGCCAATTTAGAAACTCTAGGGACCAAACTTGTAATTTTCTCAAACTTTTGATATTTTTCACCAAATGACTAAATTTGACAACTTATGATTTAAAAAGGACCTTTGGTGACTTTTCTTTTGAAATTTTGACTCGGGGACTATTTTTGACATTTTTAGAAACTTGGGGACTAAAGCGCAATTTTGCAAATTTGATAAGTTTTTCATCGATTTTGATATTTTGCATTTAAAACACATAAAACACTTGTTTGTGATATTTTGATCATTTTGATGCGTTTTGAGTGTTTTCGGATGATTTTGCGTTTAAATGTTATAAAAATGATGAGTATTTAGAGACTCATCAATCCCCCATTCGAGATATTGCTAGTCCTAGCAATGATTTGAAAAATATAATGGATTTTAATCTCTTTACCAAAAGCCATTACTTACGGAGTAGCCAAATGTTTCGGTTCAAGTAAGAACCATGGTACAGATAACCATGTGATTTTGAGCAAACCACCAATGTCAACGGATTTGATTTTGTCTTTACGGAAGCCGTACCCATACGGACTAGCCAACTCTTAGATAAATTATCAATATTATCTTTGGTGAGTGAATACCAATTATGGATTTTCCATCGCCTTTACCACAAGCCATAACCTTGCGGGCTAGCCAACTCTTCACTTTTTAGGATATGGTGAGTTGAGAACCATACAATTTTGGGCAAATTGCAAGCCATATAAGCAGTTTGATATATCTTTACCAAGAGCCGTTTGCTCTGGATTAGCCAATCCTTTTGTCTTCTGAGACAAGGCGGATCGATAACCATATGAGTAAGTGTAAACACTTACTCCAAAAAAAAAATTTTGGCCAAAAGCGGGAATTGGGTAGATAATATATGAAATTCGTGAAATTCCCCACACTTAGAAATGAATATTGCCTCAATATTCAAAGTACCGCGGTTATGCGAAGCGAGAACGTAAAGGAAATACTACGGCCATTATTTGAAAGTTTTTTTTTTTTTTTTTTTTTTTTTTTTAGATAATATATATATAAAACATGTGGGGCATCACCCCACACTTAGGTAGTAGAAAGGGTGAGAAGGCGAGAAATATGGTGAAAACCCATATAGTGTGTGCTCTTGTTTTTGATTTCAGTCGCTAGCTTGACTCGACCCGCATTCATTGGTTCATGGGAAGCAAAGTGGAAGAAACAATCTCCATCGGACTTTCATTCAAGATGTTTGGATAAACATTCGAAGCACGTGAAAGTTCCACACCGATGAGATATACATAGAACCGGCTCAAAAATGATAAGTGAAGATGCCGGGGTCAAAAATAGTGTCTTCATTCCCGAAGGAGTGAAGAAGAGAGGAAGACACATCATAAGTGAGGAATGGAAGGAAGATGTTTATAACAATCAAGATCCATTCTTCATCCTCAAATGTAGACATGTCGGGAGGAAGGGTGAAGGTAGTATCATCAATAAGCAAACTCTTATGATAGAGTACACCTTCCTCCGAGCCAATATCATCCTCAAGATCAAAATGGAAATGATCATATTCCGGAGGAGATATGTCATGAAAGAGTTCACGAAGAACTCTTCATGAAGAGAATCATTGGAAAAAGCCTCAAGCTCGGGCTTGTCAATGTAGAGTCACTATCCACAACGGGATAGGAGATGAAGTCGACTTAGCACAAAATGATTCGATCTTAGAAACGAGGAGATTTATATTGAACAATTGTTCACGAAGTATCTCGTCCTCAATTTCGGATCATCGAATCTCTCACTTCCTCTAAGCTAACTAGCTCAAAAGGTAGCTCCTCGACATAATCGATGTCTCCATAGGATAAAGAATCGTCAAGCAGTACAATCGTTATCGAGTCGGAGAACATCTCGACATGATCATATGGAATGTCAAGAGGAGGGTAAGAAATATCATCAAGAGGCTTATCACACATATTACAGGAGATAACCTCGGACTCACTGGGGTTGGAACAAGGCTCTCAACACTAGACGGTTCCATTTCGGAATAGTGCTAGAAGGCTCGTCCCCATTATAAGAGAGTCAATGGAAGCTTGGTGTGATTTCATTGACAAGCTCTCATAATATTCTTTCACTTGAATAGAATCCTCATCATCATCGTCATCATATCGATTCTTATATTCATCTGCTGAAGCTTACACAACATTCGTTTCATTTGTAGTTTCTTTCGAATGCGTATTTCTTGAACTTTGAGGAAGATTACACTCCTCGTAATCATTGAGATCTTTGTGAAGGCTCGGAAGTCGATGGTGATGGAATATTGTGGGGTTGGAAATTGTCAAACCGGGAGAATTGGAATTTTGAAAATTTTGATTCATCGGTTGACATTCAAAAGTCACATGAGGACCCCATAATTCTCACAACAGAGATAATTTGGAAAATAACTTTCACCAAAGTTCGATTGTAACATGGTTCCGGCTCATAGACAAAGCGGGACTCGTGGTGGACAATCAAAACCGTAATGAGAATCATTCCACAAAACTCGCATGAGTAGGATTCGTATTGGGGTTGTGGAGGTGGGTAGGAAAAATCGGTGTTTCATTTGAAATGGGATCGGGATTACCGACAAATTTGTCTCGAAACCCACATTGGTACATTAGACAATTTCCACCATTAAATGGACCTCCACACGAGAACATGTCAAATACCATGACATAGAAATTAAGCAGATAAGAGGATAAGAGATGAAGAATTAAGCAGATTTGAGGGTGAGAGAATGGAGAATTAAGCAGATTTGAGGATAAAGAAATGTAGAATTAAGCAGTTGGAGGGTAAGAGAAATGTAGAATCAAAAGATGCGAGAGGGTAAAGATGGATATTTTGGATTTTTGAAAACAAAGCTATAAAGACAAAGAATGAAAATATTTTTGGCGTTTTAACACTTGAAAAAGTGTTAATGAACTTTTTGGATTTTCAAAACTTTACAAAAACTTTTACAAAGGATGGTTTATGTGCAAGAGTGGATCTGAAAAAGGCTAAACACACGCTAAAGCCTCCCGTGCAATACGCCTGAAATTTTGATCCGCGAACAGTCAAGTCAAACAGACCTAAAGCGCTCGGACACAAATGCAATGAAGATCGAGAGAATCTGAGGATTCCGGTCGTTAAGTCCCACGGAGACTCAATGGTGTGTTAAACACTGATTCAGACGGTAGAATGATCACTAATGATAGCGATCAGAAAGGATTTGGATAGGATAATTACACTACTGAAAAAGATTATAAATTAAAGCGACTTAAATGCAAATTAAGAAAATTAAAAAGATAAAATCTATTAAATAAACGCTATCACTATATTTAAAGTGATGAACGTTTAAACCCTAAAACTAAAAACTTACGTTTAAATAAAAATAACGTAAGCGTGCTAAATAAAAGTGAAACTTATATAATAAAATCCTAAAATATGAAAATACATTTTACAATCCTAATTATAAAGAAAATTATTAGAAAAGGAAAATTATTTTTATAACTATTTAATTAATTATTATTAATTAAAACTAATTATTAAGTATTTAAAATGCACTAAAATAGAGGAAAATACAAAATTAACCTAGAAAATTGAAATTATAACTTGGAAAATCTAAAATATGATAAAACTAATTTTAAAACAGAAAAGATATTTTTAGACTTTATATGTATTTATTATTAATTTAAAACTATTTAAAACTAATTTAAATTATTAAAAATACCAAATAAAAGGAGAAAAATAGGAAAAATACTTTTAAGCTTTTACATTTATCTAAACTTAAGAAAAATGAAAATTATTTTTAGAACCTTTTCTTAATTATTTGTATTTAAAGCTAATTAAAAGGATTAAAACTAAATTAAATTAAGAAAAATAGCAAATGAACTTGGAAAAATCTGAAAATTTCAGGAAAACTATAAAATAATATTAGAAAGCTGGGAAAATAGAAAACAGGGACTTGTTTGGAGGATTTTGAAATCGATGTCCAAAGTGCTTAAAATAAGACTTAGGATAAGCTAATGAAGATCAATAAGCACCAAACTGAAAAGAGAGCTATAATAAGCTAAAAGGACTAGAATGGGACAAAAATAAACAAGTTCTAACCACTTGGATTACAAGCTCAATGAATTGAGTATATGAGATTTTAGGCTATAACGATGAAAGGGGTACCTACTGCGAAGAATAAAATAAGCAATCTAATAAGCTAGAAACCTAAAACAGGACTTGCAACTTATACTAGACCTGGTTGAGAGTGTTTAACCAAAGAATCAGGCCTAGATGAGCTAAGGTGAACCACGTGCAAGGTCCGCAAAACTCTGACAAAACATGCATGGAGCCTTGTGCCTGCTGCATGTGGACCGAACACTGATTCATAAGCTCTTTTGAGCTTTAAGGAAAATTCACAAAATTAATCAAAAATAACAACAAGAAACTAGACAAAGTAGACTTTTAAAATCCACAAGTCACACTTGAAATGACCTAGAAATGAGTGAACTAAAAATCTTCCTAGATGGGCTCAAACTGAGATTTTTGCAAATTGACTTTTTGAAGAAAAATGAAAAGTTGACTATGGTGAGATTTGAACTTGATTTGAGGACTGAAAGTGATGTAATAAGATGGAATAAGACTACTGCAAGATGTGTTTATGAAATTAGAACACAAAATAAGTCTTTGATTAGCTAAAGTTCCAACAGTGAACCTGTGAAGATGGTTAAAAAATGATTTTGACTATTGAGCAAGTGCAGGTTCAATATTTTGAATCTAATGAGCTAGTATGGACCTAATGAGCATGAACCATCAGTTAACTACCTCTGTCTAAGCTTCTAACACATTTTTTATAGCAATTCCAAACATCCTATATTACAACAGATTTGAAGCTTTTCAAAGGCTTCCACTGATTAAGACTAAACAAATGATTAGAAACTTTATATTAACTATTTTTAAATAGGATTAAGCTAACATTAACAGGTTTTAACCATTTTAACTAGAATATGCAAATTTTAAGAGAATAGCTTACAAATTGGAATTCAACTGTAGACTGAGAACAAAGGCCTGAAATCACTCCTAATGCTTCCCCAGAAGCTCTATAACCCACAGCAATCCAAATTCAACACTGCTTCAATCTGGATCTTCAGTACCATTGACTTTTGAATTTTAACTAATTTTTTAGTGATTTTTATGATTTTTTTGAATTAAGACTCTAAACTGATTTTGGAGATATCTGATGGCTTATATAAGCTATATATGAGCTTATTTTAACTTAAGAATCCAAAATAACAACTTAAAACAACAATTGACCTATTTGAGATTTTGAAGTAAAACCGCATAAACCGAATATGTAAACTAAAACTTGAAATTGAACACGCAATATGTTTTTATTACACTAACATGAGTTTACAAAGCATTTAAAACTTAAACATAAACTAAAACATGAGATTATTAAAACGACATAATGAAAAATAAAACTATATTAACTACTACTCTCTCATGCTTCTCTTCCACTTTTATATGCCAAACCGCTCTCCCACTTGCTCGAATCTATCCCACCAAATCCCGACCATTGGATCTCTCATGTGCCATATGTCATTTTGGCGCCAAAAGGTGTTAAGCGGGTTTGAGACAATAAATGGAGTTTGGAGTATGTGGAGGTGGAGGGGGGACAGGATATGGAGAGGGTGAGGTGAGGCAAGTGGGATGTTGAAAAATGGTGAAGAAACCACGGTGGTTTTGAATATCTAGCTTGGAAGAGACGATTCTTTCTGATAGAATTTTTTTGGGCGGCTTTTGTGTGGGTTTGACTTGCGTTGACCGTTTAGTGATATCAAAAGGGCCGGGTTATGTGGGAAGGGTTTGGGCCAAGGGTGGATTTGGGCCTAATTTGGGTAAGGATAATATATAGGGTCCGTTTGGTTTTTGTAGCAAGTAACATATAAGGACCAAATATGTAATTAGGCCAAAAGTGAGGGACTAAAATTGACAAGTTTCCAAGGCTATCACAAGGGTTTAACTTGTAACATGTGAATAGTATAAGGACTAAATTTGCATAAAATTTCATTTTTTATAAGTCCAAGGACTAAAACTGCCAATTTAGAAACTCTAGGGACCAAACTTGTAATTTTCTCAAACTTTTGATATTTTTCACCAAATGACTAAATTTGACAACTTATGATTTAAAAAGGACCTTTGGTGACTTTTCTTTTGAAATTTTGACTCAGGGACTATTTTTGACATTTTTAGAAACTTGGGGACTAAAGCGCAATTTTGCAAATTTGATAAGTTTTCATCCGATTTTGATATTTTGCATTTAAAACACATAAAACACTTGTTTGTGATATTTTGATCATTTTGATGCGTTTTGAGTGTTTCGGATGATTTTGCAGTTTAAATGTTATAAAAATGATGAGTATTTAGAGACTCATCACATACTAACGGGCAGAGTACCCGATCAGATGTAGTAAAGCCTTAGGTAAATCCGAGTATCGTTCCAAGAGAGCTGTGACCTTGAAAGAACTAAGATAATTAGAAAAGATATTAATGATATAAAGGTAAGACGAAGTTGATATAATCCATAGATAAGCTATTTTTCTACTTACACAGACACCAAAAATTTAGAGAAAAGAGATAGATAAATGAAGCTTAATAAAGATACAAATATGAATTGATTCCGATACTAAGATTCAATATATTGGTTAATTATCACTAGACTCCTTTGGTCGATTCGTCGTGGCCTATGGTTCTTAGATTCCTCACCAAGATGAGCAGGTCACCGGGGATCATTCGGCAACCTAATAGCAGTCATTAAGCACCAAATCTACTAGATCTAGACGGTGGTAACCCGGTCGTTAGGAACTTAGATTCCCCCTAACCCCTTAAATACCTCCACTTGATAAGTGATCATTTGGTCAATTCGCACACCCAGAGTGGTCGTACTATGGCCAATTCCTCCCATACTTCGCTATCTATCAGACTGGGGTCAGTTGATCATATCTCCCAGCCCTTTAGATACTACCAAGCTTATAATACTACCAAGACTAGCGATCTATGAAAAGACTAGCACATTTCTATAAAGAATTATAGAGAATAACAATAACATAAATGTAAACTTTAATTAATGATATGAATTCATAGTATAAGTTCTAGAAAAATATAAAAGGAATCCAAACTCGAATACAACGAAAATCGTAGATGAGGACTTCGTTATTCAGTGCTCCTAAACCATGCTTCTTCTTCTGTGTTTTGATCTCCCCAAACCCTAGAAGGTTTGGGAAAGGAGAGATATCTAAAACTGATAAAACCATCGACTATTTATAGGCTTTAAACTAGTTACAGCGTAACCTTATTAGGTAGTTACGCCGTAAGTTCCTTCAATCTTCTTTGCTTATCCATTGGTTACGGCGTAACCTTATCTGGGGTTACGCCGTAGCTTCCATAATCCAGTGTATTACTTCATTACGGCGTAGCCTGAGCTGAGGGCTACATCGTGGTCTTTGTTAATTAAGTGCATAACGATGAGTTACTGGCGTAACTCGAAATGAGGGTTACGTCGTAGCCTTAGTAATGTTTAGTTGCGTCGTAACTTCATCACTTGGTTACGCCCGTAATTAAGAGACAGTTGAATCAATAGGGCTTGAAACGTCCAATTGCGACTTCACTTACTTTGAATGTGTCACGAAATGAAATAATAAGGAATAAGGATGTTTTCACTAATAATTTACTCAAAATGTGATGATATAGGGGAAATTAACGCTTAGAAACTCGGGACTATTTGATGTTATCAAATATCCCCACTTAAACTCTACTTGCCCTCAAGTAGACCAATTTAGACTACAAAGATACATCCTTGAAGAATGCGCATTTGAATTTCCATTCTAGAATATTAATAAGAGCCGAACACCTCACAAAATGGGAACGAAAAACTCTCACTATTCCTATTCTAAGTGTTAATTTCGTGTGATCACTCAATTGCACGGACATAGTAAGTATTCAATCATAAGCTTGGCAATTACACACAACTCCACCACTAGAGCTAAGGTTAAGACAAATTTTAGAAAGAAATGTTGGGTTGAGTTTTAAAGGCTTAGGGGTGTCATCATTACTAACGTATCACGCGAAGTGGACAAAATCAATGACACATGACCAAATCCATGGCCAAGACATCAAGGATTGCTCATTGCATCACCTAGACACGCTTCACGACAAAAAGGGTAAGGATAGGCATGGGATATTTAATGGGTAAAAAGGAAAAAGAAAAAAAATAGTTTTAGCTTAAAACCGAGTTGCCATCGTATCACCAATAATTCAAGGTTCATCTTCATATTGTCAACACGTGAATAGCCTCAACCATGCACTACACGTGAACTCCCCAGCATTACACGTGAACCTGATTTTGCAAAACTTTCTTAATCTCCTGCTAGCTTTCCCGTTTGCCAAAATACCAAATGCATCAAAATCAAGTGCCTCGGGTTGGCTGATATTCTTTCCCTTAATTTCTCGTATTCTTCCAAGCACAATTGCCTAATACCAAGATTAGGGTGTGCCAAAACACAGGCCCATTCGTGGGATTGTTTGCACCGAAAATAAGACAAGAAATGAAGTGCAAACCTTATCGATGTCAAGTTACGGCGTAACCAAAATAAGAGTTAGGCGTAATTAGGAAATCTTAAGGGTTACTGGCGTAGCTAAATCAAACCGCTACGTCGTAATTACAGAAATAATGGTTACGGCGTAATTAAACCCCCGCCACGCCGTAACTTCCTAGAAACTCAAAGCACCTCAATGTTTCAACTACGCAATAGATTACGCGGAATCATCAATTTTTTCAAGTGGTAAAAGTTTTGATAAATTTTTAACCTATTAGTGCTGAGGGACCGCGCTTAACCCACTAAGTTTGGGTTTGACCCAAAACCCAATTTAAATAAAGTCAAACCACCCAAATCGATCCATAGTGATAGGCCACGGATTAAAATCACATGGAAAAATCATCAAAATCATCAATTAATCAAACCAATATCAATAATTAATTCAAATAGGCAAGATCCCTAAAATATAAATATATAAACCCTAATTGAAATAATTGTAAGAAACAAATCAAAAGAGTAAAGATAGATCTTACCGACCATGGAGAATGCTTAGATGAAGTGGTCTTGATGGAAAAATTTTCGAGAAACATTTTACTATTTGTGAGGGCGATGAAGTGTGTGTAAAACCTAGTTTTTATTCCGTAAGTTTTTATACCGCCAAGATAGTTACGGCGTAATTCGAATATATGGTTATGCCGTAACTAAAAATTTAGAATATTAAATGGTTGTGAAAGGTTTACGTCGTAATCCGAATAAGGGTTATCTTGTAATTAGTTTTAATCAAAGGTCGATTTTATATATATGATTGTATAGTGGTTACGTCATCACTCTAAAAGAGGTTACGTCGTAACTAAATAGTCAAAAGATTTTAAAATAATTAATAAATTGCAATACGGTTACGTCAGTAACTCTATGAAAGGAGTTAGGCCGTAACTAATAGCGTCGAGAATATGAATTATGTATAATTGCAATAAGAGATTTAGAAATGCACCTTATGGAAGTGCTCAAATCTCTTAATGAGTTGAATATGAAATACCTTAGATCTTTCATTAACTACTCCCGTGCGTGCGCCAAAAAGTTTATGTGCTATTTCATCCCGCTTTTAATATTTATAAAACTTAGATAATCGATAACATCAAATAATCCACGAATATTAAGTGTCAATTTCCCGATTATGCTCGTTATTTATATGGATTTACGCTTGTTTTCTATTGTTTTCCACTTTCGTAAAATTACGAGCATTGGAGCTAAAGAGGCGGAAATGGAAACATAACTAAAGATTTATCACGGTATGCCTATTTTGAAGAAGTTACGGTGTAACTCCTCTCTCATATTACGTAGTAACTATTGCGTGACCACGAATACCAACTTATCAAGAGGTTACTGGCGAACTCTTCCCAAAGGTTACGACATAACGCCATTAGGTCAAAAGAGGTTCCACGCCGATACTTACGCCGTAACTCATGCATCACTTACGACGTAACCGAGTTTATTGAAGACTACGGCGTAACCACTAATATGGTTACGCCGTAACTAGCGAATCTAGTGCATTTACGAAGAAATAGAAGGTTCTGGCGTAACTCCTATATTGGTTCTGCCAGTAACCCAAACATGGCCTATAAATACCCCACAATTTCAAAGATTTCTAATCATCCCATTCCACATAAAACACTCGAGAACGTGGGAAAAAGCTCAAGACAGTCTAGGGGAGCATACGGAGCGGTTTCAGAGGAGAAGTCACCCATTACGATAAGCTTTAGCGTTTATATTTCTTTACTTTCAATTCATGTATTTCGTACCTTTGAATATTGAATTGATTTGCATGATTAATATGAGCGACTAAGCACCCTTTGGTGCTAGCCTAGTTATGATTTCTTAATTGTTTTGTTTGCGTTTACCTTTACTTCCGTACAATTATTTCTAAGTGTATGCATGGATAGTTCATTGGTAGTCACCCTTGGTTAGGTAGTTTTGAATGGCGGTGAGGCCAATTGCCTAGGAGATATTACCAACCGACCCTAGGTGAGCGGATTTGAGATGGGAAGGGTAAGATATGACCAATCGACGACCCTTTCTTCTTGTGCGATTGACCAACGATCACCTATCGTTTGGATGAACTTAAGAATTGGGGGTGTAGTGTCTAAGTTCTAAGGGGGACACTCACTATTTTGAATCTAGCATGTAGCGGTACTTAATGACTTGGCTTAGGGGACCGGGAACAACAGACTTATGACGGTGCACCCGATTTCTCTGTGGTGGCATCTTTGTCGATAGGTTAGGCAAATTGACCAAATGTCGTCTTCTCGAATTTGACCCCACCAAGTAATTGAAAGTTGGTGAGCGTAAACATAACTAGCTAGGAGGATTGACTAGGTTAGCACCACTATTCCTCTATTGATTTCCTTTATCCATTTATCCTTTTATTTTATTATGCATTAGTAGTTTAATCCCTATCGAAACCATTATTATTCGTGACAATTAGACTTAGTAATAATCCAACACACATAGCTCTTGGGACGACCTCGGCTTTACCATTTACTACACTACACGCGACCGGTACACCGCTGTTAGTACACTAGGGTAGACCATAGGTATAGCGAGACACTATAAATTTTAAGACACGTCGATAAAACCCGCATCAAGTTTTTTGGCGCTTGACTGGGAGTTATATTAGGATTGATATTAAGTCTTTCATTTCGTTTTAAACTTTTCTCACGATCATATTTCAAGTTTTCGGTACCATGGAAGTTGTTAACATCGATGACCTCACTCTTGAGGAATACTTGGCGTTGACAAGAAGCGGAACAAGGGCGGGTCTCGTAAGATCGGCAATCGGAGCGGATGTTCGTTTGAAACTAAAGACCAATTTATGAGGAGCTTCGCTAACCCTTTTTCTCGGAAGCAGGACGAAGACGATATGAGCACATTGAAAATGTCCTATACATCCTAGCCTCTTCAACATTCCGGCGTGTCTCATGATCTTTGTTATGCTTAGGGTATTCCCAATGACTCTTCTTCGAGCAGCTAGAAGATGGATCGAAGGTTGCCCGGGCGCTTAATACTGGGCGCTACTAAAGAAACACTTTATTCAAAGATATTGCCCGCCATCAAGATTTCTAACCAGCTTTTGAGATCCATAATTTCAAACAAGAAGACAACAAAACTACGTATCAAGCTTGGGATGATACAACGATCTTCTTTATAAGTGTCCTACCAATGATCTGAATAACCAGCAGAAGGTCAATATTTTTTACAAAGGAATAAACGTAACTACAAGGCAAATGCTGGACTATCAAGGACCTATCCTGAACATGACTCCTACCACTGCAATTGAAGCCTTTCAAAAAATAGCGGACCACTCTTAAAAATGGCACGACGATGGGAGTAAAAGAAACCAAGGCGAAAGTTTTGACGGAATTGGAGCAATAGCTAGTAAAATTGAAAATCTCAGTAGAGATATGCTGAAAATCAAAAGCTATTCATGCCATCCAAGTTGGTTTGTGAAAAGCGTGGTGGGGGACATTTGACTAAAAGCGTCCTAAAATTGACAAGGAAGATAAGATCGTAATGGGTTTCGTGGAGGACCCCCACCGTATTATGAGCGCAATGAGAGAAGAGCTAACACGGAGGAAATTATTAACAAGTACCTTGTGGACACTACCAAGAGGCAAAAGGAGCAAGAGGAATGGCTTGAAATTTTCCATTATAATACAAACAAAAGCCTCTCTTCTCATGACTTATCACTTAAAAACTTGGAAACTTTAATTGGAAAGCTTGGCGACGAGGTACAAAGAAGAAACGAAGAACAAAAGAGCAAATCCACTATATGTAAGGTTTGTATTCTCCGATAACAACAAGTACTACGATGAGCCGGATCTCGATGGCGAAAGTGAGTTACGCCGTAATCACACTCGTAGTTACGGCATAACCCGAATTCAAGCAAAGACACGGGCACCAAGGACGAAAACCCTACAAGAAGAAGTCATTGGTGTAAGGCTATTGCAATTGACGATGGAGAATACTACAGCTTGTGGGCCTCATGTGATCCTCGAAAAACCTGCGATGGTGGTGATAAAGAAAGGATAAAAGATGATAGATACAAGTGGACTACACTAAACGACGAAGAAAGGTTAGCCAAGTTCTCAATTAACAAAGTGGAAGGGCCGCCCACTAAGCATTCTCAAAAACCCTTACTCATCATGGAAGATGAGATTACTCACGCAATAGCGTGCAATCCTTTCATGATTATTGCAACGGAGGAGGTAATGTGAAGAGCGAAGTTTGGATATGCCCACACGAATCTAGGAGGCACAACGTTGATTTTGGAAATCTATCATTCAATGATTGGTATTCGATAAGATTCGGGACGCGATAATTAATTCAACTCTATTCGTAAACGGAACTCAAATATGAGAAACAAATTCTTGGGGAAAAACCATTAAGCCCTCAATGATATTCCTTCGAAGATGGCGATGATGAAGGAGTTCGAAATCATTGGTGCGAACAAATTAAAACCAATGACGGAAAAGTTTGGGCTTCTGCAACCCTTTTGAGTATGAATGTGATGGAGGAAGCGACATTGAGAGAGCTGGGAAGACGAATTCCTTTGTACTTGAATAATGATTCGAAAGAACGAATCGCCTTGGCGGATGATCTTAGATTCAATGATTGGGTCAAAATCAAATACGGAAAAATTGACGCGTTAACTAAAAAGAAAATGCGGGAAGGGTGTATGAGTAAAGATCAACCTAACAATGATGTTCACCATAAAAAAACGAAGGAGACACCAAGGGTTCATCTAAGATAGAAAATGAAGAATGCAAGCAAATACTCAACCAACTTGAAGATACCGATTCCGACAATGACAATTTCGATTATCTCGAGTTACAAAGCGAAGACGGTTTCATTGACCAGATGATGAAGTACGAGAAGAAGATGCAAGCTTCTCGGCATCCCATTTAAGAGCCGCCACCTATTATAGCCGAAATATTTGAGTTCTGCGATACCATTTGGGGCCGAAGAAAAATTTTGCAAGATATGGAAAATTGAAACCAAAGAATATCTCCACACCGCCACAAATGTCGGATGGGTTAGGCGCAACTTAATGAAAGACATGGAAGAAGTCGGGGATGCTCAAAGGCCCCATAGAAGCCCAGCTCTCGAGTCTAACTTAAAGACTCGTTAATAAAGAAAAGTGCTCTTCGAGAGACAACCCAAATTATCCTTTTCTTTTGTTTTATTTCCTTTCTGTTGGGTTTTGTGTTTTCTAACCATTTTGTGAAACGAGGAACTAATTCTTGATGCGATTCTTGATCTAAGCGAGTTACTGGCGTAACTCATCTTGGTGATTACGCGTAACCAACATTTTAGCAGCAGAATTCTTGACGCATTACCAATTACGGCGTAATACCATCTCGATGGTTACTGTTGTAACTACTAAACAACAACTCATACGAGTTTTGCTGATTCACGGCGTAACTCTCTCATAGTAGTTCGACATAACTTTCCTCTCTTTAATTCTTTCATTTTAAAACACGGTAACCTTGTATTAGTTTTTAAATGAACTTTGTGGATGTGTTCCTGTAAACCCTCACGAGACTTCACTTTCGTCCACTGGGACACAAAGTGGTTTAAAGGCTTGTTGCATTCGCTAAATGCAACCGGACGAAAGTGAGTTAGGTTTGTTTTTCATTTTTCTTTTAGAATTATGCTTGTCGGTAGTGTGATTTCGGGGTTGAAGTTTGTTCATGGCGCTTAAACGAAGGCACGGTTCTTTTCGTGGGCCTTCTTCTTTTGGAACAAATTTCGGGGAAGTTTTCGCTCTAATTCTACCCTTCTTCACCTTTATTTTAATGCCTAGTACAAAGGGACTTTGTACAATTCAAGTGGGGGACGGGAGTAGAATTATCTCTTGAACTTTATTTCGCCTTATTTTTCTAGTTTATTTTGAAAATTATGCCATTTTTAAAATTTTGACATGTTTTTCCTAACCTAACTAGATTAGACCTTAGTCGAGCATATACAACCCTTGACAATACATGGTTAAATTAGCCTTATCCATTTCCAATATTTTACCCCAAATCCACCAAATTATAAGTGTGTCGGTAGCTTGTAAACTTTAGAACTTGGCCTTTGCATCATTTCGAGACCATAGATGAGGTATGTTGAGTTAGCTCGATGTATTTGGACTTTTCGGTTTAGAAGGCAATATTATAGGATTATCACCCAAGCGACTGCCATTGTGAGTCTATCAATTATTCACCTCGACTTCTCGACCCCATGTGAAACCCTTTGTTGCACTCACCTTTAGTGCAAGATACCCATAGATACACCCTTACGAGCCATTCCTATCATTTTGTCAACCCAATATATTGTTTCGTTACACCTATACACCTTAGCCTACCACCGTAGTCTTTATTTGTGATTGGGAAGTCATCATTTGCCTAAGTTCAAGGTTCGAGTGGAAAGGTTTGGAAATCACGCTTTCATCGACAACATTTATGAAGATCATTGAAGACACCCGAATTCCCATTGTTCATTTCAAGTGGGGGATGTTATGTTGAAAAAAAAGTTGATTGAGTTATGATATTGTTAAGTGCGATGTTATAATCTTGTAGTATGAGCTTTATTGATTAGTATCGAGGAGGCCACCTCGGTCATATTTGAAGATTGAGTTGGAAGTTATGCCAACGAGAAGAAGAAAAGGTAGTATGCCCATCACGATGTCTTCTAATGACACAACTACTTGCATTTCATGATCCGGTTTCTAGACTTCCAAGCTTGAACTTTGGGTGAGCGGTAAGTGGTGATGACTTGGTTATAGATTTAGACTACCGCTTGTTTTCATTTTACACCAATTATATATCCCATGTCTTATCCTACCCTTTAGTCATGAAGCGTGTCTAGGTGATGCAATGAGCAATCTTGGGTGTCTTGGCCATGGATTTGGTCATGTATCATTGATTTTGTCCACTTCGCCATGACATGTTAGTAATGACGAGTCACCCTTAACCTTTGTCATGTCTACCCATATTGCCTTCGAGAATTGTTTAGCTCTTAACTCTAGTGGTGGAGATTTGTGTAACCGCCAAGCTTCATAGAATACATGCTATGATCGTGCGATTGGTGATCACCCCAAAATTGACACTTAGAATAGTTGAGAGATTTGAGTGTTTGTTCCCCTTTCGTGAGGTGTTCGACTTTGTTTTATTCTAGCATAAGGGATTTGTAAACTCATATTTTCGGGTTTTGGGAGATATCTTTTAGGAATCTATCTAACAAGGTCTACTTGAGGGCAAGTAGAGTTTAAGTGGGGATATTTGATAACATCAAATAATCCAAAATATTAAGTGTCAATTTCTCCGATTATGCTCGTTATTTATATCATTTATATGGATTTACGCTTGTTTTCAATTGTTTTCCACTTTCGGGTAAATTACGAGCATTGGGTGAAGAGACGCGAAATGGAAACATAACTAAAGATTTATCACAAGATGCCTATTTTGAAGAAGTTACGGGTAACTCCTCTCTCACATTACGCCGTAGCTATTGCGTGACCACGAATACCAACTTATCAAGAGGTTACGTGTAACTCTTCCCAAAGGTTACGACATAACTCCATTAGGTCAAAAGAGGTTCCACGCGATACTTACGTCGTAACTCTTGCATCACTTACGACGTAACCGAGTTTATTGAAGACTACGGTGTAACCACTAATATGGTTACGCCGTAACTAGCGATCTAGTGCATTTACGAAGAAATAGAAGGTTCTGGCGTAACTCCTATATTGGTTACGCCAGTAACCACGACACGCCTATAAATACCCCACTAATTCCATTTCTAATCATCCCATTCCATACACAACACTTTGAGAACATGGGAAAAAGCTCAAAGGAGAAGTCACTCCATTACGATAAGCTTTAGCGTTTATATTTCTTTACTTTCAATTTATGTATTTCGTACCTTTGAATATTGAATTGATTTGCATGATTAATATGAGCGCTAAGCACCCTTTGGTGCTAGCCTAGTTATGATTCCTTAATTGTTTTGTTTGCGTTTACCTTTACTTCCGTACAATTATTTCCAAGTGTATGCATGCATAGTTCATTGGTAGTCACCCTTGGTTCGGTAGTTTTGAATGGCGGTGAGGCCAATTGCCTAGGAGATATGACCAACCGACCCTAGGTGAGCGGATCGAGACGGGAAGGGTAAGATATGACCAACGGCGACCCTTTCTACTTGTGCGATTTGACCAACCGATCACCTATCGTTTGGATGAACTTAAGAATTGGAGGGTGTAGTGTCTAAGTTCCTAACGGTGGGCACTCACTATTTTGAATCTAGCATGTAGCGATACTTAATGACTTGTCTTGGGGACCAGAACAACAGGACTTATGACGATGCACCGATTTCTCCGATGGTGGCATCTTTCTTTGATAGGTTAGGCGAATTGACCAAATGTTGTCCTCTCGAATTTGACCCTACCAAGTAATTGGAAGTAGGTAGGCGTAGACATAACTAGCTAGGAGGATTGACTAGGTTAGCACCACTATTCCTCTATTGATTTCCCTTTATCCATTTATACGCTTTTATTTTATTCTCGCATTAGTAGTTTAAACCCTATCGAAACCATTATTATTCTGTGACAATTAGACTTAGTAATAATCCAACACACATAGCTCTTGGGACGACCTTGGCTTTACCATTTACTACACTACACGCGACCGGGTACACTGCCCTTAAGTGCACTAGGGTAGACCATAGGTATAACGAGACACTATAAATTTTAAGACCTGGTCAGTAAAACCTACATCAATAACTTAGGATAGACACATACTAACGGGCAGAGTACCCGATCAGATGTAGTAAAGCCTTAGGTAAATCAGAGTATCGTCCCAAGTGAGCTGTGACCTTGAAAGAACTAAGATGATTAGAAAAGATAATAATGATATAAAGGTAAGACAAAGTTGATATAATCCATAGATAAGCTATTATTCTACTTACACGCACGAAAATTTAGAGAAAGAGATTGATAAACGAAGCTTAATAAAGAATACAAATATGAATTGATTCCCGATACCAAGATTCAATATAGTGGTTAATTATCACCGAGACTCCTTTCGTCGATTAAATGTCGTGGCCTATGTTTCTTAGATTCCTCGCCAAGATAAGCGGGTCACCCGGATCATTCGGCAACCTAATAGCAATCATTAAGCACCAAATCTACTAGATCTAGACAGGTGGGAACTCGACCGTTAGGAACTTAGATTCCCCAACCCTTAAATACCTCCACTTGATAAGTGATCATTTGGTCAATTTGCACACGAAGAGTGGTCGTACTATGGCTAATTCCTTCCATACTTCGCTATCTATCGACCTGGGTCATTGGTCATATCTCCCAGCTTTAGATACTACCAAGCTTATAATACTACCAAGGCGGCGATCTATGAAAAGGCTAGAAAATTTCTATAAAGAATTATAGAGAATAACAATAACATAAATGTAAACTTTAATTAATGATATGAATTCATAGTATAAGTTCTAGAAAAATATAAAAGGAATCCAAACTCGAATACAACAAAATCATAGACGAGGACTTCGTTATTCGATTGCTCCTAAACCATGCTTCTTCTTCAGAGTTTGATCTCCCAAACCCTATAAGGTTTGGGAAAGGAGAGATATCTAAAGCGATGAAACCATCGACTCTTTATAGGCTTCAACTAGTTACGGCGTAACCTTATTAGGTAGTTACGCCAGTAAATTCCTTCAATCTTCAGGCTTATCCATTGGTTATGGCGTAACCTTATCCGGGGTTACACCATAGCTTCTATAATCTAGTGTATTACTTCATTACGGCGTAGTTCAGTGAGGCTACGCCGTGGTCTTTGTTAATTAAGTGCATAACAATGAGTTACTGGTAACTTTGAAATGAGGGTTACTGTTGTGGCTTCGTAATCTTTAGTTGCGTCATAACTTCATTACTTGGTTATGCCGTAATTAAGAGACAATTGAATCAATGTGGCTTGAAAACGTCCAATTGTAGCTTCCTTACTCAATGTGTCCGAAATGAAATAATAAGGAATAAGGATGTTTTCACTAATAATTTTACTCAAAATGTGATGATATGGGAAATTAATGCTTAGAAACTCGGGACTATTTGATGTTATCACTCACACCGCTTGGGTCAAAGGCTCAAAGGATATAGATGCCTTCATGCTCATGACCATGGAGTTAGAGACCCAATGAAATCTAACTCATCTTGGTGCTTTTGACATGCTTGAGAGTTGAAGTCCATGTTCTCCCAAAGGCATAACAGAGCTTCTACAAACCGCATGTGAATTTCACGCTTGCAAGCGTGAAGAAGGTCAATTTGTTAGCTCATATGTTCGAAAGATGAAGAGCTACATTGAAAATTTGGAACGTCTTGGTCACCCAGTTACTCGAACTATGGAGTTAGTTTGATATTAATTAGTCTCACAAAAGAGCACATTTCGCTTGTGTAAAACTTTAATATGCATGTAATGGGAAAACCGTAAATGAATTACATGCTATGCTTAAGCAACATGAGCGACGTTGCCAAAGAAAGATGTTGCACCGCACTACATAACATACGACGCTAAAGGTCCAAAAAACCATAAGAAGAATAAATCGTTTAAGGCTGCTAAGAGGAATCAAGGAAATGGAAAGTACAAGCTGGCTTATGCTCCTGAGTAAAACCATCTCATGCTTCTAAGCCTAAGATTCCTCCACCACCCAAGAAGGATAATTTTGCTAAGGACACGACCCGCCACCAATGTGGTGAAGTGGGTCATTGAGAAGGAATTGTCCCGATATCTTGCCGAGTTGATGAAAAAGAAGCAGTCTCTTGCGCCTAGTTCTTGGTATTTTCACTATAGAACTCTACTAAGGGTCTCACGAGTAGGAAGTCGAGCCGGAGCTTTAAGTGCATGCGTGGGAAATGGTCAACGTGGGAGTTGAAGCTATTAGTGTTTTCATTTATGTCTCCCTAGTGGATTAGTAATTGTTTTGAACGATTGTCATTATGCTCCACGATGCGCATACGAAGCGCGACACGGGTCAAAGGAACTTCCTTTTCTTGAGCAAGTTTTTCAACCACCTAGGCGGTGAACCTAATCGTTGTAGTGTATTATTGGGTAAGCCTCGGGAATGATATCATTCTCTAGGGAATAGGAATGCTAGCAAGAAATGTATGACGAGAAGGTGGGGTTAAGGATGATTCTTTTTTAATCTTTTATAGTTTTTATAAAGCGAAGGTAAAATCTCGGGCAATTGGTTTAGGGTGGTACTTCTCTGATTACTCTACTTATCCGGTTATCTAATTCTACGGTAGCTATGTCTATTTGATGTGTGCTCATATGATGATTAAAATGTATTTACCTAGATACTATTACTCCCTAGTTATCTTTTATTGGTAGGTTGAATTGTCACACCTTATCTTAACGCGTTGTATTCCTAAGGTCGTAGGGTGTGCATATGCCCTAGTTCTTTGAGGTATTCTTCGGATTTATCCTCTGAAATCCGCTAGTCCTCAAGCATTAAATACAATGAATGATGTCTAGTTGCACTCTAAGCAAATTACAATTAAGATAATAAACAACCTAACAATAATTAATAACTAGGTTTCATATATCTAAGCAAACACACAAGAAATTTCGCTAGACATGTTAAACAAGCAACCATACACACAATCAATTGAAGACATAATGATACTTTAGATTAAAACATTTATCTTGATGTGTAAAATAGGGTTTGGGACCCTAAGATCTTATCCAAATCGGACTACAAACGCTTAGGGTTTTCTCCAAAGTCTACCTCTACAAATGCGTAAAAATCGAAAATTCTATATATAGATTTACACTTGCGATGGCGTCACCTTTTAGATGGGACGCCGTCATTCGCCGTCATTAAGGTTTTGTCTTGGCCAAGTCATCGATGGACGGCGTCACCTTAGAGTTGTGACGCCGCCTTGAGATGGAACGTCGTCTTAGTTCGTGATCCGGGTCGCCCGAGATGAAAAGTCCGAGTGGCGCCTTCTTCTTCAAAGCTCGACTTGTCGGTTACACGAACAAAATTCGGTGAACCATCCGGTGTATGTTTTATCAAGTCTTTATAGAGGGACAGCGCTCCTTTTAATTGGGACGCCATGTTCGGTTTGAGTAGCTTGAGTGGCTTCGATCTTAACTTTGCCATTTTCTTCATGTATTCGCTCCTTTTGTCCAAATGTGCTTCATTCCAGATTTTGCCTTCAAGAGACCTAAAAGTGAAAGCAGAACAAAATTAAGCGATGCGGATATAAAAGTGGTCGATTTAGGGCTTAAATGACCCCTAAAAGCGTCGTTTAAATCCTTATCACTCCTCTATTACTTGAGGAATTATTTAAGTTTGACGTTTGTATGACGATGGTTTTGTTAATTGTTTTGAATCGAATAATGCAATTTCAGTTTCTAAGAATAACATTTTTTATTTTCATGCTATTTCACAAAATGGTATTTATGAAATTGATAAGTCTTGTTCAAATAGAAACGATAGCTCTATGTTTGCTATTAGCAATAAAAGAGCCAAGTCTAACTTGGACTCTGCTCTCTTGTGGCATGGTCGTCTTGGACACATTAGCAAGAAACGCATGGAGAAGTTGCAACATGATGGACTTCTCAACTAAAATGACATTAAGGCACTTGAAAAGTGTGTTTCATGCATGTCTGGTAAGATGGCAAGAAAACCCTATACACATCAAGTGGAAAGGGCTAAAGATCTACTTGGACTAATAAACACAGATGTATGTGGCTCGTTTAGAATTATGTCAAGACAAGGAGCACATTACTTCGTCACTTTTACAGACGACTAAAGTCGGTATGGTTATGTTTACTTGCTGAAACATAAACATGAAGTATTTGAAACATTTAAGGTGTTTCAAAAGAAAGTAGAAAACCAATTCGAGAAGACCATTAATTGTATCACAGTTCCACAACCTGCACAAAAACACTTAGGAAAATTCGTACCTGTTGGTACTAACGATTAAAAGCATCACAAATATCCTAGTAGTAACATTATTACGAGATAGATAAATTGTTTTAAAAGTGTTTTAAAGATTGTTCAACTAATAGGGAATCACTCATCCATGTCATAATCATGTTCCATCGACCGCACCGTGTTGGGTTAAAGTCTTGGTGGTGCTTAGGGAGTCATTGTGCCTTCATAAAGGCCACTCCTTGCCGGACGCCAATGTCCGTGATATCAAGATGGTACACAAAGGGGCTCCATGCCAACGGGATGGCTCAGTACATCTCTTGGAGCATTTGACTTGTTCTATCCGCGCCCACCGAAGAAATCTTGTTGAAGCTCCCGCACGATCCAGTAGTACGAAAAACCTTCAAACCGAGAACTAAGTCCATACAAGCCTCAGCTTAGGCTATCAATTCCCTCACCGTGGCTTCCATGTCATCAAGCCTCCCGTCAATCATATGCAACTTGTCCTCAATGTTCAAATTGGCCCTACGTCGGACTCTTAAGACCGCCTCCTCGACCTCCATTTGGCTTATACTGCACCAACACCACTACCACCACCCACTACTCCCGGCGTCACCGCTTCTCCACCTCTCATTGGGGCCTCTGCTAACAACTAAGGTTTACCTAGTACATTAAGGTAACAAATCCAAGTCGACCGACTTATTCTTCCCAATCAAACGGTCACCCTACCACGGGTTACCAAAGAAAACACCTCATCAGACATCAACCCGTATCTCTATGCTAGCCTCTCAATGAAATGGGCTCCTTGAATTGGACTGTTTGTGGTAAAGCTGATTCGCTCCCAGACAGTCAAGTTTTATCACTCAAGCCGACCACTTGTGAATGGCCAACCGTAAGAAACTTAAAACAGTCTGGAAACAAATGCAATGAAGATCAGGAGAGTATAGTGTTTCCCCGGGTCGTTATGTCCCAATGAGCTATCGATGAATCACCAAACGAATAGTGATCGAGGATTTGAACGGAAAAGAGATTTGAATTATTATAACTAAAGAAAAAGTAAATAAATTACAGAGGCTTAAATGCAAATTAAAGGAAATTAAAAATATTAAATAAACGCTATCACTATTTGCAAATTGATGTTTTGATTTTCTTTTATAAAGTCAATTAAAAACTACGCGACGTACAAAAGAAAATTATGAAACTTAAGCGAATTAATCCTAAAAATATGAAATGACATTTTACAAACCTAATGATAAAATAAAATTTTAGAAAAAGAAAATTATTTTTACAACTATTTATCTAATTATTATTAATTAAAAGCTTTTAACTATTTAATAATAGCCTAAAATACAAGAAAATATAAAATGAAGCTAGAAAAATGAAATTATGACTTGGAAAATCTAAAATAACAAAAGAGAATTTTCAAAACTATTTTTGTATTTTTCGATTATTTTTCTATTTTCTATGAATTAAAAACTATTTAAAACTACTTAAATTGCTTAAAAATACAAATTTAACTAAGAAAAATCTAGAAAAATATTTTTTGACTTTTATATTTATCTTAACTTAAGAAAATGAAAAATTATTTTTGAAACTTTTCTTAATTAATTTTATTAAATGCTAATTAAAATGGCCTAAAACTGCTTTTAATTAAGAAAAATAGCAAACCGACATAGAAAAATGTGAAAAATTCAAGAAAAGTCTAATTTAATATAATGAGTCTAAGAAAATAGAAAACAAAGTGGCTTGTTTGTAAAAAATGAAATCAGAAACCAAATGCTTATGTAATAAGCACTTGAAATAAGCACAAAAGGTACAAATTGGGCACCAATTCTGTAACCTATAATATGCTATAAGTACTCAAAATGAACTAAAAACAACTTCTCCAAACCACTGAATTGCTAAATACCAAGATTTGATTGTTTTGATTTCAATGTGCAAAAACAGATTTGATGGGCTACTTTAAGCTTAAGCACAAGCTACAAAATAAGCTGAAGATGAAAACCAAAAGTTGGAACTAGGAGGAGACCTGGCTAAGAACTTAAAATCCAAAAAGGAGATCTAGATAAGCTCTATTGAGCTTTTGACAAACCACAGAAGACCACAGGAGACTCGGTGTATCTTGAGTCGATTGCACAGGCATATTAAGCCCATTTGAAAAGCCACTTTAGAGCTTATAGAAAATTTACAAAATATACAAAATCACAACAATAAACTAGACCGCTTGAACTTTTTAAAGCCACAAGTTTCACTTGATTTGGCCCGAAATGAATTCATGAAAATTCACCCCATTGGGCTCAAAATGGATTTTCATGTTTTGACTTTTGACGAAATTGAAAGTTTGACTATTTTGAAGTTTGATTCATAATGGTGGACCGAGATTGATGTTAATTGATGAAATAAACTTAGTGCAAGCTATATCTATGAATTTGAAACACAAACAAGTTTTGCTTTTTGATCGGTGCTAAGCAGTCAAGTCTAAAAGACTAAAACCGCTCAAACACTAATGCAATGAAGATCCGAGGAGTACAATGTTTCCCCGGGTCGTTATGTCCCAGCGAGTTGTGCAATGGATTATCTCACGGATAGTGATCGAGGAATCTGAACGGGAAAAGGATATGGGAATGATATTAACTACGGAAAAAACCAACAAATTAAAAACGCCTTAAATGCAAATTAAAGAAAATTAAGAAGATAAAACCTATTAAATAAACGCTATCACTATATTTAAAGTGATGAACGTTTAAAACCTAAAACGTACGTTTAAATTAAAAATAACGTAAACGTACAAAATAAAAAGTGAAATCTAAGATATAAAAGTTCTAAAAATATGAAAAATACATTTTTACAAACCTAATGATAGGAGAAAATTTATGGAAAAAGAAAATTATTTTTATAACTAATTAATTAATTACTATTAATTAAAACTATTTTAACTATTAAATAATACTCTAAAATAAAAGAAAATATGAAATAAGACTAGAAAAATAAAATTAAAACTTAGAAAAATCTAAAATATGATAAAACTAATTTTAAAACAGAAAAGATATTTTTTAGACTTTTTATATATTTATTATTAATTTAAAACTATTTAAAACTAATTAAAATGCTAGAAAATACAAATTTAACTAAGAAAAATCTAGAAAAATACTTTTTTGTCTTTTTATATTTATCTAAACTTAATAAAATTGAAAAATTATTTTTTTGAAGCTTTTCTTAATTTTTTGTATTAAATACTATTTAAAAATGCTTAAAAACTAGATAAAATGCAGAAAAATACCAAATAAGCTAGGAAAAATCTGAAAAATTCAGGAAATGCTTAAAATAATATTAGGAAACTAAGAAAAATGAGAAAACAAGTGCTTATGTGGAGGATTATGAATCGCTAGGAAGTGCTTATTTGAAATAAGCACTTGATAAGCAAAAGAGCACCAAAAGCTACCAATGAGAACAGAGACTCAAATATGCTAGAAGTGACTAATTCCAACTAAAATTAAAAAGCTTTAAGCACAGAAATGCAAGATTGAAAGCTTTGAGGATTTAAGCTATTTGCTTGAAAACAGATTTTGGTAGCTACTTTAAGCCAAAGAATGAGCACTCAGATAAGCCACAAACCAAAAACAAATTTATAAGGCCTAAACTAGACACGGTTCGAGTATTTGTACCAAAAGCGCACCTAAGTGAGCTCTTATGAGCCCCATGCAAGATGCACAAAACTTGAGAAAAGCTCAAGATCACGACAGAGGCGTGGCACTTTGTCCAAAAAAGAACTTGTTTGAAGCATGTAGAAAATCACTAAATTCCACAAAATGCAAATAAGTAAGAGGACCAGGTGAGCTTTTGAAACACCAAGATTCACCGATTAAGTCCCGAAATGAGCTCAAAACAATTCTCTAACCGAGCCCAAAAGACTTTTGCACTTTTTGACTTTTGATAAAATGAAGAACTTTGACTTTTCCAACTTTGGATCTAATTTTAATAGTGATGATGGTGTAATATGATGTTATAAACTTGATGCAAGCAATATATGTTATTCTAAACACAAAATGATGGATTGCAATCCCAAAATTTCAACGATGGCGATTAGGGCGTGAAACAAAAGATTTTGACTTTCGTGATTGCAGACCTAAATTTTTGACTCAAATGAGCATACTTAGAGTTAACAATCATGTACCACTAGAAATGAAGCACTGAACAAGCCTAGAACATATATATAACAACAATTCCAAACACCTCTTATCTAACTATTTTGAAGATTTAAAGAGCAAATCACTAAACCAACATACTTTAATGATCAATCTAAGTTCTAATGACCTAAGTACATTTTATTAAACAGTTATTACTAGTTTTAACTACACTTGAAGAATATGCAAAGAAAACCTTAAAATTGACTTACATACATCGCCCTTTGCCACAATGGCTTGCCAACCGGTACCAAGAACACTAACCTAATTATCAACCCAAATGAAGCCAAATCACCCCATTTCCATCTCAGATCAACCCATTTGTAGATCCATTTCCAATTTTTGGTCCCCATTGACTTTTGTTGACCCACATACAAAGAACTTGAAACTTGACTTAAGGCTTATAAAAGCTATCACTAGCTTATACAAGCTTATACAAACTTAAAAGAAGCAATTTGAAGCTTAAATGTATGACATGGAAACTTCTATTTTCAACATGAGCATGTAAAGATGAAGTAGCATGAAACTTAGAATTAATGTGTAAAACTTGATCAAACCGCCAATTTAACTCGAGTTTAATATTGAATAACAAAAGATTACGACTTTTAAAGAAAACTAATACATTATTATTAAAAGCGACATAAGAGTAAATTACAACTAAAAATTCTACCTCTTTTCTTCTCTTCCTTCTCTTTTATAACCCAATCCTTTGTCTCTCATCTACGAATCTTTCCCACCATTCTTGACCCTTGGATTGCTTAAAATCATCTCCACCGCTTAAATGGTGTTTTGGCGCCAATTTTGGTGTTGACAATTGGGGTTGAGTGAGGGTGGGAAGATGCAATAAATGCATATTGGATGTTAGTTGGGGATGAGGAACATGGGAGAGTGATTGGAGAGGAGGGGATGGGGTTTTCTTGTTTGCGAGCAAGGCGGTGGTAGTGGTGACTTTTGGCGCCCCGCCTTGTTGACTCTTTGACCGAGCAAGTGGTTAATACTAGGGGTTCACAATGTGTTTTGACAGGGGCCAAAATGGATGAAAGGTTCACAATGGGCTTGAAAGGGTTTAAAACTATAGGGCTAATGTGTAAAATCGAAACTTGAGGGTTTAGGCGCCAATTCGGAAAAGTTATTCCAAGGACCAAAAGTGACAACCTTCAAAAGTATAAGGACTAAAATTGCCATTTTGCAATTTTCCAGGGGCCATTTCTGCCAATTTTTAAACTTGAAGGACTAAACTTGTAATTTCTCAAACTTTTCATATTTTTCACCAAAGGACTAAATTTGACAACTTTTGATTTTAAAAGGACCTTTGGTGACTTTTGCTTTTTGAAATTATGTGCTCAGGGACTGTTTTTGACAACTTTTGATACTTGGGGGACTGAAACTGCAAATTTTGCAAACTTGATACATTTTTCATCTGATTTTGATATTTTTGAATTTGAAACACATAAAACACTGATTTGTGATATTTTGATCATTTTGATGTGTTTCTGAGTGTTTTCAGATGATTTTGCAGTTTATTTTGTATAAAAATGATGAGTATTTACACTCATCACTTTTATAAAAATCCAACAGTTAAGTTATTAAGACAAGACTTGTGTGATTTTGACTTAGGACTAATGTAGGTGCAATATTAAGACAGAATGAGTATATTAGAGCTAAACAAACATGAAACAACGAGTTTTAACTCTTGAATAAACCTATAACACGTATTAAGTAGCAAATCCAAACACCACTTTAACAACTGATTTGTAAATTAAAGTGAGCTAATCATTGAACTAGCATATATAATTGATTAATACTGAGTTAACTACTCTAATTACCACTAAATAAACAAATTTGAACTATTTATAACCACGTATACAAGTACAAACAAAAATGCAACCGGCTTGAAAATTGAAAATGAGATACTCACTCACGATGTCCAAATTTTATTTCTCGAGCTAAACCGGATCCCTAACTATGCTAATTGAAGCAATTCCAACCCAAATCAACCTCTCGCATCAACCCAATATCATCACCATTCCCAATTTAGCTCCAGTTTGACTTTTGTTGACCATGTGACAAAGTTGCTTGAAAACTAATTGAAAGCTTACCAAAAGCTTTAAATAGCTCAAATAAGCTTATGTGAACTTAATAATAGTCTACTAATGGTTTGGATAAAAGAGTTTGAAAATGGATTTTCAAACAGTGAACATGAAAATTTGAATCTTAAGTAAAGCCTTGAATTAACACTTGAAAACAGATTGTATTGATTAAACAACTTAATTTGAGTACAATAGAACAGAAGATTACATTTTTAAACTTAAATTAAAACATAAATGTTAAAAACGACATACATGTGAATATAAAACTATCTACTCCCCTTTTCCTTCTCTCTTCTTCCTCTTTTATACACCAATATGTCTTCTCTTTCCTATCTGAGCTAATCCCACCTCTTTTCATGGCCATTGGATGACTTGAAGTATTATTGGCCATTGATCACATTTTGGCGCCAAATTGTATTTTTGCCAAGGGGTTGAGTGCAAGGTTTGAAGAGGCATTAAATGTCTTTTGGAGGTAGTTGAGGTGGGGGAACAAGGAAGTGGGCTTTGAGTGGGGATGGGAGGTGAAGTGTTGCGAAGGGTTGTTGAAGAAGAAAGGAAAAAATGGCGCGTAGGGTGTTTTGTTTGACTTATGGTTTGACCGGTGTTTTAATATAAAGGGGGTCCAAAATGAAGGGTCCAAATGGGTTGGCGGGGGTCCAAATGCGCTTTGACAAGGGACCAAAGGTGTAAAGGTTTAACAATCAAGGACTTGTTTGTAATTTACGAAAATCAAGGGACCTAGGTCGCCAAATGCGCAAAGTTGCTCCAAAGGACTAAAAGTGACAAGCTCCAATAATACAAGGACCAAACTTGACATTTTCAAATTTCAAGGACCATTTTGCCAATTTTTAAACTTGGAGGACCAAACTTGTAATTTCTCAAAACTTTTGACATTTTTGTCCAAAGGACTAATTTTGACAACTTATGATTTTAAAAGGACCTTTGGTGACTTTTCTTTGAAATTAAGGCTCGGGGACTATTTCGACAACTTTTGAAACTTGGGGACCTGAAGCGCCAATTATGCAAACTTAGCTCATTTTTCATCGATTTTGAACATTTTGCATCCGAAACATATAAAATGCAATTTTGGAATATTTTTAGTATTTGGATGCATTTCGAGCATTTTAAGTGTTTTGCGTTCGGATTGACCAAAATGATGAGTATTTACACACTCATCAAAAGCCCTCGCTCCATTAGCCATGAACCTAGCCAAGAAATGAGGCACATCAATGTGATTCACCCCATCCATACCATTAAGGAGATAACGATCATCCATAGTCATCTTCTCTTCGTCAAGGCCTTGCTTTGAGAGAACATGCAATCAACACATAAACAAGCCGTGAATCGGACACCTTACAATGGTGTATGAAGGGGTGTTTCAAGTTGCACCCTACTACTACGATATCTGTTGAAATAGGTGGTGGTTTTGTAAGACTCGGGCCCGAACCTCCGGCAAAGTGCCATAAAACTCCTCAAAAAATCGTTGTCCAAATCTCTCTCGAGGTACAATCCCATTCTAACCATGAACCGATTCAAATTCAACTCTTCTACACCTCCAAGGTGAAACCATAACGCGACTTGATCATCGTTGTTAATTTCATGTTTGAACTCGATGGGATGCCAAACTTCCCGACATACTCGGGAATCACCGGATCTTTGATCTTGAAGAGCTCGAGCCACGCATTGCGGAACGACTACGCACCATGTACTTGATCTTGCAAAATTTCCTTAATTTCACCTAGCTAGCATTTCCGTCATTGACTTCATCAAATTCATCAAAGTCAAGAGCTTGTGGTATCGATCTCCTTCCTTGCTAGCATCACGTGAGTCGTCCTCGCATAATTTCCTTATTTCTTCGTCGTCATAGGCCAAGAATTTTACCCATTGGGTGGGATTGTTGATGTTTCTGAAAGGAAAAGAAACTTAAATAATTATTATTGCATCGATGATGTGTTATGGCGTAACCAACACTATAAGTTACGCCGTAATTACATTACAGACATGGTTACGGCGTAATATCACCCACTGATTATGCCGCAACTCCCCCAAAAACTCAGCACAACACATGGTTACGACAGGCAATAGATTACGCCGTAACCATCAATTTTATCCCAAGGTAAAAAGAATAATAAGTTTGTAACCTATGTAGCGATGAGGGACCGCGCCTAAACCATTATATTCATGTTTGACCAAAACCCACTTTAAACTTGACCAAGACAACCCGAACAACCAATAATGATATGACATGAATTAATAGAACATGGGGAATCATTTTTAATCATAAATATATCATGTCAATAGAAATAATAATCGTGAAGGAAGCAAGATCCCCAATTATGAATACATAAATGATCCGCGCAAAACCGTCAAGTTTTCTCACACAAGCCTGCCACTTGTGAATGGCCGACCGTAAGAAACTTAAAACAGTTTAAGCACAAATGCAATGAAGATCTGGGGAGTATAGTGTTTCCTCGGGTCGTTATGTCCCAATGACTATCTAAGAATCACCAAACGTATAGTGATCGAGATTTGAACGGAAAGGGTTTGAACGATTATAACTACGTAAAAAGGTCATAAACTAAAGGGCTTAAATGCAAATTAAAGAAAGTTAAAAGATAAAAATATTAAATAAACGCTATCACTATTTGCAAAATGATGTTTTGATTTTATGTTTTATAAAACTTGAATTAAAAATTACGTGACGTACAAAAGAAAATATGAAACTAAAACAATATAAATCCTAAAAATATGAAAATGACATTTTACAATCCTAAAGTTAAAAGAAAATTATTAGAAAAAGAAAATTATTTTTATAACTATATATCTAATTATTATTAATTAAAAACTAATTTTAACTATTTAATAATAACCTAAAATACAAGAAAATATGAAATAAAGCTAGAAAAATAAAATTATGACTTAGAAAAATCTAAAATATCAAAAGAGAATTTTCAAAACTATTTTTGTATTTTTTTGATTATTTTTCTATTTTCTATGAATTAAAAACTATTAAAAACTAATTAAATTGTTTAAAAATACAAATTTAACTAAGAAAAATTTGAAAAATATTTTTTGTCTTTTTATATTTATCTTAATTTAAGAAAATGAAAATTATTTTTTGAAACTGTTCTTAATTATTTGTATTAAATGCTAATTAAAATGCTTAAAACTAATTAAAATCAAGAAAATACCAAACCGCCTAAAAACATCTAAAAATTCAAGATAAGCTTAAAATAATATTGAGAATCGAAGAAAAATATAAAAACATGGGGTTGTGTGCAAGAAATTGAAACTGCTATTGCAAGTACTTGTGAAAAAGCACTTGAATAAGCCAAATGAAAACAAAAAGCTACCCAACTGTAATAGAAGCTATATTAAGCTACAAGAACTCAAAATGAACAAGTATTACACAAGCTTTAACCTCTGATCAACAAGCTCAACAGATTTGAGGTTTTGGCTAATAAGCTAAAAGCAAAATGTGAGGTACCAAGTTTGAGCTAAGCACAAGCTTCCTAATAAGCTAAAATTGAAAACCAAGAGATGGAACCTAAACTAGACCTGGTTTGGGACCTTGTAAACCAAAATTGAGCCAAAGACAAGCTCTCAAGAGCTGGCTGCAAGGTCTGCAAGACCCTGTGCAGACTCAGTGAATACTGAGTCAGTGCACAGGGCATTTTTGTCCATGTTGCCAACCAATTTTGAAGCTTATAAAAATTTAACAAAAATCCACAAAAATGACAATAATAAAATAGACCAAGGGAAGTTTTTAAAACCACAATTTTCACTGAAATTGACTCAGAAATGAGTCCAAGAAAAATCACCCTATTTGGGCTCAAACAGGATATGTGCAATTTGACTTTTGTAACAGATATGATTAGTTGACTTTTGTGAACTTTGAAACTGATTTAAAGGACTGAGATTGATGTAATAAGATGAAATAAACTCAATGCAAGCAATGTTTATGGAATTTAAACACAAAACAAGATTTTCTTTATAAAATTCCAACAATCAAGTAATGAAGACAGGTTGATATATGATTTTGACTATTGAGCTAATACAGGCACAAGTTATGACTCAAATGAGTATAATAGAACTACACAAACCATAAACAACAAGTTTCAAACACTAAACTATCCTCTAAGACAGTTAATTCAGCAGATCCAAACAACCCTTTCGAAACTGTTTTGATCTTAAATCCACTCTAACTACTGAACCACCATGTAATATTGATCAAACTGAGTTTAGACATCCTAAATACAACTAAATAAACTAATTTAAACTAATGGTGACCACAGATACACATACAAGTACAATATACAAAATGGATTGAAAATTGAAAATGAAATACTCACTTACGGATGACCAAATGATTTCTCGGGCTAAACCGAACCTAAGATCACTACACTAAGCCATTTCAACCCAAATCCAAGTTGTGCATTACCCAGATTCATCACCATTTCCCAATTTTAGCTCAGTTGACTTTTATTGACCATGTGACAAAATTGATTGAAACTTAATTGTAAGCTTATAAAAGCTATACAGCTTTTATAAGTTTATTAGAACTGGAAAGAAGCTTTTGAAGCTTGAAGGTAGGAAATTGAAACGATATTTTCAACGAGAAACACAGAGGCATGAAACTTTA
Organism: Chrysanthemum lavandulifolium; assembly: GCA_022545495.1. Taxonomy (NCBI): domain Eukaryota; kingdom Viridiplantae; phylum Streptophyta; class Magnoliopsida; order Asterales; family Asteraceae; genus Chrysanthemum; species Chrysanthemum lavandulifolium. Next base: position 56,642,953 of record CM040244.1, on the reverse strand, counting down.
ACACAACTTAAATTAACACTTGAAAATAGTCTTATTACACTAGAATATCTTACTTTGATACAATTTAACTTGAAATTACAACATTTGACTTAAACTAAAACTTTTAACTTAAAAACGACATACATTTTAATATATAAACTAACTAACTGGTTTTGCTTGCTTCTTCTCTCTCTTTTATAGCTCCAAATGTCTTCTCCCATTCCTCTGATTGATTCCCACTAAAAATCCTGGCCATAGGATTGGTTAGGAAGATATTGGCCATTGGATTGGTTTTGGCGGGAAATGGGTTTTTAACAGCTAGGGAGTTTGAGTGCAAAGGGGGTGAAGCATTAAATGTATCTTGGATTTTTATGTTTGGAGTGATAAGGTGGGTGGAAAAATAAGTTTGGAGGAGGGGTTGAGTGTGCGGGCATTTGCGAGCGTTGGGAAGACAAGTGAAAAGGCGCGGGTGGGTATTTTGACGAGTTTGACCGGGTTTAATATTAAGGGGGTCAAATTGGTAAGGGTCCAAGGGGTTTGGCAGGGGTCACATTAGGTTTAGACAAGGGTCCAATGGGTTTAGGCTTCAATAACAAGGACCAATATGTAAATTCTGAAATATACAAGGACCAATCCTGTCAATTATGCAAAGTTGTTCAAAGGGCTAAAAGTGACAATCTCCAAAAGTACAAGGACCAAACTTGACATTTTCCAATTTTTCAAGGACCATTTTTGCCAATTTTCAAACTTGAAGGACCAATTTTGTAATTTCTCAAAACTTTTGACATTTTTCACCAAAGGACTAATTTTGACAAGTTATGATTTAAAAAGGACCTTTGGTGATTTTTCTTTTGAATTAGGGCTCGGGGACTATTTCGACAATTTTAAAACTTGGGGGTGAACCGCCAATTATGCAAACTTTGCTCATTTTCTTCCGATTTTAAACATTTGCATTTGAAACATATAAAATGCAATTTTGGAATATTTTCAAGATTTTGATGCATTTCGAGCATTTTAAACGTTTTGCGCTCAGATTAACTAAAAATAATGAGTATTTACACACTCATCAATCCCCACACTAAACTATTGCTAGTCCCTAGCAATCTTTTGAGAAAAATTAATGGATTTGAATCTCTTTACCAAAAGCCATTACTTGGAGTAGCCAAATGTTTCAGTTCAAGTAAGAACCATGGTACAAATAACCATGTGATTTTGAGCAAACCACCGACTTCCAACGGATTTGATTAAATCTTTACGAAGCCGTTTGCTTTTGGACTAGCCAATTCTTAGATAAATTATCAATATTATCTTTGGTGAGCTGATTACCAATTATGGTAGAAGTGACTAATTCCAACTAAAATTAACAAGCTTTAAGCACAGAAATGCAAGATTGAAAGCTTTGAGGATTTAAGCTATTTGCTTGAAAACAGATTTTGGTAGCTACTTTAAGCCAAAGAATGAGCACTCAGATAAGCCACAAACCAAAAACAAATTTATAAGGCCTAAACTAGACCTGGTTGAGTATTTGTACCAAAAGCGAGACCTAAGTGAGCTCTTATGAGCCCGTGCAAGATCACAAAACTTGAGAAAAAGCTCGGTTGACTTCGACAGAGAGGCAGGCACTTTGTCCAAAAAAAGAACTTGTTTGAAGCATGTAGAAAAATCACTAAATTCCACAAAATGCAAATAAGTAAGAGGACCAGTGAGCTTTTGAAACACCAAGATTCACCGATTAAGTCCCGAAATGAGCTCAAAACAATTCTCTAACTCGAGCCCAAAATGACTTTTGCACTTTTGACTTTTGATAAAATGAAGAACTTTGACTTTTCCAACTTTGGATCTAATTTTAATAGTGATGATGGTGTAATATGATGTTATAAACTTGATGCAAGCAGATATGTTATTCTAAACACAAAATGATGGATTGCAATCCCAAAATTTCCAACAAAGGCGATTAGGACAGAAACAAAAGATTTTGACTTTCTGTGATTGCAGACCTAAATTTTGACTCAAATGAGCATACTTAGAGTTAACAATCATGTACCACTAGAAATGAAGCACCGAACAAGCCTAGAACATATATATAACAACAATTCCAAACACCTCTTATCTAACTATTTTGAAGATTTAAAGAGCAAATCACTAAACCAACATACTTTAATGATCAATCTAAGTTCTAATGACCTAAGTACAAACATTAAGCAGTTATTACTAGTTTTAACTACACTTGAAGAATATGCAAAGAAAACCTTAAAATTGACTTACACAATCGTCCTTTGCCACAATGGCACCAACTGTGTACCAAGAACACTAACCTAATTATCAACCCAAATGAAGCCAAATCACCCCATTTCCATCTGCATCAACCCATTTGTAGATCCATTTCCAATTTTTTGGTCCCCAGTTGACTTTTGTTGACCCAGTTACAAAAGAACTTGAAACTTGACTTAAGGCTTATAAAAAGCTATCACTAGCTTATACAAGCTTATACAAACTTAAAAAGAAGCAATTTGAAGCTTAAATGTATGACATGGAAACTTCTATTTTCAACAGTGAGCATGTAAAGATGAAGTAGCATGAAACTTAGAATTAATGTGTAAAACTTGATCAAACTGCCAATTTAACTTGAGTTTAATACTGAATAACAAAAGATTACAGCTTTTAAAGAAAACTAATACATTATTATTAAAAACGACATAAGAGTAAATTACAACTAAAAATTCTACTCCTCTTTTCTTCTCTTTCCTTCTCTCTTTATAACCCAATCCCTTTGTCTCTCTCATCTGAATCTTTCCCACCATTCTTGACCCTTGGATTGCTTAAAAATCATCTCCACCGTTTAAATGGTGTTTTGGCGCCAATTTTTGGTGTTGACAATTGGGGTTGAGTGAGGGGTGGGAAGATGCAATAAATGCATATTGGATGTTAGTTGGGGATGAGGGAACATGGGAGAGTGATTGGAGAGGAGGGGATGGGGTTTTCTTGTTTGCAGCAAAGCGGTGGTAGTGGTGACTTTTGGCGCCCTTGCCTTGTTTGACTCTTTGACCCGAGCAAGTGGTTAATACTAGGGGTTCACAATGTGTTTTGACAGGGGCCAAAATGGATGAAAGGTTCACAATGGGCTTGAAAGGGTTTAAAACTATAGGGCTAATGTGTAAAATCAAACTTGAGGGGTTTAGGTGCCAATTCGGAAAAGTTATTCCAAGGACCAAAAGTGACAACCTTCAAAGTATAAGGACTAAAATTGCCATTTGCAATTTTCGGGACCATTCGCCAATTTTTAAACTTGAAGGACTAAACTTGTAATTTCTCAAACTTTTCATATTTTTCACCAAAGGACTAAATTTGACAACTTTTGATTTTAAAAGGACCTTTGGTGACTTTTGCTTTTGAAATTATGTGCTCGGGACTGTTTTTGACAATGATGAGTGTGTAAATACTCATCATTTTATACAAAATAAACCGCAAAATCATCTCGAAAATACTCGAAACACATCAAAATGATCAAAATATCACAAATCGTGTTTTATGTGTTTCAAATTCAAAAATATCAAAATCGATGAAAAACATATCAATTTTGCAAAATTGCGCTTTGATCCCCAAGTTTCATAAATTGTCAAAATAGTCCCCGAGCCCAATTTCAAAAGAAAAGTCACCAAAGGTCTTTTTAAAATCATAAAATGTCATATTTAGTCCTTTGGTGAGAAACCTAAAAGTTTTGAGAAAATTACATTTTAGTCCCTAAAAATCCAAATTGTTCAAAATTAGTCCTTGGGATTTTCAAAAAAGTCAAAAATCAACCCTTGGACTATTTTAAGTTGGCAACAACACCTCCTTTGGCTACTTTTCATAATGTGCATGTTTGGTCCTTGGGAATTGAAATATTACATCTTTGGTCCCTATGTTTAATAATTCTACAAACCAAACGGACTCAAAATATTACCCAAGCCCAAACCCAACACCCTAGCCCAAAACTCTTTACCCGCCACTTAACCCGACCCAACAACCCAACCCACCATTTAAATAACTAAAATAACCGCCCCTTTCCCACCTTTCCTCCCCCTGCCCCGCCCACCATATCCACCACCACCCACCCACCTAGCTGACTATCTCACCTCCTTGTTCCCCACCTCACCTACCAACCCACTACAATAAATGTTTCACCTTTCCGTCCCGGATATCAAACACGAGATTTGGCGCCAAAATCCTCTCAATGGTCAAGATCACTCAAAAGACATCCAAGGGCCTGTGTTTTGATGGATTTGACCGAAGAGATAGAGAAGGACTTTTGAGCATAAAAGAGGCAAGAGGATGCAAGAGAAAGAGTCTTCTAGTTTTTAGTCATTTTCTTATGTCGCTTTTTATGTAAAATGTTATTTCAATGTTAAACTTGTAATCTTTTGTCATTTTGTATCAAGTTAAAGCTTTTAAGTGTATTGAAACTCAATTTAAGTATTAATACCAACAGTGTTTAACATTCTCGCTTTATGTCCATTGTTGCAATTTTATAAGTCTAAGTCTTGTGTACAATCTTCAAAAGCTCATTTATCAGTTCTACTAAGCATATAAAAGTTTATAATAGCTTTTACAAGCTTAAATTCCAAATTTAAGCACATTTGAAACCGGTCAAAGAAAGTCAAACAGGTCAAATTTGGCAATGGAATTGGTCAATGGGTGATGCAAGATTGGAGTTGGGTTATTTCGAGCTAATGGGTTGATATTAAATAGGTTAGAGGTTCTTGGTTCATGGATTCAAGCCATTGTGGCTATTGGACCTATTGTAAGTGATTTCTAAGCTTATTGTAAAACTTGGTAGTTATGGTTTAAAAGTGGTTGCATTCTGCTCATTAAAATCAGACTTAGGCAAATCAAACTTAGTTAGATTGTTAAAAAGGTTGGTTCGATGTTTGCTCAATTAAAATTTCATATCGACCTAGTAAAGGGTGTTTGGTTTATCATTTAAACCTGTTTTAGAGGTTTGTTTGTGAGTTAGCTTCGGTTGTTCATGCTTGTTTGATCAAATTAAGTACAAATCATCTTACTTTTGTGTTCAATAGCTCAAAAGTCAACATTGAACTCAAATCATCTCAAATCCATCGTTGAGATTTTTAAAAGAGCAAGTCATTGATTTTGTGTTAAAAGTCATTAACCAAGGTTGTAAAAGTTTCATTACATCATAACATACCATAATCAGTCATTAAATTGGATTAAAACCTCAAAAAGTCAACTGTGTTTCTTTTTCAAAAGTCAAAAATGGTGAAAAGTTGTTTTGTGCGAGATATTGCGGATGTTGCATGTGTTTCATTAAAGGGTTTTAGGTTCTAATTTTGGGATACAAGTAGTCTAATAGGTTGTTTCTAGGTCCTCATATCTGTTTTGCCTTAAGCTTTGTGGATAAGCTTGTGCAAGGGCTTAAAGTGAACCTCACCGCCTGCACTAAAACTCGAGATTAGTGAGTCTTTGCTCGACTTTTTGTGCAGCTTGCACAGATTCATTCGGCTTGTTAGAAGTCTGGTATTTTGGTTACAAGTAGTCACTCACTCTAGTTAAGATTGCAATAATTGGATTTTAGTTTGGTGCTTATTTGGTTGCTTATTTCTAGCTCGCAAAGTAATACCATTTTCTGCTTTTAGCTTATAACATCAAACATCAAATCATTATTTTGAGCTATTCAGTAGTTAGAGCTTGTTGATTTCTGTTCCATTTTGGTCAAAATAGCTTATTAGAACTTCTGTGATCAATTGGTGGTTTGTCTTAAGCTTTTGGCTTATTTTAGTGCTTATTTATAAGCACTTGTGAGATCAGTTGCTTATTTCTCTACACAAGTGCCTGTTTTTCTAATTTTCATAGGTTCTTAATATTATTTTAGAATTTTCCTGAAATTTTCAGATTTTTCTCTGCTGTTTTGCTATTTTTCTTGATTTTATTAGTTTTAGTACTTTTAAATAGCATTTAATACAAAAATTAGAAAAGGTTCAAAAAATAAGTTTTATTTTTCTTAGGCTTAGATAAATATAAAAAGTAGAAAAGTAATTTTCTAGATTTTTCATAGCTTATTTGGTAATTTTTAGCAATTTAATTAGTTTTTAATAGTTTAAAATCCATAGAAAATAGAAAAATAGTCACAAAAATACAAAAATAGTTTTGAAAAGTCTATTTTGATATTTTAGACTTTTCCAAGTGTTAATCTTATTTTTCTAGCTTAATTTCCTATTTTCTTGTATTTTAGGTAATTAATTAATAGTTAAAAATAGTTTTTAATTAGATAATTAGTTTTAAAAATAATTTTCTTTTTCTAAATATTTTCTTATATCATTAGGTTTGTAAAACATCATTTTCATATTTTTAGGGTTAATATTGAATTAGTTTCACTTTTTTATTTTGTACGTCACGTAGATTTTAATTTAAACGACGTTTTAGGTTTTAAACGCTCATCACTTTAAATATAGTGATAGCGTTTATTTAATAGGTTTTATCTTTTAATTTTCTTTAATTTGCATTTAAGGCGTTTTTATTTGTTGGATTTTCCTTAGTTATAATAATCATTCATAATCCTTTTTCATTCAAACTTCTCGATCACTAGACGTTGATTTATCCATTGCATAGCTCATTTGGGACATAACGACCGGGAAACATTGTACTCCTCGATCTTAATTGCATTAGTGTTTGAGCGCTTTTAGTCTTTTAGACTTGACTGCTTAGCACCGATCAAATTTTAGCGCACGCCTTGAGTCAGTCTTGATTTATCTCCGTTTAGCAGATTAGTTGTTTGAATCCTCACTCATTGTTTATATCATCCATCTCTGTATATATATATATCCCTATTTTCTTCTAAAAATCCAAAACCCAAAACAAGCCAAAACTTATAAAACACAAAAATATTTTCTCTTTTGTTTCTATATATGTATCAAAAATAAAAATACAAAAGAATCGCTGCTTTCTCTAATAATTAACAACTTAAAAGATTACCACCGAAAACCAAGGCAAAGCACTACCTAACTGGGGTGCGACCATAATAAGTTCCCGAACTAAAGATATAAAACTTGCCTTTGTGTCCATTGTGATTGGTGTACCTTTTTCAAAGAAGCCATTCATCTTGGATTATTGGTTAAGTTCATCGTTGTTTTGCCTCGATTTTGTGTTAATTGATTTTGTTGTGATATCGACGCTTCGTAACCGTAAAACCCATAAAGATTCTTCTCACCACGATTTTTACAAAACGCCTTCATAATTCTCATTCTCATGTGAAAGATTTTCATAATTCCATTTCTCTCCTTAACTCGAGTTTCCTTAGAGTTAACTTCTAGTGTATGCGCTTTCGCTCTTCTAGATCCGTAAGCCCATTTCGTGAGCTTGTCAAGATTCCAAGAAGGCGTGTTCGCAGACTTTCGCTCCATCGACCGGATCCGAGATCCGGACTGCTCGCACTCATCCCGCTATCATGGCGGATGAGATTCCTATGTGTGAGCTTCTCCGTGCACCCATCGACGGGTATGGAGATGCTATCGTTATACCGACCATCGTGGTGAAAATTTTGAACTCAAGACCGGTTATCAATCTTGTAACTTCAAATCGCTTCTACGGTTTTGAGCGGATGATCCTCATGCTCATATAAGATGGTTTAACAAGATTGCATCTACCATCAAGTATAAGAATGTCCCTTCCGAGGTCATTAAGCTTCTTCCATTCCGCTTTCTCTTGAGGGCAAGCCCGGATTGGCTTGAAAACAACCCCTAAATCAATAGAGACATGGGAAGATCCGGTGAAGAAATTTGTGAATGAATTCTATCCACCTTCCAAGACCACGAGTCTTAAAATGAAATCATCAAGTTCACTCGAAGTTTGATGAATCCTTCATGAATCGTGGGATCGTTTCAAGGAATTGCTTCGCAAATGTCCTCACCACGGTTTCTCCGAGTTGATGCAACTCGATACTTTCTACAATGGAGTGAGTCAATCGATCAAGATTCTCTCAATTCCTCCGCGGAGGAAATTTCCTAAGCAAAACCTGTCAAAGAAGCTTTGGCGATAATCGAAAACAAGTCCAAGGTCCTTGACCGCACGGCAAGCCGGTTGTTTCCCAAGTCGGTGTTGGTCCTTCTTCTTCTTCATCGCCCGTGAGTCGGTCTAGCACCGATGCTAAGATTGATAAACTCACGGAAGCTATCCAAGCTTTGGTTCTTTCCAACCAAAGAAAGTCTCTTTTCCACAAACTTCACCTCCTGCAAGTTAAGAAAGTGGAAGTCTGTGTTACCGTGGTGGCCCCATGCTTATTATAACTGTATGGCCACCGATGGTAACCCTTTGAAGCCAATGTTTGTGGGCGGGATGTCTAATCAAGGAGGCAATCAATATCGTGCTCTCAGAGACCGAACCACCGCCCTAACCACTACTCGACCTCCGGTTTCAATCAAAACCAAAACCGTAATCGAAATCGAATAGACCAAACCAAGGTTTTCAAAACCAAGGTCATTTCAATCAAAACAACGGTTTTCAAAATCGAATCAAAATTTCCAACATCAAGGAAATTACAATAGAAACCTGTGTCGGGAAATTTCAACCTGTGGTATTATCATGGCAATAATCCGAGGAATTTTCGTAATCAAGGCCCTAATCCTAACAATAGAGGCCGAATTTTCCTGTGCAAACTCAAGCCATTGTTCCAACCAGACCATCATCGATGAGTTGTTGAAACAATTCATGAAATCCCAAGAGGAAATGAATCGGTTGTTGGTCGACCAAATTTCGACATCAAGAAGTCTTTAAATGATCGACCCTCGGGCTCGTGTACTCTACCTAGCAACACGATCGCTAATCCGAGGGGCGATGCAAAGGCGATCACAACCCAAGTGGTGCTTCATATCGGACCCGCTGCTCCTACTACCTCTTCTTCCTCTCTCCCAAAGGTAGTGGAAAGCGAACCTCCAAAACACAATGGACCTCGACTCCAATGCCCCTCCTCCCGTGGCATTTAGTCAAGTTACCAAGGAAACAACGGACAAAGTGCATTATTCAAGCCCACGGGTACAAGACACGTCCCACCTTCTGTAGTCCAACCTCAAGTGGTCCAAAGAACCCAAGTCAAATCAAGGAGTTGTTTTGAACCTCCCGTAGCTCTGCTGAGAATCAATCCAAATCTTCTCTTCCTTATCCCTCACGGTTACATGAGCAAAAGCTCCGCGAGAAAGCTAGTCATCGATGGAAAAATTCTTTCAGATTTTCCAAGAACTTCACTTTGACATAAGCTTCATGGATGCCATCATGTTAATGCCCAAGTTTGCATCTACTCAAACATATGCCGAGCAACAAAGAAAAGCTATTTGAAATGGCTAAGACTCCTTTGAATGAGAATTGCTCGGCGATCTTGTTAAAAAAGCTTCCCGAGAAGCTTGGAGATCCCGGAAAATTTCTTCTTCCTTGTGTTTTCCCGGGATGATTGAATGCTTTGCCCTTGCCGATCTTGGTGCAAGCATCAACTGATGCCGTATTCAAGATGGAAACAACTGCTCTTCCGAACTTATTCCTACCGCATGACTCTTGAGCTTGCGGATCGTTCTATCTCGCGTCCTCTCGGCATTGCCGAGGATGTATTCGTGAAAGTAGGAAAGTTCCACTTCCCACCGACTTTGTGGTCGTTGATTTCGATGTCGATCCTCGAGTTCCCTCATTGTTGGGCGGGATTCTTGAGGACGGGCCGTGCTCTTATAGATGTATTTGAGCAAGAGATCACTCTCCGTGTGGGTAATGAAGTCATACCTTTAACCTCGATCAAACTTCGAGGTACTCCTCAAATTATGACACCGAATCAATTAATCGAGTCGATTTAATTGACATTGCTTCGAGGAGTACTCTCAAGAGTTTCTTGGTTATCTTCATAATTACGTGGTGGAAATTCCAATTCCACCACATCTTCTCATCCTATCATTGCCGACTCTTCCCCTCTCACCCGTTTGAGGGAGGTGACTTCCTTCTGGAAGAGATCGATGAATTCTTGGCTATTGATGAATCAATTCCGCCTGGAATTGATGGTGTGTATGATTCGGAGGGGGATATTCTTTATCTTGAGCAGTTGCTCAATGAAGATCCATTACCTTCACCCCCTCCGAAAGAAATCACAATTGAGGAAATCAAATCAGTGCAATCTTCCACTGAAGAATTTCCCGAGGTTGAACTAAAGGACCTACCTCCTCATCTCGAGTATGCATTCTTGGAGGGTGATGATAAATTACCCGTCATTATTGCTAAAGACTTGACCGAGGAGGAGAAAACTGCTCTCATAAAGGTCTTGAAGTCACACAAGCAAGCAATTGCTTGGAAACTCTCCGATATTAAGGGTATCAACCCTGAGTTTTGTACTCACAAAATCTTAATGGAGGATGACTTCAAACCGGCAATCAAAAGTCGAGAGGGTGAATCCTAAGATTCACGAGGTTATCAAACAAGAGGTTCTCAAACTTCTTGATGCCGGTCCGATTTACCCGATCTCGATAGTCCTTGGGTTAGCCCAATTCATTGCGTTCCAAAAAGGGTGGCATTATCGTTGTCACGAATGAAGAAAACGAGTTGATTCCAACTCGATTGGTTACGGGTTGGCGTGTGTGTATTGACTATCGAAAGTTAAATGATGCCACCGAAAAGACCATTTTCCTCTACCCTTCATGGACCGGATGCTTGAGAGATTAGCGAGGAACAGTACTATTGTTTCCTTGATGGTTTCTCGGGTTACTTTCAGATCCCCATTGATCCGCCGGATCAAGAGAAACCACATTCACCGCCCATACGGGACGCTTGCCTACTGACGTATGCCTTTTGGCTTATGCAATGCTCCGCACGCTCCAACGTTGTATGATGGCCATTTTCCACGACATGATCGGGAAACTATGGAGGTGTTTATGGATGACTTCTCGGTCATTGGGGACTCATTTCGACTTGTCTCTCCCACTTAGACAAAATGCTTAAAAGGTGTGAAGACACCAATCTATGTCTAAACCGGGAGAAGAGCCACTTTATGGTCAAAGAGGCATAGTCCTCGGCCATAAGATTTCTAAGAATGGGATTGAGGTTGATAGAGCAAAAGTTGATGTCATTGCTAAACTACCTCATCCTACCACCGTCAAAGGTGTTAGGAGTTTTCTAGGTCATGCCGGGTTTTATCGTAGATTTATTCAAGATTTCTCTAAAATCGCCTGACCTATGACCCATCTTCTTGAAAAGATGCTCCTTTCATCTTCTCTCCCGAGTGCATCAAGCTTTTGAAACACTTAAGAAAAAGCTTACGGAAGCACCCATTCTAGTTGCCCCGATCGACTTACCCTTCGAGCTCATGTGCGATGCAAGTGATTTTGCAATCGGTGCGGTCTTGGGGCAACGAAAACCAAACATTTCCACCAATCCACTACGCGAGCAAAACTATGATCAAGCTCGGACCCATTACACCACTACGGAAAAGAATTATTAGCGGTGGTGTATGCGTTGAGAAGTTTCGCCATACCTTATCTTGACCAAATGCGTGGTGTATACGGATCACTCGACTCAAATATCTCTTTGCAAAACAAGATGCAAAGCCGAGATTGCTCGTTGGGTTCTCCTCCTACAAGAATTTGATATCATCATTCGTGATAAAAAGGAGCCGAGAACACGGTCACGATCATCTCTCCCGATTAGAGAACCTCACCAAAATGTGTTCGAGAAAAGGAAATCAATGAAACTTTTCCTCTCGAAACACTCAACGTGGTTTCTTTTCGTGGAGACTCTTCTACCCCATGGTTTGCCGACTTTGCAAATTACCATGCGGGTAACTTTGTTGTGAAAGGGATGTCGTCCCAACGTAAAAATAAATTCTTCAAAGATGTGAAACATTATTTCGGGACGACCCTACTTGTTTAAGATCATGCGGATCAAGTCATCCGGCGATGTGTATATGGTCGAAGCCGTTGACATTCTCAAGGCTTGCCATTCGGACCTCTTGGGGACATCATAGCCCCAACTACACCGCCAAGAAGGTGTTTGATTCGGGATTCTATTGGCCCACGATCTATAAGGATGCCCATGAATTGTTGAAAACACGTGACGCTTGTCAACGTCACGGAATATCTCACAAAGGAATGAAATGCCGCAAAACGCCATTCAAGTGTGTGAGATTTTTGACATCCGGGCATTGACTTTATGGGGCCATTTCCTTCTTCTCACGGAAATAAGTACATACTCGTGGCCGTTGACTACTTGTCAAAATGGGTTGAAGCTAAAGCTTTACCCACCAACGATGCCCGAGTTGTGGTGAAATTCTTGAAATCTTATTTGCTAGGTTTGGAACTCCACGAGCCATCATCGGTGATCGTGGTACGCATTGCAATGACCAATTTGCAAGAGTCATGCAAAAGTATGGTGTAACTCACCGCACTTCTCTGCGTACCACCCACAAACAAGTGGGCAAGTGGAAGTTTCTAACCGGGATTAAAGAATCTTGGAGAGGACGGTTGGTGAAAACCGTGCCTCTTGGTCGGATAAGTTAGATGACGCACTGGGCCTTCCGTGACAACCTACAAAACACCCATCGGTGCACTCCATACAAGCCGGTGTACGGAAGGCGTGTCATCTTCCGGTTGAGCTCGAGCACAAGGCATACCGGGCCTTGAAGCATGCTAATTTCGACATTCAGACAATGGGTGATCATAGGAAAGTTCAAATGAATGAATTAAATGAACTCCGTGATCAAGCTTACGAGAACTCTTTGATCTATAAACAAAAGACAAAGAAGATCCATGACTCAAAATCAAGAACCGCGTTTTCAACGTTGGTGATCGAGTCCTTCTTTTCAATTCAAGATTGAAGATTTTCTCGAAAGCTCAAGTCCCGTTGGTCCGGTCCATTTACTATCGCTAAGGTTTATCCTTATGGTACCATTGAGTTATCTCAACCCGATGGTCCTAATTTCAAAGTGAATGGTCATCGAGTGAAGCATTATTTTGGCGAGGACATTCCATCCATGGTTGTCCGGATCTTCAAACTTTCCCCATGAACCAATGAATGCGGGATCGAGTCAAGCTAGCGACTCGGTAATCAAAAACAAGAGCATGCCATATGGGTTTTCACCCATATTTCGCTTTCTCACCTCTTTCTACCACCCTAGTGTGGGGGTTGCCCACATGTTTCAAAAAAAAAAAAAAAAAAAAAAAAAAAAAAATCATCTTTCTAAATAATGGCCTTAGTATTTCCTTTCACGTTCTTTGTTTCGCATAACCGCGGTACTTTGAATATTGAGGGCAATATTCATTTCTAAGTGTGGGGGATTCTCACGAATTTTATCATGTAATTATACCGCCTAATCCCCGTTTTGGCCAAAATTTTTTTTTTTTTTGAGTAAGTGTTCTACACTTTCTCATCCGTTATCATCCGCCATGTCTAGAAGACAAAAGGATTAGCTAATCCAGAGCAAACGGCTCTTGGTAAAGATACCTCAAATCCGTTTATATGGCTTGCAATTTGCCCAAAATTGTATGGTTCCTCGACTCCCATCATCCTCAAAAGATAATGAGTTGGCTAGCCCGCAAGATTATGGCTTGTGGTAAAGGCGATGGAAAATCCATAATTGGTAATCACTCACCAAAGATAATTCGATAATTTATCTAAGAGTTGGCTAGTCCGTAGGGTACGGCTTCGGTAAAGACAAATCAAACCCGTTGGAAGTCGGTGGTTTGCTCAAAATCACATGGTTATCGGTGTACCATGGTTCTTACTTGAACTCGAAACATTTGGCTACTCCGTAGTAATGGCTTTTGGTAAAGAGTTTCAAATCCATTAGTTTTTCTCAAATCATTGCTAGGGACTAGCAATATCTCGATGTGGGGATTGATGAGTGTGTAAATACTCATCATTTTATACAAAATAAACCGCAAAATCATCTCGAAAATACTCGAAACACATCAAAATGATCAAAATATCACAAATCGTTGTTTTATGTGTTTCAAATTCAAAATATCAAAATCGATGAAAAACATATCAATTTTGCAAAATTGCGCTTTGATCCCCAAGTTTCATAAATTGTCAAAAATAGTCCCCGAGCCCAATTTCAAAAGAAAAGTCACCAAAGGTCTTTTAAAATCATAAAATGTCATATTTAGTCCTTTGGTGAGAAACCTAAAAGTTTTGAGAAAATTACATTTTAGTCCCTAAAATCCAAATTGTTCAAAATTAGTCCTTGGGATTTTCAAAAAGTCAAAATCAACCCTTGGACTATTTTAAGTTGGCAACAACACCCTTTGGCTACTTTTCATAATGTGCATGTTTGGTCCTTGGGAATTGAAATATTACATCTTTGGTCCCTATGTTTAATAATTCTACAAACCAAACGGACTCAAAATATTACCCAAGCCCAAACCCAACACCCTAGCCCAAAACTCTTTACCCGCCACTTAACCCGACCCAACAACCCAACCCACCATTTAAATAACTAAAATAACCGCCCCTTTCCCACCTTTCCTCCCCCATGCCCGCCCACCATATCCACCACCACCACCCACCTAGCTACTATCTCACCTCCTTGTTCCCCACCTCACCTACCAACCCACTACAATAAATGTTTCACCTTTCCGTCCCGGATATCAAACACAGGATTTGGCGCCAAAATCCTCTCAATGGTCAAGATCACTCAAAAGACATCCAAGGGCCCAGGTTTTTGATGGGATTTGACCAGAAGAGATAGAGAAGGACTTTTTGAGCATAAAGGAGGCAAGAGGATGCAAGAGAAAGAGTCTTCTAGTTTTTAGTCATTTTCTTATGTCGTTTTTTATGTAAAAATGTTATTTCAGTGTTAAACCTGTAATCTTTTGTCATTTTGTATCAAGTTAAAGCTTTTAAGTGTATTGAAACTCAATTTAAGTATTAATACCGGTTTGTGTTTAACATTCTCGCTTTATGTCCATTGTTGCAATTTTATAAGTCTAAGTCTTGTGTACAATCTTCAAAAGCTCATTTATCGCTCTACTAAGCATATAAAAGTTTATAATAGCTTTTACAAGCTTAAATTCCAAATTTAAGCACATTTGAACCGGTCAAAGAAAGTCAAACAGGGTCAAATTTGGCAATGGAATTGGTCAATGGGTGATGCAGTATTGGAGTTGGGTTATTTCTGAGCTAATGGGTTGATATTAAATAGGTTAGAGGTTCTTGGTTCATGGATTCAAGCCATTGTGGCTATTGGACCTATTGTAAGTGATTTCTAAGCTTATTGTAAAACTTGGTAGTTATGGTTTAAAAGTGGTTGCATTCTGTTCATTAAGCTGTACTTAGGCAAATCAAACTTAGTTAGATTGTTAAAAAAGGTTGGTTCAGTGTTTGCTCAATTAAAATTTCATATCAGCCTAGTAAAGGGGTGTTTGGTTTATCATTTAAACCTGTTTTAGAGGTTTGTTTGTGAGTTAGCTTCTGGTTGTTCATGCTTGTTTGATCAAATTAAGTACAAATCTGTCTTACTTTTGTGTTCAATAGCTCAAAAAGTCAACATTGAACTCAAATCTGTCTCACAGTCCACTGTTGAGATTTTTAAAAGAGCAAGTCATTGATTTTGTGTTAAAAGTCATTAACCAAGGTTGTAAAAGTTTCATTACATCATAACATACCATAATCAGTCATTAAATTGGATTAAAACCTCAAAAAAGTCAACTGTGTTTCTTTTTCAAAAAGTCAAAAAATGGTGAAAAGTTGTTTTGTGCAGATATTGCGGATGTTGCATGTGTTTCATTAAAGGGTTTTAGGTTCTAATTTTGGGATACAAGTAGTCTAATAGGTTGTTTCTAGGTCCTCATATCTGTTTTGCCTTAAGCTTTGTGGATAAGCTTGTGCAAGGGCTTAAAGTGAACCTCACCGCCTCGCACTAAAACTCGAGATTAGTGAGTCTTTGCTCACTTTTGTGCAATTTTGCACAGATTCATTCGCTTGTTAGAAGTCGGTATTTTGGTTACAAGTAGTCACTCAGCTCTAGTTAAGATTGCAATAATTGGATTTTAGTTTGGTGCTTATTTGGTTGCTTATTTCTAGCTCGCAAAGTAATACCATTTTCTGCTTTTAGCTTATAACATCAAACATCAAATCATTATTTTGAGCTATTCAAGAGTTAGAGCTTGTTGATTTCTGTTCCATTTTGGTCAAAATAGCTTATTAGAACTTCTGTGATCAATTGGTGGTTTGTCTTAAGCTTTTGGCTTATTTTAGTGCTTATTTATAAGCACTTGTGAGATCAGTTGCTTATTTCTCTACACAAGTGCCTGTTTTTCTAATTTTCATAGGTTCTTAATATTATTTTAGAATTTTCCTGAAATTTTCAGATTTTTCTCTGCTGTTTTGCTATTTTTCTTGATTTTTATTAGTTTTTAGTACTTTTTAAATAGCATTTAATACAAAAAATTAGAAAAAGGTTCAAAAAAATAAGTTTTTATTTTTCTTAGGCTTAGATAAATATAAAAAGTAGAAAAAGTAATTTTCTAGATTTTTCATAGTCCATTTGGTAATTTTTAGCAATTTAATTAGTTTTTAATAGTTTAAAATCCATAGAAAATAGAAAAATAGTCACAAAAATACAAAAATAGTTTTGAAAAGTCTATTTTGATATTTTAGACTTTTCAAGTGTTAATCTTATTTTTCTAGCTTAATTTCCTATTTTCTTGTATTTTAGGTAATTAATTAATAGTTAAAAATAGTTTTAATTAGATAATTAGTTTTAAAAATAATTTTCTTTTTCTAAATATTTTCTTATATCATTAGGTTTGTAAAACATCATTTTCATATTTTTAGGGTTAATATTGAATTAGTTTCACTTTTTATTTTGTACGTCACGTAGATTTTAATTTAAACGTCGTTTTAGGTTTTAAACGCTCATCACTTTAAATATAGTGATAGCGTTTATTTAATAGGTTTTATCTTTTTATTTTCTTTAATTTGCATTTAAGGCGTTTTAATTTGTTGGATTTTCCGTAGTTATAATAATCATTCATAATCCTTTTCATTCAAATTTCTCGATCACTAGACGTTGATTTATCCATTGCATAGCTCATTGGGACATAACGACCGGGAAACATTGTACTCCTCGATCTTAATTGCATTAGTGTTTGAGCGCTTTTAGTCTTTTAGACTTGACTGCTTAGCACCGATCAATTCTTCGTATTTTTGATCAATTTTGGCAACACTCTTTTGTATAGAGGTTTGGAGTCTTGGTTAATATTTAACGTGAGCTCTTCGTTGTCAACCCGTATGGTCAACTCTTCAAAAACACATCAATCGTAGCACGACTGCTCTTGAAAGCTCTCCCAAGATGAGGGAACTCTCGGATCTGCATCAAGTCTACTACAACAAAGTCGGCATGAAAGTGAAACTTTCCCACTTTCATCACGACATCCTCGGCTATCCCAAGAGGACGAGTTACGGTGCGATCCGCTAGCTCGAGTGTCATACGAGTGGATGAAAGTTCGTGAAGAGATGCTTCCATACCGAGAGTGGCATGAGGTTAATGCTAGCACCAAGATCGCCAAGCGGAGCATTGAAACATCCCCAAGAAATCACACGGATTAAGAACCGCCGGGGTCTTCAAGTTTTTCGGAAGCTTATTAAGAATGGTCTGCGAGCATTGCTCATTGAGAGGAGTTTTAGCCATCTCACGATAGCTTGTCTTTGTTGGAGAGTAAGCCTTTAAGCGTGGATGCAAATTTAGGCATTAGAACGAGCATCAACGAAGCTTATATCAAAGTGAAGCTCATTGAAGATTTGGAAAAATTTTCCATTTGCTCTTTGTTTTGTCTTTGAGCTTCTCATCATTCATTCTTGATGGGTAAGGAAGTCGACTAGACTTTTGAGCCGGGATGGAAGTGTTTTCGCTCAAGATTTTCTTCGAACATCGGGTTCCGGACTTAAAGCTTGGACTACCGGGTGGGACGTGTCTTGATGCCGTGGGCTTGAATAATGCACCTTGTCCGTTGTCTCCTTGGTAACTTGACTAAATGCCACAGAGGAGGGGCATTGAGTCGAGGTCCATTGTGGCCTTACCACCACGAGTGGTGACGGCTTTCAACCCTCGGCATTGGGATTGGTAATCGTATTGCTTGGGAGTCCTCCGTAAGATGGTGAAGCTTTGTTCATATTCATGTTCATGAAACCGCCATCATATTCTTTAACTCATTTGTCTGCCGAGACAATGTGGTATCAATTTCCTTTTAGCTCACCTCTCATGTTATTGATCCGAGTTTGCATAGAACGATGTTTGCCTCACCATTTTCATGAAGTCATTTGGCATGGGAGCTTGAGGAGGTTGTTGATAATTTTGATGATTAGGAGCTTGATATGGCTGAGGTTGGTTGAAATTGTTCCGGTTTTGATTGAAATTTGGAGGGTTATTGAAATTTTGCCCTTGATTCGGAACAAAGCGATTTTGATTGCCATGGTTTTAATTGCCATGGTTTTGATTGCCATGGTTTTGATTGCCATGGTTTTGCACAGGAGGAAAACCGGTGGTGTCATACCGCTAGGTGCAGTAGTGAGGATCACCGTGGTCGGTATTGATTGTGGTTTACCGGCTACGGAGCTTGGTAAAGGAAGCATCGGTTGCTTGACAATCATAATACGCCAGGACCACTACAAGTTTCACACACCTTGTTTACGGCTTTGACCGGTTCGCTTATGAATTTCGCTTTTGATTTCCTTTACCTCTTTTATCATACAATGGATGATGTCCGTTAGAGCATTTATCAGGAGTCGCTAACTCGTAAGAGTTACCGGATGAAGAAGAGGCGGAGTGTTCTAACATTGACTTTGTTATGAAAAAGGAACTTTGATTTACTCTCAAATTTCAAGCACATCTTTAGGTTTACGATTCAAGATATTACCACCAGCGGATGCGTTCAAAGAATCTTGATCATTACCGCTCAACCCATTGTAAAAGATATTAACTTGTTGAAGCTCCGTGAATTCATGATGGGGCATTTCGAGGAGATCTTTGAATCTCTCCCATGCCTCTCAAAGTTTTCATCGAAATTTTGACGAAATCCGAAATTTCATTTTAAGATTAGTCGTCTTTGATGGAGGAAAGAAATAATTGACAAACTTTTGGACAAGATCCTCCCAAGTTTCGATGGATCGAGGGGTTCTTTTTCCACCAAACTCGCCCCCGCAAGTGAGAACGGAAATAGCATCAATTTGATCACCGTTGTGGCACATCTTTGTAATCGAGTTGATGTCAAATGGTTGAACCAACGGATGTGTGCATACGGGTCTTCTCGATCGAGACCATGAATTGATTCGTAGACACAAGTTGGATTAAATGTGTCTTCAATTGAAGTGATCGAATTGATTACCAGTAAGACGATGGCATCTCCATAACCCTCGGTGGGTGCTCGAGCATTTCCGCCATAGTACGTTCGTTGCGCCATGTTGTTGCTTGAAATAGTGCGAATCTCGGGTTCGACTATTTGGGCGACACGCCTACGAGAACGTCTTCTTGAATTTCGCTAGATCACGCAAAGGACTCAATGATCTAGAAGAACGAAAGCATGCATCTAGAGTTAACTCTAAGGAATCTCGAGCTAAGGAGAAATGGAATTATGAAATCTTTCGATGAGAATGAGAATTATGAAGACGGTTTGTAAAAATCGGGTGAGAAGAATCTTTATGGGCTTTTCGGTTCAAACGTCGATATCACAACAAAATCAATTAACACAAAATCGAGGCAAAACAACGTTGAACTTAACCAATAATCCAAGATGAATGGCTTTTTAAAAAAAGTACACCAATCACAATGGACACAAAGGCAAGTTTTATATCTTTGTTCGGGAACTTATTATGGTCGCACCCCAGCTTAGGTAGTGCCTTTGCCTTGGTTTTCGTGGTAATCTTTTAAGTTGTTATTATTAAAGAAAACGACGATTCTTTTTGTGTTTTTATTATTTGATACATATATAGAAACAAAAGAAAATATTTTTGTGTTTTATACGTTTTGGATGTTTTGGGTTTTGGATTTTTAGAAGAAAATATGGATATATATATATATAGAAATGGATGATATAAACAATGAGTGAGGATTCAAACAACTAATCGCTAAAGCGGAGATAAATCAAGACTCCCGTGGCGCAAAAATTTGATCGGTGCTAAACAATCAAGTCTAAAAGACTAAAACCGCTCAAACACTAATGCAATGAAGATCGAGGAGTACAATGTTTCCCGGTCGTTATGTCCCAAATGAGTTGTGCAATGGATTATCTCACTGGATAGTGATCGGTGAACTGAACGGAAAAGGATATGGGAATGATATTAACTACGGAAAAACCAACAAATTAAAAACGCCTTTAAATGCAAATTAAAGAAAATTAAGAAGATAAAACCTATTAAATAAACGCTATCACTATATTTAAAGTGATGAACGTTTAAAACCTAAAACGTACGTTTAAATTAAAAATAACGTAAACGTACAAAATAAAAAGTGAAATCTAAGATATAAAAGTTCTAAAAATATGAAAAATACATTTTTACAAACCTAATGATAGGAGAAAATTTATGGAAAAAGAAAATTATTTTTATAACTAATTAATTAATTACTATTAATTAAAAACTATTTTTAACTATTAAATAATACTCTAAAATAAAAGAAAATATGAAATAAGACTAGAAAAATAAAATTAAAACTTAGAAAAATCTAAAATATGATAAAACTAATTTTAAAACAGAAAAGATATTTTTTAGACTTTTTATATATTTATTATTAATTTAAAACTATTTAAAACTAATTAAAATGCTAGAAAATACAAATTTAACTAAGAAAAATCTAGAAAAATACTTTTTGTCTTTTATATTTATCTAAACTTAATAAAATTGAAAATTATTTTTTGAAGCTTTTCTTAATTTTTGTATTAAATACTATTTAAAATGCTTAAAAACTAGATAAAATGCGGAAAAATACCAAATAAGCTAGGAAAAATCTGAAAATTAGAAATGCTTAAAATAATATTAGGAAACTAAGAAAAATGAGAAAACAAGTGCTTATGTGGAGGATTATGAATCTAAGGAAGTGCTTATTTGAAATAAGCACTGATAACAAAAGAGCACCAAAAGCTACCGGTGAGAACAGAGACTCAAATATGCTAGAAGTGACTAATTCCAACTAAAATTAAAAGCTTTAAGCACGAAATGCAAGATTGAAAGCTTTGAGGATTTAAGCTATTTGCTTGAAAATGATTTTGTAGCTACTTTAAGCCAAAGAATGAGCACTCGGATAAGCCACAAACCAAAACAAATTTATAAGGCCTAAACTAGACCTGGTTCGAGTATTTGTACCAAAAAGCGGACCTAAGTGAGCTCTTATGAGCCACATGCAAGATGCACAAAACTTGAGAAAAGCTCGTTGATCACGACAGAGCAGGCACTTTGTCCAAAAAAAGAACTTGTTTGAAGCATGTAGAAAATCACTAAATTCCACAAAAATGCAAATAAGTAAGAGGACCAGTGAGCTTTTGAAACACCAAGATTCACCGATTAAGTCCCGAAATGAGCTCAAAACAATTCTCTAACCGAGCCCAAGCAGACTTTTGCACTTTTTGACTTTTGATAAAATGAAGAACTTTGACTTTTTCCAACTTTGGATCTAATTTTAATAGTGATGATGGTGTAATATGATGTTATAAACTTGATGCAAGCAGTATTATGTTATTCTAAACACAAAATGATGGATTGCAATCCCAAAATTTCCAACAGTGGCAGTTAAGGACAGGAAACAAAAGATTTTGACTTTCTGTGATTGCAGACCTAAATTTTTGACTCAAATGAGCATACTTAGAGTTAACAATCATGTACCACTAGAAATGAAGCACTGAACAAGCCTAGAACATATATATAACAACAATTCCAAACACCCTCTTATCTAACTATTTTGAAGATTTAAAGAGCAAATCACTAAACCAACATACTTTAATGATCAATCTAAGTTCTAATGACCTAAGTACAGCTTATTAAACAGATTATTACTAGTTTTAACTACACTTGAAGAATATGCAAAGAAAACCTTAAAATTGACTTACACATCGTCTTTGCCACAATGGCTTCGCAACTGTGTACCAAGAACACTAACCTAATTATCAACCCAAATGAAGCCAAATCACCCCATTTCCATCCGCATCAACCCATTTGTAGATCCATTTCCAATTTTTGGTCCCCAGTTGACTTTTGTTGACCCGCATACAAAAGAACTTGAAACTTGACTTAAGGCTTATAAAAGCTATCACTAGCTTATACAAGCTTATACAAACTTAAAAGAAGCAATTTGAAGCTTAAATGTATGACATGGAAACTTCTATTTTCAACAAAGGAGCATGTAAAGATGAAGTAGCATGAAACTTAGAATTAATGTGTAAACTTGATCAAACCGCCAATTTAACTGAGTTTAATCTTGAATAACAAAAGATTACAACTTTTAAAGAAAACTAATACATTATTATTAAAAGCGACATAAGAGTAAATTACAACTAAAAATTCTACTCCTTTTCTTCTCTTCCTTCTCTCTTTATAACCCAATCCTTTGTCTCTCCTTATCCGAATCTTTCCCACCATTCTTGACCCTTGATTGCTTAAAATCATCTCCACCGTTTAAATGGTGTTTTGGCGCCAATTTTGGTGTTGACAATTGGGGTTGAGTGAGGGTGGAAGATGCAATAAATGCATATTGGATGTTAGTTGGGATGAGGGAACATGGGAGAGTGATTGGAGAGGAGGGGATGGGGTTTTCTTGTTTGCGAGCAAGGCAGGTAGTGGTGACTTTTGGCGCCTGCCTTTGTTTGACTCTTTGACCGGGCAAGTGGTTAATACTAGGGGTTCACAATGTGTTTTGATGGGGGCCAAAATGGATGAAAGGTTCACAATGGGCTTGAAAGGGTTTAAAACTATAGGGCTAATGTGTAAAATCAAACTTGAGGGGTTTAGGTCGCCAATTCGAGAAAAGTTATTCCAAGGACCAAAAGTGACAACCTTCAAAAGTATAAGGACTAAAATTGCCATTTTGCAATTTTCAGGGCCATTTCGCCAATTTTAAACTTGAAGGACTAAACTTGTAATTTCTCAAACTTTTCATATTTTTCACCAAAGGACTAAATTTGACAACTTTTGATTTTAAAAGGACCTTTGGTGACTTTTGCTTTTGAAATTATGCGCTCGTGGGGCCTGCTTTTGACAACTTTTGATACTGGGGGACCGAAGCGCAAATTTTGCAAACTTGATACATTTTCATCGATTTTGATATTTTTGAATTTGAAACACATAAAACACCGATTTGTGATATTTTGATCATTTTGATGTGTTTCGAGTGTTTTCGAGATGATTTTGCGAGTTTATTTTGTATAAAATGATGAGTATTTACACACTCATCACTTTTATAAAAATCCAACAGCTTAAGTTATTAAGACAAGACTTGTGTGATTTTGACTTAGGACTAATGTAGGTGCAATATTAAGACAAAGAATGAGTATATTAGAGCTAAACAAACATGAAACAACGAGGTTTTAACTCTTGAATAAACCTATAACACAGATTAAGTAGCAAATCCAAACACCACTTTAACAATCTGATTTGTAAATTAAAGTGAGCTAATCATTGAACTAGCATATATAATTGATTAATACTGAGTTAACTACTCTAATTACCACTAAATAAACAAATTTGAACTATTTATAACCACAGATACAAGTACAAACAAAAAATGCAAACTGGCTTGAAAATTGAAAATGAGATACTCACTCACAGATGTCCAGCTTATTTCTCAGGCTAAACCAGATCCCTAACTATGCTAATTGAAGCAATTCCAACCCAAATCAACCTCTGCATCAACCCAATATCATCACCATTCCCAATTTAGCTCCAGTTTGACTTTTGTTGACCATGTGACAAAGTTGCTTGAAAACTAATTGAAAGCTTACCAAAAGCTTTAAATAGCTCAAATAAGCTTATGTGAACTTAATAATAGTCTACTAATGGTTTGGATAAAGAGTTTGAAAATGGATTTTCAAACAGTGAACATGAAAATTTGAATCTTAAGTAAAGCCTTGAATTAACACTTGAAAACAGATTGTATTGATTAAACAACTTAATTTGAGTACAATAGAATAGAAGATTACATTTTTAAACTTAAATTAAAACATAAATGTTAAAAACGACATACATGTGAATATAAAACTATCTACTCCCCTTTTCCTTCTCTCTTCTTCCTCTTTTATACACCAATATGTCTTCTCTTTCCTATCTGAGCTAATCCCACCTCTTTTCATGGCCATTGGATGACTTGAAGTATTATTGGCCATTGATCACATTTTGGCGCCAAATTGTATTTTTGCCAGTGGGGTTGAGTGCAAGGTTTGAAGAGGCATTAAATGTCTTTTGGAGGGTAGTTGAGGTGGGGGGAACAAGGGAAGTGGGCTTTGAGCTGGGGGGATGGGAGGTGAAGTGTTGCAGAAGGGTTGTTGAAGAAGAAAGGAAAAAATGGCGCGTAGGGGTGTTTTGTTTGACTTATGGTTTGACCGGTGTTTTAATATAAAAAGGGGGGTCCAAAATGAAGGGTCCAAATGGGTTGGCAGGGTCCAAATGCAGTTTTGACAAGGGACCAAAGGGTGTAAAGGTTTAACAATCAAGGACTTGTTTGTAATTTCGAAAATCAAGGGACCTAGGTCGCCAAATCGCAAAGTTGCTCCAAAGGACTAAAAGTGACAAGCTCCAATAATACAAGGACCAAACTTGACATTTTCAAATTTCCAAGGACCATTTTTGCCAATTTTTAAACTTGGAGGACCAAACTTGTAATTTCTCAAAACTTTTGACATTTTTGTCCAAAGGACTAATTTTGACAACTTATGATTTTAAAAGGACCTTTGGTGACTTTTCTTTTGAAATTAAGGCTCAGGGACTATTTCTGACAACTTTTTGAAACTTGGGGGACTGAAACTGCCAATTATGCAAACTTAGCTCATTTTTTCATCTGATTTTGAACATTTTGCATCTGAAACATATAAAATGCAATTTTGGAATATTTTTAGTATTTGGATGCATTTCTGAGCATTTTTAAGTGTTTTGCAGTTCAGATTTGACCAAAAATGATGAGTATTTACACACTCATCAAAAGCCCTTGGCTCCATTAGCCATGAACCTAGCCAAGAAATGAGGCACATCAATGTGATTCACCCCATCCATACCATTAAGGAGATAACGATCATCCATAGTCATCTTCTCTTTCGTCGAAGGCCTTGCTTTGAGAGAACATGCAATCAACCTGTAAACAAGCCGGCGAATCAGACACCTTACAATGGTGTATGAAGGGGGTGCTTCAAGTTGCACCCCTCTACTACAGATATGCTGTTGAAATAGGTGGTGGTTTTGTAAGACTCGGGCCTGAACCTCCAGCAAGTGCCATAAAACTCCTCAAAAATCGTTGTCCAAATCTCTCAGTGTACAATCCCATTCTAACCATGAACTGATTCAAATTCAACTCTCTTCTACACCTCCAAGGTGAAACCATAACGCGACTTGATCATCGTTGTTAATTTCATGTTTGAACTCGATGGGGATGCCAAAACTTCCCTGACATACTCGGGAATCACTGGATCTTTGATCTTGAAGAGCCTGAGCCCTGCATTGCGGAACGACTACGCACCATGTACTTGATCTTGCAAAATTTCCTTAATTTCCTGCTAGCAGCCCCTTCATTGACTTCATCAAATTCATCAAAGTCAAGAGCTTCAGGGTATCGATCTCCTTCCTTGCTAGCATCACGTAGTCGTCCCTGCATAATTTCCTTATTTCTTCGTCGTCATAGGCCAAGAATTTTACCCATTGGGTGGGATTGTTGATGTTTCCTGAAAGGAAAAGAAACTTAAATAATTATTATTGCAGACTGATGACAGGTTATGGCGTAACCAACACTACAAGTTACGCCGTAATTATATTATAGACATGGTTACGGCGTAATATCACCCACTGATTATGCCGCAACTCCCCAAAACTCAAGACAACACATGGTTACGACAGCAATAGATTACGCCGTAACCATCAATTTTATCCCAAGGTAAAAGAATAATAAGTTTGTAACCTATGTAGCGATGAGGACCGCGCCTAAACCATTATATTCATGTTTGACCAAAACCCACTTTAAACTTGACCAAGACAACCCGAACAACCAATAATGATATGACATGAATTAATAGAACATGGGAATCATTTTAATCATAAATATATCATGTCAATAGAAATAATAATCGTGAAGGAAGCAAGATCCCAATTATGAATACATAAATGATCCGCGAAACCGCTCAGTTTTCTCACACAAGCTTTGTGAATGGCCGACCGTAAGAAACTTAAAACAGTTTAAGCACAAATGCAATGAAGATCTGGGGAGTATAGTGTTTCCTCGGTCGTTATGTCCCAAGCTATGCGAAGAATCACCAAACGATATAGTGATCGAGAGATTTGAGCGGGAAGAGGTTTGAATTATTATAACTACGAAAAAGGTCATAAACTAAAGGCTTAAATGCAAATTAAAGAAAGTTAAAAAGATAAAAATATTAAATAAACGCTATCACTATTTGCAAAATGATGTTTTGATTTTATGTTTTTATAAAACTTGAATTAAAAATTACGTTACGTCAAAAAGAAAATATGAAACTAAAACAATATAAATCCTAAAAATATGAAAATGACATTTTACAATCCTAAAGTTAAAAGAAAATTATTAGAAAAAGAAAATTATTTTTATAACTATATATCTAATTATTATTAATTAAAACTAATTTTAACTATTTAATAATAACCTAAAATACAAGAAAATATGAAATAAAGCTAGAAAATTAAAATTATGACTTAGAAAAATCTAAAATATCAAAGAGAATTTTGAAAACTATTTTTGTATTTTTTGATTATTTTCTATTTTCTATGAATTAAAAACTATTAAAAACTAATTAAATTGTTTAAAATACAAATTTAACTAAGAAAATTTGAAAAAATATTTTTGTCTTTTTATATTTATCTTAATTTAAGAAAATGAAAAATTATTTTTTGAAACTTTTCTTAATTATTTGTATTAAATGCTAATTAAAATGCTTAAAACTAATTAAAATCAAGAAAAATACCAAACGCCTTGGAAAAATCTAAAAATTCAAGATAAGCTTAAAATAATATTGAGAATCTAAGAAAATATAAAAACATGGGGTTGTGTGCAAGAAATTGAAAGCGCTATTGCAAGTACTTGTGAAAAGCACTTTGAATAAGCCAAATGAAAACAAAAAGCTACCCAACTGTAATGAAGCTATATTAAGCTACAAGAACTCAAAATGAACAAGTATTACACAAGCTTTAACCTCGATCAACAAGCTCAACATTTGAGGTTTTGGCTAATAAGCTAAAAGCAGTTGTGAGGGTACCAAGTTTGAGCTTAAGCACAAGCTTCCTAATAAGCTAAAATTGAAAACCAAGAGATGGAACCTAAACTAGACCTGGCTGGGACCTTGTAAACCAAAATTGAGCCAAAGACAAGCTCTCAAGAGCTGGTGCAAAGTCTGCAAGACCTGTCTTGAGACTCGATGAATCTTGAGTCGGTCTGCACGAGCATTTTCATCCATGTTGCCAACCAATTTTGAAGCTTATAAAATTTAACAAAATCCACAAAATGACAATAATAAAATAGACCAAGGAAGTTTTAAAACCACAATTTTCACTGAAATTGACTCGAGAAATGAGTCCAAGAAAAATCACCCTATTTGGGCTCAAGCAGGATATGTGCAATTTGACTTTTATATGAGATATGATTAGTTGACTTTTGTGAACTTTGAAACGATTTAAAGGATGAGATTGATGTAATAAGATGAAATAAACTCAATGCAAGCAATGTTTATGGAATTTAAACACAAAACAAGATTTTTCTTTTATAAAATTCCAACGGTTAAGTAATGAAGGCATTTGATATATGATTTTGACTATTGAGCTAATACATGCAAGTTATGACTCAAATGAGTATAATAGAACTACACAAACCATAAACAACAAGTTTCAAACACTAAACTATCCTCTAAGATCAGATAATTCGGCAGATCCAAACAACCCTTCTTATAGTTTGATCTTAAATCCACTCTAACCATAACCACCATGTAATATTGATCAAACCGAGTTTAGACATCCTAAATACAACTAAATAAACTAATTTAAACTAATGGTGACCATAAATGATACAAGTACAATATACAAAATGGATTGAAAATTGAAAATGAAATACTCACTTACAAGCATGACGGTGATTTCTCGAGCTCAAACGGGGACCTAAGATCACTACACTAAGCCATTCCAACCCAAATCAAGTTGTGCATTACCCAGAACCATCACCATTTCCCATTTTAGCTCACGGTTGACTTTTATTGACCATGTGACAAAATTGATTGAAACTTAATTGTAAGCTATAAAAGCTATAAGCGCTTATTTAAGCTTATTAGAACTGAAAAAAAGCTTTTGAAGCTTGAAGGTAGGAAATTAAAATTATATTTTCAACGATGGACACAAAGGCATGAAACTTTAACACAACTTAAATTAACACTTGAAAATAGTCTTATTACACTAGAATATCTTACTTTGATACAATTTAACTTGAAATTACAACATTTGACTTAAACTAAAACTTTTAACTTAAAAAAGCGACATACATTTTAATATATAAACTAACTAACTCCTTTTGCTTGCTTCTTCTCTCTTTTATAGCTCAAATGTCTTCTCCCATTCCTCGATTGATTCCCACTAAAAATCCGGCCATAGGATTGGTTAGGAAGATATTGGCCATTGGATTGGTTTTGGCGGAAATGGGTTTTAACGACTAGGGAGTTTGAGTGCAAAGGGGTGAAGCATTAAATGTATCTTGGATTTTATGTTTGGAGTGATAAGGTGGGTGGAAAAATGAGTTTGGAGGAGGGTTGAGTGTAAGCGAGCATTTGCGAGAGATAGCGAGTTGGGAAGAAAGTGAAAAAGGCGCGGGTGGGTATTTTTGACCGAGTTTGACCGGGGCTTTAATATTAAAGGGGGTCAAATTGGTAAGGGTCCAAGGGTTTGGCGGGGGTCTAATTAGGTTTAGACAAGGTCCAATGGGTTTAAAGCTTTAATAAGACAAGGACCAATATGTAAATTTCGAAATATACAAGGACCAATCATCAATTATGCAAAGTTGTTCAAAGGGCTAAAAGTGACAATCTCCAAAAGTACAAGGACCAAACTTGACATTTTCCAATTTTCAAGGACCATTTTGCCAATTTTCAAACTTGGAGGACCAATTTTGTAATTTCTCAAAACTTTTGACATTTTTCACCAAAGGACTAATTTTGACAAGTTATGATTTAAAAAGGACCTTTGGTGATTTTTTTTGAATTAGGGCTCGGGGACTATTTCGACAATTTTAAAAACTTGGGGGCTGAAGCGCCAATTATGCAAACTTTGCTCATTTTCTTCGATTTTAAACATTTTGCATTTGAAACATATAAAATGCAATTTTGAATATTTTCGATATTTTGATGCATTTAGAGCATTTTAAACGTTTTGCGATTCAGATTTAACAAAAATAATGAGTATTTACACTCATCAATCCCCCACTAAACTATTGCTAGTCCCTAGCAATCTTTTGAGAAAAATTAATGGATTTGAATCTCTTTACCAAAAGCCATTACTTGGAGTAGCCAAATGTTTCGAGTTCAAGTAAGAACCATGGTACACCGATAACCATGTGATTTTGAGCAAACCACCGACTTTCAACGGTTTGATTCGTCTTTACGAAGCCGTTTGCTTTTGGACTAGCCAATTCTTAGATAAATTATCAATATTATCTTTGGTGAGTCGATTACCAATTATGGTTTTTCCATCGCCTTTACCACAAGCCATAAACTTGCGGGCTAGCCAACTCTTCACTTTTAGGATATGGTGAAATGAATACCATACAATTTTGGGCAAATTGCAAGCCGTCAACGGATTTGAGATATCTTTACCAAGAGCCGTTTGCTCTGGATTAGCCAATCCTTTTGTTTATTAGACATGGCGGATGATAACCAATTGAGTAAGTGCAAAACACTTACTCCAAAAACATTTTGGCCAAAAGCGGAAATAGGCGGTATAATTACATGATAAAATTAAGTGAGAATTCCCCCACTTAGAAATGAATATTGCCCTCAATATTCAAAGTACCGCGGTTATGCGAAACAAAAACGTGAAAGGAAATACTACGGCCATTATTTAGAAAGGATTTTTTTTTTTTTTTTTTTTTTTTTTTTAGAAAACTTTATATACAACATGTGGGGCATCTCCCCACACTAGGGTGGTACACGGGTGAAAACCCATGTTTAACTACTTTTTTTGATTACCGAGTCGCTAGCTTGACTCGACCCAGATTAATTTGTTCATGGGGAAGTATGTGGAAGAGACAATCTCCATCGGACTTTCATTCAAGATGTTTGGACAAACATTTGAAGCACGTGAAAGTTCCACACCGATGAGATATACATAGAACCGGCTCAAAATGATAAATGAAAATGCGGGGTCAAAGATAGTATCTTCATTCCGAAGGAGTGAAGATGAAGAGAAATCACAAGATATTTGAGGAAAGGAAGAAAGATTTTGATAACAATCAAGATCCATTCTTCATCCTCAACTGTAGACATATCGGGAGGAAGGGTGAGGGTAGTTTCATTAATAGGCAAACTCGTATGATAAAGTACTCCTTCCTCCGAGCTAATATCATCCTCAAGATCAAAATAGAAATGATCATGTTCCGGAGGAGATATGTCATGAGAGAGTTCACCGGAGAACTCTTTATGAAGAGAATCATTCACATGAAGTGAATTTGTGAACTCTTGTTCCATTGTGGGCTCATCACTATCCTCGGTCTGAGTATCATAGAGTGGATTCTCAGAAATTAAAGTGAATTCAGAGTCGAATTCAAATAGAGGATTGGTGAAAGTAGCTTTGAATGTTGCGGGAACAGAGTGATCAATATTCTCTATTGGATTGTTGGGATAAGAAGTGAGTGAGCGATCATTATCAAGGGGACTTTCGGGTCTCCCGAATCGGCTTGAAATCATTACTTTCCGATGAAAGTGGATTGATGTGAGTGAGTTCATTGGTGAACTCCTCAAGAAGATGACCAACATTAGATTGTGGAAGTGATACCTCAACATACTCGATGTTTCCATATGAAGCACAATCTTCGCTATAATTGGAGAAAGTCTCAAAATGATCTTTTGAACACTCAAGAGGGAAAGAGAATCACACATATGATCAAAGTTCCTGTGACTCTCTCGGGATTGGGACAAGGTTCTCAACACTAGACTTTATGAATTCGTCCGATTCCTTTTGAGGAGCAGTGTCAAGATGCTCGTCCCCATGTTCGAGAGTGAGTGGGAGCTTTGGGTGTGATAGCGAGTTGATTGAGATGGAATCTCAACTCTTGGAATACCAATGACCGAGGAGTTGAGAAACAATATTCTTAAAAGGATAAAACTCTCCTAGTCATCATCATATAGAGCTGCCTTAAGAAATTGGGAGCATTTAGCCGCATGCTCTAGGACTAATAATTCTTCCCTAGATTGGCGGGCCTCTCGTTCTTGACTAGCAATTCTCCATGGTCTTTTCACCACTCACTTGATTCTTAAAGTTACTAATCATATCATCAAGTGTTTTCATTGCGGTTTCAAAATCTTGGGAGATTTCTTGAGACAACGGCTCGGTGGAGTTTGAACCGTATGGTCTTTGTGGAGGTTGGAAATTATCAAACTGTAAGAGTCATGATTGTTACAAGGAAATGGATTCCTATTTGACAATCGAGTGAAGTGGGGACCTCCACAGTGCTACAACATAAAAGCTGAGAGTGCAGGTTGGTGAATCATATGGATTTTGGTTATAACCAAAGTTACGAGCATCACCGGAAAACTATTCATAGACAAACGTGTTTCGGATTGACACTCAAATCCTTGGTGAGGACCTTCACAAAATTCACAGCAGCTTATGTTGATTATATGAAGATAAGTCGGTGTGGTGGGTAATTGGAAAAGTTTGAGGGTTGTTAAATGAGTTCGGATTAGGATCGTAATCAATTGAATTCCTCGAACCACAAAACAAACAACTCCGTTATGAATATCATTACCACATTGTACACACGTACACCAACGATGGTGAACCAAAAGAGGTTCACCACAACCGACACAAGGAATAAACGATTTCATTTGAGAGTTACGAGAAGGAATCGGTTTATTCAAAGAATCAACAAAACCAACATGGTGATCCGAATGACTATCAAGTCTCGAAGATCATTTTGAAAAATCCGGAGGTGGGACAAGTGGTGTGCTCGAGAGCTAGCAATTTCCACCACTTCCGTTATGGTCTCTGGTTCGATTCTTGAGAAGCGTGAAGATTAGGCAAGTCATTCTTGCTAGTCACCGGTCTAAATTCGCATGTTTGCTTTTAACCGTAAATCGTGAAAGTTTAGGATCAATTTTAGGCGGCTTAGGAGCAATTGAGGGTTTAGATCTTTGGATAACCGTAGGTTGGACGTGTTAGCACTTCCATTATCGAGGAAGTACCGGTCCTTTGTCACCCGGTTTCTCGTTCCATTTCCCTATGCGAATTAATGGATCATCACGAACAACACAAATTCTTGACATTTGCGATAAAGTCTGAAGTTTTCAACCGTCCCGAATCGTCCTCGAGAGATTCCATGAGAATAGAAGAAGTTAGAATCAAACGGATAGAGGGTAAAGAGATAAAGAATCAAAAAGGGTAAGAGGGTAAAGAGGAATATTTTGGTATTTTTGAAAACATGATGTGAAAACAAAGAATGAAAATCTTTTGGGTTTATGATTTTATAAGAAAACATAAATACATACGGATGGTATGAACAAGGAGTAAATATCCAAATCACTAATCGATAAGCGGAAGATAATCAAGCCTGACTCCCGGCGTGGCGCCTAAAATTTGATCCGCTCAAAACGTCAAGTTTTCTCACTCAAGCCGCCACTTGTGAATGGCCGACCGTAAGAAACTTAAAAGCAGTTTAAGCACAAATGCAATGAAGATCTTGGGAGTATAGTGTTTCCCAGGTCGTTATGTCCCAATGAGCTATGCGAAGAATCACCAAACGATATAGTGATCGAGAGATTTGAGCGGAAAGGGTTTGAATTATTATAACTACGAAAAAGGTCATAAACTAAAGGGGCTTAAATGCAAATTAAAGAAAGTTAAAAGATAAAAATATTAAATAAACGCTATCACTATTTTCAAAATGATGTTTTGATTTTATGTTTTATAAAACTTGAATTAAAAATTACGTTACGTCTGAAAGAAAATATGAAACTAAAACAATATAAATCTAAAAATATGAAAATGACATTTTACAATCCTAAAGTTAAAAGAAAATTATTAGAAAAAGAAAATTATTTTTATAACTATATATCTAATTATTATTAATTAAAAACTAATTTTAACTATTTAATAATAACCTAAAATACAAGAAAATATGAAATAAATCTAGAAAAATAAAATTATGACTTAGAAAAATCTAAAATATCAAAAGAGAATTTTCAAAACTATTTTTGTATTTTTCTGATTATTTTTCTATTTTCTATGAATTAAAAACTATTAAAAACTAATTAAATTGTTTAAAAATACAAATTTAACTAAAAAATTTGAAAAATATTTTTGTCTTTTATATTTATCTTAACTTAATAAAAATGAAAAATATTTTTGAAACTTTTCTTAATTATTTGTATTAAATGCTAATTAAAAATGCTTAAAAACTAATTAAAATCAAGAAAAATACCAAACTGCCCTAGAAAAATCTAAAAAATTCAAGATAAGCTTAAAACAATATTGAGAATCTAAGAAAAATATAAAAACATGGGGTTGTGTGCAGAAATTGAAACTGCTATTGCAAGTACTTGTGAAAAAGCACTTGAATAAGCCAAATGAAAACAAAAAGCTACCAACCTAATGTGAAGCTATATTAAGCTACAAGAACTCAAAATGAATAAGTATTACATAAGCTTTAACCTCGATCAACAAGCTCAACAGATTTGAGGTTTTGGCTAATGAGCTAAAAGCATTTGTGAGGTACCAAGTTTGAGCTTAGCACAAGCTTCCTAATAAGCTAAAATTGAAAACCAAGAGATGGAACCTAAACTAGACCTGGCCGGGACCTTGTAAACTAAAATTGAGCCAAAGACAAGCTCTCAAGAGCTGGTGCAAAGTCTGCAAGACCACTGTCTTGAGACTCGGTGAATCTTGAGTCGGTCTGTGAGCATTTTGTCCATGTTGCCAACCAATTTTGAAGCTTATAAAATTTAACAAAATCCACAAAATGACAATAATAAAATAGACCAAGGGAAGTTTTTAAAACCACAATTTTCACTGAAATTGACTCAGAAATGAGTCCAAGAAAAATCACCCTATTTGGGCTCAAACAGGATATGTGCAATTTGACTTTTGTAACAGATATGATTAGTTGACTTTTGTGAACTTTGAAACTGATTTAAAGGACTGAGATTGATGTAATAAGATGAAATAAACTCAATGCAAGCAATGTTTATGGAATTTAAACACAAAACAAGATTTTTCTTTTATAAAATTCCAACAGTCAAGTAATGAAGACAGTTGATATATGATTTTGACTATTGAGCTAATATGCAATTTAAGTTATGACTCAAATGAGTATAATAGAACTACACAAACCATAAACAACAAGTTTCAAACACTAAACTATCCTCTAAGACAGATAAATCAAGCAAATCCAAACAACCCTTTAAAGCTGTTTTGATCTTAAATCCAACTAACTAAAAACCACCATGTAATATTGATCAAACGAGTTTAGACATCCTAAATACAACTAAATAAACTAATTTAAACTAATGGTGACCACAGATACATACAAGTACAATATACAAAATGGATTGAAAATTGAAAATGAAATACTCACTTCAGATGACCAATGATTTCTCGGCCTAAACCGAACCTAAGATCACTACACTAAGCCATTTCCAACCCAAATCCAAGTTGTGCATTACCCAGATTCATCACCATTTCCCAATTTTAGCTCATAGTTGACTTTTATTGACCATGTGACAAAATTGATTGAAACTTAATTGTAAGCTTATAAAAAAGCTATAAGCGACTTTTTAAGCTTATTAGAACTGGAAAGAAGCTTTTGAAGCTTGAAGGTAGGAAATTAAAACTAAATTTTTCAACGAGAAACACAAAGGCATGAAACTTTAACACAACTTAAATTAACACTTGAAAATAGTCTTATTACACTAGAATATCTTACTTTGATACAATTTAACTTGAAATTACAACATTTGACTTAAACTAAAACTTTTAACTTAAAACGACATACATTTTAATATATAAACTAACTAACTCCTTTTGCTTGCTTCTTCTCTCTTTATAGCTCCAAATTTCTTCTCCCATTCCTCGATTGATTCCCACTAAAAATCCACGGCCATAGGATTGGTTAGGAAGATATTAGCCATTGGATTGGTTTTGGCGGAAATGGGTTTTTAACACTAGGAGTTTGAGTGCAAAGGGATGAAGCATTAAATGTATCTTGGATTGTTATGTTTGGAGTGATAAGGTGGGTGGAAAAATGAGTTTGGAGGAGGGGTTGAGTGTAAGCGGGCATTTGCGAAGCGATTGGGAAGAAAGTGAAAAAAGGCGCCAAGGGTATTTTGACGAGTTTGACCGGGGTTTAATATTAAAGGGGGTCAAATTGTTAAGGGTCCAAGGGGATTTGCGGGGTCACATTAGGTTTGACAAGGTCCAATGGGTTTAGGCTTAAATAACAAGGACCAATATGTAAATTACGAAATATACAAGGACCAATCCTCGCCAATTATGCAAAGTTGTTCCAAGGACTAAAAGTGACAATCTCCAAAAGTACAAGGACCAAACTTGACATTTTCCAATTTTCCAAGGACCATTTTTGCCAATTTTCAAACTTGAAGGACCAATTTTGTAATTTCACAAAACTTTTGACATTTTTCACCAAAGGACTAATTTTGACAAGTTATGATTTTAAAAGGACCTTTGGTGATTTTTCTTTTGAATTTAGGGCTCGGGGACTATTTCGACAATTTTAAAAATTGGGGGCCGAAGCGCCAATTATGCAAACTTTGCTCATTTTCATCGATTTTAAACATTTTGCATTTGAAACATATAAAATGCAATTTTGGAATATTTTCGAGATTTTGATGCATTTCGAGCATTTTAAACGTTTTAGATTCAGTTTAACAAAAATGATGAGTATTTACACACTCATCAATAAACCCTAATTGAATAATAATTGGAAAAGAATAAAAAAGAGTAGTGATAGATCTTACCAGCCATTGATTGATTGAAGGAATGAGATAATCTTCACGGAAATTTTTGGAATTTTTTTTACTGTAGCTAGGGGCGGTGAAAAGATTGTGTGTTGGTAAAAATCTAATTCTCAGCAGTAGCTGGGGTTTTATACCGCCCGAGGTTACGGCGTAATAGGAAGATAAGGTTACGCCGTAACTAATTTATAATTATTATATGGTTATGCCGTAACTCTTAATGGAAGTTACGTTGTAACTAATAGCATCAAAGAGAAAATGTGGAAAATTGCAATACGAGAGATTGAGATACGTACCTTATACGGTATTGAAAGTATTCACGTCTCTTAACTTAGGTCAATATTATAGTTCATACCTTAGATATTTCATTAACTGCTCCCCGGCAGCGGCGCCAAAAAGTTGATGTGATATTTCATCATGCTTTTAATATTTATAAAATTGAGATAAACTAGGATAAACACATGCTAACGGGTAGAGAACCTGATCAGATAAACTAAAGCCTTAGGTAAATCCGAGTGTCGTCCCAAGAGAACTGTGACCTTGAAAGAACTAAGATGATTAGAAGTAACATGATTTGATATTGATATGATAGGATAGATATAATTATTCTAATCACATAGACATAAGAATTTAGGATAAAGAGATAGAAAAGTGAAGCTTAACCAAAATCACAGATAAGAATTGATTCTCGATATAAGGGTTCAATATAGTGGTTAATTATCGCCAGTCTCCTTTGGTCAATTCATCATGGCCTATGGTTCTTAGATTCCTCACCAACATGAACAGGTCACCCTGGATCATTCGGTAACCTAATAGTAGTCATTAAGAGCCAAATCCACTAGATCTAGTTTATGGAAACCCGACCGTTAGGAACTTAGATTTCCCCTAGCTTCTTAAATACATCTACTTGATAGGTGATCATTTGTTCAGTTCGCACACGTAGAGTGGTTGTACTATGGCCAATTCCTTCCATACTTCGCAACCCATTAGGCTGAGGTCAGTTGGTCAATTCTCCCAACCCTTTAGATACTAACAAGCTTATAATATTACCGAGACTAGCGATCTATGACAAGACTAAGCAGATTTCTATAAATAAATAAAGAGAAGATCAATAACATAAATGCAAACTTGAATTAATAACCCGAATTCATAGTATAAACCCTGGAAAAATATAAAAGAAATCCAAACTCGAATACAAAGGAAATTGTAGACGAGAACTTCATTATTCATATCCTAAGCCATGATTCTTCTTCTTTGTTTGATCTCCCCAAAC
Organism: Chrysanthemum lavandulifolium; assembly: GCA_022545495.1. NCBI lineage: Eukaryota > Viridiplantae > Streptophyta > Magnoliopsida > Asterales > Asteraceae > Chrysanthemum > Chrysanthemum lavandulifolium. The sequence goes on along the minus strand of CM040244.1, from coordinate 56,605,318 downwards.
CCTAGAAAGGTTTGAGAATGAAGAGATGCCTAAAATTGATGAAATCTTCGTCTATTTATAGGCCTGGATACTAGTTACGGCGTAACACTTATTAATTAGTTACGCCGTAGCTCTTCATAATTTAATACTTATCCATGGTTATGGCGTAACCTGAGTTGATGGTTACGCCGTAGTCTTTGTAAAGTTGATGTTTATCCATGGTTATAGCGTAACCTGAGCTGATGGTTACGTCGTAGTCTTTGTAAAGTTGATGCTTCATAACCTGTAATCATATTACGGCGCAACTCAACTCCTTTGTTACGCCGTATTATTAGTAAAATGTTCTACAGTCGTGTTACGGTGTAGCTTCACCTTATTGTTACGCCGTATTTCCACATACAAATGATTACGACGTAACTTCATCACTTAGTTATACTGTGGTCTTTAGTAAATGTGAGAGAACATCATCCTTGAGCATAAAGATGTCCAAATTCCGCTTCTTTGTATTAAATAGTTCCTGAAATGAAATAAGAAGGAATAAGGATGATTCTAATAGCATTTTAATTATAATGTGACAATAAAGGGGGAAATTAACACTTAGAATATCAGGATTATTTGATGTTATCAAGTCACTACGTTCTGATCGTGGGGTGAATATATGAGTCAAGAGTTTTTGGATCATCTAAAGGAGCATGGGATTATTGCCTATTAAACTCCTCCTTACACTCCACAGCATAATGGTGTGTCTGAGAGGATAAATCGAACACTGCTTGACATGGTTCTCTCTATGATGAGTCAAACTACTCTTCCAAAGTCCTTTTGGGATTATGCCCTTGAGTCTGCTGCACGCATAACCAATATGGTTCCAACTAAGAAGATTTATAAGACACCATATGAAGTATGGCATGGGCAAGCCCCTAAGCTGTCTTACTTAAAATTATGGGTGGTTGTGAGGCACTGATTAAGTGTGACACACTTACCAAACCTGACAAACTTGAACCCAGATCTGTTATGTGTATCTTTGTAGGATACCCAAAGGAAACAATGAGATATCCTTTCTACCTTACATCAGAGAACAAAGTTATTGTTGCTCGAAATGTTGAGTTCTTTGAGAGAAATCTCATGGATCAAGAAGCAAGTGGGAGTCTAGAAGATCTTGAAATAATTCAAGATGAAGATACAAATATTTTTTTAGACACTAGATTACATCATGATGAGGATGATCAAGAAATTGATGAACTTCAAAGTGATATTATTCCAAATCGAAAGTCCAAAAGGACATGTCGTGCTACTGATCGTATGTGCATATACATTGATGCTGAGGAACATGAGTTAGGGGATCTTGGTGAACCTAATAACTATAAAGCTGCATTGCTGGATCCTGAATCCAAAAAATGGCTTGATGCGATGAATGTGGAAATTTAATCCATGAAAGACAATTATGTCTGGGTCTTAGTTGAGCTTCCTCCTAACTGCAAGACAGTTAGTAGTAAGTGGCTTGTCAAGAAAAAAACCGACATGGATGGTAAGGTATACACCTTTAAAGCTCGTCTCGTAGCAAAGGGCTTCACTCAAACCTACGGGATTGATTATGAAGAAACTTTTTCTCCTGTTGCAGACATTAGAGCTATAAGGATTCTCATAGCCATAGTTGTGTTCTATGATTATGAGATATGGCAAATGGATGTCAAAACCGCCTTCCTCAATGGACATCTTTACGAAGAGGTCTATATGGAGCAACCTGAGGGTTTTGTTGATCCTAAATATCCTAACTGTGTATGCAAGCTCAAGCATTCCATTTATGGACTTAAGCAAGCATCTAGGCAATGGAATAAGCATTTTGATGATGAGATTAAGAAATTCGGATTTTCTCAAAATCAAGATGAGCCATGTGTATATCTGAAAGCTAGTGGGAGTTATGTCACTTTCCTAATTTTATATGTTGATGACATATTGCTCATGGGAAACTACATTCCAATGGTGCTAGACATTATCTGGAGCCATTACTATAGCTAATGAAAGACGAATCACCAAGGGTGCTAGACATTATCGCGCAAAAGTTCACTATCTCCGTGAGACCATTGAGATGGGTGACGTAAAGATATCAAAGGTTCACACAGATGACGACCTAGCAGATCCATTTACGAAAGCTTTAGGCGTATCCTAAGAATTCTAAATTGACTAGAGGTATGGGTTTAATACCACTAGTAGTCTCATGTAAATCTGTGTGTTAATTAGTATTTGGATAATTTTGGAATTGTAAGACAGTTATTACTTTCTGATAAATAAAGATATGATATATTTGTTATTTTATTCATATAATCTGTTATTCCATATTTGCATGTTTAATCCATGAAATGATTTATCACACTAAATATGTCCATTGTCGGTTAACAATATGGGAATATTGTTATGTAAGGAAAATATGAGTGTTGGTTATATTTATTGTTCCTGCCAAACTCATGTGTATTCACAAGAGATGCATATTGGATACCCCAACTTTCAAACATTTACTTTTGGATCCCTGTCATAAGTAAAATCTTGAAAATGGTTTGTTAAAGTCATCCTTAGACTTGAGATACAAGTAAGTTATGTTATGTGTGGATATCACTTTTGTAAGTATAATCCAAACGCTATCTGAATAAGGTAGTTATAAAATCTATATTTCGGAGTGATGTGAAGCAGCATCCACAACACTTGTAGTCAATAAAGGTTTTGTTACTCCACTTGATATGTGCAGAAAGATACCATGGCACCTCTCCAGATTTAATCAAATAATTGTTTGGCCAAACCCAAAAGGTAATGCAAGATGATTCTTGATTACATTTTGTATATCTGAATTAAAATCTATAACGAGATTCTAAATGGTCAAACTATATGGAATGAGTTTGGATCCATATCCATGGTTTAACGATATCTATAACAAAGGATGATTGAGCAAGAATTGAATGACCATGCTACTAAGAAATTTTAAGAAACTATATCTCAAACACTTTTAGTTAAATAACGAGTGAGAGCGTTGTTAGGCGTTTCCGTCGTTGGTTTTTTTTGCTATTCGCTACTCCACACTAGTACAAAAACGGGATTTGGTCACGCATGGTCGAAATGGAACAACCACACATTCGCATATTTGTGTGGTGAAGGTAAAATTGACATGTACTAATTAGTCACACATGAAAATTTTAATTGTATGACCATTAGAACGTATCGCCACACAATTGAGCGTTGTGTGGCTAAAGGTATCTGGTGATTTTGTTTGATCATTTAGCCACATATGAATTTGGAGCAGCGTGACAAATACAAGTAACCTTGATCGTTAGTCACATGAAGTAATTTTTGTGTGTCTAAATCATAGAGTCAAGTTTTGTCACACATTATGTAAGGGTGGTGATATGTTTTGCCAACTCTTTAGCCACATAAAATTGGAACAAGTGACAAATGAAAAGTAAGGTTGAAGCATTAGTCACGATATACATATAAACGATGACAAATATATGTCACACACTTGAACACTTTGTGACCAAAAGCCATATATGGTCACACTAAATGTTTTGTCACACATTCGTTAAGTGTAGCCAAAATCCGATACATATGTTCACGTAAGTTAATATGTGTGTTTAAAGTTTAGTTTGTGTTAGCTTGCGAAAGCTAATCTATAAAGTCACATTTGCTACTAACACCGTGACCAAATGCCATATATGGTCACACTAAGCGTTTTGTCAAACATATTATTCAAGTGTAGCCAAAATCCGGTACATATGGTCACGTAACTTAATATGTGGCCATTGGATGATGAATAGTCACTCAAAATACACGTTTCCTCACTTGAAACACCATATGGTCACACTTATTAACACGTTTAGCCACTTTATGGTTAATTGTATGTGACTAAATACCCAAAACAAACATGCTTTGTGTGACTAAATGTTAGAAAAGGCCACACAAACATAAAATTCATGTGGCCATTGGATGATCAATAGTCACACAAAAGACACCTTTCTTCACTTGAAACACCATATGGTCACACTTATTAACACTTTTAGCCACTTTATGATTAATTGTATGTGACTAAATACCCAAAACAAAGCAGGCTTTGTGTGACTAAATGTTACAAAGGCCACACAAACATAAAATCAAGTGGCCATTGGATGATCAATAGTCACACAAAAGACATATTTCTTCACCTTAAACACCATATGGTCACACTTATTAACACTTTTAGCCACTTTATGCTTAATTGTATGTGACTAAATAACCAAAGAAACATGCTTTGTGTGACTAAATGTTAGAAATGGCCACAAAAAAGAAATTTGATGTGGCCATTGGATTATCAATAGTCACACAAAAAACTATTATGTTTTCATAAGCAGAACTAACTACGAATACTAAGCAGACTTATCTTATTTACGCGGACTTAACCTTGTCTTGGCAGCCTTAACCACTAAAACTAACCTACCGGACTTAACTTTGTCTTGCAACTTTAACCACTAAAGTTTTACATTTATAAGTGACCACAACACAAAATATATATATTTTTTGGGTGCAAAGATGAACTTGTATTAATCAAGGAAACTTTGTAAAATGAAAAATCAACACACTGCTCGATATGGACAAGTTCCATATCAAGTTGCATACTAGGCAACTCTATTCAATATCGATATATCTGTTCTTATAAGTCGATAATAAAACAAAGCGCCCATATCATACAACCATGGACGATGACAACCAACACAAAACCATCACAAAGAACACCTTTTAATGCACCGGTATGAACCATACACTTCGGATAGGGGCTATACCAAGTAGTTTACATTCCATCTCATGAATGGCTTCAACTACTTGGGAACACACACCCTAAATGAAGCCAACCAAATCCTACACAATCCTAAAATCTGTTTATAAACGTGTCTACCAATAACAAGCGATAACGCTGGAATTACTATTTAGCACATGCTAAATCTTGGAATTATAATCGGATTACGGGAAGACACGAAGCTTGGTCGTCGATGACAAAGTCAACAAGATTGAATCGACCATTTTGTTTTGTTCCCACCGACACTCCTCAACAATCTCTCTCCATATGGCGTTTATGGTAATGTGGTTCTTGCTTCTAGGCCTATCATTTGTGGTGTTGCGATTCACGTTCACATAAAACTCCATGTCTTCCGGTATCTCGTGAGAATGCGTTATGGTACTTCGGATGTGATTTAAACCGTAAACTTATGTGGTATGTTCTGCATTAAAAGAACAATGTAGTATACTAATCAAAGTATGTCCATGTGTTGAAGTATATATTAGTTTTTGAAAGCGATTATAATATTTGAAATGGTCCGATTTGTATCATTAATTACCAAACGACTCTGTCCGTGACATATGCAAGGATGGCGGCGTAAAACAATCCCTTTCACTTTCATGCTCGAACATTCGTTCCATGCACATATGTGTTTCATACGCTCATCCGCAATTGGAATTTAATAAAATGGTAATTAATAATTTAAAAGCTATTATATGGAAAGGTTTATTTTTAAAATAAAGTCATAGATTATGTCTACACTTTGATTAACATACCTTCATCTACGGGTTTCTCATGGGCGGTCTTATGCGATTCACTCCATCGTTGCACAAGTTCGAGCATCATCGGTCCATTTTCAAAGAAATGGCATCGGGGAAAGAGTATTGTTTAGGAGATTTGTGAAAACAACTCTTGTGCCAAACAAGCAGGTTTTCATCGTGAACCAATACATTCCATCCGTGCCCACCAAACTCATGCACGCGTATCCGTTTTCCTCCAAGATTTCAATTTGACGGTGAGTGATAGTGCTACAGGCACGCCAAACAACAAGAACGTCAAATTGGTTATTGTCGGTATGGTCCGGAAATTGCAAGGAATGACCTACGTAATAGTTTAGTTTAAAGAAAACATTAGCGGGTCAAACAATTAAAATAATCCCCATTTTCAACAAACTTATACAATGTATTGATTAACATTTTTTCTTACCAAAGGTTGTGCAGATATTCATCCAACGTAACGAGCACCTCGTTGTGCGTAACCTAGAAGAGCGGATCGTATCCGGGGCATTCGTGGCTGCATCGTTGTACTACTGTTACATAATAACGATCTTCTTCTGACGAATGAAATGGAATGTGGCCACATTGATGTATTGGCTTTGATCAATAAAAGCTTGCCACTCGGACCCTTGCAAAGTAATGCGACCACGAACCAATTTCCGATAAACCTTATGTTTGGTTCCCTATTGTGGATTAGGTATATCCGGCGCTTCTTGGGTACAGTGTTTGATAAACAAAGCGGAAGTATCTTAAATTTAAAAAGCAAGCACGTATATCAATTTGATGGTTACATCGATAAATTTATAACCTTAAGTAAGCATTTTAAGTACAACTTACGCAATGTCCTAATGTTTGTGCGGTTTGCCTCCACCAACAATTGGATGCTCATTCTATTTTAAAACCACAATCGTCTTAATGGTCAATAAGGTTATCTCATATGCATAACATTCAACTAATACAAGTCTTAGATGATCAATACATCTTTATCATTAAGGTGTCAAACAAAATATGATTGAAGATGTACTACTACATATTTAACTATGTTTCAAAACCAATAATCATATAGTCCTTTTAGAGTAAAAATACGTATTTTTTACGTTTATTCATCTTACCCAATCGTTTGTTAAAATCTAGTAAGAAATCCATAATCTACCCAACATACCATACGCCATTGCTTCATCTAATGTTTAAACATAAGCTCGGATAATTAATTACATAAGGTGTAGTGCTTTACCAAATCATATAAAAGCTATACTAACCTAGATTAAACATATGTTTATTTAGTTGTCTAATTAGCTAGCTATTTAACAAATAGCTTTACGTTTTCCACAATCCACATATATCCATGATTTTTTTATTCAAATCATCCTATATTTACATGTCACACAATATTCTAAAGAATCAAATCGCATATAGTTCTAATAAAGCAGTTGTTATGATCAAAGGATACTATATTCTTTAGGATATGTTAAACATTTCTGAAAAATTACCAAACATGCATTTGTATCCATCAACATATCGAAACATGCATATCAATCACTTTACATTTGCGGTTCATGGTTAAAAAACAAAAAAAAAAAAAAAAAAAAAAACAATGTGTAACATTACACGATGATCGGTTGTTGTGTTGAAGAAGATAGACTTGAATATTTTGCTAAGACTATGTGATTAAGTGTAGCCGTAATATGTCACGGTTCTCAAAGCGCAATGATCACAATTAATTAAGGGAAGGATTTTTGTTTTATTTTTTAGCTTGTATTATGGGAGCATTGCATATATACCCACTAAAACTCAAAAGTTTCATATTTCTCCATAATACAATTTTTAATGCATGATGTACAATGCAACTTAAGCATGTTTTGGGTATATATGCAAATATGTAAATTTTACACAACAATTACGTACCAAAGCGGTACATTTGAAAAATCGCAACTATTTTATGACCTAAACCCTTGATTAAATACATACAAAATATTTGGTAGAATCACCTTAAAAATTAAGTACCTTAACATACAAATAAATAATATTACATTAACATACACGATATCGTAACTTCTATAAATAAATACATATGTCGAATACAATATTAGTTAATCGAATATACAATGTAGCTATTGAATCATCGCGGTGCATCAACATTTGCAATGTTTTTGTACGATGTTTCCGTCCTTGAATGTCACGTTCACTTGTGATGATAAAAACCTGTGGAATCCAAGTAACAAAAAAGTTATACGTTGTAATAAAGTATATAATTGTAGGTACTTTTAAATAAGAAACATACTATTCAATAACTTATCACTACGGTATTAACTTAGCAGCGGTATTAACTTAGCACCGCCGTATTAACTTCTTCCACCCATTCTTATTCGATGTCAAATTCCACCCCATTCTACTACGACTATATACACGGATGCTTAACATCTTGAGCCAATCATGATTCATTGAGGCGGGTGTATGATAGGGACCAATGATTGTATATAGCTTCTAATGAAACTATATATACACGTGGCGCCAACGGACGCCACCACAATGAAACATGATTGACACGAAGAAATTTACCAACTTCATTAAAGTACAAGGTTGTGATAATATTATGCATATAAAATAAAGCGGTCACAAACATGCGACATAATCGTCTATACATTGCTATAAACCAGGTCAAGATATGGGCAATCTCAAGTTTAAAACTACCCGTCATAATTGATCAAAGCGTTGATGGTCATGGTAAGCAACACGACCTCTATCAAAGTAAGACACCTATGTTATAAGCAAGCAAGTGGAGCGACTTAGTACTTTGGCGTCCACTCGAAATCCCATTGCCATGTCTATGAAATGGTGCAAAGATTTGCACCAAACCTATTGCTATGACGGTGACATAGGAATGGGTTTTCGAGGAAGCTCAAAGCACGAAAGGTGTCTTAGAATAAATAATTATCGATTCTACAAAAGTTAATTTTACAGAGATGAAAAGACAAAAAGCCTATCCAAATGATGAAAAGACTTTTAAGTGCAATGGTTAAAATTTTAATGTTGAAACTAGGGAATAAGATCTTGTATCTGAGCAACCCATCTACCATACGATCAAAAAATTGACTCATTTTTGCACATAATAGTGAGGCTCGGATCTGTATAAATCAATAGTTTCAAAAACATCGATATCACATCATTTGCATGATTTAATAAGATACTTGTCATCACGACCTCATACACACCGACACCTCATAATTATAGTTTTGCTAGATTGTTAAAAAAGTTAAGGAACAATATGATATAGTTACGGATTCAAGCGGAAGTTGAACATACCAATGTGGCGCGTTACTTTGTAGATGTGTATGGAATTTCAACTTAGTGAACCCTTCTAAATCCTACGGTACCTTTTGTCGTTTCAACTCCCTTTGAGCAAAGGCACGCACCAGCGATTTGCTAGATTGTTGAAAAACAAAAGGCAATCGCTTGTTTGAATTTAGAATGGGTAACTATCTTTGAAATTCCCTACTCATCTACAAAGTAACGTGCCACCTTTGCGTTTCAACTTCCCTGAATCGCAACTATCATATTGATCCTTAACTTTTTAACAATCTAACAAAGTCTATAACAAGTATATCGACTCATATAAACTTCCAAACGGGTGTGCGGTGTGATATGCATTAGCAAGGCTCGGATCGTGAAAGGTTGGATAAACACCGAGAACATCGGGATATAACCGCCATGGCGCAAAATAATGTAATAAAATTGCCATGCCAACATACGGTAAATCACATCATTTGCATATCAAATAAGATAATCGTCATCACGACCTTTTGCATATCACAAATAAACACATGTGGCCCAAAATAAACCAACTCCCTTTGAGCAAAGGCTGCACCAGCGATTTGCTAGATTGTTGAAAAACAAAAGGCGTATGGGCGAGAAGGGTTAATTATGTTTTTGAAATCATAATTATAGTTTTGCTAGATTGTTAAAAAGTTAAGGAACAATATGATATAGTTATGGATTCAAAGGAAGTTGAACATACCTCTATCACATCATCGATTGATTTATTAAGATATATCATCACGGCCTCTATCAAAGTAAGACACTTATGAACAAAATAGAGTTTATACATGCAAAGGAAATGGTCAAAAAGTTAAATGTCAATATGTTATAAGCAAGCAAGTGGAGACATCTTAGTACTTTGAGCGTCCACTTGAAATCCCATTGCCATGTCTGAAATGGCGCAAAGATTTGCACCAAACTGTTGCTATGACGGTGACATAGGAATGGGTATTCGAGGGAAGCTCAAAGTACCAAGTGTAAATAATTATCGATTCTCGAAAGTGTATGTGTTGAATGGGATAATGAAGGAGTGTGGCACGCCATGAACAATACACACTATATCATTATCGCAATCAACACACCTCATAAAAAAACACAATCAAACCCTACGAGATCCCCATCTTGGTCTTTTGTCGTTTCAACTCCTTTGTGCAATTGCACGCACTGTGCAAATCGCTAGATGTTGAAAAACAAAAGGAGCATATGGGAACTCGAAAGGGTTGATGTATATTAAGATCATAAAAAGTGTTTTCCTAAAAAGAAGCATAGTTAACCCTTCCGGTCCCATACATTAACATTTAACTATGCTTTTATATTTACTAAACTGCATACCTTATTGACTATTATGCGATCACAACAACAACAACAACAACAAACAAAAGGCAATAGCGTGGTGCGAAAGGATAGAGAAAGAATACGACAAAACCAAAAGGCAATAGCGTAGTAAAAAGCAAGCAAACAAGCAAGCAGGGCATACGGGAAAAAGAAACACGCATGCGGCCATATCGCCAATAGCAAAGCGCAATGGACATAAAACCAAAAGCCGGGCACACCAAAGCGAGCCAACCTAAGGGAGCAACAGAGCAACGCAAACTACGCGGGGCCTAAGACTACGGCAAAACAAAACACGCAAGGAGGCAAAGGGACACCTACCCAAATCTCATTCTTCGGCGTCTACTAATCTCATTCTTCGTGTCTCATTCTTCACGTACCCATACGCATGTATAACACGTAATCGTTATTACCTCAACTAATGATCCATAAATCATCAAACAACTACTTTTCCTATGCAAATGACTAATACTGCGACTAACATCCTAAACTAACATAACACAATATCATCTATAAATCAATAAACATCCTAAACTAACAAACTAGCATTAAATTATAACATTTATACGAGATATTAGGCTCGATAGGAAGAGAATCAAGCCCTTTATAATAGCCCTCAAGAGTATTTCATTGACTAACATTTATTTTCATTGATTTTGCGTTTGATTGAAAACCCTAAATCTGCTTATTAATTATAATCTAAGCGTGTGTTTTGACCGAGTGTAAGAGACATAAATGTGTGAAATCTTGAAAGTCAAACACACACTACTTGACCATTTTCTAATAAAAGTAAATAAATAAATAAAACTAACTTATTTCTTCAAGTTAATAAAGCATTAAAACCTAAAATTAACCATTGTAATGATCATTGATCATTGATCATTTACATATAATTACTTATATAAACAAAGTAGCGAGTTAATAGCAAGCATCCATAAAACCATCAACTATACATCATCAAAACACAAAAAAAACTTCCAAAGCTTCCTATGCTCCATCTTGAGACTCATCGACTTCATCCAAATCTTCCAAGAACTCCTCCTTCTCAACGAGACTCGACGACATAGCACCAAAAGTCGAGCCAAGAAATCAATCTTCCTTGATCCTTCAATCGTATCTCACGAAGGGCATACTCACGATTCTTTATGACATTGAAACGAGTAAACGAACTACCAAACCTCATCGATTATGCATTCTTTTTGTATGATTTCCTCGAATCTTCGCTCTTCTCCCGTCCGCTCGATCAACTTTTTCTCCTCTGCTATGTCTTGCAATATCAACAACCTGAAAGCATCGCTGAGCTTGCCGGATTCAGTGGCGGCTTTCATTTCATCGATATTAGGTGTGGAAGACATTTTGTGTGTTTAGGGTAAAATTATTGATAGTTGTGTTTTAAGAGTAAAATGATTGATACTTAGTGTGTTGATTTTATGGTTAGGTAAGTATACATAATTACAATGTACCTCACAATTTGCACAAATAATCACAAAAACACTTAAGAGGCATCGGAAAATTTATTTTGGGTGTTCTTGTAGCCCTTCATATTCTTCCATGCATAAATGTGATATGCAATAGTTCAAGAAAAAGAAAAGAAAAAGTGATATCGCGGGAGGAGTATTTAGGAAGATATCTAATATTGCAAATTAAACCCTTCATTTTTTCATTGGATCTAAACCACCCTATATAGTAGGGGTGTTCACGGGGTTCGGCTCGATTCGTTTAGAGATTTTAACTATCGATCACGGGCGGGTAGTTCATTCTACTATCAAAACCGAATGTACTAGGCGGGTAACCGGACATGCGGGTATCCGAAATGAGCGATTACCGCGGTTTGGGTCACGGTTAACCATTCAAAAAATTAATCGAATCGAATCGAGCGAACAATAACATAAATTATAACGTAATATTTCATTTTAGTAAAATTAAATAACACTAAAGATATTAGAATAATAGTAATGTTGTTGTGTCAATAGCAACATTCAAATTACCATATCTAACATAATAAGTAATACTACTTATTTGGCGTTTATAGATTCGATCACATTAATGATATGTAATCCATGGGCGTTAGTAAATGATCAAATTAGATAAGTAAAATGCATTATGAACCGTGATAAGCGGGTTTTTCGTTTCGGGTTTTCGATTTCAGTTTCTTGGTTATCGGTTTTAGCGGTTATCGATTTGCTCAAATTCTTAAAATTTATGTCAAGCTGCAATACATCGACCAAAATCAAAGTTAGTCATCTTTACAATGTAGCACATTGACAAAAATCAAAGTTAGTCATCACTACAACTTTGGCAAACAATGAATTCGGTGGTTATTAATTTGCGAACCATGCAAATTTGCATAACAAAACCAGCGTAAACATTACCCGACAAGGTTACAACAACATTACGCAACAAGAATTGTCGACACAATAGGATCTTGACACATGATAACATCAATTGCAATACCTTACATGTAACTACTTGCATACAATATTACGTAAATTGCGACACAATAGGATGCTCACACATATGTTTAGCCATACTATATGAGTTAGGGGTTGTTTACTTTTTGAAAACTTTTTCGCCCGTATATACGTTTATACACACATTCATACGTTTATACACGCTTTTGTCTGCTTTAATCGTTTTAAATCGTCTTTGTCCCCTTTAACTGTTTTTATCGTTTCGGTTTTGTTTACAGAGTTTTCGTCCGTGTTTACGTTTCGCTAGTTTTTTCATGTTTCCGTCCGTTTGAATAAGTTTTAGTCTTTTTACATACTAACGTACATTTTCAAACGTTTCATACATTTTCATATGTTTTACATATATGCGTTTTCCGAGGTTACCCGTTCTCATCCGTTTTACCCATTTCGTATGTTTATAAGAATTTTCAACCGTTTTCAAAGGTTTTCTTACACTTTTACACGCATTCGTGCGTTTAAACACGTTTTCTTACTGTTTTAATATGTTATGGTCCGTTTTCTTACGTTTATACACGTTTTATATTTTTAATACGTTTAAACGCTGCGTCTTTGTCCCCTTTAATCTGTTTTATCGTTTGAGTTTTGTTTACGCTTTTTCGTCCGTGTTTACACGTTTTGCTAGTTTTTCATGTTTAGTCTGTTTGAATAAGTTTTAGTCTTTTTACATACTAACGTACATTTTCAAGCGTTTCATACATTTTCATATGTTTTACATATGTTTTCGTCCGATTACCCGTTCTCATCCGTTTTACCCATTTTCGTATGTTTATAAGAATTTTCAACCGTTTTCAAAGGTTTTCTTACACTTTACAGTTAATACGTTTATACAAGTTTTCGTGCATTTTAATACGTTTTGGTCCGTTTTCTTATGTCTTTGTCCCTTATAATCGGTTTTATCGTTCCGTTTTTGTTTCTGTGTTTTCGTCCGTGTTTGCACGTTTTATTTGGTTTTTCATCTTTTAGTCCGTTTGTATAACCTTTTACACACATTCGGCCGATTAAATTTGTTTTACGTTTCGTCCCATTTACCTGTTTTCATTCGTTTTACCCATTTCGTATGTTTTAAGAATTTTCAACCGTTTTCAAAGGTTTTCTTACACTTTTACACGCAGTTAAATGCGTTTAAACACGTTTTCTTGTTTTAATCGTTATGGTCCGTTTTCTTACGTTTATACACGTTTTTATCTGCTTTAATCGTTTTAAATGTCGTCTTTGTCCCCTTTAACTGTTTTTATCGTTTCGGTTTTGTTTCTGATTTTTCGTCCGTGTTTACATGTTGTCGCTAGTTTTTCATGTTTAGTCCGTTTGAATAAGTTTTAGTCTTTTTACATACTAACGTACATTTTCAAGCGTTTCATACATTTTCATATGTTTTACATATGTTTTAAATCCGTTTTAAGTCCGATTACCTGTTCTCATCCGTTTTACCCATTTTCGTATATTTATAAGAATTTTCAACCGTTTTCAAAGGTTTTCTTACACTTTTACAGTTAAATACGTTTATACAAGTTTTTATCTGTTTTAATACGTTTTGGTCCGTTTTCTTCGTCTTTGTCCCTTTTAATCGGTTTTATCGTTCCGGTTTTGTTTACGACTTTTTAGTCCGTGTTTACTTTGTTCTCATCCATTTACCCATTTTTCGTATGATTTTAAAATTTTGTGTCAACTCAAGAAGCGAACTTAATTATCCATTTTCGGTTTAAAACCATATGTGTCAACCCAATAATCAAGCTTAATTTGGGTCAACCCAAGCGAACTTAATTCATAATCGGTTTCGGTTCGCTTTGGTTTAATTATAGTTCGGTTCGTTTTGGTTTCGTGTTGACAAAAATAAAAATATAATGATTTAACGAAACAAAACCCGATAACCGAACGGATCAACACCCTAATTTATAGTCATAGTTTAAAGAAGGAGGACTTAGTTTGCCGTTTTTAAACATTAGGTCCTTAAGTTGGTGGATCTTAGGGATGATGGGGAGGCTGCGAGGTCTAAGTGCGGGGTTGAATGATCTCATTACTCAATCTTAGGAGGAAATCGATACCAAGGAAGAACAAATTCGAGCGATGAATGGTTGAAGGGTTTCTCGCTATGGAATGGGATGTTTTCTTTGCTCTAGTGTCATCTGTTTATGTCTAATGTCTAATGTCTAATGTCTTGGTTTAAAGGGATGGTATGTAGATATATTAACAATGGAATATGTATGGATCTTTTGATGGTTTATCCATACGAATGCTAATATTATGTTTGTTAAAATATGTAATGTGTTTGCTAGTTTGTTTCATCTTTTTTTTCATGTTGTTTTGAATTTAGGAATTGGTTGTGGTGTTAAAGTTCATATTCGCACTAGTATAATGTATTATTGTAGGATTAGGATGTTCAATTTTTAGATTGTTGTCAATTTTTATGGTGATTATGAAGTTTAGAAGCTGGGCGTTTGTTCATGACAATTATTTTGATTGAACCACTATATTGGGTGTTTTTGTTGTTGTTTACGCTTTAAGTTAATTGCATTTACATGTTTTCTTGATTTTTTTGACTACTTGAGGATGTTAGAGCTTATCTAATTGCTTATAAATAGCTTATTTATAGCCTTAAAGTAAGGTCTTAGGGTCGCTTGATGTATCAATGATTCTTGGTTTGATTTGCCTATTTTGTGCTTAATTGTTTATCCGGCCTTATTAGTTATAGTTGCTTAATTAGTTGCTTTAAGTCCATTTTAGCTTTTGATTGTTCATTTGTATGCGCCATGTGGTGATTTTAGTGTCTATGAGTTATATGTGTTTTGACACAATGGTTTGAAGTAATATGAGTGTTTGGGACCTGGGTAAGCACCATTTCATCGGGGTGTTTTGGTTTAAAAATTGTTTGATTTGGAGCCACATTTAAAATTATCAAATTTGGAGCCAAATTTTAGCCAAAATTTTAAAATTACTTTGGAAATTATGGTTTCCTTAATTGAAAAGCGCCCCATCATTAGCCTATTTTACTCCAATAAATCGACCTTGAAGCAAAACAACGAACTTCAATTTTACACCATTATTTACCAATTAAGTTTACTAATTTTCTTTAACACATTACTTCGACGAATCATGTCAACGCAAATCACTTATCCGGATTATTTGGTTTATTCGATCGTGAAATTGAAAACACTTTAGAATATGAATCGAGACGTATTCGGATGAGGGTGAGGATCTTTGAAACAACCATTCAAATGCGAATGTTGTTAAGAGGGCATAACTAGGTTAGCTAAGTTTCGCAGGAATATGGAAAACATACGGAATAAAGGTCGGTGTAACCTTGATGCCTTTGGATAGGTTATCGAGGAAAAAGAGCATTGTTTTCAAGTTTTTGGGTGATTTGGTTCGTGAGCATATAGGTGTCGGGATTCTAACTGGAGGAATGTTGATTCGAAGCAAGAGATAAAATGTGGGATGAAATCACGGTACACATATACTTTTTTTTAACTAGTAGTGGCTTGGTGTCGTGATACAAGGTGTTAAAAGTTTATCTCTGCATTTACGGTATGTGCAACTAATTAACAACAATTTGTTAATCTTTGCGGCGATATTTTGATGTTGACTTGACGGTCGAAATCGATAATGAATCGTCTTGGTCAACTTCTAAGGAATTCGAATGAAATTGATACAAAACTACATATTGCCCAACCAAAATACCCTTTCAAAACTAAATGAAGTCCGGCAAAGTATAGTGCAATTATAAAAGCGAAGATTGGGTTAATTTTGTAAACTACACACCGGTGAGGAATACAAGGTGTTAATTATTCATTTTATTCAAGTTCAAATATCTTTCACCTTTTCATATGTTTCCATATGTAGTAGTTGTATACTATCGGCATTACTACATCTAAGCGCCGTATGATTTTGTGTTGCAAGGTGAGATCAAGAAAAGCTAAAGTGTCGTGTTCCAAGTCCATTTATGATCATACAATGGGACGAGGTGGATACGCCGTGTGATAGAAAAAATGGTAACGATAAACATTTGCACATTTACATTTGCATTTAATAGCATCATAGTTTCGTTTATATTCATTTATCTTACATTTGTATGTATTTGATGTGTATAAGATCGAGAGTAAAGAAATTGAACGGATGAAGAACCACCGCGTGATACTGCGTGGTTGAAAGGAAGGGTGAAAAAGGCGGAGAATATCACGATGAAGATATCGGATCGGTGGGAGAAAAATTTGTAAGTTTGACGCAAATTTTATTATTATGTTTGTTTAGTTATAAGTTAATCACTCTTGTATTACTTAAAAGCGGTAGTTATAAGTTAATACGGTGTAGTGTTTTAGTTAATACTTTTAGTTATCACTCTTTCAGACACTTAAAAGCTGTTATTTATAAGTTAATACGGTGAGTGTTTTAGTTAATACTTTTAGTTACAAGTTAATCTTGGTAGAATTAAATAACCTATTTCCCATATTGTGTGTGCGAGAAAGAAACGGACGACAAGATCAAACAAGGAATCTTGAAGCTTGATCATGGCATGATGCCATGACGATCGTGATTAGGTAAGGAAAAGGGAGGATATGCGAGAGGTGGGAGGTGGAGTAACCTACAAGAGGTATTTTGATCGCCTCGAATCGGACAAGCATCGATGAAAGAGTGGTGTTACTTCAAAGTGAACTTGTTGATGAGGCGCCAACGTCAAGAAAAAGAGGCGGTGTACAGATTTGATGAAACAATTGGGCGCACAAAGGGATTCTTGATCAACTTCAACTCCATTGATGTAAACGGAAGTAAGACATAAGAAAGTAACATTCCATCTTTTTTTACCCTTTTAAATCTTGCTCATCTTCTTAAACAATTTATATTTGGTGTCTCCGGTGAACATTAATCTTTTAAATAGCAAGTCTTGATGAGGATGCTTAAATACGTGTTCTTGGGCGTGAGAAAGTTGCGAGCATTAAGAAGTCTAATGGACTTGCAACTTTGGAAAAGGAAATTCAAATAAGTGTAAGTAATAAATCACCCCCGGGATTTTGAATTCTACATACATTATTTATTTACCGTGTATTATACATATAGGAAGCTGTTAATCTGTCGCACCTAAGAAATCGACTAGATCAAAAGGAAAGGATTCTTCACGTCAACTTTACGGATCACAAGAACAGAGTCTCCATTAACAAGACTACCACAAGTATGTATTTAAACATTTTCATATGTTCTTTAGTTTAATTAAAATTAATTCTCGATACATATATACATGCAACAAATTATCTTTTTAGGTAATTAAGTGCGGTGTGGCACTAAAGAAATCAACTATTATTGCGGAGGTGCAGTGTACAAAACTGATGGAAAACAAATGCTTCATAACAAACCACTCCCAAAGGATTGCTACAGAGTATCTATTGAAAAATCTTTAGTGGATGCAGCGTGCATACGGATGTAGGAAGTAACGGTCTCAAAGCAGTTAAGGATGCGATGGGTGGTTTTATGCATGGCCAAAGGATCAAGTGGTTTTCGATGAAAAGGTACATAGATGCATGTGTTTTATAAACCTACATATATTATTCTTCATATTTAATTCAGTGTTTGATACCCGGCTTTTGTTTCCTCGGTAACACCACCAAGTACCATAAAGCGATTGGTGAGAACAGAATCGCACCTAAATTAAATCTGACGCTCGTCTCTAGTCATACCATGCAAAGGAAGCTAAGAAGATCAAGAGTCGAAGTCGTTAAATTATTGAGAATATTATTATATACGACATTACAATTTTATATACATTCCAATTTTATTGTATTTGAATATATTTTGAATATATTTTATATATTAGAATTTGTTTTGATATATATTGATTTCTTATATGTGACTAGAAGATTCATATAGTCACAATTATTAACACTTTTTGGTCACAGTTTGCTTAATTCGATGCGTGACTAAATGTTAGAAAGCGCCACACAAACATAAAATTAGTGTGGCCATTGGATGAGCAATAGTCACACAAAACACACATTTCTTCACTTAAAACACCATATGGTCACACTTATGAACACTTTTGGCCACTTTATGCTTAATTTGTATGTGACTAAATACCCAAAAGAAACATGCTTTGTGTGACTAAATGTTAGAAAAGGCCACACAAACATAAAATTCATGTGGCCATTGGATGATCAATAGTCACACAAAACACACATTTCTTCACTTAAAACACCATATGGTCACACTTATTAACACTTTTAGCCACTTTATGGTTAATTGCATGTGACTAAATACCCAAAAGAAACATGCTGCGTGACTAAATGTTAGAAAAGGCCACACAAACATAAAATTCATGTGGCCATTGGATGAGCAATAGTCGCACAAAACACACATTTCTTCACTTAAAACACCATATGGTCACACTTATTAACACTTTTGGCCACTTTATGATTAATTGGATGTGACTAAATACCCAAAAGAAACGTGCTTTGTGTGACTAAATATTAGAAAAGGCCACACAAACATAAAATTCATGTGGCCATTGGATGATCAATAGTCACACAAAACACACATTTCTTCACTTGAAACACCATATGGTCACACTTATTAACACTTTTGGCCACTTTATGATTAATTGAATGTGACTAAATACCCAAAAGAAACATGCTTTGTGTGACTAAATGTTAGAAAAGGCCACATAAACATAAAATTCAAGTGGCCATTGGATGATCAATAGTCACACAAAACACACATTTCTTCACTTAAAACACCATATGATCACACTTATTAACACTTTTAGCCACTTTATGGTTAATTGCATGTGACTAAATACCCAAAAGAAACATGCTTTGTGTGACTAAATGTTAGAAAAGGCCACACAAACATAAATTTCATGTGGCCATTGGATGAGCAATAGTCACACAAAACACACATTTCTTCACTTAAAACACCATATGGTCACACTTATTAACACCTTTGGCCACTTTATGATTAATTGGATGTGACTAAATACCCAAAAGAAACGTGCTTTGTGTGACTAAATGTTAGAAAAGGCCACACAAACATAAAATTCAAGTGGCCATTGGATGATCAATAGTCGCGCAAAACACACATTTCTTCACTTAAAACACCATATGGTCACACTTATTAACACTTTTAGCCACTTTATGGTTAATTGTATGTGACTAAATACCCAAAACAAACATGATTTGTGTGACTAAATGTTAGAAAAGGCCACACAAACATAAAATTCATGTGGCCATTGGATGATCAATAGTCACACAAAAGACACCTTTCTTCACTTGAAACACCATATGGTCACACTTATTAACACTTTTAGCCACTTTATGATTAATTGTATGTGACTAAATACCCAAAACAAACATGCTTTGTGTGACTAAATGTTAGAAAAGGCCACACAAACATAAAATTCAAGTGGCCATTAGATGATCAATAGTCGCACAAAAGACATATTTCTTCACCTTAAACAACATATGGTCACACTTATTAACACTTTTGCCACTTTATGCTTAATTGTATGTGACTAAATACCCAAAACAAACATGCTTTGTGTGACTATCACAAGGTTTATGGTCACTAATACGGATTAATCCAACAACATTTGTACCTAATTAGTCACACATGTTACGGTTTTGGTTACTCTTTTGCAATAGAGACTAAAAAAGTCAAACACGTGACCATAGGGTACCTATGGTGCGCGACCTAAGTCACACAGTAGAAAAACATGTGTGACTATATGTATATCGTCACACATATTCGGTGTGGCCAAATCCACTTTTTGTTCTAGTGTCCCAAGTGGGAGCTGTTGGTTTGTTAGAGTTGATACATACGAAACGACTAGAGTGTGTGAGCCTATGGGGGTACACACGTTAAACACGAGAGTCGTAATATACGTTTATACTTGAACTTAATGTACGACCCGTTTGTATACTATTTAACCCGTTTTTGTTTGATCCGATTTGAATGTAATCCAAGGCCCATTGACCGGTTCCATGGGGCGTTTGGTTTGTGTTTTAGACTTGTGTTTGGATTAGGAATGGGTGTAACTTGGAGCTCAAGTTTGAGCTCAAGGTACATAGGTTTAGGAGCTTATAAATACTCTACCGTTCCCCATTCATATACACTACTTGATATATCCCTAAAACTCCACATTATAATCAACCAAACATCCTAGAAATCAATATCAATCGGATCTTGTTTATATCCGATTAGGGTTCTTGGTTTTCTATTTGAAACCCTAAACTTGATTTGCAATTATTCAAGGGTTTAGTGAGGTTTCAAGTTCTTGGTTCTAAGCTACTCCAAGTTGATTTGCTGTTGCCAAGATTGGTTTTGATTATGTGTTTCTCGGGTAGATTGTGATCGCAGAAGTTATCGGACAAGCTGTGTCCGATATCCGGTAAAACGCAGACTTGTCCTCGGGAAGTTTGTGAGTTCTCGGACAGAGGGTTAAAGACAAGCTCTTGGTTTTCATTGTTCGTGATTGGTTCAAGTATTCAAGGGTTGAATTGGGTAAACGTTCTCGACTAGCTTTATCGAACGTACTTGTGGTTAAGTGTTTGTGTGGGGACTCGTAGAGGTATTCGTTTTGAATACTTGGTTTCTTGTTCTTTAATTACTTGCGGGTGACTATGAGGGTTAGTTTTCTTGATCTCTTTTATTTATTATTGTTTATTAATTATGTGTTAACCTAATTGCATAAACTAGATCAAATTCTTGGTTAACTAGATATAAAATCCCAACATAAACACATCTGAGGCGACACACATGTGTATCATGTTTTCTCAACAAAAAATGTCAAGACTTAAACATTGGTATTATTATAACTAGTTTTGATAGATAAGAGCGTATGATTTTTTATATGGTTCTGCAATAGATAAGTTTTTATTCATTTTCTATATTTTTGAATGGCGAATCAAGAATCTAAGATTGGTCTTTGACATAATAATTTGGAACACAAAAAAATAAGGCACATAAGATCATATCGATATCACAGTTGCTATAAACTGCTATGGTACGTACTGGTCTAGCTTAAATTGGTTCAACCAGTTTTGTTTAGATCTAGGCCATGAATCTGATACAGGTGTTTTGAAGTGTACCGGACCAGATCAGACTTAACCAAGAACCACATTTTAGGCAGCCTTCGATCCCTTTTTTTGTCGGTCCCTTATAAGTAGGATCTGTAAAAACTATTAATTTCATTATCTTTGCATGGATTCAACAAAACAAATAAACAAAAATATCTAGGATCCCTTAATCAATCATATTAATGAACTATTAGATACACGCTAACGAAAAGGAAATGGGAATCATTAATCATGTGCATTAGGGTGGCAATTCAGTCGGGTTCGGGTTGTGGGTTGGCGGGTCGAAAACTTAACTCGAACTTGATCCATTTAAATCATCGGTCGAGATATCAATCATAACCTATTTACACATAACTCGAACTCGACCCATTTAACCCGTATGTATACTTGGGTTGGTAGGTTAAATCGTTACACCGATTGAATAGTTTAAACGGGTTTTGAGGTTGGCCGTTTAATTGTTTTATATCTGAAAAGTTTGCACATTCTGAGTTAAGCAGGTTAAGCGGGTTTCTGGTAGGCGCACTGTTTAATCCATTTAACCCGTATAATTAAATATAAATAATTTTAATTTAAGAAAAAATCTTAAATGGGTTAACGAGTCAACCCGTTTAATAAATGGATTAGATTGGTCCACTTAAACCCAACCCAAATCTGTATTTTCATGTCAATTTTAAATCAGGTTTCATATCGGACCAAAAATTGACGCCCCTATCCCTTTGTGCATCAAGTGGACAAAATAAGATATTAAGATATCATATCACTTTGCTCAAAAAAGATATCATATCACGATTAGATATAAGCAATACTAGTAGGGTATGTGTCACATGCTTCTCCTACTGCACCTATAAAAAACATTAACTTATGTCGCACAATTATTTTTATCATCATTCACTATATAAAAGTACTCTTTTTTCTTTTGACATGTCTGCTTAAAACGGGAATCACGTTTAGAACTTATGCATTTGTTTATTAGCTCGTATTATACATATATAATAATACCAGTTGTTGTTGTTGGTCGTCATCTCAAGTTTCGGAGAGTGCAACAAGCCTACAACAATGAGTTGAAAATCTCACTTTTTTAACAATCTAAGGACGCCCTAGTTGCACAAAGTTGGTAACTATTAAGAGTTCTCAACTTCAATTCTCGTTAGGTGCAAACAACTTTACGTAATTTACGTCAACTTTTTTTAACGGCAACCACGCAAGAGTGGTCCAGTGGCTGAACGGGCTTGTAACACTAAATCGTGTGAGGTCGCAAGTTCATGGTAGGTGCAAACAACTCTGAAGTGGTAATACCAACCACCTTAAAAGAGTCTGTGTGGCGGTAGATTCAAACCTCATGGATTATTGTCAAAAGATCATAAACTATGTTTTTTCTTATCTCTCTCAAAAAAAAAAAAAAAAAAAAAAACTTTTTGAAATGTAAAGAGTTTTACCCGGTTTGAATCTGCGTGAATGTGTGCACAAATCGTGTGAATTAGTCGGTTAAAAGATCGAAAACCGTAGTTGCCAGAAAAATAAAAACTTCACTCTTGCCATTTATATTAGAATTCTGATTATTTAAGATACTTCTAATAATACAAGTAAAACCAAACATTGTATTTCTGTGTAAATATTAAACTTTTAATGAAGTTTTAATATCACGTCAAACTATTTGTTTGAGCCAAAGTTAGACATATCTGATATCACGCAACTTTTGGAACGTGCTAGCTTTAATTTCTTCTAATAGTTACTAGAAAGATACTTATACTAAAAACGGAGAAGATAATAGAAGTGTAGAATTGACAACTAAATATAACAAGAAAGATCATCTAGATGGAGATGGCATACCAACTTACACAGTTATACCACACAGCAATATACTCCGTATTACTCATTGACAGTACTTTATTGATAGCATGGTGTGATAATTGTACTCTCATTTTCTTTAACGGCGGATTTTATTAAAACGGGCAATGAGCTAGAAAAAAAGGACTTACATAAAAGTTAACATCGGGCTTTAAAATCAACTAACCCAACTAAATTTTCTCTTGGCTTTAACATTATACCAAACAAAAAATTGACTAACAATATTATCAAACAAAATCGTCTTTTTAGGAACAATAGACGAGAAAACCACAGAATTGCGATAAATCTAAATGTGCCATCATGAAACCAAAAACGTAGCTTCCAAATACTCTTTCACCTCTTTTCTAAGCTTCAAGGAATCCGTCCAACTAATCCACTCTTGATACGAAGCAAAGTATATAACTAGTAGACCTAACCAAATTAAAATATTCGAAGAGATAATTGTATTTTTATTTGATTGTTTTTACGTGTGAACATAAATTATGAGAGACAGAAAAATAGTTTATTACATTACACCGAATCTTAACTTTTAATTTTGAGCCAATTCGAACATAACAATTTGTCTGATCATTTGACTAGTTTGACCGTTTTTGCCAACCTATTGTCCCATGTACTCTATAAAAAGGGATGGAACAAACGAGAGATGAAGTGCCAATTAATATATCACAATAAAGAGAAAAAAAAAGAGCGAGCTAGGGACAAGTGTTGTGTGAAAATGGGATCCACTGAAGAGATATCCAAATCCAACCAATCCACTGAAGAGAACTTTACTTATGCAATGCAATTGGTTACCTCCACATCATTGTCAATGGTGTTAGTAAACACAATCAAGCTCAAGGCTTTCGAGGTTATAGCCGAGGCCGGGCCAGGTGCCCGTCTCTCAGCTCACGAGATAGTGTCTCGTTTGTCGATCACAAACACAGATGCTCCGGACATGCTTGACCGAATGCTTAGGCTGCTAGCAAGCCATTCAATTGTCACTTGCACTCAAGGGGACTACAAGTCTAGACCGGTTCGCGTGTATGGGCTCACTCCGGTTGCAAAATACTTTATCCCGAATGAAGATGGTGCGTCCCTAGGTGCGTTGATGCAGTTGCTTCAAGACAAAGTGTTCATTGATAGTTGGTAAGTTAAATCATCCATGACGCATAATATTACTCGTATATCAAAATAACTATGTCATGTTTAAGAAATATTGTTATATAAAATTTTCAGTTATATAATTTGACACCTAGATCCATTGATGTAGTTTGCAAAAGGATTAATTTTGCTATTCAAAAAGGGCTAGCGGCACACCTTATAACTAAAACCTATGTAAAAACTTAATGATTATTAATACTATTTTCTAAGAGAACAAATACTTTCGTATTCGTGTTACTAATTTTCATTTGAATCCAACAATCGTAATAAAACCTCCAAAGGCTTGAACTTTGTGAGTTCTGGTCCTATAAAATTTCATTAGAAAAAATTTAACTCGTAAAAGTACTTATAATTTTCCAAAAGAGGTTAAAAACAAATAGGAGGCAAAAAATAAATAAATAAATAAAAAGACGCTAAGAAAATTTTAAGTTGAACACAAAAAATTTGATCAACCAAAAAGGGGTTGGAAAAAAAAAAATAAATAAAAAAATAAAGTTTAGAGTAATAAAACGGTTAAAGAAAATTTTTCATCCACTTTTGAAAATGTTACTGATTTTTTTGGACACATTTCTATTTCTTTCTTATGTGTGTGTATCAAATATACATGTCACTTCTCATTCTTTTCTTCACCTTTTCATAAATTGAGTTATCTTTAGAGGATTTAAACACTAAACTTTGTACATACAAAACACTAAATTCTCAAATTCGGCAATCATTTTTTTTGGTAACTTCAAATAAAGTACGATTAATGTTGACAGGTATCAAGTTCCATTTATATTTTTGGACCACGGTATTTGTTGTACTTTTAAAATATCAAATAATTTTGAACTCGAAAAGAAATTGCTCCCCTGAAGTATGTTTTGCACACAAAATTATTAAAAGATTATGTTTATTTTATTTTTTATGTAACTTTTGAAAATAATTTTTATTTATAATCTCATGTTCTATCTTTATTTACAACTTCATCTTTAATTACAACAACAATTACTTTTGCCAAAAATATCCTCGCATACTCAAACAATTAAACCAAAAATATCCATCTAAATCAATAATTCTAAAACAATAATGTGTATATAATACTTGACAACTGGGTATGTTTGATATTATTCCCAAATAAAGACATTAAAATAAAACCACCCAATAATTTAGAGTTTTAGACTAAACCAAAGAAACACAATCAAATTATTAATTTGTATGATCACTAAATGACAACAAAATAAAGTAGGTATATTTATAATATAGATAATGAGTTTTTCTTAATGCATGAACAACACAGAGGCTTTATCGATTAAAATTTAAGTATCTTAAAAGATTTCTATAATGTTGTTCGTTATGTTATAGGTTTATTCAAACTAGACGATTAACCGCGCATTGTGGTGACGGTGTATGATAGTGTTAATTTGTGTGTGCAACTTTTTTTTATGTGTATATGTGTATGGAGTAAGTGAGAGTAAAGAAAGTTAGTGGCTTAAATTGTAAATAAGTATTGAAATATTCAATAGATTGTGTTGACGTTAATAAGTATGAATATCTTAGTCTAACAATATTACTTATTTTTTAAGTTTTAAATTTAAAAAAAATGTGTCTTCTTAATTATGTGCAAGTGAAAAAATGTAAAAGTGCTGCGATGTACTTTTTTGTTGTGCTTTTGATGGTGCATGTTTTTGTTTTCTTTTCAACTAATCAAGGTTTGAACTCAAAGATTCGGTTGTTGAAGGAGGTATTCCCTTTAACAAGGTTCATGGAACACACGCATTTGAATATCCCGCATTAGATGCGCGATTCAATGAGGTATTTAACAATGCGATGGTAAACCATACTACCATCGCAATGAAAACAATTCTCGAGTGCTACCATGGTTTTGACAACCTTAAAAGTGTGGTCGATGTAGGAGGTGGTCTAGGAATCACTATCAATATGATCGTATCCAAACATCCCACTATTAAGGGGATTAACTTTGATTTGCCTCATGTAACTCGTCATGCACCACTCTATCCTGGTATGCTACTGTGTCCTTTTTCAATCAGAGAGAAAAAATTTCGTTATAAATAACCAGAAAAATGATAGTCGACACTCCAGCGTTATATTTAATTATTAATGCAGGTGTCGAACATGTTGGAGGAGATATGTTTCAAGAGGTACCACAAGGTGATGCCATTTTTATGAAGGTAATTTAACTCAAATCAACCTACCTATATATAAATATATGTTTCGATATGAATATCTTTCTAACTAGTTATATATACGGAACAGTGGATTCTACATGATTGGAGCGATGAACATTGTACAAAGTTGTTGAAGAATTGCTATAAGGCTTTGCCAGAAAATGGAAAGGTTATCGTAGTAGAGGCGGTTCTTCCTTTTGTGCCAGAAACAAGCTCTTCCATCAAAGTAAGCACCCAAATAGACGCGATCATGATGACACAAAATCCTGGAGGCAAAGAGCGTACCGAGGATGAGTTTCTTGCATTGGCTAAAAGTGGTGGATTCAAGGGTATAAGAAAGCAATGCTTTGCTTGCAACTTCTGGGTCATGGAATTTTATAAGTAAAAATAAACTCTAGTTGTATTCGTACTTTGTATTTCAGTAGCAAAGCTTGTACCTCGTGCTAAAATGTCCAAAAAGCGAGTTTTTGCTTAAAATTATATGCACGCCTATTTATCTATCGGACACGGTACAAATGAAGTTACATAACATCCGGTCATCAACCAATCGAGTTACCAAATCCTAATTAGAGTAACTTCAATAGTTAAAGACAAAGCGAAAAAGTTTAACACTAGATTTATTCCAAAATCCTAGCCATTGTAACTCAAAAAGCAAACACGAATTCAAGAAACCAACTGGTGGTATTAAATAAAAGGCTAGAAGCAAACACGAAATTGAAAGAAACAACACATATTTGAAAATTCTGAGTTGAATTATGAACATGGGCTGAAATTTAGACGGTAAGTGGTGATGACTTGGTTATAGATTTAGACAACCTGCTTGTTTTTCATTTTACACCAATTATATATCCCATGTCTTATCCTACCCTTTAGTCATGAAGCGTGTCTAGGTGATGCGTGAGCAATCTTTGGTGTCTTGGCCATGGATTTGGTCATGCATCATTGATTTTGTCCACTTCACGTGACATGTTAGTAATGATGAGTCACCCCTTAACCTTTGTCATGTCTACCCATATTGCCTTAGAGAATTGTTTAGCCCTTAACTCTAGTGGTGGAGATTTGTGTAACCACCAAGCTTCAGAGAATACATGCTATGATGTGCGATTGGTGATCACCCGAAATTGACACTTAGAATAGTTGAGAGATTTGAGTGTTTGTTCCCTTTCGTGAGGTGTTCGGCTTTGTTTTATTCTAGCATAAGGGATTTGTAAACTCATATTTTCCAGGTTTTGGGAGATATCTTTTTAGGAATCTATCTAACAAGGTCTACTTGAGGGCAAGTAGAGTTTAAGTGGGGGGATATCTGATAACATCAAATAATTTAGAATATTAAGTGTCAATTTCCCTCGATTATGCTCGTTATTTATATCATTTATATGGATTTACGCTCCACTTTCAGGTAAATTACGAGCATTGGAGCTAAAGAGACGTGGAAATGGAAACATAACTAAAGATTTATCACGGTATGCCTATTTTGAAGAAGTTACGGCATAACTCCTCTCTCACATTACGTCGTAGCTATTGCGTGACCCTGAATACCAACTTATCAAGAGGTTACGGCAGAACTCTTCCCAAAAGTTACGACGTAACTCCATTAGGTCAAAAGAGGTTCCACGGCGATACTTACGTTGTAAATCTTGCATCACTTACGGCGTAACCGAGTTTATGAAGACTACGGCGTAACCACTAATATGGTTCTGCCGTAACTAGCGATCTAGTGCATTTACGAAGAAATAGAAGGTTACGGCGTAACTCCTATATTGGTTCTGCCAGAACCCGCACCGCCTATAAATACCCCACTAATTCCAACATTTCTAATCATCCCATTCCATACACAACACTCGAGAACATGGGAAAAAGCTCAAAGGGAGAAGTCACTCCATTACGATAAGCTTTAGCGTTTTATATTTCTTTTACTTTCAATTCATGTATTTCGTACCTTTGAATATTGAATTGATTTGCATGATTAATATGAGCGGCTAAGCACCATTTGGTGCTAGCCTAGTTATGATTCCTTAATTGTTTTGTTTGCGTTTACTTTTACTTCCGTACAATTATTTTCAAGTGTATGCATGCATAGTTCATTGGTAGTCACCCTTGGTTCGGTAGTTTTGAATGGCGGTAGAGGCCAATTGCCTAGGAGATATGACCAAATGACCCTAGGTGAGCGGACTGAGACGGGAAGGGTAAGATATGACCAACTAACGACCCTTTCTACTTGTGCGATTTGACCAACTGATCACCTAACGTTTGGATGAACTTAAGAATTGGAGGGTATAGTGTCTAAGTTCCTAACGGCCGGGCACTCACTATTTTGAATCTAGCATGTAGCGGTACTTAATGACTTGGCTTAGGGACCCGGGAACAACAGGGACTTATGACGGTGCACCCGATTTCTCCTGGTGGCATCTTTGCCGATAGGTTAGGGCGAATTGACCAAATGTTGTCCTCTCGAATTTGACCCCACCTGAAGTAATTGAAAGTAGGTAGACGTAGACATAACTAGCTAGGAGGATTGACTAGGTTAGCACCACTATTCCTCAATTGATTTCCCTTTATCCATTTATCTGCTTTTATTTTATTATGCATTAGTAGTTTAATCCCTATCGAAACCATTATTATTCTGTGACAATTAGACTTAGTAATAATCCAACACACATAGCTCTTGGGACGACCTCGGCTTTACCATTTACTACACTACACGCAACCGGGTACACTACCCTTTAGTGCATTAGGGTAGACCATAAGTATAACGAGACACTATAAATTTTAAGACCTAGTCAGTAAAACCTGCATCAATAACTTAGGATAGACACATACTAACGGGCAGAGTACCCGATCAGATGTAGTAAAGCCTTAGGTAAATCAGAGTATCGTCCCAAGAGAGCTGTGACCTTGAAAGAACTAAGATGATTAGAAAAGATATTAATGATATAAAGGTAAGACGAAGTCGATATAATCCATAGATAAGCTATTATTCTACTTACACAGACACCAGAAATTTAGGGAAAAGAGATTGATAAACGAAGCTTAATAAAGAATACAAATATGAATTGATTCCCGATACCAAGATTCAATATAGTGGTTAATTATCACCAGACTCCTTTGGTCGATTCGTCGTAGTCTATGTTTCTTAGATTCCTCACCAAGATAAGCAGGTCACCCGGGATCATTCGGCAACCTAATAGCAGTCATTAAGCACCAAATCTACTAGATCTAGACAGTGGGAACTCGACCGTTAGGAACTTAGATTCCCCCTAACCCCTTAAATACCTCCACTTGATAAGTGATCATTTGGTCAATTTTCACACGAAGAGTGGTCGTACTATGGCTAATTCCTTCCATACTTCGCTATCTATCAGACTGGGGTCATTTGGTCATATCTTCCAGCGCTTTAGATACTACCAAGCTTATAACACTACCAAGACTAGCGATCTATGAAAAGGCTAGAAAATTTCTATAAAGAATTATAGAGAATAACAATAACATAAATGTAAACTTTAATTAATGATATGAATTCATAGTATAAGTTCTAGAAAAATATAAAAGGAATCCAAACTCGAATACAACGGAAATCGTAGACGAGGACTTCGTTATTCAGTGCTCCTAAACCATGCTTCTTCTTCTGTGTTTTGATCTCCCCAAACCCTACAAGGTTTGGGAAAGGAGAGATATCTAATACTGATGAAACCATCGACTATTTATAGGCTTTAAACTAGTTACTGGTAGAACCTTATTAGGTAGTTACGCCGTAAGTTCCTTCAATCTTCTTTGCTTATCCATTGGTTACTGGTAACCTTATCCGGGTTACGCCGTAGCTTCCATAATCCGATGTATTACTTCATTCTGGTAGCTCGAGTGAGGGCTACACCGTGGTCTTTGTTAATTAAGTGCATAACAGTAGTTACGGCGTAACCTGAGCTGAGGGTTACGCTGTAGCCTTCGTAATCTTTAGTTGCGTCATAACTTCATCACTTGGTTATGCCGTAATTAAGAGACAATTGAATCAATAGGGCTTGAAAACATCCAATTGTAGCTTCCTTACTTCGAATGTGTCTTGAAATGAAATAATAAGGAATAAGGATGTTTTCACTAATATTTTACTCAAAATGTGATGATATAGGGGGAAATTAACGCTTAGAAACTCAGGACTATTTGATGTTATCACTCAAAGGCTCAAAGGATATAGATGCCTTCATGCTCATGACCATGGAGTTAGAGACCCAATGAAATCTAACTCATCTTGGTGCTTTTGACATGCTTTAGGATTTCAAGTCCATGTTCTCCCAAAGGCATAACAGGAGCTTCTACAAACTGCATGTGAATTTCACGCTTGCAAGCAGGAAGAAGGTCAATTTGTTAGCTCATATGTTCTAAAGATGAAGAGCTACATTGAAAATTTGGAACGTCTTGGTCACCTAGTTACTCTGAACTATGGAGTTAGTTTGATATTAATTAGTCTCACAAAAGAGTACATTTCGTTTGTGTAAAACTTTAATATGCACAGAATGGGGAAAACCGTAAATGAATTACATGCTATGCTTAAGCAACATGAGCAGACGTTGCCAAAGAAAGATGTTGCACATGCACTACATAACATACGTACGCTAAAGGTCCAAAAAACCATAAGAAGAATAAATCGTTTAAGGCTGCTAAGAGGAATCAAGGAAATGGAAAGTACAAGTTGGCTTATGCTCCTGAGTAAAAACCATCTCATGCTTCCAAGCCTAAGATTCCTCCACCACCCAAGAAGGATAATTTTGCTAAGGACACGACCTGCCACCAATGTGGTGAAGTGGGTCATTGGAGAAGGAATTGTCCCCAGTATCTTGCCGAGTTGATGAAAAAGAAAAAGCAGGTCTCTTGCGGCTAGTTCTTGGTATTTTCACTATAGAACTCTACTCTTTTCCTAATACATCCTTAGTATATGACACGGGTTGTGGTACTTACATCTTTAATACTACTAAGGGTCTCACGAGAAGTAGGAAGTGAGCCGGGAGCTTTAAGTGCATGCGTGGGAAATGGTCAACGTCGAGGAGTTGAAGCTATTGGTGTTTTCATTTATGTCTCCCTAGTGGATTAGTAATTGTTTTGAGCGATTGTCATTATGCTCCCTGATGCACATACGAAGCGCATACGGGGTCAAAGGAACTTCCTTTTCTTCGAGCAAGTTTTTCAACCACCTAGGCAGTGAACCTAATCGTTGTAGTATATTATTGGGTAAGCCTCGGGGAATGATATCGTTCTCTAGGGGAATAGGAATGCTAGCAAGAAATGTATGACGAGAAGGTGGGGGTTGAGGATGATTCTTTTTTTTAATATTTTTATAGTTTTTTATAAAGCGAAGGTAAAATCTCGGGGCAATTGGTTTAGGGGTAGTACTTCTACTAATTACTCTACTTATCTAGTTATCTAATTCTTCGGGTAGCTATGTCTATTTGATGTGTGCTCATATGATGATTAAAAATGTATTTACCTAGATACTATTACTTCCTAGTTATCTTTTATTGGTAGGTTGAATTGTCACACCTTATCTTAACGCGTTGTATTCCTAAGGTCGTAGGGTGTGCATATGCCCTAGTTCTTTGAGGTATTCTTTCGGATTTATCCTACGAAATCCGCTAGTCCTTAAACTATTTCATTCATAAGCCTCACTTTCACGAAGAATACTCAAGCATTAAATACAACGAATGATGCCTAGTTGCACTCCTAAGCAAATTACAATTAAGATAATAAACAACCTAACAATAATTAATAACTAGGTTTCATAGATCTAAGCAAACACACAAGAAATTTAGCTAGACATGTTAAACAAGCAACCATACACACAATCAATTGAAGACATAATGATACTTTGGATTAAAACATTTATCTTTATGTGTAAAATAGGGTTTGGGACCCTAAGATATTGTCCAAATCGGACTACAAACGTTTAGGGTTTTTCTCCAAAAGTTTACCTCTACAAATGCAGAAAAATCGAAAATTCTATATATAGATTTACACTTGCAATGGCGTCACCTTTTAGATGGGACGCCGTCAGCTCGCCGTCATTAAGGTTTCGTCTTTGCCAAGTCATCGATGGGACGGCGTCACCTTAGAGTTGTGAAGCCGTCAGTCTTCACATGGGACGTCGTCTTAGTTATGGATCTGGGCCGTCTGAGATGAAAAGTCTGAGTGATGCCCTTCTTCTTCAAAGCCTGACCTTGTCAGGTTACACGAACAAAAATTCCACTGAACCATCTGGTGTATGTTTTTATCAAGTCTTTATAGAGGGACAACGTCTCCCTTTGATTGGGACGCCGTCATGTTCAGTTTGAGTAGCTTGAGTGGCTTCGATCTTAACTTTGCCATTTTCTTCATGTATTCGCTCCTTTTTGTCCAAATGTGCTTCATTCCAGCATTTTGCTTTCAAGAGACCTAAAAAGTGAAACGGAACAAAATTAAGCAGTAACGGATATAAAAGTGGTCGATTTAGGGCTTAAATGACCCCATAAAAGCTTACGTTTTAAATCCTTATCACTCCCTCTATTACTAGAGGAATTATTTAAGTTTCACGTTTGTATGACGATGGTTTTGTTAATTGTTTTGAATCGAATAATGCAATTTCAGTTTCTAAGAATAACATTTTTTATTTTCATGCTATTTCACAAAATGGTATTTATGAAATTGATAAGTCTTGTTCAAATACAAACGATAGCTCTATGTTTGCTATTAGCAATAAATGAGCCAAGTCTAACTTGGACTCTGCTCTCTTGTGGCATGGTCGTCTTGGACACATTAGCAAGAAACGCATGGAGAAGTTGCAACATGATGGACTTCTCAACTAAACTGACATTAAGGCACTTGAAAAGTGTGTTTCATGCATGTCTGGTAAGATGGCAAGAAAACCCCTATACACATCAAGTGGAAAGGGCTAAAGATCTACTTGGACTGATAAACACAGATGTATGTGGCCCGTTTAGAATTATGTCAAGACAAGGAGCAAATTACTTCGTCACTTTTACTGATGACTATAATCGGTATGGTTATGTTTACTTGCTGAAACATAAACATGAAGTATTTGAAACATTTAAGGTGTTTAAAAAGAAAGTAGAAAACCAATTCGAGAAGACCATTAAGTCATGTTACGCCGTATTATTAGTAAAATGTTTTGTAGTCTTGTTACGGCGTAGCTTCACCTTATTGTTACGCCGTATTTCCACATGCAAATGATTACGGCGTAACTTCATCACTTAGTTATGCTGTGGTCTTCAGTAAATGTGAGAGAAAACCATCCTTGAGCATAAAGATGTCCAAAATTCGTTTCTTTGTATTAAATAGTTCCTGAAATGAAATAAGAAGGAATAAGGATGATTCTAATAGCATTTTAATTATAATGTGACGATAAAGGGGGAAATTAACACTTATAATATCAGGATTATTTGATGTTATCAAATATCCCCCCACTTGAACTCTAGTTGCCCTAAAGTAGACTTTTTAGATTGTAAAAGATACATCCCTGGAGTAGACCAAGGAATATGCAGTTAACAGTTCCATACTAGAATAATTATAAGAGCCGAACACCTTAAGAAACGGGGATGAAAACACTCTCACACTCATCCTAATTTAAGTGTTTAATTTCGGGGTGATCACTCAATTGCACAAACATAGCAAGTATTCTATCATAAGCTTGGCAATTACACACGTCTCCACCACTAGAGCTAAGGTTAAGACAATCTTTAGAAGGCAATGTCGGGTTTATAGTGATTCAAAGGTTACGGGGGTAGTGTCATTACTAACGTGTCACAACGAAGTGGACAAAATCAATGATACATGACCAAATCCATGGCCAAGACATCAAGGATTGCTCGCTTCATCACCTAGACACGCTTCATGACAAAAAGGGTAAAGTAAGGCATGGGATATTTTAATGGGTGTAAAAAAAAGAAAACAAATATTAATAGCTTAAAACCAAATTGCTATCGCCCTACCATTCATTCAAGGTTCAACTTCAAGGTACGAAAACTAGATCATGGTGCGTCAGGGGAATGCACCATTTAGTGAATACATTTCCTTCATCGAGAACTGTTGGTATCTTGACCATCTTCTAATCTTCAAATGTGATCAAGGTGTTTTCGTCGATGCTAATATTTTATAACCATTTATCATAGTGCTACAACAATTTGCACTTTTATCAACAAGAACTAATCACACACATATTTTTTTTAATCATAACATAATACAATGATAACTTATCCCCCCACTTGAGATAAAAATAAGGAGAATATTGGGGGATCTTCAATGATCTTCAATAGGATGACTTTGATTTAGCGTGCTTTCCGAAACTTTCACTCAAACCTTGAACTAGGGTGAACAATGACTTCTGGATCGTAAGATAAGACTACCCGGTAGGTTAAGGTGTAAAGGTGTAACGAAATAAGGGTTATAAAATGAAAGGATAGGCTCAAATTGGTGTAACTGGGGGTATCTTGCACTAATGGTGAGTGCAACAAAAAGGGTTATCACGGAGGTCGAAAAGTCGATGCGACTAATCGATAGACGCACACAAGTGAACACATATGGGCTATTTTGGTTTAATCCTTAAACATTCGCCTCTTCGAATTGCCCTTTCCAAATGAACCAAGATAACTTGATACACTACTCATCTATGGTCTCGAAGTGATGTTAGAGCCAAGTTCTAAAGTCTACAATACGATCGACACACTCAATTTTTGGTAGATTTGGGTAAAATAGGGGAAACGAAAAGGCTAAATCTCACCAAAGACATTAAGGGTTATAGTGTGCTCAGCTTTAAGCAATTCTAGATTGGTTAAAAACATGACAAAAAATTTCAAAAGAGCTCAAAATTTTTTAAACCAACTAGAAAATTAGGGCAAGTAGGCTAAGTAAACATACACTTCATTTCCATTACTATCCCCCCACTTGAAGTGTACAAAGTCCCATTGTACGAAAATAAAAAGGAAAAGAAAATAGAAATGAAAAAGAAATGAGAAAGAAATAAACTCCCCTCTCAATTACTCACACAAGATGTCTCACTAAGGGTTAGAAGGCTGCTATGACGTATCTTATCGGGGTGACTACGCCTTTACTAAATTGCCCTAAAATTAATCTCTCTGAATAAGGGTTACGGTGTAACTTAGCTACAAGGTTACACTGTAATTGTATCACAGTTCCACAACCTGCACAAAAACACTTAGGAAAATTCGTACCTGTTGGTACTAACGATTAAAAGCATCACAAATATCCTAGTAGTAACATTATTACAGACATAGATAAATTGTTTTAAAAGTGTTTTAAAGATTGTTCAACTAATAGGGGAATCACTCATCCATGTCATAATCATGTTCCATCGACTGGTACTGTGTTGGGTTAAAGGGAGTGCTGGTGGTGCTTCCGGGAGTCAGTTGTGCCTTCATAAAGGCCACTCCTTGCTGGAAGCCAATGTCCAGGATATCAAGATGGTACACAAAGGGGGCTCCATGCCAACGGGGATGGCTCAAGTACATCTCTTGGAGCATTTGACTTGTTCTGTCCGCGCCCCAGAGTACCTGAAAAACCTTCAAACTGAGAACTAAGTCCATAAAAGCCTACAGTTAGGCTATCAATTCCCTCACTGAAGTGGCTTCCATGTCATCAAGCCTCCCGTCAATCATATGCAACTTGTCCTCAATGTTCAAATTGGCCCTACGTCGGACTCTTAAGACCTGCTCCTCAGCCTCCATTTGGCTTATACTCGCACCAGCACCACTACCACCAGCTCCACTACTCCCAGCGTCACCTGCTTCTCCACCTCTCATTGGGGCCTCTGCTAACAACTAAGGTTTACCTAGTACATTAAGGTAACAAATCTAGAATTCGACCAGCTTATTCTTCGCAATCAAACTGGTCTCCCTACCACGGGTCACCAAAGAAAACACCTCATCAGACATCAACCCGTAGCTCTTTGCTAGCCTCCCAATGAATTGGTCTCCTTGAATTGGACTGTTTGTGGTAAAGCCCTTGGCTCCATTAGCCATGAACCTAGCCAAGAAATGAGGCACATCAATGTGATTCACCCCATCCATACCATTAAGGAGATAAAGATCATCCATAGTCATCTTCTCTTTCGTTGAAGGCCTTGCTTTGAGAGAACATGCAATCAACCTGTAAACAAGCCGGCGAATCAGACATCTTACAATGGTGTATGAAGGGGGTGCTTCGAGTTGTACCCCTCTACTGCAGATATGTTGTTGTAATAGGTGGTGGGTTTGTAAGACTCGGGCCTGAACCTCCAGCAAGTGCCATAAAACTCCTCAAAAAAATTGTTGTCCAAATCTCTCTCAGTGTACAATCCCATTCTAACCATGAACTGATTCAAATTCAACTCTCTTCTACACCTCCAAGGTGAAACCATAACGCGACTTGATCATCGTTGTTAATTTCATGTTTGAACTCGACGGGGATGCCAAAAATTCCCTGACATACTCGGGAATCACTGGATCTTTGATCTTGAAGAGCCTGAGCCATGCATTGCAGGTAAACGAATGACTACGCATCGTGTACTTGATCTTGCAAAATTTCCTTAATTTCCTGCTAGCAGCCCCTTCATTGACTTCATCAAATTCATCAAAGTCAAGAGCTTCAGGGTATCGATCTCCTTCCTTGCTAGCATCACGTAGTCGTCCCTGCAAAATTTCCTCATTTCTTCGCCGTCATAGGCCAAGAATCTTACCCATTGGGTGGGATTGTTGATGTTTCCTGAAAGGAAAAGAAACTTAAATAATTATTATTAAATACTGATGACAGGTTATGGCGTAACCAACACTACAAGTTACGCCGTAATTATATTATAGACATGGTTATGGCGTAATATCACCCACTGATTATGCCGCAACTCCCCCAAAAACTCAGCACAACACATGGTTACGACCGACAATAGATTACGCCGTAACCATCAATTTATCCCAAAGGTAAAAAGAATAATAAGTTTTTAACCTATGTAGCGAGGAGGGACCGCGCCTAAACCATTATATTCATGTTTGACCAAAACCCACTTTAAACTTGACCAAGACAACCCGAACAACCAATAATGATACGACATGAATTAATAGAACATGGGGAATCATTTTTAATCATAAATATATCATGTCAATAGAAATAATAATCGTGAAGGAAGCAAGATCCCCAATTATGAATACATAAACCCTAATTGAATAATAATTGGAAAAGAATAAAAAAGAGTAGTGATAGATCTTACCAGCCATTGATTGATTGAAGGAATGAGATAATCTTCACGGAAATTTTTGGAAATTTTTTTTGTAGCTAGGGGCGGTGAAAAGATTGTGTGTTGGTAAAAATCTAATTCTCGTGATGGCGGGGTTTTATACCGCCGAGGTTACTGGCGTAATAGGAAGATAAGGTTACCAGTAACTAATTTATAATTATTATATGGTTATGCCATAACTCTTAATGGAAGTTACGTCGTAACTAATAGCATCAAAGAGAAATGTAGAAAATTGCAATCGACGAGATTGAGATACGTACCTTATACGGTATTGAAAGCATTCACGTCTCTTAACTTAGGTCAATATTATAGTTCATACCTTAGATATTTCATTAACTTCTCCCCGGCAGCGGCGCCAAAAAGTTGATGTGATATTTCATCATGCTTTTAATATTTATAAAATTGAGATAAACTAGGATAAACACATGCTAACGGGTAGAGAACCTGATCAGATAAACTAAAGCCTTAGGTAAATCCGAGTGTCGTCCCAAGAGAACTGTGACCTTGAAAGAACTAAGATGATTAGAAGTAACATGATTTGATATTGATATAATAGGATAGATATAATTATTCTAATCACATAGACATAAGAATTTAGGATGAAGAGATAGAAAAGTGAAGCTTAACCAAAATCACAGATAAGAATTGATTCTCGATATAAGGGTTCAATATAGTGGTTAATTATCGCCAGTCTCCTTTGGTCAATTCATCATGGCCTATGGTTCTTAGATTCCTCACCAACATGAACAGGTCACCCTGGATCATTCGGTAACCTAATAGTAGTCATTAAGAGCCAAATCCACTAGATCTAGTTTATGGAAACCCGACCGTTAGGAACTTAGATTTCCCCTAGCTTCTTAAATAGCTCTACTTGATAGGAGATCATTTGGTCAGTTCGCACACGTAGAGTGGTTGTACTATGGCCAATTCCTTCCATACTTCGCAACCCATTAGGCTGAGGTCAGTTGGTCAATTCTCCCAACCCTTTAGATACTAACAAGCTTATAATATTACCGAGACTAGCGATCTATGACAAGACTAAGCAGATTTCTATAAATAAATAAAGAGAAGATCAATAACATAAATGCAAACTTGAATTAATAACCTGAATTCATAGTATAAACCCTGGACAAATATAAAAGAAATCCAAACTCGAATACAAAGGAAATTGTAGACGAGAACTTCATTCTTCATATCCTAAGCCATGATTCTTCTTCTTTGTTTGATCTCCCCAAACCCTAGAAAGGTTTGAGAATGAAGAGACACCTAAAATTGATGAAATCTTCGTCTATTTATAGGCCTGGATACTAGTTACGGCGTAACACTTATTAATTAGTTACGCCGTAGCTCTTCATAATTTAATACTTATCCATGGTTATGGCGTAACCTGAGTTGATGGTTAAGCCGTAGTCTTTGTAAAGTTGATGTTTATCCATGGTTACAGCGTAACCTGAGCTGATGGTTACGTCGTAGTCTTTGTAAAGTTGATGCTTCATAACCTGTAATCATATTACGGCGTAACTCAACTCCTTTGTTACGCCGTATTATTAGTAAAATGTTCTATAGTCATGTTACGGTGTAGCTTCACCTTATTGTTACCCCGTATTTCCACATACAAATGATTACGACGTAACTTCATCAATTAGTTATACTGTGGTCTTTAGTAAATGTGAGAGAAATCATCCTTGAGCATAAAGATGTCAAAATTCCGCTTCTTTGTATTAAATAGTTCCTGAAATGAAATAAGAAGGAATAAGGATGATTCTAACAGCATTTTAATTATAATGTGACAATAAAGGGGGAAATTAAAACTTGGAATATCAGGATTATTTGATGTTATCAAGTCACTACGTTCTGATCGTGGGGGTGAATATATGAGTCAAGAGTTTTTGGATCATCTAAAGGAGCATGGGATTATTGCCTATTAAACTCCTCCTTACACTCCACAGCATAATGGTGTGTCTGAGAGGATAAATCGAATCTTGCTTGACATGGTTCTCTATGATGAGTCAAACTACTCTTCCAAAGTCCTTTTGGGATTATGCCCTTGAGTCTGCTTGCAGACGATAACCAATATGGTTCCAACTAAGAAGATTTATAAGACACCATATGAAGTATGGCATGGGCAAGCCCCTAAGCTGTCTTACTTAAAATTATGGGCGGTTGTGAGGCACTGGTTAAGTGTGACACACTTACCAAACCTGACAAACTTGAACCCATATCTGTTAAGTGTATCTTTTTAGGATACCCAAAGGAAACAATGAGATATCCTTTCTACCTTACATCAGAGAACAAAGTTATTGTTGCTCGAAATGCTGAGTTCTTTGAGAGAAATCTCATGGATCAAGAAGCAAGTGGGAGTCTAGAAGATCTTGAAATAATTCAAGATGAATATACAAATATTTTTTTAGACACTAGATTACATCATGATGAGGATGATCAAGAAATTGATGAACTTCAAAGTGATATTATTCCAAATCAAAAGTCCAAAAGGACATGTCGTGCTACTGATCGTATGTGCATATACATTGATGCTGAGGAACAAGAGTTAGGGGATCTTGGTGAACCTAATAACTATAAAGCTGCATTGCTGGATCCTGAATCCAAAAAATGGCTTGATGCGATGAATGTGGAAATTTAATCCATGAAAGACAATGATGTCTGGGTCTTAGTTGAGCTTCCTCCTAACTGCAAGACAGTGGGTAGTAAGTGGCTTTTCAAGAAAAAAACCGACATGGATGGTAAGGTATACACCTTTAAAGCTCGTCTCGTAGCAAAGGGCTTCACTCAAACCTCTGTTGCAGACATTAGAGCTATAAGGATTCTCATAGCCATAGCTGTGTTCTATGATTATGAGATATGGCAAATGGATGTCAAAACCGCCTTCCTCAATGGACATCTTTACGAAGAGGTCTATATGGAGCAACCTGAGGGTTTTGTTGATCCTAAATATCCTAACTGTGTATGTAAGCTCAAGCATTCCATTTTTGGACTTAAGCAAGCATCTAGGCAATGGAATAAGCATTTTGATGATGAGATTAAGAAATTTGGATTTTTTCAAAATCAAAATGAGCCATGTGTATATCTGAAAGCTAGTGGGAGTTATGTCACTTTCCTACTTCTATATGTTGATGACATATTGCTCATGGGAAACAACATTCCAATGGTGCTAGACATTATCTGGAGCCATTACTATAGCTAATGAAAGAGGAATCACCAAGGGTGCTAGACATTATCGCGCAAAAGTTCACTATCTCCGTGAGACCATTGAGATGGGTGACGTAAAGATATCAAAGGTTCACACAGATGACGACCTAGCAGATCCATTTACGAAAGCTTTAGCGTATCCTAAGTATTCTAAATTGACTAGAGGTATAGGTTTAATACCAGCTAGTAGTCTCATGTAAATCTGTGTGTTAATTAGTATTTGGATAATTTTGGAATTGTAAGACAGTTATTACTTTCTGATAAATAAAGATACGAGGTATTTGTTATTTTATTCATATAATCTGTTATTTCATATTTGCATGTTTAATCCATGAAATGATTTATCACACTAAATATGTCCATTGTCGGTTAACAATATGGGAATATTGTTATGTAAGGAAAATATGAGTGTTGGTTATATTGATTGTTCCTGCCAAACTCATGTGTATTCACAGGAGATGCATATTGGATACCCCAACTTTCAAATATTTACTTTTGGATCCCTGTCATAAGTAAAATCTTGAAAATGGTTTGTTAAAGTCATCCTTAGACTTGAGATACAAGTAAGTTATGTTATGTGTGGATATCACTTTTGTAAGTATAAGCCAAACGCTATCTGAATAAGGTAGTTATAAAATCTATATTTCGGAGTGATGTGAAGCAGCATCCACAACACTTGTAGTCAATAAAGGATTTGTTACTCCACTTGATATGTGCAGAAAAATACCATGGCACCTCTCCAGATTTAATCAAATAATTGTTTGGCCAAACCCAAAGGGTAATGCAAGATGATTCTTGATTACATTTGGTATATCTGAATTAAAATCTATAACGAGATTCTAAATGGTCAAACTATATGGAATGAGTTTGGATCCATATCCATGATTTAACGATATCTATAACAAAGGATGATTGAGCAAGAATTGAATGACCATGCTACTAAGAAATTTTAAGAAACTATATCTCAAACACTTTTAGTTAAATAACGAGTGAGAGCGTTGTTAGGCGTTTCCGTCATTGTTTTTTTTTTGCTATTCGCTACTCCAACTCCCAAGTGGAAGCTGTTGGTTTGTTAAAGTTGATACATACGAAACGACTAGAGTGTGTGAGCCTATGGGGGCACACATGTTAAACACGAGAGTACGTAATATACGTTTATACTTGAACTTAATGTATGACCCGTTTGTATATTATTTAACCCGTTTTTGTTTGATCCGATTTGAATGTAATCCAAGGCCCATTGACCGGTTCCATGGGGCGTTTGGTTTGTGTTTTAGACTTGTGTTTGGATTAGGAATGGGTGTAACTTGGAGCTCAAGTTTGAGCTCAAGGTACATAGGTTTAGGAGCTTATAAATACTCTACCCTTCCCCATTCATATACACTACTTGATATATCCCTAAAACTCCACATTATAATCGATCAAACATCCTAGAAATCAATATCTATCGGATCTTATTTATATCTGATTAGGGTTCTTGGTTTTCTATTTGAAACCCTAAACTTGATTCGCAATTATTCAAGGGTTTAGTGAGGTTTCAAGTTCTTGGTTCTAAGCTACTCCAAGTTGATTTGCTGCTGCCAAGATTGGTTTTGATTATGTGTTTCTTGGGTAGATTGTGATCGCAGAAGTTATCGGACAAGCTGTGTCCAATATCCGATAAAACGCAGACTTGTCCTCGGGAAGTTTGTGAGTTCTCGGACAGAGGGTTCTTGGTTTTCATTGTTCGTGATTGGTTCAAGTATTCCAGGGTTGAATTGGGTAAACGTTCTCGACTAGCTTTATCGAACGTACTTGTGGTTAAGTGTTTGTGTGGGGACTCGTAGAGGTATTCGTTTTGAATACTTGGTTTCTTGTTCTTTAATTACTTGCGGGTGACTATGAGGGTTTATTTTCTTGATCTCTTTTATTTATTATTGTTTATTAATTATGTGTTAACCTAATTGCATAAACTAGATCAAATTCCGTTGCACACTCATTGCGTTACTTGGTTAACTAGATATAAAATCCCAACATAAACACATCTGAGGCGACATACATGTGTATCATGTTTTTTCAACAAAAAATGCCAAGACTTAAACATTGGTATTATTATAACTAGTTTTGATAGATAAGAACGTATGATTTTTTATATGGTTTTGCAATAGATAAGTTTTTTATTCATTTTTCTATATTTTTTGAATGGCGAATCAAGAATCTAAGATTGGTCTTTGACATAATAATCTAGAGCAAAAAAAAATAAGGCACATAAGATCATATCGATATCACAGTTGCTATAAACTGCTATGGTACGTACCGGTCTAGCTTAAATTGGTTCAACCAGTTTTGTGTAGATCTAGGCCATGAATCTGATACAGGTGTTTTGAAGTGTACCGGACCAGATCAGACTTAACCAAGAACCACATTTTAGGCAGCCTTCGATCCCTTTTTTTGTCGGTCCCTTATAAGTAGGATCTGTAAAAACTATTAATTTCATTATCTTTGCATGGATTCAACAAAACAAATAAACAAAAATATCTAGGATCCCTTAATCAATCAT
Organism: Chrysanthemum lavandulifolium; assembly: GCA_022545495.1. Classification (NCBI taxonomy): domain Eukaryota; kingdom Viridiplantae; phylum Streptophyta; class Magnoliopsida; order Asterales; family Asteraceae; genus Chrysanthemum; species Chrysanthemum lavandulifolium. The sequence goes on along the minus strand of CM040244.1, from coordinate 56,561,438 downwards.
ATTAATGAACTATTAGATACACGCTTAACGAAAAGGAAATGGGAATCATTAATCATGTGCATTAGGGTGGCAATTCAGGTCGGGTTCGGGTTGACAGGTTGGCTGGTCAGAAAACTTAACTCAAACTTGATCCATTAAAATCATCAGGTCAGATATGTCAATCATAACCTATTTACACATAACTCGAACCTGACCCATTTAACCCGTATGTATACTTGGGTTGGTAGGTTAAATACGTTACACTGATTGAATAGTTTAAACGGGTTTTGAGGTTGACCCATTTAATTCGTTTTATATACAAAAGTTTGCACATTACGAGTTAAACAGGTTAAACGGGTTTGCGGGCCGACCTGTTTAATCCATTTAACCCGTATAATTAAATATAAATAATTTTTAATTTAAGAAAAAAATCTTAAATGGGTTGACGAGTCAACCCGTTTAATAAATGGATTAGATTGGTCCACTTAAACCCAACCCAAATCTTTATTTTCATGTCGATTTTAAATCAGGTTTCATATCGGACCAAAAATTGATGCCCCTATCCCTTTGTGCATCAAGTGGACAAAATATAAGTAATACTAGTAAGGTATGTGTGTTGGATTATTACTAAGTCTAATTGTCACAGAATAATAATGGTTTCGATAGGGATTAAACTATTAATGCAGAATAAAATAAAAGCAAATAAATGGATAAAGGGAAATCAATAGAGGAATAGTGGTGCTAACCTAGTCAATCCTCTTAGCTAGTTATGTCTATGTCTACTTACTTCCAATTACTTGGTGGGGTCAAATTCGAGAGGACGACATTTGGTCAATTCGCCTAACCTATCAAAGAAAGATGCCACCACGGAGAAATCGGGTGCACCGTCATAAGTCCTGTTGTTCTGGTCCCTAAGCCAAGTCATTAAGTACCGCTACATGCTAGATTCAAAATAGTAAGTGCCCGGCCGTTAGGAACTTAGACACTACACCCTCAAATTCTTAAGTTCATCCAAGCGATAGGTGATCAGTTGGTCAAATCGCACAAGTAGAAAGGGTCGTCAGTTGGTCATATCTTACCCTTCCCGTCTCAATCCGCTCACCTAGGGTCCGTTGGTCATATCTCCTAGGCAATTGGCCTCTACCGCCATTCAAAACTACCGAACCAAGGGTGACTACCAATGAACTATGCATGCATACACTTGGAAATAATTGTACGGAAGTAAAGGTAAATGCAAACAAAACAATTAAGGAATCATAACTAGGCTAGCACCAAAGGGTGCTTAGCCGCTCATATTAATCATGCAAATCAATTCAATATTCAAAGGTACGAAATACATGAATTGAAAGTAAAAGAAATATAAAACGCTAAAGCTTATCGTAATGGAGTGACTTCTCCCTTTGAGCTTTTTCCCATGTTCTCAGAGTGTTGTGTATGGAATGGGATGATTAGAAATGCTGGAATTCGTGGTGTATTTATAGGCAAGGTATGGGTTACGGCGTAACTAATATAGGAGTTACGCCGTAACCTTCTATTTCTTCGTAAATGCACTAGATCTGCTAGTTACGGCGTAACCATATTAGTGGTTACGCCGTAGTCTTCAATAAACTCGGTTACGTCATAAGTGATGCGGTAGTTACGATGTAAGTATCGGTGCATGGAACCTCTTTTGACCTCATCGGAGTTACGTCGTAACCTTTGGGAAGAGTTACGCCAAACCTCTTGATAAGTTGGTATTCGTGGTCACGCAATAGCTACGGCGTGTGTGAGAGGAGTTACGCAGTAACTTCTTCAAAATAGGCATCTTGTGATAAATCTTTAGTTATGTTTCCATTTCGCGTCTCTTTAGCTCCAATGCTCGTAATTTACCTGAAAGTGGAAAACAATGGAAAACAAGCGTAAATCCAGATAAATGATATAAAACGAGCATAATCAGGGGAAATTGACACTTAATATTCTGAATTATTTGATGTTATCAAATATCCCCCCACTTAAACTCTACTTTCCCTCAAGTAGACCTTTTATAGATAGATTCCTAAAAAGATATCTCCCAAAACCTGGAAAATATGAGTTTACAAATCCCTTATGCTAGAATAAAACAAAGCCGAACACCTCACGAAGGGAACAAACACTCAAATCTCTCAACTATTCTAAGTGTCAATTTCGGGTGATCACTTAATCGCATGATCATAGCATGTATTCGACGAAGCTTGGCGGTTACACAAATCTCCACCACTAGAGTTAAGGGCTAAACAATTCTCGAAGGCAATATGGGTCGACATGACAAAGGTTAAGGGGTGACTCGTCATTACTAAAATGTCACGGCAAAGTGGAAAAAATCAATGATACATGACCAAATCCATGGCCAAGACACCAAAGATTGCTCGCTGCATCACCTAGACACGCTTCATGACTAAAGGGTAGGATAAGACATGGGATATATAATTGGTGTAAAATGAAAAACAAGCAGGTAGTCTAAATCTGTAACCAAGTCATCACCACTAACCGTCTATGATCACCAAAGAAACCCCAACTTTCAAACATTTACTTTCGGAGTGATGTGAAGCAGCATCCACAACACTTGTAGTCAATAAAGGATTTGTTACTCCACTTGATATGTGCCGAAAGATACCATGGCACCTCTCCAGATTTAATCAAATAATTGTTTGGCCAAACCCAAAGGGTAATGCAAGATGATTCTTGATTACATTTGGTATATCTGAATTAAAATCTGTAACGAGATTCTAAATGGTCAAACTATATGGAATGAGTTTTGATCCATATCCATGGTTTAACGATATCTATAACAAAGGATGATTGAGCAAGAATTGAATGACCATGCTACTAAGAAATTTTAAGAAACTAGATCTCAAACACTTTTAGTTAAATAACGAGTGGGAGCGTTGTTAGGCTTTTTTGTCGTTGGTTTTTTTTGCTATTCACTACTCCAACTCCTAAGTGGGAGCTGTTGGTTTGTTAGAGTTGATACATACGAAACGACTAGAGTGTGTGAGCCTATGGGGGCACACACGTTAAACACGAGAGTACGTAATATACGTTTATACTTGAACTTAATGTCACTAGAACAAAAAGTGGATTTGGCCACACCGAATATGTGTGACGATATACATATAGTCACACATGTTTTTCGACCGTGTGTGACTAAAGGTCGTATGACCATAGGTACCCTATGGTCACGTGTTTGACTTTTAGTCTCTATTGCAAAAGAGTAACTAAAACCGTAACATGTGTGACTAATTAGGTACAAATTTTGTTGGATTAATCCGTATTAGTGACCATAAACACTGTATAGTCACACAAAGCATGTTTGTTTTGGGTATTTAGTCACATACAATTAAGCATAAAGTGGCAAAAAGTGTTAATAAGTGTGACCATATTTTGTTTAAGGTGAAGAAATATGTCTTTTGTGTGACTATTGATCATCCAATGGCCACTTGAGTTTTATGTTTGTGTGGCCTTTTCTAACATTTAGTCACACACAGCATGTTTGTTTTGGGTATTTAGTCACATACAATTAATCATAAAGTGGCTAAAAGTGTTAATAAGTGTGACCATATGGTGTTTCAAGTGAAGAAAGGTGTCTTTTGTGTGACTATTGATCATCCAATGGCCACATGAATTTTATGTTTGTGTGGCCTTTTCTAACATTTAGTCACACAAATCATGTTTGTTTTGGGTATTTAGTCACATACAATTAACCATAAAGTGGCTAAAAGTGTTAATAAGTGTGACCATATGGTGTTTTAAGTGAAGAAATGTGTGTTTTGTATGACTATTGATCATCTAATGGCCACTTGAGTTTTATGTTTGTGTGGCCTTTTCTAACATTTAGTCACACAAAGCACGTTTCTTTTGGGTATTTAGTCACATCCAATTAATCATAAAGTGGCCAAAAGTGTTAATAAGTGTGACCATATGGTGTTTTAAGTGATAAATGTATGTTTTGTGTGACTATTGCTCATCCAATGGCCACTTGAATTTTATGTTTGTGTGGCCTTTTCTAACATTTAGTCATACAAAGCACGTTTCTTTTGGGTACTTAGTCACATCCAATTAATCAAAAAGTGGCCAAAAGTGTTAATAAGTGTGACCATATGGTGTTTTAAGTGAAGAAATGTGTGTTTTGTGTGAATATTGCTCATCCAATGGCCACATGAATTTTATGTTTGTGTGACATTTTCTAACATTTAGTCACACAAATCATGTTTGTTTTGGGTATTTAGTCTCATACAATTAACCATAAAGTGGCTAAAAGTGTTAATAAGTGTGACCATATGGTGTTTTAAGTGAAGAAATGTGTGTTTTGTGTGACTATTGCTCATCCAATGGCCACATGAATTTTATGTTTGTGTGTCCTTTTCTAACATTTAGTCACACAAAGCATGTTTCTTTTGGGTATTTAGTCACATGCAATTAACCATAAAGTGGCTAAAAGTGTTTATAAGTGTGACCATATGGTGTTTTAAGTGAAGAAATGTGTGTTTTGTGTGACTATTGATCATCCAATGGCCACTTGAATTTTATGTTTGTGTGACCTTTTCTAACATTTAGTCACACAAAGCATGTTTCTTTTGGGTATTTAGTCAAATACAATTAATCATAAAGTGGCCAAAAGTTTTAATAAGTGTGACCATATGGTGTTTCAAGTGAAGAAATGTGTGTTTTGTGTGACTATTAATCATCCAATGGCCACATGAATTTTATGTTCGTGTGGCCTTTTCTAAAATTTAGTCATACAAAGCATGTTTGTTTTGGGTATTTAGTCACATACAATTAAGTATAAAGTTGCCAAAAGTGTTAATAAGTGTGACCATATGGTGTTTCAAGTGAAGAAATGTGTGTTTTTTGTGACTATTGATCATCCAATGGCCACATGAATGTTATGTTTGTGTGGCCTTTTCGAACATTTAGTCACGCATCGAATTAAGCAAACTGTGACCAAAAAGTGTTAATAATTGTGACTATGAATCTTTTAGTCACATATAAGAAATCAATATATATCAAAACAAATTCTAATATATACAAAATATATTCAATATATATTCAAATACAATAAAATTGGAATGTATATAAAATTGTAATGTCGTACATAATAAAATTCTCAATAATTTAACGACTTCGACTCTTGATCTTCTTAGCTTCCTTTTGCATGGTATGACTAGAGACGTAGCGCTTCATATGTAATTTAGGTGCGATTCTTTCTCACCAATCGTTTTATGGTACTTGGTGGTGTTACCTTAGGAAACAAAAGCGGTGTATCAAACACTTGAATTAAATATGAAGAATGATATATGTAGGTTTATAAAACACATGCATCTATGTACCTTTTCATCGAAAACCACTTGATCCTTTGGCCATGCATAAAACCACCTCTGCATCCTTAGCGGTTTGAGACGTTACTTCCTACATCCGGTATGCACGCGCATCCACTAAAGATTTTCAATAGACACCTGTAGCAATCCTTTGGGAGTGGTTTGTTATAAGCGGTTGTTTTCCATCGGTTTTGTACACGATACCCTCCGCAATAATAGTTGATTTCTTTAAGTGCCACGATGCACTTAATTATCTAAAAGATAATTTGTTGCATGTATATATGTATCGATAATTAATTAAACTAAAGAACATATGAAAATGTTTAAATACATACTTGTGGTAGTCTTGTTAATGGAGACTCTGTTCTTGTGATCCGTAAAGTTGGCGTGAAGAATCCTTTCGTTTTGATCTAGTCGATTTCTTAGATGCGACATTTAACAGTTTCCTATATGTATAATACACGGTAAATAATACATGTATGTAGAATTCAAAAATCCTGGGGGTGATTTATTACTTACACTTATTTGAATTTCCTTTTCCAAAGTTGCAAGTCCATTAGACTTCTCAATGCTCGCAACTTTCTCACGTCCAAAGAACACGTGTTCGGCATCCTCATCAAGACCTGCTATTTAAAGATTAATGTTCACCGGAGACACACGAAATATAAATTTTTAAGAAGATGCAGCAGATGTTAAAAGGGTAAAAAATGGAATGTTACTTTCTTATGTCTTACTTCCGTTTACATCAATGGAGTTGAAGTTGATCAAGCGCCCCTTTGTGCAACCAATTGTTTCATCAAATCAGATTACGCCTCTTTTCTTGGCGTTACGCTTCTCATTATCAAGTTCACTTTGAAGTGACACCACTCTTTCATCGATGCTTGTCCGATTCGAGGCGATCAAAATACCTCTTGTAGGTTACTCCACCTCCACTCCTCTCGCATATCCTCCCTTTTCCTTACCTAATACAAATTTCATGGCATCGGTACCATGATCAAGCTTCAAGGTTCCTTGTTTGATCTTCTCCTCCGTCTCTTTCTCACACACAATATGGGAAATAGGTTATTTAATTCTACCGGTATCAAATTATAAATAACAAGTATTAACTTATAACTAATAATGTTAATTAATAACTAACAGCTTTAACTAATACACTATCGCTTTAACTAATACATACCAATATTAATTTATAACTAACAATAAACATAATCATTAAATGAGTCAAACTTACAATTTTTGTCCAACTATTCGATATCATCATCGTGAAATTCTCCGTCTTTATTCACCCTTTCTTTCAACCACGGTAGCATGCGGTGGTTCTTCATCCGTTCAATTTCTTTATTCTCGATCTTATAAACATCAAATACATACACTTGTAAGATAAACCAATATAAGCGAAAGTATGATGCTATTAAATAAAAATGTTTAATGTTTAATGTTACCATTTTATCCATCACACGGGCGTATCCACCTCGTCCCATTCTATCTTGATAAACGGACTTGGAACATGCCACTTTAGATGCATTGATTTCACCTTGCAACACAAAATAAAAAGGTGTTTAGATGTAGTAATCTTGATAGTATACAACTAATATATATGGAAACATCAAATGTGATGATATTTGAACTTGAATAAAAATGAATAATTAACACCTTGTATTCCTCGGTGGTCGTGTAGTTTACAAAATTTACCCAATCTTGACTTTTATAATTGCACTATACTTACGGGACTTCACTAAGTTTTGAAAGGGTATTTTGGTTGGGCAATATGTAGTTTCGGTCAATTTCCTTCCGAAATTCCTTAGAAGTTGACCAAGACGATTCATTATCGCCTTTCTGGACGGTCAAGCCAACATCAAAATATCGCGCAAAGATTAACACAATGTTGTTAATTAGTTGCACATAATGTAAATGCAGAGATAAACTTATTAACACCTTGTACCTACTGACAATGACCACTACTAGTTAAAAAAGTATATGTGTATCGTGATTTCGTCCCACATTTTATCTCTTGCTTATGAATCAACCTTCCTCCGGGATAGAATCCGACACCTATATGCTCACGAACCAAATCACCCAAAAACTCTAAAACAATGCCTGCTTTTCTCGATATCCTATTCGATTGCATCGAAGGTTACATGACCTTTATTCCGTCGGTTTTCCATAATCCTGCGAAACTTAGCTAACCTAGTTATGCCCCTCTTAACAACATTCGCATTTGAATGGTTGTTTTCGACATCCTCACCCTCATATGAATACGCCTCGATTCATATCCAAATGGGTTATCATTTTCACGATCGAATAAACCAAATCATCCCGACAATTGGTTTGAATTGCCATGATTCGTCGAAGTAATGTGTTAAAGAAAATTAGTAAACTTAATTGGTAAATAATGGTGTAAAATTGAAGTTACGTTGTTTTGCTTGAATCTCGATTTATTGGAGTAAAATTAGGGCTCATTCAGGCGCTTTTCAAATAAGAAAACCATAATTTCCTAAATACTTTTAAAAATTTTGGTGAAATTTGGCTCCAAATTTCATAATTTTAAAATGTGGCTCCAAATTGATAATATAGAATTTAAATATTTCATTTTAGTGCATTTTGAAACCAATACACCCATGATGAAATGGTTCTTACCCACAGTCCCAAACACGCATATAACTTCAAACCGGTTGTATCAAAGACACATATAACTGCAGCTACACTAAAATCTCACCACATAGGCGCATACAAATGAAGAAACAAAATAAAAAATGGAATTAAAGCAACTAATTAAGCAACTATAACTAATAAGCGGTCCCATATAAACAAGTAAGCACAAAATAATCAAATCCAACCAAGGACTCTCGACACAACAAATGCGACTCGATACCTTACTTTGATGTAGTTGCGGCAACAAATACGCTTGAGATTATTTTGCGGCAACAAACTTCGTGGCATTAAATTTGAAATTCGCATGGTCACTCGGGACGGCCCAACGGTCGTTTTAATGTTTTTGGGCTTTATTTTGGACTTTTTTTTATTTATGTTTTTCATGGGCTTGTTTTCCTTATTATTCTATACCTAATTTCTCCTTTATAAGGACGGTTTAGGGTTTGTTTTAGACAGCTTTGGATATTTTATTAAATAACAATTTGTGATTTCCAATCCGGAATTCGAATGTTCATTGTTCTTACCTCGTGTTTGTTTTACACGTTCATTCACTCATATTCCTGGGCATTATTTGGTATCAGATTCTAGGTACTAATGGCTGACCCAACGGCTCCTCGTGGACGTGGAAGACCACGTGGTACTGGCAATCGTCGGGGTGGTGGACAAGTTGGCCCCAATGCTGGTGCTTTTGCCGATCAGCGGGATCAGCGGGATCCACGTGATATTGAGAATGAACGCCTACAACAGCGGGTGCAAGAGCTCGAACTCCTACAGGGTTCGCCCGGAGAAGAGACTAAATCAGAGGCAACCGTCTGGGACGACGAATATGAGGATGTCAATCCTTTTGCGGGACGTCGGAGGTTTCAACGCGATGGTCATTACCGTGATGATCCTCTACGAAGTATCGGTCTTAAGGTTGAGATTCCTGAGTTCACTGGGAAAGCTCATCCCGACGAATTTATCGAATGGGTTAGCACGGTTGAGAGGGTTTTTGATTTACGGGATATTCCAGACAATCTGAAAGTGAAGTTGGTCGCAATCAGGCTAAAACAACATGCGTCTTTGTGGTGGGATCATGTGAAAAAGCAACGCAGGTTGTGAGGAAAATCCAAGGTTCATTCGTGGGAAAAGATGAAGCGGTTAATGATAGAGAAATTTCTACCTTCTAATCACAGACAACAGGCCTTCATTGATTATCACCATCTGTCACAAGGTGCATTAACAGTGGAGGAACTTATTAATGAGTTCGATCGACTACGAATGCGCTGCGATGCGAATGAGGAGGAAGAACAGATTATTGCTAGGTTCCTAGGCGTGTTGAAACCTGCAATTGCTGATGTTGTAAGCCTTCAACCATACTATTCTTATTCTGATGTTTGTCAGTTAGCTTTGAAGGTTGAAAAACAGCAGAAGGCTCGAAGTCGTTTTAGTAGTGGTTCTCGTTTTTACCCCACCACTCGTTCGAACCAGCCCCAAACCCCTTCCGCTACAACCCCTGATTCTAAAACCAACCCCAACCCCAACCCCATCCCAACGGGTTCCATTGGTGCTGCTAGCAGTTCCCGCACCGTACGTTGTTATAAGTGTAGGGGCACTGGACATCTTGCAAGGTCGTGTCCTAATACTCAGGTTGTTGCTTTGGCTGATGAAGAGTCAAGTCCGATTTATGACACTGATGGGGATGAGGTGGTGTACGAGGAGTTACCTCCTGATCACGGTGAGTCTTTAGTTATTCAACGTGTTTTGAATGTTTCTAAAAGTTTCAATGATGAATCGTGGTTGCGTCATAATATTTTCCGTACTAAATGAACGGTTAAGGGTAAAGTGTGTACCATGATTATTGATGGTGATAGTTGTGAAAAAGTGGTCTCTTCATATATGGTTGATAAGCTCTGGTTGCGAGAGGAAGATCATCCAGAACCGTACCAGCTTACATGGTTGAAGAAAGGTAACCTCATTCAGGTAAAAAAACGTTGTCTGGTTCAATTTTCTATTGGCAAGAAATATCATGATGAGATTTGGTGTGATGTTATTTCTATGGATGCGGCCCATATCTTGATGGGTCGACCTTGGCAGTATGATCGAAAAACAAAACATGATGGGTTTTGTAATACTTACAGCTTTTCTAAAGATGGTGTTAGTGTTATTCTTCTTCCGTTGGATACTCGTACTAGTTCCACCCCAGATTCTTCTTTGTTTCTTAAACGTGCAGATTTTGAAGCTAGTGTTAAACATAGCCCTTTTGTGTTTGCTTTGGTCATTAGCGAGCGTAATTCGGATGTTGTTGGCCTATTCCCTTCCGGTCCGACCTTTGATTGAGAATTTTCCGATGTCCTTCAAAGAGACATTCCCCGAGGTTTGCCTTTGGTCCGTGATATTCAACATTGTATTGACTTTCTTCCAGGTTCTTCTATTCCCAACAAACCAGCGTATCGCATGAACCCGAAAGAATATGAAGAACTTCAAAGACAGGTCACTGATTTATTGGATAAGGGCTTGATACGTGAAAGTTTGAGTCCGTGTGCGGTACCTGCACTTTTGGTTCCAAAGAAAGGTGGTACCTTTCGTATGTGCATTGATTGTCGTGCCATTAACAAGATCATTGTCAAGTATCGTTTTCCGATTCCTCGGCTGGATGATTTACTTGATCAACTTTATGGTGCCACGGTTTTTTCTAAAATTGATTTACGTAGCGGTTATCACCAGATTCGTATGCGGCCTGGTGATGAGTGGAAAACGGCTTTTAAAACGCGAGATGGGTTGTATGAATGGATGGTCATGCCGTTTGGACTCTCCAATGCGCCTAGTACTTTTATGAGATTGATGAACCAGGTTTTTAAACCTTTTATTGGGCGTTTTGTGGTTGTTTATTTTGATGACATTCTTATTTTTAGCAAAACAGTAGAGGAGCATCTGTCGCATCTTCGTAAGATTTTTCGGTTTCGTGGCGAAAACTATATGCTAACGGTGCAAGTGTCATTTTCTTGTTGAGGAGGTTACTTTCTTAGGTTATGTGATTTACGGTTCGGGTATCAAAATGGATCTGCTAAAATCGAGGCCATTTTAAACTGGCCAACCCCGACTTCCCTTCATGACATCCGTAGCTTCCATGGGTTAGCTTCTTTTTATCGTCGTTTTATTCGCAATTTTAGTACCATTATCGCTCATTTAACTGAATGTTTGAAGGGTGGTCGTTTCACTTGGACTCCTGAGGCCACTAACGCTTTTTGTATGTTGAAGACTAAGGTTACTCAAGCTCCGGTTTTGGCATTACCAAATTTTAATGAAGTTTTCCAGGTCAAGTGTGATGCATCGGGTGTTGGCATTGGTGGGGTTCTTAGCCAAAAGTAGCGTCCTATTGCTTTTTTTAGTGAGAAATTCAATGAAGCTCGGCGGAAATATTCTACTTATGACAAGGAGTTCTATGCTATTATCCGTAGCTTGGATACATGGCGTCATTATTTATTGCCGAATGAGTTCGTGTTGTTTCGATCATGAGGCACTCAAGTATATTAATGGTCAACACAAGTTAAATTCGTGCACGCCAGTGGGTTGAATTCTGCGAGCTTTTCTTTGTCATCAAACATAAAGCAGGGGCACAAAACCAGGTAGTTGATGCTTTGAGTAGGCGTCATTCTCTTGTTACTACTATGCAAGTTCGTGTTCGTGGGTTTGACTCCTTTCGCCATTTGTATCATGATGATCCTGATTTTCGCACTATTTGGAGTTCTTGTGGGTCTGGTACTTTTAAACAATTTTCGACACATGAGGGGTATTTATTTAAAGGTTCTCGTCTTTGTATTCCCGTCAGTTCTTTATGTGATTCCATCATTGTGGAATCCCATTCGGGAGGTCTTGCTGGACATTTTGGTCGGGCTAAAACTTTGGCCTTGGTTCGGGATCAGTTTTATTGGCCAGGCATGGGAAAGGATGTTAACCGAGTGGTCGATCGGTGTCACATTTGTCATGTTGCCAAAACTCATGGTAGTAACGCTGGTTTGTATACTCCGCTTCCTGTTCCTGTCGCGCCTTGGGAGGATGTGAGCATGGATTTTGTGTTGGGTTTGCCTCGGACTCAACGCCATAAGGATTCTGTTATGGTTGTGGTTGATCGTTTTTCTAAGATGGCACATTTTTTTTCTTGTTCTAAAACTTTTGATGCAAGTCAGGTGGCTCGTTTGCATTTTGCTGAGATTGTTCGTTTACACGGAGTGCCTAAGTCTATCACTTCTGATCGTGATGTTAAATTTGTGAGTCATGTTTGGCACACATTATGGGCTCGTATGGGTTCTCGCTTACAGTTTAGTAGTTCTCACCACCCACAAACTGATGGCCAAACTGAGGTGGTTAATCGTAGTTTGGGTAATTTGTTACGTTGTTTCATTGGAGATCACCCGAAACAATGGGATCTTAGTCTTCCTCAGGCTGAGTTTGCTTATAATCGTTCTCCTAGTCGCACTACTGGGAAATCTCCTTTTGAGATTGTTTATGGTCGCAATCCGATTACTCCTATTGATTTGATTCCTCTTCCTGCTGTTGACCAGTTTAGTGCTAATGGTGAAGCTCAGTCTAGTCAGATCAAGAAATTACATCAACAGGTTCGTGACCAGATTCTTAAGCATAATAAACAGTATGCGAATAATGCCAACAAGCATCGCAAGCAGGTTGTTTTTCAGGAGGGAGATTTGGTTTGGATTCATTTACGAAAGGAACGTTTTCCTGCTGGGCATTTTGGAAAACTGAAACCACGAGCTGATGGTCCTTTCCGGGTGTTAAAGAAGATAAACGACAATGCTTACAAGATTGAGCTTCCTGGTCACTATAATGTCTCAGCCACTTTCAATGTTGCTGATCTGTCGCCCTATGTTGGAGATTCTGATGATGATCTCGACTCGAGGACGAGTCGTTTTCAGGTGGGGGGAGGATGATGTAGTTGCGGCAACAAATACTCTTGGAGAGTATTTTGCGGCAACAAACTACGGTGGCGGATTGGGCTGAAATTCGCATGGTCACTCGGGACGGCCCAACGGTCGTTTTAATGTTTTTGGGCTTTATTTTGGACTTTTTTTTATTTATGTTTTTCATGGGCTTGTTTTCCTTATTATTCTAGACCTAATTTCTCCTTTATAAGGACGGTTTAGGGTTTGTTTTAGACAGCTTTGGATATTTTATTAAATAACAATTCGCGATTTCCAATCCGGAATCCGAATTTTCATAGTTCTTACCTCGTGTTTGTTTTACACGTTCATTCACTCATATTCCTGGGCATTATACTTTAAGGCTATAAATAACCTATTTATAAGCACTTAAATAAGCTCTAACATCCTCCAACAAAAAAAAATCAAGAAATCATGTAAATGCAATTAACTTAAAGCAAAAACAACAACAAAAACACCCTAAAATTGACAACAACCTAAAAATGAACAACCTAAGCAAAGCACTTATGAACCGCATATCCATGGCTCAACATTGAGCGAGTTTGGATCAACCTCAAACCTACAATAATACATTCTACCGATATGAACTTAAACACCACAACCAATTCCTAAATGCAAAACAACATTAAAAAAGATGAAACAAACTAGCGAGCGCATCCCATTCCATTCCATTGGATAAACCATCAAAAGATCCATACATGTTTCATTATTAGTATATCTACAAACCATAATATTAAACCAAGACATTAGAAATTATAAACATATGACACTAGAGCAAAAGAAACCGTCCCTTTACATAGCGAGCAACCCTTCAACCATTCATCGACTTAATTTGTTCTTCCTTGGTCTCGATATCCTCCTCAGCTTGAGTAATGAGATCATTCAACTCCTGCAGCTTAGTCCTCGTAGCCTCCATGTCATGCCTAAGATCCATCAATGTGTCAAAATATTCATCCCCATCTCCAATAGCTACCATCTCAAGAATTAAAGCATTAAAATGCGCAATCTCATTCTTTCTTGTGGTGGCCTCTTCGGCGCATCCGGTTTATAAAGCCACGGAGACCGGAAATTTCTTGAGCCTTGAAGAAACTCATGTAACCATCAATGAGATGTCTCCCGCTAAACTCAATTAGGTCATCAATAACACGCTTAGCCAAATGGTTTTGTGGTGATGGTGCTTCCATTGATAATGAAATTGGGTAAAATATGATATTATGGAAAGATTGCAAAGAAAGGTTGAAGAAGAGTTGTGGGGATAGTGTGATAGAGAAGATACTTGTAACTCCTTATGAATTCAAACTATAAAGACCTAAACTTTAAAACCGCAAAACAAGTCCTCCTTTTAAACTATCACTATAAATTAGGAGTGTTTATCCGTTTGGTTATCGGGTTGTTTGGTTTTGTTAAATCGGTAATCTTTTATTCGGTTCAACACGAAAACCGAACCGAACCGAACTAGAATTAAACCGAGCGAAATAAAACCAAATATGAATTCACTTCGCTTCGGGTTGACCCGAAAAGTCTTGAAAACGGATAAAGCGGAAAGAAACGGACTAACGCAGACGGAAGCGTGTAAGAAGGTAAGAAAACGTATGGAACTTAAGAAAATGAACATTAATATGTAAAACATATGAAAGCGTATGAAAGCGGACGAAGATGTCTAAAATAGATGAAAACGGGTAGAAAGCGGACGAAACGGTCAAAAACTTATACAAACGGACTAAAACATGAAAAACCAACGAGAAAGTGTAAACACGGACGAAAACGTGTAAACAAAAGCGTAACGTATAAAAAGCGATTAAAAGGACAAAGTCATACAAACGGTTGAAAAAGTATGAAAAGCAGACATAAACGTGTAAAACCGTATGAAAATGTGTAACGATGTAAGAAAGCGTATGAAAACGGCGAAAAAGTCTTCAAAACATATGAAAATGGCTAAAACGGACAAAAAACGAACTAAAGCGGACGAAACGTAATAAAATGTATGTTAATATGTAAAATAGATGAAAATGCAGACGAAAATGTCTAAAATAGATGAAAAGCGGCTAGAAAGCGGACGAAAACGGTCAAAAACTTATACAAACGGACTAAAACATGAAAAACCCGGTGACAAAGTGTAAACACGGACGAAAACGTAAACAAAAACAAAAGCGATAAAAACTTATTAAAAGGACAAAGTCGTATGCAACGGTGGAAAAGTATGAAAGCAGGCGCAAGCGTGTAAAACGTATGAAAATGTGTAAAAGTGTAAAACGCATAAAAGCGGACGAAAACATGTGAAAAGAGGCGAAGACGTGTAAAACGCACAAAATCGGAAGAAAACATGTACAAAACTAAGAAAACGTATGAACACGACGAAAACGTATAGATGGACTAAAACGCACGCAACGCACAAGGGTTGTGTTACTGTGCCCAACGATATAACGCAACCCTAAACACAGTTTCACACAATGTTTTGAGTAAGACACGTGAGTTAATGATTTTATGTCATCCTGAAATGTCAAAATTAACGTGCCCACCTTTAATAACTTTAATACAATTCATATAACCTTCACACTATAATATGGGTCAAAAGCATTGGGTTATAGTTGCTTAGAGTTTCATTTTACGACATGATTCAATCAATAGTATATATAAAATTATATCTGAAACCATGTTACGGTTTTGGAAATTCAAACATGTTACGGTTTTGGAAATTCGCGTTCGGTTTTGGAAACATGTTACGGTTTTGGAAATTCGCGTTCGGTTTAGGAAATTCAAACATTCAATCAATAGTATATATAAAATTATAGTCACACATGTTACGGTTTTGGAAATTCGTGTTCGGTTCGTGATCGGGTGATAAAGAATAATGAAAGATATTTGGATTTTGTGAATAAATTGATGAAACATAAACTAAAAACAAAAAAAGAGCAAGGTTAGATCATGTGGTTAACACTCTTGCCTCTAGAGAAAGAGGTTAAGGGTTCGATCCTTACCCCTTGCAAGGCCGGAGGTTCTTTTCTACCCTTGGTAGAAAAGAAAGCACCTCTCAAGGGTTCGATCCTCACCCTTGCAAGGCGGAGGTCCTTTTCAACCTTTGTAGAACCGGAGCAGCCTCTACCTTAGGTAGGGGTAAGGCTGTCTCGTCACAACCTCCCACATACACCGTGGAAGGCGATATTGGGACCCATAACCCGTGGAAGGCGGTGCATCGGAGTTAGTTTATTTTTTTAAAACTAAAACAACTAAATAAGCAAATAAATCAACTAACAAAAGTCGAAATAACGTAAAATGCACTTAATCCTAAAATACCAAATATTGTAAATTTAAGCATAAAATTTAAAATTATTTTTAAAAGTCCTAAATACTTAAACATATATATATATATATATATATATATATATATATATATATATATATATATATATATATATATATATTTAAATTATACTTTTCGAATTTTATTTTATTTATTATGAATAAAAACCTTTTAAACTAATTAAATGAAAAAATCATTAAATCATAAGAGAAAAACATTTTTAAACTAATATGAAAACTTTTCAAAATTTAAGCAAATTTAAAATTCCCCACAAATTAAATTTATTCCCCAAAGTTTGCATCAAGGCGTTTCAAACTAATTGCAAAATTAACTCCTCCTCCTGTACCGCCACACCTCCTCTCATCTCACTACAAATCCGTCACCACCACAACTCTCCGTCATAGACCCACCAGAGTCCGTCACCTTGGTAAGTATTGTTATCTTCCTTTTGTACACATCGTTCTAACACATAAAATAACCTGTTAAGCCTATTAGCTAATTGAACATTTGTTTGAGATATCCTCTTGTAAATTATGTCGGTTTCTTGTTAAATTTAGATAGTTAATTGGTTAAAATTTTTAAGAAACCTGTTAAGCTGTTACTACATGAACATGGAACCATAATTTAGCTAGTTAATTTCTTATTTTTCCTTGACCCAAACATCCCTTTAGGAACTGTTTCATTAGACTTTATTCAATTCTTAGCAAAATTCAATACGATATTCAATCTTTGAGCTATCCTCAATACTTGGAATGTCTTTTTAACTTTTAAGATCATCAATTGAAGTTTGATGTTGTCTTGTATAATCTTCAATAACTTGGGTCTTTTTAACATGCTGCAGGGGACTACATTTATAAACATCGCTTTCGGATAAGTGGGACACATTTATAAACATGGGCAAGTCTTGGATAGGAACTAATAGGACCAACAAATCTTATGTTGATGGAGTAGCAGCGTTTATTGATTATGCGACACAACTTGCGGAAGATGGGGAACATCGACCCACGAGTTAAGAAAATGATCTTTCGATGCCATGTCCGTTATGCATTGTTTAAACCACATAGAGCATCAAGTGGAGAAAGTGCGGTTCCATTTATTCACAATAGGTTTGATCTAAGCTACCTAAACTGGACTAAACATGGAGAGAGGATGAGTCATCAATAAGTACCGAAACACCGTTAACGCTACAACGAGTTTGTTGACGACACGGATTTTGCTTGGATATTCCAACGGATGCCCTAGCAACAAAGAGAAATGGTTAATGCTACAAAAGATAATTTTGATGAGGATGATCTTGTCAAGTTTCAACAATTATTATTAGACGCAGAGAAGCCTCTTTACGCAGGATGTCCCGACTTCACAAAGATGTCTGCAATAGTTAAACTACTCAACTTGAAGGGTAAGTACGGATGTTACGATAAGTTCTTTCTTGAATTACTAGGATTGTTAAAGAAGATCTTTTCTTTGTAACGAAATGGTAGAAAAAACTTATCAAGCCAAAAATATTTGAAATTGATGGGATCAGGGATACAAAAGATACATGTATGTATCAACAAGCGCTTTCTTTCTTGGAAGGGTGACAAGGATTTGATGCGTGTCGAACTTGTGGGATATCAAGATGGAAGGTGGATAATAAGACTAAGAAAGTGTACGAAAACATTCCAAAGAAAGGTAATGTGGTACTTTCCAATTATACCAAGACCGCAACGACTATTTAAGCTAGAAAGTATTTGAGAGGATTTAAGATGGCACGCGACACGGAGGATAACCGATGGTGTGCTACGTCACCCAGATTCAAAGGCACGGCGTACCATAGATGAAAAATTCCCGAAATTGTCAAGATCCAAGAAAACTACGGCTAGGAATATCGGTGATGGGGTTGGCGTCAACTCGGAAATAGGCATCACGGTGTATGGCCGTTTTAACGGTCATATACAACCTTCCTCCATGGTTGTGTATGAAAAGAAAGTTTATCATGCTTTCGGTATTAATATCGGGATACCCGGAAATGATATCGATGTTTTTAGAACCGTTAGTTGATGATCTACAAACCTTATTCGATCTGAGGGTTGATACATATGATGCATCCACAAAAGATAACTTTAATCTACGTGCCGTTGTGTTATGGACAATAAATGATTACCACGCACTTGGTACATTATGTGGCTGCCCGTCATATGGATTCAAAGGTTGTGTAGTATGTGGAAAGATACAAGCGTGTTAGACTTTACGCCTCATCCAAGCAAAGTTATGTTGGTCATGACGATATCTACCATATGACAATCCGTTCGAAGGCAAAGGAAGGCATTTAATGGACAACAAGAATTTCTCCTACTCCAAACCCAATGACCGGGAACAAATATACAACGAGGTACAACATATTGAAAATAAGTGGGGAAAAGGAAAGCGAACAAACAATAATGCATCGAAAACCAAGAAGATACGAGAGGCGAGGTGGGAAGATTCAAAAGCGAGAAAAGAAACATAATGTAGTAGAGGGTAGTTCAAGCCAAGTAAACGGACAAACGGTGCGTATTGGAAGAAATTCAACATTTGGTATCGAAAACTTAGGTATTGGAGGCATAATTTTGTTCCACATTGTATTGATTTTATGCATGTAGAAAAGAATGTTCTTTGAGACTCTCGTCCGAACTTTGCTACATGTTCCGTGAAAGACGAAGATGGATGAATGCTCGATTGGATCCATTTGAGTTGGGGTAAAACAAGAGTTGTTTGCTATGCAAGAACAAGACAAAACAACACTACCTCCAAAGAAAGTTACACATTAACGAATCTTTGAAAAGATATTTTTGTGAAACTTTACACAACATCGTGTACCACAAGGCTATTTTCAAATTTCTCTTCTTTGGTCGACTAAAGGATAGGAAGCTCATTGGCCTAAAATCGCATGACTATCACATGCTAATGCAAGAGTTTCGCTAATTGCAATCGTTCAATCATGCACCCACCCACACGATATGCTATTATCGGGGTTTGCTTTTCTTTAAATCAATATGTTGCAAAGAAATAATATTGCAAGAACTAGATAATATGCAAGCGAGTAGTAGTGACACTTGTGCCTACTCGAGAAGTTCTTTCCTCCATCATTCTTTGATATTATGATACATTTGATTGTGCACCTAACTAGGGAGGTAAAATTATGCGGTCCCATATGCTTTCGATGGATGTATCCATTCGAAAGATGTATGAAGGTTATTCAAGGACATGTGCGGAAGAAATAGACCGAAGGATGCATTCTTGAGGAGACTATTGCGGAAGAAACAATAGAGTTTTTAGCGAATATCATAAATCCATGAAAATTGTTGGTATCCCACGATAAACATGAAACGAGATGAAAATGAGGAAGGAAAGCCATTGTCGGCCGGCAAATCAATCAAGTTTCTGAACTCTTTTAGAAAGCACATTTGTATGTAATAAATAATACGAGATGAAATTGTACCGTATATCGAGTAAGTCTTACTAACACATGTCTATTTCATTCTTGAAAATGATGTATCAAATATAATAATCAAACACGTTGTTTCAGCGACACAAGCAAGTTTTGAAAGCGAAAAACCGGGTAAACGAATAGCATTTTGGAGAATGAGCACAAAGAAATCTTTTGCCAAGTGGTTACGCAAAGAAGTAATTAATCTTATGTTACTCAACATACCCTTTCTAAACCTTATTTCTCGGCTTATTTTGATCCGAAAATTGGTGTACTTATTCTTTGAGCTAATATATACTTCTAATGAAATTCGAGGTTAAGAGAGAGTTACAAATCGATAAAGAAAGTGTATCGAAGCGTAAGGTGGATATCCTATGGACCACGCACCACCGTAGTGAAATCGATGCATATTACATCAATGGGTATACTTTTCGTACGAAAGATCATGAAGGCAAAGTTTACGAGCAGTGGGGTTAGTATTGAGGCATTAGATATCCACATATCTAAAGAAGTTGCAACCACAAGAAAAGCATATTATTATGGGGTTTACAGAGATATGGGAACTAGATTACCGTTACATGCAAATTCCTCTTTTCAAATGTGGTGGGTTAATCACAAAGTCGGTGGTGTGAAACGCGATACTACTCTTGGGTATACATTGGTTGACTGAATAGTTTAGGCCACAAGGTTGATCCGTTCATATTAGCCGCACAAGCACGACAAGTGTTTTATGTGAAAGAACGGTAGATAAAAATTGTCTATTGTGTTTAAGACACCTCCCAAGAATTACAAAGATAAGTATGACGGCCGATGAGGAATTTAGTACCGTCATTCACCAAAGACAATGATAACATATTGCCACGTGTGGATCGGCGTGACTTGGGTAACGAATCACGAACCGACTACTATCGAACCGATTGTGGAGGTGTTGTTATCTGAAAGTCCAAGTGAACCATGTTATGGTCAAGTTGTCACACTCTACCTTTATCATATTTAACTCTTTTAAATCATATAGACATTCGATTTTTGTACTTTTTAAGAATTTATGTTTATAATACAAGACTTAATATTAGTTAAATTTGTTAGGTATATTTTTGTTTAAGGATATGTTGAAAAGAAAGAATTCTCACAGATTGGAGATGTATGGAAGTCGTGATAGTTGATGTGCTATAGTACGAGTTAATTATGGTGATGTCATTTTTAAGTCTGTTTGACCATTCTTTAGTGCGGTAGTGCAAAAATAAAAACAATTTTCTTGTTTAAATAGTACCGTTATCGTAATTTTAGATGGTCAAGTATTTATATGGATAATTTTTATTTTTAGAATTCATATTTATCCTTTAATTACTTTATCTTAATCTTTAAAAGTTTAATTATTTTATTTCGATTAAGTCTCATCACCAAAGACTAAACCCTAATTGCCTGCACTACCAAGAATTCAATTAACATAAAAGATGGCACAATTAAAGTTTGTAGACAAGCACAATCAAGTGGGATTTCTCAAAAGCTCTGAAAGCACATGCTTGACGGATAGTGGACTTTCTAAAGGGTAGTCATATCGGTATGCCCTTACTCATAATCCAACTATCTATGATTCCCTAGTCAAGCAGTTCGCGCGGGGCTCATCGCTAGAACTATTGGCGATGGGAGACTAGAGTTAAATGCAACTATTGATACGTTAGAGTATTCAATCACCGAGGAATCGATCGAAGCAAGCTTCAATTGGCCGATGCCTCGTGGATTTCAATGTTGGCAAATCATGACCTCTTTCGTGGATTGGAAAAGATTGGATATCCAACTAATGGAACATTCACTCTTTGGAAGAGTCATTTTACGCCACAATGGCGTTTCCTTGTGCATCACATTTTACATTGTATGAGCTCTAAAAGTGGTGGATCGGATCAATTTGGAAGCAATATTGCTACGCATTGGTCTGTCTCTCCACCGCGAGACTCTTCAATTTTTCAAAAATGATTTTTGATGCCATGGTTGCTAATTCAAGAATAAGAAAAAGTTTTTGATGTACCCAAGATTTTTGCAAATGATCTTAAATGTTGAAACGACAAGCAAACATCCTTACATTGCTCTCCCTTTCACTAAAAAGATATTTGGTAATATGAAAAGGGTTTTGAAGGGTAACATAAGCCACTTTTATGCGCTATGTTGCCTTACATTGCTCTTGACCTTGAAGGTACATCTACATCTGTTACATCTCCTCTTGCTACATCGAGCTCGGGCTCAACCTACATCGAACACGAAAAAGCGAGTTTCAATAGAGGACACCAACACCCCACCACCTTCACCTTCACCTTCTATAAGGAAGAACCACCGGTGATTCCTCAACCACAACCTCCAACAACCACTACTACAGAGAACCCGGATCCTTATCTATGGAAGATCTACTTCAACCGGTTCCACAACCGATTTCAAGGTTGATGAGTTGGAGAAAAATTGAAGAAGACCAAGAAGTCACTGGGGACTACTCGCAAAAGAGTTAAGAAATTGGAGGAAATTCGAGCAGATGGGGATAGACATTACAGACTCGGAAGGTGAGGAATCCTCGAGAAACTCAAATTAGTCCTCAAGGATTGAAGCAATGAAATCTTGGTTAAGAATTTCGGACACAAGAAATCCTTTAAGAAGAGACTGGATAAAGAAGTCGCAAGTTCTAGTGGAGTGGATAAGTCCGGTGACTTTACTAATGATAAGTCTGGTGGTCTTGAAATTAAATCTACTTTTGATGAAGATTTTAATCTGGCTTTGATCTTTGAAGTTAATACAAGTCTTGAACATATTAATCCCGGTAGTGATCCGGTAGTCTTGGTGAGGAGTTTGTGCATAGGGAAGGCAAAGGAATAGTGCAAGAATCTTACGAGCCGTGAAGACCAAAAAGTAACTCATGAAGAGGAAGCTAGCTTTCTTTGAGATTGCTAGGATTCAAGCGGAGGATGCGGTGAAGAAGCTAAACGTCTTGAACAAACAAGGGATGATGAGCTAATTGCCAAAAGTATGCGGGAGGAACCACAATTAATCGAAGAACAAATGAAAAGGAAAGTCAAGTTCGAATCACAAATTCTACATCGATGAAGACGGGATACTATAAATGCCGATTATTAGTAAATGAGATATCCTTCACGATATTGGCGAGAAGACTATGCAAGTAAAATGGTTGAGATGATTAATGAGAAGAAGAGGCTTCGCGAGAGCGAGACAAAGAGAAAGGATGAACATACCCTTGACCAAAGGCGAGCAAAGGGATTATATGATCCACTATGTCAAAAGTCAAGGAATCCTACACGGAAGTTGAGCCGCTTAAGGAAATTGAAGAATGATGAACTAAAAGCGAAATCTGAAAAAGTAGTGTACCAAAATAAAATTTTTTTCCAATGGATTCGAGTGGAAGCTTCAACACTTAAAAGGAAGGGTTACAATCTTCAACCAAAGGATGCTAAGAAGCACAAGATTGCGAGAGATCGAAAAGGTTCTTGGTGAAAAACTTGGTGATAAGCCAAAAGCGTAATGAAAGAGGAGGAAGGCGAGGTTAAGCAACCGTTTTGAATATGACAAGGAAGAAATCCAATTGGAAAGAAAGGAGTGAAAAGGATAAGACAAATGTTAAGAAGAAGTGGAAGAGTACATGAAGGATAAGGTTGATGAACCGTCATCAAGAGTTTACCATGGGCTCCATTCCTACTGTGTTCGAAGACTTCACGCTAAGATTGCAAAGGTTCGAGATCATCAAAAATGGGAAAAGGTAGTTTACACGATGAGGGAAAATCACATAGACACTATATATGTAAACTTTCCGGTTTATTGAGTGATTTGTCCGAGGATGATTTGAAGACCATGTACCACCGATGATGGAGAAGCATGGTGACGAGAGACCAAGAGGAATATGAAAGAGTCCTCAGGGTGACTTGAAGACTATGTTTGAGACACTAGATCTCGATGATGAAATGTGGGCGGCTGTCAAGAACGAGTGATCGGATGGAGATATTTCCATACTTGTCGGTGCACTTGTTTGGAATTAGAAACGTAATTCTTTATATGCTTACGAGTGGAGTATCCACTTCCAAACGATATTCGGGGGCTATGCTTGAGAAGAAGTTGTTTGGTGAAAGAAAGGATGATGCATGCTATCGACTTTTGAGGTTAATTGAATCAAAAGCTCAACAACAATAATCTTGGCGATATAACGCTTAAGTCTAGTAGTATTCGTAGTTAGTTACATTTATGAAAAACATAATAGTTTATTAGAGTTTAGGAAGGCATATGTACGCGTAGAGATATCTTAGGAAGAGATATCTATATCCTTCTACACGTTTTGTATACTAGGTTTTCCTAAGTGTATAAAGGAACCCTAAAGTATAGTGAAATGAACTTGTACTTAGGCGAATAGAAATATTAATAAAATAAGTTTATTAGTGAAATAGTATTTGTATTCTTCTTGCTCGTTGTTAAGATTCCGCATTAACAATCAAGTACTCCTTGTTAAAGAGTTCTTCATATATATAATTAGTTTGGATTTATCCAAGTTTAGTATATTGTGGTGTTGCACAAGTGTTAATGTGTGCATATCAATGTGACTATAAAAGCCATCACCTACAAACCCACATTTTCATTAACAGCACAATAAATGCAACAAACTTGACCATATGGTGTTTAAAGTGAAGAAACGTGTATTTTTTGTGACTATTGATTATCCAATGGCCACATCAAATTTATGTTTGTGTGGCCTTTTCTAACATTTAGTCACACAAAGAATGTTTGTTTTGGGTATTTAGTCACATACAATTTATCATAAAGTGGCTAAAAGTGTTAATAAGTGTGACCATATGGTGTTTCAAGTGAAGAAATGTGTGTTTTGTGTGACTATTGATCATCCAATGGCCACAATAAATTTATGTGTGTGTGGCCTTTTCTAACATTTAGTCACACAAAGAATGTTTGTTTTGAGTATTTAGTCACATACAATTAATCATAAAGTGGCTAAAAGTGTTAATAAGTGTGACCATATGGTGTTTAAAGTGAAGAAACGTGTATTTTGAGTGACTATTGATCATCCAATGGCCACATATTAAGTTACGTGACCATATGTACTGGAATTTGGCTACACTTAAATAATATGTGTGACAAAACGTTTAGTGTGACCATATATGGCATTTGGTCACGGTGTTAGTAGCAAATGTGACTTTATAGATTAGCTTTTGGCAAGCTAACACAAACTAAACTTTAAACACACATATTAACTTACGTGAACATATGTCTTGGATTTTGGCTACACTTAACGAATGAGTGACAAAATATTTAGTGTGACCATATATGGCTTTTGGTCACAGTGTTCAAGTATGTGACATATATTTATCATTTGCTTATATGTATATCGTGACTAATTTTGCAACCTCACTTTTCATTTGTCACTGTTCCAATTTCGGATGTGGCTAAAGAGTTGGCAAAACATATCAATCACCCTTAAATAATGTGTGACAAAACTTTACTCTATGATTTAGACACAAAAAATTATTCATGTGACTAACGCATCAAGGTTACTTGTATTTGTCACGTGTTCCAAATTCATATGTGGCTAAATGATCCGAAACAAAATCACCAGATACCTTTAGCCACGCAACGCTCAATTGTGTGGCGACTGATTCTAATGGTCACACAATCAAAATTTTCATGTATGACTAATTAGTATATGTTGTCAATTTTAGTACCTTCACCACACAAATATGCGAATGTGTGGTCGTTCCATTTCGACCATGCGTGACCAAATCCTGTTTTTGTACTAGTGTGTACGACCCGTTTGTATATTATTTAAACCGTTTTTGTTTGATCCGATTTGAATGTAATTCAAGGCCCATTGACCGGTTCCATGGGGCGTTTGGTTTGTGTTTTAGACTTGTGTTTGGATTAGGAATGGGTGTAACTTGGAGCTCAAGTTTGAGCTCAAGGTACATAGGTTTAGGAGCTTATAAATACTCTACCCTTCCCCATTCATATACACTACTTGATATATCCCTAAAACTCCACATTATAATCGATCAAACATCCTAGAAATCAATGTCAATCGGATCTTGTTTATATCCGATTAGGGTTCTTGGTTTTCTAATTGAAACCCTAAACTTGATTCACAATTATTCAAGGGTTTAGTGAGGTTTCAAGTTCTTGGTTCTAAGCTACTCCAAGTTGATTTGCTGCTGCCAAGATTGGTTTTGATTATGTGTCTCTCTGGTAGATTGTGATCGCAGAAGTTATCGGAAAAGCAGTGTCCGATATCCGGTAAAACGCAGACTTGTCCTCGGGAAGTTTGTGAGTTCTCGGACAGAGGGTTAAAGACAAGCTCTTGGTTTTCATTGTTCGTGATTGCTTCAAGTATTGAAGGGTTGAATTGGGTAAACGTTCTCGACTAGCTTTATCGAACGTACTTGTGGTTAAGTGTTTGTGTGGGGACTCGTAGAGGTATTCGTTTTGAATACTTGGTTTCTTGTTCTTTAATTACTTGCGGGTGACTATGAGGGTTAGTTTTCTTGATCTCTTTTATTTATTATTGTTTATTAATTATGTGTTAACATAATTGCATAAACTAGATCAAATTCCGTTGCACACTCATTGCGTTACCTGGTTAACTAGATATAAAATCCTAACATAAACACATCTGAGGCGACATACATGTGTATCATGTTTTTTCAACAAAAAATGCCAAGACTTAAACATTGGTATTATTATAACTAGTTTTGATAGATAAGAACGTATGATTTTTTATATGGTTTTGCAATAGATAAGTTTTTTATTCATTTTTCTATATTTTTTGAATGGCGAATCAAGAATCTAAGATTGGTCTTTGACATAATAATCTGGAACACAAAAAAATAAGGCACATAAGATCATATCGATATCACAGTTGCTATAAACTGCTATGGTACGTACTGGTCTAGCTTAAATTGGTTCAACCAGTTTTGTTTAGATCTAGGCCATGAATCTGATACAGGTGTTTTGAAGTGTACCGGTCCAGATCAGACTTAACCAAGAACCACATTTTAGGAAGCCTTCGATCCCTTTTTTTGTCGGTCCCTTATAAGTAGGATCCAGAAAACTATTAATTTCATTATCTTTGCATGGATTCAACAAAACAAATAAACAAAAATATCTAGGATCCCTTAATCAATCATATTAATGAACTATTAGATACACGCTTAACGAAAAGGAAATGGGAATCATTAATCATGTGCATTAGGGTGGCAATTCAGGTCGGGTTCGGGTTGACAGGTTCGCGGGTCAGAAAACTTAACTCGAACTTGATCCATTTAAATCATCTGGTCAGATATGTCAATCATAACCTATTTACACATAACTGGAACCTGACCCATTTAACCCGTATGTATACTTGGGTTGGTAGGTTATGTAGGATCGTTATTTTATTGTGTTTGATGATTCGGGTGGTCTTGGGAGATCAAAATACATGTTTACCATTTTAGAAAGAGAAAGTAGAGAGAGAAAGGGTGTTCTTGCTAGAGGTTTACTCAAAGTATGAAATATTAGATTATGAGCACCACCCTTCCATGGATGGAAGGGGTATTTATAGTTACAAGAAATACGACCTCCTATCGGCTGTGGATCGTGGATACAAAGGAGTAAAGACCCGTCCTTCCTCCACGGTGTTGCACTACGCTAAACTAAACTAATAACTAACTAATAAACCGATAAATAACGTAACTAACAACAAGTCTACGAGCTAACTTAAGCTAGATAACATTTGGGGTGACCGACTCTTCACTAAGGAATTTTCTAATTCCTAACAGCCTCCCCAAGGAGGTCACCCCATGTTTTACATTTCGAATCCTAGCATTCTATTCTTGACTTTGTTCTTGAGCTCGTGACTTGAATTCTTCATTTCCGCAATCTTTGTGCTTTTGTAGCGATTCTTCAAAGTCCGCATAGTTTTGTACTATCGGTGGAGGCCTTTAATCGATCCACATCTTTGATGATCTTCGAGCTTTCTTTGAGATCATCACCACGATAAATCTCTCGGATCATCCATAGTAGTGTTGCCTTCATGTGAAGTTGTGACATTTGGACCGACATGCTCACACTTTTGAATCATGACATCTTTCCATTAGAGTAGCGGAAGCCTTCTTCGGTTCATGATATTTGCAGCAGTAGAGCGAAGCATAGTATAAAAATATCGAACCGTGTTATGTAGATATGCACCACCGTGATTTCTTCAAATTAAGTGTGGATGCTTTGTGAGCATGCGGCTTTGGATTGACTCTCAATTCGATCGATTGCAATCGTCGGGTGTACCGCATACTGACGATTAGCAATAAAGCGCACGAAAGTGTCTTTGATCACTTTCATTGAATTGAGGTACACGCCCACGGTTCCCGTTGATCAAGACAAGTATTGCTGTGATCGTAGGATTCCTAAGAATCTCCTTGACAGGTTTCGCAAATGTTCTAGTCGTTCTCAAACCGGACGTCTCAAAGAAGACAACACGGAGTGAGTGAACCAATGAATTGAGATTCACCGATTGATGAAAAATGATTTGAAAAACAATCGCGTATTACTTAGGCGAAAGAGTTTTGAAATCGATGAAGGTTTTATGAGAAATATCAATTTTCAATCAAAATACTTTTGTATTTGAAAAGAGTACACATTCGACGTGCTAGCGAAAAGAAGAGATTCGCACATCGAGCGGTTTTCCAAAAGCATTTTTCAATCGAGATACTTTTTGTATTTGAAATATGAATACACATTCGACGTGCTAGAGAAAAGAAGGTTTGCACATCGAACGGTTTTTCCAAAATTATTCGTCAATTCCATTCTCGGACCAAGGTTGATTCAAGAATGAATCTCCCATCGTTTCTATCCGCTTGTCACAAGCTTGATCTTTTGCAAAATCTCACATGTCACCCACCAACACTTGTTTGATGTTGGCTCTGAAGGATTTCCATCTTCATCGTGAAAACTTTTACATACCACTCGGATGTTACGCAATACCACAAGGATAATCGTGGGACTCTTAATATATACTTACTTTCCACATTGTGTGAAACAAGAAGTCTTCAAGAATTTAGTGTCCTAATGAGATATTGTGGATGATCTCTTGGCTCTAGACTCAATAGTGCTCATTTGGTTCTTGTGTCGGAGACTAGGGAGAGGTCTCCTTCTTCAATATCAACAATCTCTAAGAGAAAGTCGATAGATAATGTCGGTTCCCGTGAGAATGAAACAAGCCCTTTTAAGAGGAACTTGAGTGGCTTGGGAAGTTTTAGTGCGATGCATCATTGGGTCCATGATGTCTTGTCTTCAATACCGGCGTTACCTTGGTAAACACCAAGAGCATATGTATTGAACCCGTTCTGCCCTAAGGTTGAATTGATGGAGAGCTATTTCTTTTCACCCTTTTCATATTCAGTTCTTTTCATTCTTCAACCCTTCAAGCTTACCGAGACTTCATTACTAAAACCTTGTTGGGTTAATTCCGATTACTAGCTTTGTCTCATCCGCACTCTTCCCGTATCTCACTTTTCTCCTTTTTCAATATACCTAAGGACTCTACACTATCTAGTGGATTGTCCTCGGTAGATCCCTCCGGTTCTGGCGGATCGTGGGAACTAATACCTAACCTAACCATCCTTATAACACCATGCATAAAGTAAATTGGTCGGTCTTTTGGTACAGTTCATTCTTCCCTAAAACCAATTGAAAATCATTTGGAAAAACAATCAAGGTACTTGTGATACGAGATCAAAGCATTTTGTACCTTAATAGTTTTGATCATTTAGAAAACCTCCCCTCAACATGTGCATATGATTTAGAAATTGTTTAGCACAAGGAGGCAAGAGGACTTTGAAATATTTTCATTGATCACAATTTTTATACTGAAAAAGCCATTTGATTTTCTTGGTAAAATTCTCCCCTCAATGTGTGCATAGGATTTTTGAAATCATTTTATCACATAGAGGCAAGAGTTCTTTGAAGCACATCCACAATCACAAAATCCATTAAGAACACCATTTGAAAACACAATCAAGGTACTTTAAAATCTCATTTAAAAAACTTTTGTACCTCGATGGTTTTGCTCCCCTCAATATGTGTTTCGAGATTCGAAAGCGTTTAGCACATATGAGAGAGCGACTGCATAACCGAATCAAAACGATCAACTTTTATCAAATTTCATTATTAAATCACAAATTCTCCCCGATCAAAAATATCAAATCCTTTGAGATTTTGGATCCCAAGTGATTTAATTAGGTTTAGAAAACATGGGAGAAAATGTGGCCTTGTTTAAATACTCATCCGGTTTTGGATAAATCCTCCTCCTCAACATGTGCATTATGTATATTGAAATCGTTTGGCACATGGAGGCAGGAGTGCCTTTAAAGGACTAAAACCAATTTCATTAAAACAGTTTGAGATTTAAAACACGATCTTTACCCGAACGAAATATCAAACCATTTGAGATTTGTGATCCCAACCGATTTAAATCATTTAGAAAAATTTGGGAAAGACGTGGCAAGATAGAATTTTGAAATATGATGATAAGGACCATTATAAGACATTAAAGATTGTTAGTGTCGGTATGATAGTTTTAAGAGATCTTTTAAGTAAAACAAAACAATTTCACAATCAAACAAGAATGTAAAAGATTTCATTTTGAAAGACCTTGATTCTAAAGAAAAAATCATACCATGACATAACATTAAATCTTTAGATCACCACTTATATTGTACAATTCGGACTTTTATGAAGCAATATTGATTGAAAATAATTTATTTTAAATCACTCTCCCCCTCAATCGATGACCGAAGTCAATAATTGAGTGACTTAAGTTTTGATAACATGAAGTCCGGTGATTTTCAAAATTAAGACCAATTTATTTTCAAAACAATATTTTTCCATATTCAAAACAATATTTTCAAAAATTGTTTAAAGATGGTATCATTTACTACTTTTCCTGCACAAGATACGTTAGGTGGTTGAGAAGCTTCTGTTGTTGTTGTTGTTGTTGTTGTCGGGTTTGGAAGAAAACCATCTGCTGATGCAGTGAGACTTCTTCTTACGTTGCATTTTGAATGCCAACTGAGGTCAAATTAAGCTCCGTTTCTTCAATCACTTAGAAGAAAACCATCTGCGATGCGATGAGACCTCTTCGTTGCATTTATGCCAACTCTCCATTGAAGTCCAGTTAAGCTCCGTTTCTTCATTTGTCAACCCAAGAAATATTTACCCTTTCCTTTCGGCATCCAATCATCTTCAATTGTGAGATCCGAATCGGGAACATTCTTTTAAACCAATATACCTGCATGCGTTAGTGAACACACATACAAATATATGGTGGTCGACATCACCCAAACAACAATCGACTAATAAAAGTCAATTCAACATATCAATCAGATCATTCAAATATATGGGAATAATGTGTTTCTCAAACTCTAATCATCTAAACCTAACAATCATATCCTAGAAACCTAGTCCTTCAACATAGGCAATTATATTTTTCCAGATAAGCACGTAGGATAATTAAGAAAGTCTGTTAGATGATATAAATTTGAAAACATTCTCCCCCTCAATCAATGACTTATTTTCTGAAAAGATTAAAAGCGCTGAAGTCATTGATTGAGTTTTCAATTTCACAAAACTCGAATCGATAGATTTACAAGCAACTCATTTACCACTATTTTGTTAAAACAAATATTTTTCTCAAGAATTTTGAAGGAAAAATATTTGAGTAGGAAATAGTCCTTGACATACTTTCCTCAATTTGTTTTAGGATAAGTGCACAATTTTGAAAATTGTTTAGCTCAACACTTTCCTTCCTTTAAAGAGCGGGTTGCCATCCGAAATAATAGCAAGCCATAGTTTAAGCACGGGTTGCGATCAAGTAACGCAAGCCATTTTTTTTGAAGCGGGTTACAATCAAATAATCGTAAGCCATTAGATTTGTGACATGTTTAGAAAGAAATATTTACACCTCCTGCTCGAACTTCATCTAAAGTCCGTGCCATTATTGAATGACATTTCTAAGACCGTAGATGTTATCGATACCGAAGACATGTCTTGGAAAACATATTTTGGAATTTTTTTTTGAATTTTTACGATTTTTATGGGATTTTGAAGGTTTTATATTTTTCTATTTTCTTTTTGTTGGTTTTATATTTTTGTATTTTGTTTTTCGAATAAATATTTACAAGGATAGAATAGATGATATAGTTAAAGAAGATGATGATACGAGTACCGAGATAAGGATATCGAGCAAGCCCGTTGTAGAAGATAGAAGTCATCATCCTTAAACATTCACCACCAAAGCTTCGGGGCTCCGAATAGAAGATAGAACATGAGCCTTTGAGAAAGAGAGACTTTGGCGCTTCCCCAAACCGAAAATCCTTTAGTCGAAAGCATTCAAAGCTTTCTTTCAAGCTTCTCTTAGCCAGTGCACAAAGAAGCACACCATTATCATCGAACTTGTCGCTCCTTTTAAGAATAATCACCGTGATTCTTCGCTCGAGGTTATATCATCAACAAGAAGAACAACATCGTATCATCCCATACATACAACAATCTTCTCAAATTTCCTTTTCAACCGACGTCAAGCGATCCATTCCAAAAGGTGTCAAGAGAACAATTCCCCAAGTAGTTGAATTGATGCGCCGGTCTCTTTGTATAATGCTCAAGAACTCTCCGAATACACTTCATGAGGGTAATGAAGAACAACTCCCAATGTTCACATCTTTCGTCCCGGATGAATGTGTATGAAGCTCAAGAACCCGAAGTACACCAATATCCAAGAACTCTCCGAATACACATCATGCCCTAAGGAAAACACCTCCCAATGTTTGTGGTAAACAATGGCTTTCTTCCCGATGATCGTGTATGAAGCTCAAGGACCAAGTACACATTCCCCAAAGAGAATAACCGATAACATTAAAGAAGGGCCGAATCATCGATATCTCTGCGGATGACAATCTCGCGGATGTCAACTCCGAATAAGTGATTATATCTCGAATCACCGATTAAGCCCTCAAGTGAGACAACCGAGTGCCCCAATGTACACAATTCTCTCCCCGTTGATTGCGATAACATCGAGATCATCACACACCAAAGGTACCTCTTTTATCTTCGTAAACTTTCATTTACACCACTTCCCCACGACGTTGGAATAAGAACACTAAACGCTTTGATGAGTAAAACCTTGAGTTTCTCTGCGGTCATGACATTTGTTTTCCGGGATAAATTCAATCACTTAGAAGTATTAAGTCCATCAAGTTTACTCGCCATGAGTCAAACCTTGAGTTTCTCTGTAATAACATTTGTCTTCCCGGATATCTTCAATTACTTAGAAGTATTAAGTTCATCAAGTTTACTCGCTTTAGATACGTGTCTCCTTCCCCTTGCCGGTTTTGACACTTGTAATCAAGAACATATTATAAGCCCAAATACTTGAAATCTTTATGAGAAGAACACTTGTAATCTTGTAGGAATCAACTTGTCAAGAATATGAGCAAGTCTAATTGGGATTAAATTCGACATTTCACTCTCCCCAATTAGTGCTCTCCCTAAACCGACAATCTGTATGATGAATGACCAGATTAAGAAGAAGTCTTTTGATAATCAACGCAACTCGTCTTCTAGTCTTCTAACATGTAGCGTAAAATGTAGAATAGATCAGACTCGACCTTCTTCAAGATTGTCCATTGGGAATAGATAGCTAACATCTTCAACTCACCAAA
Source organism: Chrysanthemum lavandulifolium (assembly GCA_022545495.1). NCBI lineage: Eukaryota > Viridiplantae > Streptophyta > Magnoliopsida > Asterales > Asteraceae > Chrysanthemum > Chrysanthemum lavandulifolium. The sequence continues at coordinate 56,528,055 of CM040244.1, read as the reverse complement.
ACAAGAACATCACCAAAAGCATCCCAATCAACTTACATCTTGCACATCCCCTTAACTAGAATCCTCCCAATCAAACAAGAATGTAAAGATGTTCATCAAGGAAATCAAGAATCGGGCCGCAACGAACACACAAAATGGTAACACCAAACTACCAATCACATCAAACAAGAACAGAGATTGTTCGAATCATCATGTTGTCAGATACGTGAAGCATTAACCGGAAGCACTTTGTCGATAAACTCATCAATCCGAGTGAAGATGTCAACCAACGGCTTCTTGAAGAAACTCCATGTAAAGATGACCCGATAAGAAGAAGCTCGGTTCTTACATGAGTTTAGAGCCGTATGACCATTTGTATTCTCTAATATCAATCAACAATGCAAAAATTCACACTTTTCTCCCCTCAAGAATTGCATACGGAGATGCCATTCTTGATTAAATAAGTGAACATTATCCATTTGTAGTCTATTCAAACTTCTCCCCGCAAAATCAAAGACAGATGTCGCCATCGTCATTATAGTTGAGAAAGTGGAATCGAAAACAATCAACAAGAGTCTGGTTCACTTAATGACCAAGCGCATGGAAAAAGTATGAAGCATGTTGATGAGAATGGTCATAATAGAAGATTTCTCTTCGTAAGATAAAGCGCACCGACACGTACACTTTTCTTTTCTTTAAGAACGAGGCATGAACTGTTGTGTTCATACGTCATAAGAAGATTTCTCTTCTTTGGAAGATAATCGCATCAAACGCATACATTTCTTTTCTTTGGAGTACGAGACCGAACCGAAGTGAGCAGACGTCATAAGAAGATTTCTCTTCTTCGAAGATAATCGCATCGAAATGTACACATTTCTTTTCTTTAGAGTACGAGGCCCGAATCGATGTGAATGACGTCATAATCTCTCTCATTTCAGCTCTCTTAGCAAAACATGTAATCACCCCATTATCATTCAAGAGGGCTCTTTGTCGTGACAAGCGATGGAGAAACCCAAGATGATGAATTTGACCCGAGTAAATTAACCCGAACTCGTGACTTATACTTGCACATATGTAACAAAGAGCGGTGCCGAGACTTCATGCCCATTTGAATCTCTAAGTACTCTATACTCCTCAACCAACCAACCATCAAGTAATAGACGTACATTACCTCTTGAAAATCCACAATTGAATGTGACACTGAGCACTACAACGTAACTCCTTTAAGTGATAGTTATTTTGAGGTGATAAGAGCCCAATTCCCCCAAGTGGTAAAAGAAAAGGTAAAAGACACCCAATAATAACTAGATTTCCAAGTCTTCGTTTTTTGCTAATAAGTTTGAACAAGGATCATGAAGAATCTTCATCCATCCATCCCCGATACCTTCAGATACTAAGTACACTCACCCGTGATATTTCACTTCAACCTCAAATAGATAATACTGAATTAACGCCGTTGTCACATCTTCTGAACTGCTCAAATCTAGCCTCCTTGACCTTTTAAGTGAACTATGATAATGGTTTCATCCCGACCATGGTTTAATGAGCATAACCTCAGAAACTTTGAAGTAACCAAACCGCCATGACGAATATCCAAACACACATCCAATTCATAAAGTACACCTTTTATCTCTTCTTCAAGCGTAAACCGTGGCACCAACATCAAAAGATCCGAATTACACTTTCTCTTCTCCAAGATGGTTCCATCATTACGGATTTTACAACTCTATGGTTTAAACCGAGAAATAGTTTCTTTCAGGGATTTTACAAAACCAAGAATAAACCGTAAGATAGATCCGAAAAGCACTTTACCAATACCAGGATGTTTCCATTGTCACGGATTTTACAAGTCTATGATTTAAACCGAGAAATAGGTTCTTTCGCGGATTTTACAAAATCAAGACAAAACCGTAAACAATGTCGACTTGAATGTGTTACGACGACTTTGGTTTCGAGAGAATATCTGCTTTTAGGGAACATGCAATGTTCATCAATGGTCCATTATCCAACATCATCAACATCATCAACCATCCAATCAACACTTTGGAAAACACATCAATCAAGCAATCTGTCGGCTATTTTAATGACCACATGGAGAAGTAAACCCGATATACCAAACTTGATGATGAAGTAGAATTTCCCAGATTTGTTACTTAACCTTGTACTAATCCTTGTGAAGAAGAAACGGTGTACCCAATGTACAAAACTCTTGACGTATTCCCAACTGCGTGAGACACCGAAGTGAAAGTTACGTTGTGGGTTAACCGAGAACAAATCACAACCGTTCCTAAATAGCCAAGTCTTTATCACACTCTAAAAATGCCCAAACAAGTCATCTTCGCGGAAGGGTAGAAAGAAAGAAGACGAAATAAGTAAACGCGCCCGGAAAACCTCACTTCAAATCCAAATAAGTAATATCGTCCAACCAATTCCTCAGTCAATCTAGTTCCAATATCAATTCAAGCCGTGACAAAATATCTTTCGTGAAAGTGTATGACACAAAGTATCAACCCCCAAGACACAATAAATCATATCAGCCCATCACACAATCAAAACTCATTTTCACAAATCTCGTCATCAAAACTCATCATCAACGATCCAATTTCGAGAAGCCCATCAGTCCTTCATACAATAACAAGACAAAATCGGATATAAGTTTAGTTATTAAAAACGTTTTAGCCAATGATCCAACATACACGCTCCATTGTAATATCACTTCATTTTCGGCCCATATGAGTGTATCAATATACACGGCCCAAGACATAACCAAATTTCAAAGAGCCAATCCTAATCAAAGATATAGCCGAGTGATCATTTGATTGGTCAAATCTAATAATTTGGTTATGGAAATATACGTATTCAGTGGAGGTCAAGAGGATATCAACAAGGCCCACTCATAACCATAAAATACACAATGTCAATCCAAGTAAATTAGGCCCAAAAAGAATAATCAACTGATCCAATTTTTACTATGACCTAATTACTCGGTGTATATAATACACTAAACACACTAGATACCCTAATTTTACTCACACAAATAATCCGCCCCTCTTCATCAAGTAGCAGCTTCTCACATTTTATTCAAACCCTAAAAACTCTTCTCAATATTCCGCCTCTCACACTCAAGTCACATAACTGCTTCTCTTAAACATCACGCCTCCAACATCAATAATATCAAGAAGCCAGTAATGAACACACCTAAAGTCTCTTCACATAACAAATTGACAACCCTTAAGGACATGTATACACCACGATGCAGAAACCCACAAACAAAGGTACATCCTTATACCAACATTCGAATGCCACAGGGATGGCTTGAGGTGTGGTTTTGGTTTCTCAATTGTATGCCATAGAGATGGCTAAAAGGCATGGCCTTATGCTCGACCTAAAGACCACAGGGATGGTTACGAGATCAAAACAACAATCATAAGGTAGATTCAATCCTTTTTATTTCGTGTCCTTTGTTTCAATGAATCCCATGAACGAGAGGATGGAGACAACAGAATATATTGTTGTACTCATTTCTTTTAAGTTCGAATATAACCATAAGTGTTGGATTCCAAGGAGATCAATGAGGTACAAATTCCTTTGTGAATAGATCCAAAGATATCTATGTGTTTTAATAACCACTCACAAAAGGAACAAAGTCGAGATCTTTAGGCAATAATTTTTCGGTTTTCTTTTAATTTCGGATCCGTGATGATATCTTCTTTGTGAATAGATCTTGAATGGTCTATGTGTTATGAGAACCGTACACAAAAAGAAACGTGAATCGAGATCCAAAAAAATGTATCCCTTTGATCTATGATGAGTTGGATTAATATCAAGCAATGAGTCTAATCCAAACTGAGATCTCACACGTATTTGTTTATTTCTTTAGATTTTGAATTGATTTGCATAAACAAACGAACTAAGAAAGGAGTTTAACATATTTGTTATGGTCCTATTCTAAGGTTTCGGATATCATCAAGTTCCTTTAGATCTGTGATGTAAAAGCCTTAGTTTGTATGACCTTTCAAGGACTCTTACAACATAGGTGAGCTGAGATCATTTGTGTTTCAGTGGGTAGTATGGATTTTGAGATTTGTTGTAGAAGCTGTGATGTAGGATACGTATAGGATTGATTGGTGTTTGGTTTGGACATGTGATGTAATACTGAAGTCCACTCGAGTCGTTGGTTTGGTATGAGGTATTAGGTCAGGTCAAAGTCTTCTCTTCATCTACATTTCTGTCACCAAGTCGCTAGCACAACTCGCTAGCCAAGTCGCCAAGCCAAGTTGCTAGCCAAGTCGCCAAGCCAAGTTGCTAGCCAAGTCGCTAAGCCAACTCGCTAGCCAAGTCGCTAGCCAACTCGCTAAGCCAACTCGCTAGCCAAGTCGCTAGCCAACTCGCTAAGCCAACTCGCTACGACTTGTTAAATAACAAGTCGCTAGGTCACAGATATTTCCAAGTTGCTAAATCTTTTTACACCACAAGTCGCTAGCATTGTTTTTGAGTCAAGTCGCTAGTAGATTTGTACAACAACTCGCTAAGATGAGAAAAATAAGAAGAAGCTATGCGATTTTGCTCCGTGAGATTCCGACCACTTTATACGACAATCTTCATACAAACCCGTAAAAATAGCATAACAACCGCTTCAACCCGCTTTGACCACGCTTTGACCAACCGTATGAACAAATGACCATAAGTGAATGATATTAAGCATATCGCTTTGGACAAAATGACTATGACCACAAGATTGGACATCACTTTTGACCAAAGATACTACTAAAACATGTTAGAACCTGTTTATCACAATATTTTGAAAGAAAACATTATCCGACCAAGACCAATAGTACAAACAAACAGCCACAAACATGATTCAAACCGCAATAAATCATCAACACACCATAACCTTGGCTCTGGTACCAATTGTAGGATCGTTATTTTATTGTGTTTGATGATTCGGGTGGTCTTGGGAGATCAAAATACATGTTTACCATTTTAGAAAGAGAAAGCAGAGAGAGAAAGGGTGTTCTTGCTAGAGGTTTACTCAAAGTATGAAATATTAGATTATGAAGCACCACCCCTTCCATGGATGGAAGGGGTATTTATAGTTACAAGAAATACGACCTCCTATCGGCCTGTGGATCAGGGATACAGTGGGTAAAGACCCGTCCTTCCTCCACGGTGTTGCACTACGCTAAACTAAACTAATAACTAACTAATAAACTGATAAATAACGTAACTAACAACAAGTCTACGAGCTAACTTAAGCTAGATAACATTTGGGATGACCGACTCTTCACTAAGGAATTTTCTAATTCCTAACAGGTTAAATATGTTACACCGATTGAATAGTTTAAACGGGTTTTGAGGTTGACCCATTTAATTCGTTTTATATACAAAAGTTTGCACATTACGAGTTAAACAGGTTAAACGGGTTTGCGGGCCGACCTGTTTAATCCATTTAACCCGTATAATTAAATATAAATAATTTTTAATTTAAGAAAAAAATCTTAAACTCGTCAACCCGTTTAACAAATGGATTAGATTGGTCCACTTAAACCCAACCCAAATCTGTATTTTCACGTCGATTTTAAATCAGGTTTCATATCGGACCAAAAATTGACGCCCCTATCCCTTTGTGCATCAAGTGGACAAAATAAGATATTAAGATATCATATCACTTTGCTCAAAAAAGATATCATATCACGATTAGATATAAGTAATACTAGTAAGGTATGTGTCACATGCTTCTCCTACTGCACCTATAAAAACATTAACTTTTGTCGCACAATTATTTTTATCATCATTCACTATATAAAAGTACTCTTTTTTCTTTTGACATGTCTGCTTAAAACGGGAATCACGTTTAGAACTTATGCATGTGTTTATTAGCTCGTATTATACATATATAATAATACCAGTTGTTGTTGGTCGTCATCTCAAGTTTCGGAGAGTGCAACAAGCCTACAACAATGTGTTGAAAATCTCATTTTTTTAACCATCTAAGGACGCCCCAGTTGCACAAAGTTGGTAACTATTAAGAGTTCTCAACTTCAATTCTCGCTAGGTGCAAACAACTTTAAGTAATTACGCCAACTTTTTAACAACAACCATGCAAGAGTGGTCCAGTGGCTGAACGGGCTTGTAACACTAAATCGTGTGAGGTCGCAAGTTCATGCTAGTAAACAACTCAAGTGGTAATGCCAACCACCTTAAAAGAGTCTCGTGTGCGGTAGATTCAAACCTTATGGATTATTGTCAAAAGATCATAAACTATGTTTTTTCTTTTCTCTTAAAAAAAAAAAAAAAAAAAAAAAAAACTTTTGAAATGTAAAGAGTTTTACCCGTTTGAGTCTGCGTGAATGTGTGCACAAATCGTATGAATTAGTCGGTTAAAAGATCGAAACCGTAGTTGCCGTAAAATAAAACTTCACTCTAGCTTGCCATTTATATTAGAATTCTGATTATTTAAGATACTTCTAATAATACAAGTAAAACCAAACATTGTATTTCTGTGTAAATATTAAACTTTTAATGAAGTTTTAATATCACGTCAAACTATTTGTTGAGCCAAAGTTAGACATATCTGTTGGAGGTGTGACTCTCAGAACAGGGTTAGATAATCAATTCAGCAGAAACAAATACCACTAGGTGGTTATCGGATATCACTTGGAATCGTGTGAGCATTTTCCAAAGTAAACTATTCGACCCTAATGCCTGGGTTACACGAATATCTACTTGGGATAAGACCAAATGCAGTTATAGAATTAGGCACAATTCAATAACCCTTGCGCTTATAAGTGTTTTGTGTTTTCTGTCTCTCTTCATGCATAATCAGATATCCTATTTATAGGAAAATACTCTTGACTATTCCAATCGAATTATAAGTATTAATCAGCCCATTAATAGCATCATAATTATTCCCATTATAGCCGTTAGTGGTTACATGACCAATTAAACGTAGTCATTAAGCGATTGACACTACTACACAAAAGGCTATAAACACCCCAAATAGAAACCGGTTGTATAAAACCCAATTTTATGATAAAAACTAGTGGAATGGAAGGAAGTTAGATTGGTTTTCTTGAAAAGCCAATTTTATAATACAAAATGCATAAAACTGGTTTACGAATAAAACCGGTCCTTTACGCAATCAAAAGACACTCGTTTGTATGTAAGATGTCTCCGTCTATTTTTTAGACATTGTTGTAAAAAAAACCAGCGGTTCTTTCAAAAATTTTAATCTTTTTAGGCGCCCTACTAATTTTCATAGCTTTACAAAACCCAAAACATTTCCCCTTCACTTTCACAAACCCTAACCCACCACCACTTAACCGTTGTTACACACCACCACCACCGTCGCATACCATCACTTTCACAAGCCAAATTTGTCACGAAATCAAGCCAACAACAGACGAATCGAATTAGGAGGTATCAAACTATTACAATCGATGTTTTTGTTCAATTAACTTAATTAATATCTCATTAATGATATTGTTAAGTTTGATTTTGGAATAAGTTGTGTTGTTTATACTTTTTGTAATTGTTTGAGGGCCTTACCTTTATAGTAGTAGGATAAAAGGTGTGATGATTGTTGATGGACTCAAAAAAACTTGAGACTGTCCGTATCTTGGTGGGGTAACATGTTATGTTTGCAGCCATGTCGGGCGTGTCATGTTTATCGCGTCCGTACCTATCTGAGCCTCATTAGTATTTTTGCTGTGAAAAAACTGAAAAATGTTAACCCGTATCTTTGGGTGAAAAATGTGTTTTAAAGTTTCGGTTTAGAACCAAACTGAAAAATTAGCCAAAAAAAAGGCTAATGATTTATAAGGCTGGTCAATTAGTTTTTTCTCAACCACTTTTTAGTGTAATGAAAAGATGTTGTTGGTATCATTTGGTTTTGGTTTGAAAACATTAAACTAAAGTTTCAGCCATCTTGGAGGGGTAACTTATAATGTATTGGCCTGTTCCGGTTGGGTTTGTTCTATAGAAATTTAACAGTTTAAATCAGTTTCTATGAGTGCATGGATCCGTTGCACGACTAATGTATATAATAAGGTAATGAAAAGGCTGTGATGACACAATTTGAATGTGTTCGAGTGGATTCGACCGAATTTGAGATTGTCCATATCTTGGTGGGCAGCTTATAAAGTTTGCATCCATGTTGGCGGGGCAACTTATAAGGTTTGCAGCCATGTTGGACCAATCCTCTTTATTTGATAGTTTAAAAATCTAAACCTCATGAAATATCACGTTCCCTTATTATACATTACCCTATATAACGCAGTCACACTTTTTTTTCTGCCTATGTGAAATCAGGTATTGATGTGTTATATGGGTTGTCAGGTCCTTTGGTTATGAGGTATGTTACTGAGATTGCTGCAGGTGTGGTTTGCTGTCGTTGATAAGCCCGGCAGACCTGTCTTTTGTCGTTAAAACCGAAGTCACACTGGGTTTTCGTCACACCTTAGGATATCAGGTAATCACATATCTTATACAAACTTTTTTCTCTGATTGCGCATTTAAAATACACTTTTGGCTATTCCCGGCCTGTTTGAACCGTTTCATTGTGCTGCGAAACTAAGACATTGATAGGACCCTTTTGCTACTCACCCAGTAGCAGAAGCTTACATCTTTTGCTTATAAAGCTTTAGCCTGCGACAGCGTAGTTTGTAGCAGCTATAACGTGTTGCTCTGTGAGGGAATTAATATGGTGAGGGAATTTGGGATTTGGGAATTGATCAAGGAAAGGGAATCAAAATATTCACCGAATCACCGCTACCGCTATCGAAAGTGCTTAGATTACATGTTTTCTCTTATAAGTGATAGTTAATTGGACTATAATATTACTATTGATGTATCCCAAATCAGGACCCATGAATAATGCACATAAAAAGTTTAAAAGCAATTACTGTTACCTCACAACTACCGTATATGTACTTCTATATCAGCAGGTTATAATACAGTAACACTATTATTTGGGATGTCACTATCATCATATTGTATACGCCTTCCATTACCTTTCATTGACAATAATTGCGCTTTTATAATTGCGGGTGGTTGAATTTGTTTGTAGAAGTTGCTTATCGCCTAATTTTGTTTTTGTAACATTGATAATGTAAATATACATGTCGTTGACAATGTGTACTCGTGGTGGAAGATGTATGCAGTTGGAAGGAGTGGAAATCCAACGACCAAGAGTCAAGGAGGTCGGTGTACTGCACCTGCAAATTCTAATGCTAAGGAGGTACCATCTTTTTTCCATTTGAAAACTCTGATAAAGTTGAATGACTTTCTGTGCTATTAACGTTGGAAAGTTAATTAGGAAGGTGTTCGAAAGGCTTGAAATAACGCAGCGGCGTTGGAAGGCAGTAACAATTGGAGAGCTTCTAAAGATTGGTTTTGTGATTATGGAATGCCTAATCAGCTTATCTCTTCTATTTTTGGTCGCTCTAAAGTTCAGGGGCCCAAATATTCCCCTAACAATGATTTTAACTTCTTAGGTTTATGGAATTTGAGTTCATTTTGGGTCTAATATTGTATTTTTGTATGTATAGAAGCTATTTGCATTGTCGATATAAATGTCTAATAATCAATATACTTTCTCATGAATATTAGTGGTTACATGTTGGTAGTAAAAATAAAGAACCCGGCCATATCTTAGATGTTAGTAGATCGATAATATAAATAAGTGAAATTTAGTACTATATAAGTTGTAAAAAAATTATGATATAATCATAATCAGATATATGGATAATTAGATTAAACAGAATGCATATGTTTAGGTCACATGTAAGTTGAAATAAGAAATGCTGAGTTTGTCATTGGTTATCGGCTTATCGCTTATGGCTCGATACGATAAGATGCTTTAAAAGGAAATGGTAATGTAGTTCTCTGATTCACAGAAAATATCACAAGTCAATCACTTATGCTTTGTTGTTTCAGGGCACTTCTGTTAATCCATTCAAGAAACACACCTATTTGATCATGTAAGGGTGTTCCGTTAGGTCATATTGGGTAAGCCATTATTTTCATATAAAGACCCACTATATGTTTTAGTATTGCTTACAACAGTTGTTATTTAGACCACCTGGCATGCTTAATACTTGAGTGTACAACATATAAAAAGATTTTTTTCCGTAAGATTCATCTAAAAACTCTACTAATTCCATTAAACACATCTTCCAGTTCAGGTAGCATTGGAAGGACATATGAAGTCGAATATTGAAGCTGGAAATTCTTTCCTAAAATATGTGAAGCCGAACGTCCTATACTTTCTTTTGAAACATTTACCTCAAACAAATAAGTTAAGATGGTTGTTCTTCAAAATAAGGGATTAGCCGGTAAAGTGTGCTATTTTCACGCCGCTCTTATTTTTTTCCTTATTGTGATTTACTTCTGTTCTATGTCATACTTAGTTGTCAAAACTTCACTTTTTTTTACTAATCAGGTATTATGAGAAAAAAATTCAGAACAAAAAATTGAGTGAAGAAGAATCAAATGCCGTTTTGGAGAATTTCCAGACGGTTTTGGATCTTTCTATGCCGCTCTAATTGGTAATGTTTTTTTTTAAGTACTGTTGTGTCTTATGGCCTAATGCTATATTGAATTGGCCCTTCTGTTTGAACGATAATAGATTACTAGTCATTTCATCTGTAGATTTTTGCGGGATAATGTTCATTCAACTCGCATTGTTTGGTAAGCTATAAAGTTGATAACTTTCTTACTACTCAATGTGTACACATGCCAATAAGCTTCTATTTGATCTATAGGCAGAAAGTGCAATTATGGCACTTGTTTGTTGTGGCCATCAGTTAGGAGCACAAGCAATTATGTATATTCCTGAAAATTCTCCTTTTTAGGTGTGGTAGCATACATCAGGCTTAATTTGTTCCTAACTTGAGAAATTATCTGTTAACTTTGTAGGGAAATTCCTTCCAAGACTAGTGAGACCTCGTGTTGCTTGTCAACTTTCAACAAACTAAATGCTGATGACTTGAACGAACATCCTTAGAAGCGTAAAGTATGCTCCATGAGTTGGTCGTTGTTCTCGCTAATTTGGAGATGTTCTTTTTTCTGTTGCCCGTTAACTATAGTTGTATATCTTGAACTTTGAGAACAAAGAGTTGAACTCCATCATTGGCGCATGGTTTACATTGTGGCGTGATTAATCCCACATAATAATGTTCAATTATGCTTAATTCTAGTGTTTTTCTTTACATTTTAATGAATTCTAGTGTTTTAATTTGGATTTTGTCTTATGTTTAGTTGAATTGACGTATTATCTTAATTTACTTTGTTGATTTTGACACTTGTGGTGTATTTTAATTACTTTATATATATTTGATGCATTTACATATATTTCTGTATTAAAAAAATCATTTCTAAAATTTTCTAATTTATTGGAAAATTTTAGAAATGTTTTTTTTTAATAAAATAGATTTAACAAAAAGACAGGTTTTTAGTTAAAAACATATCTTTTTGTTTTATATACAGATAGGTTTGATGCTTTTATAAAGACATGTTGCGAGAGAACCGGTGTCAATGTCCAATAAAAATATGTTTGATTACTCTATAATGGAGACCTATTTTAAGAAGAAAACCAGTGTCGATGCTTCTAATAGCGATAGGTTGCCAAACCGGTTTCTATATGTTTTGATCATGGAGATACCCCCCTTCAGAGAGTGGTTCGATAACCACTCTTCATGGGCAATTTTGACCGGTTTCTATGAGATTTTTTGTAGTAGTGTGAAACTACCACTTGAATAGGTCAAAACCGTTACAAGCAGTACTTTCATAGTGCTATCAGTGGAAACATCGCTATCGCTGGAAACACCGCCATCGTTGGAAACCACAAGCAAGATTTTCCACAAGCAAGACTTTCTACTAGCACTACCAATACAAACCACTACAAGAGTCGTGGTGCTCATGGACCTTATGGGTGTACATCTGCACCTCCTAACCCATTAAAAGGTGTGAACAAATCCCACAAGTGCACTAAATTTTCCAACAATCCTCCCCAAATTTAGTTCACTTCCTTTGCATGAAAAATAAACATCAATCAAAACATGTGCATAAACGAAAATGTCCCGAGGATTGAATTTCCATCTTAGTAAATTACACGCTCAAATATTCGAGAATCGGGTGTTCTAAGAATTGAACCCTTCAACCCATTTGAATACCAAGATAAAATACACAAGTTTTCAAACACTTAAAAGCTCCCGACACTATACAAGCCATGTGTCCATATCCAAATTCATAAATGTTGCAAAAGCTAAAAGTCCAAAGCTTCAAGCGGCAAACCATCAACATTTACATAGGTTGTTCCTCTTTATTCATGCTCCCGCCAAGTACTTTTTCAAAGAACATTAACCATTGAAGTAAAGACTTCATCCTCCTTTCAAGCAGTTCTCGAGCACAACCTTGGGATGTAAATAAAACATGTGCTCCACCACCGAATGTTCGACTTTCCACATTGAACTCAGCTCCCAAGTTTCCTCAGAGGAGTCAGTGTCCTAGCATTCAGAGACTAAGTTGGACTTAAACCCATCCCTTTAGCGACTTTATAACCAAGTCTCTAGCCAAACCCTTCGTCAAGTGATCGCCTAAGTTCTGAGATCTCACAAACTCTATAGATACCACCCCATTCATGATAAGCTCACGAATCATGCTATGTCCGACACCCAAGTGTCTAGACTTACCATTGTACATCCGGCTATAAGCCTTAGCCAATTTAGCCGCACTATCACAACCGGATAAAAATAGGTGCTATAGGTTTAGCCACAATGGAATCTCAAGAAGCAAGTTTTTCAACCATTCAAATTCTTTACCAAAGAATGCTAGAGCCACAAATTCAGATTCCATTGTTGAACCGGTGATGCAAGTTTGCTTCTTTGATGCCTAAGAAATTGCACCTCCACAAAGTAGGAATACCCACCACCGGTAGACGAATTGTCTTCGCAGTTATCGATCCAACTTGCATCGTGTAACCTTCCAACACCGATGGGTAACCGTATATGAGAGACTATAATCCATAGTTCTCTTCAAATACTTCAAGACCCTCTGAATCGCCGATGATGAGCACTAGGATTCCTAGTATACCGCTCAATTTTCCCACCGCAAAACCAATATCGCCTTGTACAAGTCATGGCATACATCGGCAGCCAATTACCCTAGAATACTCAAGTTGAGATACGCCTTGCCATGATTAGGCATCGCCTCAAAAGTATCCATAGGTGTACTCATCGAGTACAATCAAAGTAATTGAATTTCCTCAACACCTTCTCAATATAATGAGACTCGTAGATAGAAATTCTTTTACTTTCATGTTTAATCCTTATACCAAGGATAACATCGCCTCCCCATGTCCTTCATGGAGAACCTTGATGACAAAAATTTTGTCGTCAACCCGATTTTGGTCATGCCAAAGATCAACATGTCATCAACATATAGACAAATGATGACCCTTTACCGATTCATCAAATTTGCTATATACACATTTGTCGACCTTGGTTAAGAACATAACCACTAGACAAAACCACTTCATCAAATTTTGATGCCGTTGTTTAGGTGCCCGCTAAGTCCATAAAGAGACTTAATCATTTTACACACCTTGTTTTCATTGCCAGCATGATGAAGCCTCGAGGTTGGTTCATGTAAACCTCCTCATCCAATTCACCATTCAAGAAAGCCGTCTTCACATCCATCCGATGAATAACCGATTGTGAATAGATTCCAAAGCAATCGCTAGCCTTATGGTATCGACACGAGCCACGTGGGCATAAGTATCAAAATAGTCTATCCATGACTTTTGTTTAAAGCCCTGAATGACTAGTCTAGCCTTGAACTTTTCAATAGTTCCATCTACCTTCATTTTCCTTTTGAAAATCCATTTGCAACCCAAAGGTTTGTAACCAGGAGGTAGATCAACCAACACCCAAGTGTTGTTGCCCATGATGGAATCCATCTCATCATTGATAGCTTCTTTCCAGAAAGCAATATCCTGAGACTTCATTGCTTCATCAAATGTCTTGGGATCATCCTCAACAAGAGCAATAGGAGTATTGGTCAGAGACCTCATCCCTTGTTCCTTCAACCAAGTATAGTTGAAACTCAAGTCCAAATGACTTTGGAGTCCTGACCCTTTTGCTCTTCCCGAGCACGTGTTCAGTTGTTGAACCACAACCTCATCGGGGACCACCGATGGTTTATCATCGTGACCTCGATACACCAAAGGTCATGAGTTCCATTAGGAATCCTCGACTTGGTCTAGGAACCGATGAGAATCTATTCTCATCAAAGTATGCATCCCTTGATTCAATTATCGAGTTAATTGAAATATATTCATTAGGTATATTCAAGAGATAATTGTATTTTTATTTGATTGTTTTACGTGTGAACATAAATTATGAGAGATGAAAATAGTTTATAACATTACACTGAATCTTAACTTTTAATTTTGAGCCAATTCGAACATAACAATTTGTCTCGATCATTTGACTAGTTTGACTGCTTTTGCCAACCTATTGTCCCATGTACTCTATAAAAGGGATGGAACAAACGAGATGAAGTGCCAATTAATATGGGCAAGCCTCACGCAAGCACCCCATGAAATCCTTGGCAGCACCTCATTTTAGGGTGGACCCCTTTGTCGGCGATTTTGACTTTTTTTTTTTTTTTTTTTTTTTTTTTTTTTTTTTTAAATAATTGTGTGTAGTGTTTTTTAGTGTATTTAATTAGTGTAGTGTATAGTGTATATAGTGTATTTAATTTATGTAGTGTTTTTTTATGTATAGTGTATTTAATTATGTAGTGTTTTTATATGGTATTTATTTTACGTTATGTTTTTAATTGTGTATAACAACAAATGTAAACATTAAACAATTAAAACAACAAATGTTTTCAATATTACAACGCCTACTCCACATGAAGATTATTAATGTCATCTATAAGCTCATAGAGTATTCCACTTACCGACATGCGTGATCAACCTGGATTTCTTGCCGCCCAAAGATGCTTCCAACGCCTTTATTTTTGCCTCGCAACAAATTGTTTTCACCAATAGCATGTTGATCGTTGTATCTTTAGTTTCGCAGCTGAGTAATCAAGCGTTGAGGAAGAGGCTTCACCAAAGTACTTTTGTTGAAATATTTCCTTCCACATGAAGTATCGACACCCATAGTCTTTAGTCCTCGGTCATTACATGACTAAACAATTATAAGAAATGTATTCTAAACAAACAAGTTATTGATATATTTACGCAAATAAGCAAACGTTTAATTATTTACCTTTGAGAAAGGACATGCATAATACTGCACTACAAGTATTGGGTGGTGGGATGTTCTTTCAATTATTAATCCACGCTACAACGACACAAGTAAGGATTTTGTTGTTGCATCCGCCAAAAGAATTTGTATAATTATTCACAACATAAATTATTAATATGATGGTTCACAAAATTAGAAGCTTCAATACATAAATAACCAATCTTGTTATAGATTAATAGTTGATACATGGTTCACAAAATTACAATATAACTAGAAACTAAGATCAATCACGCCCGATGCGTAGTCGCCCAATGATGTCGCCATCCGTCCCACACGAGACTCTAACTCAAATGCGCTCCTCAATCCGTCATCTCTCGCCGACTTGCCAACGCGAGACACCAGATCAAAAGATGAGGAAGAACCGAGGACGGTGTATAAAGTGTCCTCATCTGCACTGGAGATATAGTCGAGAGGAGGCACATAAGATTGTGAAGAAAGCACATAACTGGACTCTCAACACGAGCGGGTGTGTGGTTGACACAATGAATGTCCTCCATCAATGTCATCCGATTCTCAGAATAAAACATGAGGAAGAACCGAGCAGGAGCGTAAATCAGAATAAAAGATGACGAGTCGTTTGCTAAAACCAAGAATCGCCTATACATGTTGTGTCATTTACAATATAAATCAAGAATCGCCTATACATGTTTTGTCATTTACAATATAAATCAATAATCGCTTTTCACGTATGTCTAAACATCATCCGTCGTTGAGCAAACACATGTTCCCATGGCGCGCCTCGGCATTTCTAAAATGTCTCAATTGTGGTGATTATACGGAGTGGTAGTCTTCATCAAGAACCGCAAGAACGGTGAGCACAATCGTTGTTCCCACACGAAGAATCACAACCGAGACAATATTTCACCGAATCGGAGAACCTCTCATGGAAGACACAAAATAGATTGTGAATTGGTTATACATACAATAGGACGGTTAAGAGTCAGAGTAATAACCACTCTCATTTCTCGCATACTCATCCAATAACGCCGGGTGATGCAATCGTTAAACCAATTCATCGAGTTACGTAGATGTAAATAAATTACCCCACATTCCTCAAACTTCCTCGTGATTGTCTCACTCTTCCCATGAAATCCTTGGCGTGCACCTCATTACCGGATGGTAAAGTGAGTTTAATTCACTTTGCAACTCAGAATGTATAAAAACTTAGTGTTTTGTATAAAAATTTCATTACGGATGGTAAAGTGGCTATTCAAGGTCATTTTGCAACTTTAATGAAATAAAAAGGCAATGATGATTTTTTTAAAAAAATAAAACTTAAAAGAGTTTTGGCGAGGCAATACTTAATTTGCGTACCAACATGAACTATAAACTATTAACCGAGCCTTTGATAAGTTGTTTACCTCTCGTGTGTTAAATGGTGAACTAGACACGGTGGACCCAGTATGCTGCTAGTGCGCTTGTTGCTTATTCTTGTTTGTTGTTGTTCGACCACTTGTTGCGCTTCCGACCACTTGTTTGTTGTTCCGACCACTTGTTGTTGGTTGATTGTTGTTGGTGTTGCTTTCACCGTGATTATATGGGGTGGTTGTTTGTGTTGTTGGTTGATTGTTGTTTGTGTTGTTGCTTCACCCGATTTTATCAGCGCCCGCCAGATTTTATGCGAACTTAGTACATTGCCTTTGAGAATCTTGTGAACTTTTGCAAGACTTGTAACTTTTGAGAATCTTGTTCAAAACGTATAACCTTGTGAAACATGTGAAGTTCATGTGAACCGGTAACTTGTGAGCGCTTGAGACTCGAGCGCTTGAGACTTGTGCAAAGGTTGTTAGACTTGTGAACCGGTGACTTTGTGCAGCAAGTGACTAAAACTTTTCCGAGGCGATGATGCTTTTGAGCCTAAAACTTTCAAAACTTTCCGAGGCGATGATGATAAAACCGAATGGACGGTAAAGTGAGATCAAATCTCACTTTGCAACCTTCTGGCTGAGCCTAAAAACTTTCCGAGGCGATGATGATAAAACCGAATGGACGGTAAAGTGAGATCAAATCTCACTTTGCAACCTTCGGTTTGAGCTCAAAACTTCCGAGGTGATGATGAAAACCGAATGGACCAAATGGACCAAGAAAGTGATATAATCTCACTTTTGCAACCTTCTGATCGAGCCTCAAATATTTTCCAACTACAATTTTTGAAAAGTTTAAAACCAAGAAAACTTGTAAAACCCAAAATAACTTGTAAAATTGTAAAACCAAAACAAAAGTTACAAAGTGGTATAAGTTTTAAAAAACTTGTAATAAAAAAACATGCAGAGTCAAAAAACTTGTAAAAATAAAATAAGTGTTATAAGTGGTAAATCATAAGTTGTTAAAAGACTTCAAGACGGAAATCAAGACCAATTATTACTAATCATCGGCACGGAAATCGAAAAGACAAAACGCAACCACCCCTACTAAGGGAAATCACAGACAGAGTGAACCCATTAGTATATCACAATAAAGAGAAAAAAAGAGCGAGCTAGGGACAAGTGTTGTGTGAAAATGGGATCCACTGAAGAGATATCCAACCAATCCACTGAAGAGAACTTTACTTATGCAATGCAATTGGTTACCTCCACATCATTGTCAATGGTGTTAGTAAACACAATCAAGCTCAAGGTTTTCGAGGTTATAGCCGAGGCGGGACAAGGTGCCCGTCTCTCAGCTCACGAGATAGTGTCTCGTTTGTCGATCACAAACACAGATGCTCCGGACATGCTTGACCGAATGCTTAGGCTGCTAGCAAGCCATTCAATTGTCACTTGCACTCAAGGGGACTACAAGTCTAGACCGGTTCGCGTGTATGGGCTCACTCCGGTTGCAAAATACTTTATCCCGAATGAAGATGGTGCGTCCCTAGGTGCGTTGATGCAGTTGCTTCAAGACAAAGTGTTCATTGATAGTTGGTAAGTTAAAATCATCCATGACGCATAATATTACTCGTATATCAAAATAACTATGTCATGTTTAAGAAATATTGTTATACTTTTAAATTTTCAGTTATATAATCTGATATAGTAGGTGATTTATATGTACATGTCTTTTTTAAAAGTATCTATAAAAATTGCTTTGAGAAAATGTATTGGGTATGAATTATGATAACCAAAACCTATGTAAAACTTAATGATTATTAATACTATTTTCTAAGAGAACAAATACCTTTGTATTCGTGTTACTAATTCATTTGAATCCAACAATCGTAATAAAACTCCAAAGGCTTGAACTTTATGAGAGTTCTGGTCCTATAAAATTTCATTAGAAAAATTTAACTCGTAAAAGTACTTATAATTTTCCAAAAGAGGTTAAAACAAATAGGAGGCAAAAAAAAATAAATAAATAAAAGACGCTAAGAAAATTTTAAGTTGAACACAAAATTTTGATCAACCAAAAGGGAATGGAAAATAATAATAATAATAAAAAAATTTAGAGTAATAAAAAGGTTAAAGAAAATTTTCACACCTCTTTTGACGATTATTCTCACCCTTCCTACTGTAGAGGTTGATTTTTTATTCCTTTGTCTCCCTACTTATTTCAAGACAACACGCTTTTCGTCATTGTTTCAGATTTACGCGCTTACGCTTCGACATATTAAACTTTATATCAACTGTTCAAGATTTTCGCGCTTATAATTTTTCGATATAAACAAAATTATAAAATAAAAAATTAAAAAAAAATTAAAAATGCAAAAAATAAGGAGGGTGAGAATATAAGAACCAAAAGGAGGGAATATCCACTTTTGAAAATGTTACTGATTTTTTGGACACATTTCTATTTCTTTCTTATGTGTGTATATCAAATATACATGTCACTTCTCATTCTTTTCTTCACCTTTTCATAAATTGAGTTATCTTTATAGGATTTAAAATCTAAACTTTGTACATGCAAATCACTAAATTCTCAAATTTGGCAATCAATTTTTCGGTAACTTCAATAAAGTACGATTAACGTTGACAGGTATCGAGTTCCATTTATATTTTTGGACCACGGTATTTGTTGTACTTTTAAAATATCAAATAATTTTGAACACGAAAAGAAGTTGATCCCCCTAAAGTATGTTTTGCACACAAAATTATTAAAAGATTATGTTGATTTTTATTTTTTATGTAACTTTTAAAAATAATCTTTATTTATAATCTCATGTTCTATCTTTATTTACAACTTCATCTTTAATTACAACAACAATTACTTTTGCTAAAATTATCCTCGCATACTCAAACAATTAAACCAAAAATATCCATCTAAATCAATAATTCTAAAACAATAATGTATATATATTACTTGACAACTGGGTATGTTTGATATTATTCCCAAATAAAGACATTAAAATAAAACCACCCAATAATTTAGACTAAACCAAAGAAACACAATCAAATTATTAATTTGTATGATCAAAATGACAACAAAATAAAGTAGGTATATTTATAATATAGATAATGAGTTTTTCTTAATGCATGAACAACACAGGCTTTATCGATTAAAATTTACGTATCTTAAAGATTTCTATAATGTTGTTCGTTATGTTATAGGGTTATTCAAACTAGACGATTAACCGCGCATTGTGGTGAGTGACGGCGTATGATAGTGTTAATTTGTGTGTGCAACTTTTTTCCATGCGTATATGTGTATGGAGTAAGTGAGAATGCAGAAAGTTAGTGGCTTAAATTGTAAATAAGTATTGAAATATTCAATAGATTGTGTTGATTTTAATAAGTATGAATATCTTAGTCTAACAATATTACTTATTTTTTAAGTTTTAAATTTTAAGAAAATGTGTTTTCTTTTTATATGTAGTATAGAAATGTGCTAAGTGAAAAAAAGTAAAACTATTGTGATGTTCTTTTGTTGTGCTTTTGATGGTGCTATGTTTTGATCTCTTTTTCAACTAATCAAGGTTTGAACTCAAAGATTCGGTTGTTGAAGGAGGTATTCCCTTTAACAAGGTTCATGGAACACACGCATTTGAATATCCCGCATTAGATGCGCGATTCAATGAGGTATTTAACAATGCGATGGTAAACCATACTACCATCGCAATGAAGACAATTCTCAAGTACTACCATGGTTTTGACAACCTTAAAAGTGTGGTCGATGTAGGAGGTGGTCTAGGAATCACTATCAATATGATCGTATCCAAACATCCCACTATTAAGGGGATTAACTTTGATTTGCCTCATGTAACTCGTCATGCACCACCGTATCCTCGGTATGCTAGTGTGTCCATTTTCAATAAGAGTGATAAAATTGCTATAAATAACCGTAAAATGATAGTCGACACTCCGTGTTATATTTAATTATTAATGCAGTGTCGAACATGTTGGAGGAGATATGTTTCAAGAGGTACCACAAGGTGATGCCATTTTATGAAGGTAATTTAACTCAATCAACCTATATATATATATATATATATATATATATATATATATATATATATATATATATATATATATATATATATATATATATATATATATATATATATATATATATATATATATATATATATATATATATATATATATATATATATATATATATATATATATATATATATATATATATATATATATATATATATATATATATATATATGTTTCGATATGAATATCTTTCTAACTAGTTATATATACGGAACAAAGGATTCTACATGATTGGAGCGATGAACATTGTACAAAGTTGTTGAAGAATTGCTATAAGGCTTTGCCGTAAAATGGAAAGGTTATCGTAGAGAGGCGGTTCTTCCTTTGTGCCGTAAACAAGCTCTTCCATCAAAGTAAGCACCCAAATAGACGCGATCATGATGACACAAAACTCGGAGGCAAAGAGCGCATCGAGGATGAGTTTCTTGCATTGGCTAAAAGTGGTGGATTCAAAGGTATAAAAAGGAGTGCTTTGCTTGCAACTTCGGGTCATGGAATTTTATAAGTAAAAATAAACTCTAGTTGTATTTGTACTTTGTATTTCAAGAGTAAAGCTTGTACCGTGCTAAAATGTCCAAAGCGAGTTTTTGCTTAAAATTATATGCACGCCTATTTATCTATCGACCGGTACAAATGAAGTTACATAGCATCCGGTCATCAACCAATCGAGTTACCAAATCCTAATTAGAGTAACTTCAATAGTTAAAGACAAAACGAAAAAAAGTTTAACACTAGATTTATTCCAAAATCCTAGCCATTGTAACTCAAAAAGCAAACACGAAATTCGAAGAAACCAACTAGTAGTATTAAATAAAAGGCTAGAAGCCTAGAAGCAAACACGAATTGAAAGAAACAACACATATTTGAAAATTTTGAGTTGAATTATGAACATGGGCTAAAATTTAGATTTAATTTGAAAAATGTTTGGGCTAGGTGGTAGGGTAAAGAATATATAAAAATGAATACAAAAACCTATCTATTTCAGAAGCATATACTAGTAACTATATAAGAAGTCACACTTTCTTATCCAACAAAGCTAGTTATAATAATACATATGTAAAGGCTTAGCATTTTTTGTTAAAAAGCATGATACACATGTATGTCCCCTCTGATGTGTTTAAAGTAAGTAGAACTCTAATCCATCCTGTACACTGTGCCCATATTTGACACCCTTCTTTCGCCGCAGATGATTTGTACGAAACCTCATTTGATGCATATATCCTCATGTATACATATTGAATACTTCGGTAATTTATACTCATATGTCCTCATGATCGTGTACACGCTGGGATCGCAAAGCTTCTCAATATTTCTTGAGAAGTAAAACCTTTATGAAGGTCTTGCAAATCTCGCATCATAAATATAATGGTTACATAAGTTCTCCGAGGAAATAATAAGTCTAAAACATAATGGCTTCTAAACCAAAATACAAATGTAAATCAAGTCTAAATGAAAAGGAAACTCAATATCCAAGTCTAATCCATGGAAAGCTATCATCAGGGTGGTCCACTACGAGCTCCTAAGCACTCTTCACTCATAAACCAACTTCCTTCTAACCTCGCCGCAAAGAAAAGAAATGCGGCCGAGCTTAAAAGACTTAGTGAAGATATATAAACAAACGAATAATCAAACATGAATAAGTATGTGAAAAGAAACCATAAGAACCTGTTGAACAAGATATCATGAATCATAAGAGTCAAATGAAATAAGGAATCAAAAGAATAATAAAGAAATGCCCACGAGCTCGAAACATATGTCTAAAGCATAATTCATGCCTTAAACCAAATTAATCAAACATATATATATCCTCTCATATAGCAATGTGGTGTTCTTCATAACTAAGGTGGGAATAAGTTTAACTAGTTATAATATTCGTGCATGCACGAGTTTTTATATAAAAATTGTAGTGATGTAAATTTTACATATATCATATACTTTTTACTAATAATTAGTACTTCAAAAATTTAATGTATTTTATTTATTGTCATGTCATATAATATCATACCCTAGTACTAAAAAATCAATTAATTTACTCTTTGATGAATGAACACATATACAACTTATAAATTACACGTGTCCCATTAAAAACCTTCCACTTTTACATGAATGTGCAAATAATTTTCTCTTAATCACTTCTATCTTTTTTTGAATGACTTTCTTCTTTAAAACAATTTCATCCTGGAGCTCCTCGAGCACAGGAGTAACTTCCGCAGAAGAAGCACCTGAGATATAACAATGATAAGTGCGCAGTACAGAAAAAAGGGAAGGGCAGCATACGCGGCAAAAAGAAAGCAAGACACACCTAACCCAACCATGTTTTCCTTGTGGGACAGCGGAGTAATCCTTTTCTTCTTTTGGGGCTTCTCCGGGGCATCAATGGTGACCCTCTTTTCCCCGTTTTCTTCTTATTGGCTTCCGCAACCTCCAACTCATGAACCTGTTGGGGTTTATCTCCCAGAACAGGGTTAGATAATCAATCTTCAGCTAAAACAAGTAACAAGTCAGCAGAAACACAATACGCATGGTGGTTACCGGATATCACTTGGAATCGTGTGATCACTTTCAAAAGTAAACTATTCGACCCTAATGCCCGGGTATCACGGATATCTACTGGAATAAGACCAAATGCGCTATGGAATTAGGCACAATTCTATAACCCTTGCGCTAATAAGTGTTAATGGTTTTTGTCTGCTCTTCATGCATAATCGATCTCCTATTTATAGGAGTTTGCTCTAAGCTAATCAAATGGAATTATGAGTATTAATCGCCCATTAATAGCATCATAATTATCCCCATTATAGCCATTAGTGGTTACATGACCAATTAAACGTGATCATTAAGCGCTTGAAACCGCCACTTGAATAGGTCAAAACCGCTACAAGCAAGATTTCATCAAGATTTCATAGTGCTATCAAGGATACACTGCTCGGTGAATCCACAAGCTTCATGGAATCCACAAGCTTCGGTGGAAACATAAGCTTCATTGGAAACATCGCTTATCGAAACATGGAAACATCACGCTGGAAACCACAAGCGATTTCCACAAGCAAGATTTTCCACAAGCAAGACTTTCTTCTAGCACTACCAATACAAACCACTACAAGAGTCGTGTGTTCATGGACCTTATGGGTGTACACTGCACCTCCTAACCCATTACAAGGTGTGAACTAATCCCACAAGTGCACTAAATTTTCCAACAATCCTCCCAAATTTAGTTCACTTCCTTTGCATGAAAATTAAACATCAAGCAAAACATGTGCATAAACGAAAATGTCCCGAGGATTGAATTTCCATCTTAGTAAATTACACGCTCAAATATTCAAGAATCGTGGTGTTCTAAGAATTGAACCCTTCAATCCATTTGAATACCAAGATAAAATACACACAAGTTTTCAAACACTTAAAAGCTCCCGACACTATACAAGCCATGTGTCCATATCCAAATTCATAAATGTTGCAAAAGCTAAAAGTCCAAAGCTTCTCAAGCGGCAAAACTTCAACATTTACATAGGTGGTTCCATGCATGCTCCCCCAAGCACTTTTTCAAAGAACATTAACCATTAAGAAGTAAAGACTTCATCCTCCTTTCAAGCAGTTCGAGCACAACCTTGGGATGTAAATAAAACATGCTCCAGTCCACCGAATGTTCAACTTTCCACATTGAACTCAACTCCTAAGTTTCCTCGTGAGGAGTCAGGTGTCTTAGCATTCAAAGGACTAAGTTGGACTTAAACCCATCCCTTTAGCGACTTTATTACCAAGTCTCTAGCCAAACCCTTCGTCAAGTGATCGCCTAAGTTCATTGAGATCTAACAACTCTATAGATACCACCCCATTCATGATAAGCTCATGAATCATGCTATGTCCGACACCTACGTGTCTAGACTTACCATTGTACATTTGGCTATAAGCCTTAGCCCATGTAGTCGCACTATCACAACGGATAGAAATAGGTGCTATAGGTTTAGGCCACAATGGAATCTCAAGAAGCAAGTTTTTCAACCATTCAACTTCTTTACCAAAGAAATGCTAGAGCCACAAATTCGATTCCATTGTTGAACCGGTGATGCAAGTTTGCTTCTTGGATGCCCAAGAAATTGCACCTCCACCAAGTAGAATACCCACCACCGGTAGATTTAATTGTCTTCAAGTTATCGATCCAACTTGCATCGTTGTAACCTTCCAACATCGATGGGTAACCAAGATATGAGAGACTATAATCCATAGTTCTCTTCAAATACTTCAAGATTTTTGAATCGCCACGTTGATGAGCACTAGGATTACTAGTATACCGCTCAATTTTCCCACCGCAAAACCAATATCGCCTTGTGCAAGTCATGGCATACATCAGTACCAATTATCCTAGAATACTCAAGTTGAGATACGCCTTTGCCATTATTAGGCATCGCCTTCACAGTATCCATAGGTGTACTCACAGAGTACAATCAAAGTAATTGAATTTCCTCAACACCTTCTCAATATAGTGAGACCGAGAGATAGAAATTCTTTTACTTTCATGTTTAATCCTTATACCAAGGATAACATCGCCTCCCCATGTCCTTCATGGAGAACCTTGATGACAAAACTCCTTTGTCAGTCAACTGATTTTGATGAGTGCCAAAGATCAACATGTCATCAACATATAGACAAATGATGACCTTTACCGATTCATCAAATTTTCTATATACACATTTGTCACCTGGTTAAGAACATAACCACTAGACAAAACCACTTCATCAAATTTTTGATGCCATTGCTTAGGTGCTTGATTTAGTCCATAAAGAGACTTAATCGCTTTACACACCTTGTTTTCATTTCCGTGCATGATGAAGCCCTAAGGTTGGTTCATATAAACCTCCTCTTCCAATTCACCATTCAAGAAAGTCGCTTTCACATCCATCCGATGAATAACCGATTGTGAATAGATGCTATAGCAATCATCAGCCTTATGGTAATCGACACGAGCCATGTGGGCATAAGTATCAAAATAGTCTATTCCTTACTTTTGTTTAAAGCCCCGAATGACTAGTCTAGCCTTGAACTTTTCAATAGTTCCATCTACCTTCATTTTCATTTTGAAAATCCATTTGCAACCCGTAGGTTTGCAACTGTGAGGTAGATCAACCAACACCCAAGTGTTGTTGCCCATGATGGAATCCATCTCATCATTGATTGCTTCTTTCTAGAAAGCAATATCCGGGACTTCATTTCTTCTTCAAATATCTTGGGATCATCTTCAACAATGAAGCAATAGGAGTATTGGTCTCGAGACCTCATCCCTTGTTCCTTCAACTAAATATAGTTGAAACTCGTGTCCAAATGACTTTGGAGTCCCGACCTTTTGCTCTTCCTAAGCATTGTGTTCAAAGTTGTTGAACCACAACCTCATCGGGGACCATCGATGGTTCATCATCGTGACCTCGATACACCAAAGTCATGAGTTTCATTAGGAATCCTCCGACTTGGTCTTGGACCGATGAGAATCTATTCTCATCAAAGTCTCGCATCCCTTGATTCAATTATTGAGTTAATCGAAACATATTCATTAGGTTCAATAACATAGAACCTAAAAGCCTTGGAATGCTCAAGATATCCAACAAAGATGTAGTCAATGCCTCTTTCACCCAAAGTTTTCATCTTTGGATCGAGTCTTACAACAATTTCTACAACCCCAAACCTTGAGATAATTCAGTTGGTTTCCTTTAGTCCATAGTTCAAAATGGGTAATCTTGTTCCTTTTGTTGGGAACCCTATTTAATAAATAGCAAGTCGTTAACATAACTTCACCCTAGAACCCTTGACTCACTCCGAATAGGACAACATGGAATTAACCATCTCCTTCAAGACCGTTTTTCCTTTCGTAAATACCATTTTGCCGAGGAGTATAAGGGCGTCGTTTCATGGATTATTCAAACAGATCGAAAGTACCGAGTATCCATGTACTCACCTCCCTATCGCCCTTAATCTTTTGATCAAAGACCCAAGTTGTAATTCAACTTCGCTTTTAAACACTTTGAATTTATCTAATGCTTCATCCTTGGTATGTAATGTATAGACATAAGAAAATCTAGAAGCATCATCAATAAATGTCACAAAGTACTTTTATTCCCAAAGAAGGAGTGGCATGAAAATCACACATGTCACCGTGAATAAGCTCCAAGATCTTAGTCTCACGACTAACACCCTAAAAGGGTTTCTTAGTTATCTTGGTCAACATGCAAGTTTTACACTTTTCAAGATCCATGTCAAAAGCAGGATTAAACCATCCCTAGACATATCTTGCATCCTTTTATAGTGAACATGGCCAAGTCTAGCATGCCAAAGGGTAGAATCGGTCCGATCATATGTGGTCACAAAAGTCAAATAACACCGCTGGTAATATTAAGCCCCGAACATTTGATTACATAAATAACCAAAACCAATAAAAACACCACATTTAGAAAGAACAAATTTATCGATTCAATAACTTGTTTATATCCATGATTATTCAAAACACTACTTAAAACCAAGTTCTTCCCGATATCGTGAACATGAATAACATTAAACAAAGTTACAATCTTTCCAAAACTAAACTTAAGATCTACACAACCACCACCATGCACCAAGGTCGTTGACTCATTTCCCATGTAAAGAATAGAACCATCATTCAAATGACTCATAAGTCTTGAACCAACTTCTATCTTTACACACATGAACTGTTGCACCGAGTCAACCCACCACGCAACATCATCATCCCGCACATAAAAGATTCATACATATGTAACATAATAAATCTAAAAGACTTATTAAACATATTCGACCTTTCAAATGAGTTGGTCGAACCACCACCCTTGAACCATTAGTGCTCGATCCATTGGCTTTACCACCAATTTTAACACCTTTGCAGCCCTTTTAATGTGACCAGCCTTGCCACATTTCCAACAAGTAGGTGTTGCCTTCTTGTTAAGATCTCGCTTTGTGTTATCATGATATTTATGCTTTGCCTTTGTTATCATTGTACCGTGGAGTTGTTATGCTCCACCATATTGACAACAGATGCACCAAGAGCATTGCTACTCTTTGGCTTGTCATTATCCCGCACCTTGAGAGATTCCTCAATGTGCGGATGACCGCCCAACTCAACAAGAGTTAACTCCTCCTTCATATGTTTCAAGGTATGCTTGAAATCTTTCCATGAAGGAGGAGTTTGTAAATGACACAAGAGACTTTGCTACCCTCATCCATGTTCATATGGTGTTGTGTAAACCTTCCAAGTATTCTAAGAAGTTCATTGTATTTTTCCATAATCGTTCTTGAATCACCATTTTGTAATTTGTGAAATTACTAACAAGGAACTTCTTACTTGATGCATCCTCACCATATATTTGGCATCCAAGGAATCCACGCTCTTTGGAAGATTCAAAGTTCTAATAAATATCAAACAGAGCATCGACATACCATTGAGAATAAGACCTCCGATATGTAGTCATCATTCTCCCATTTGCTCCTCCTCCAGATCCGCTCCACAAGAGCATCATCCCCATCATCGTGAATAGGTGTAGTTAGCACATACACCACACTCATGCTCGATGAAGAAGAAGTGCATCTTCTTCGCCACCTCCTAAACTCCACCCCTTCAAACTTGTCCAACTTAGCAAAGTTTGAAGCCATGTGTTTCATTGCAGCAGCAGCCATTGATTATCACAAAATAGTTTACATTGATTGTTGGGGTTTATCTCCCAGAACCGGGTTAGATAATCAATCTTCAGCTAAAACAAGTAACAAGTCAGCAGAAACACAATACCACTTGGTGGTTACCGGATATCACTTGGAATCGTGTGATCACTTTCCAAAGTAAACTATTCGACCCTAATGCCTGGGTATCACGAATATCTACTTGGGATAAGACCAAATGCAGTTATGGAATTAGGCACAATTCTATAACCCTTGCGCTAATAAGTGTTAATGGTTTTCATGCTTCTTCATGCATAATCGATCTCCTATTTATAGGAGTTTGCTCTAAGCTAATCAAATGGAATTATGAGTATTAATCGCCCATTAATAGCCTCATAATTATCCCCATTATAGTCATAGTGGTTACATGACCAATTAAATGTGGTCATTAAGCGCTTGAAACCGCCACTTGAATAGGTCAAACCGCTACAAGCAAGACTTTCATCAAGATTTCATAGTGCTATCGGTGGATACACCGCTTCGGTGGAATCCACAAGCTTCAGTGGAATCCACAAGCTTCATTGGAAACATAAGCTTCATTGGAAACATCGCTATCGCTGGAAACATCGCTATCGCTGGAAACACCGCCATCGAGGAAACCACAAGCAAGATTTTCACAAGCAAGATTTCTACTAGCACTACCAATACAAACCACTACAAGAGTCGTGGTGTTCATGGACCTTATGGGTGTACACTCTGCACCTCCTAACCCATTACAAGGTATGAACTAATCCCACAAGAGCACTAAATTTTCCAATGTAACCACAATATGCTCATCATTGTGATAAGATTCTCCGACGACCAACCACCTTACTAGCCGTCTCAGCCCGTAAAGTGGCCTCACCTTCCTGCAAGGAACGCCCCGGTGACAACCTTGAAGGGATCCATTGACTAATGTAGGAGAACAAATCCATTTATGAAAAAATCAAGACAAATGATTAGAAGCGGATACAAAAGAAAAAATAAAGCGGCAAACTAAATTTTTGTTAACCCACTGCCTCATCCGGCCACAAAAGGCGGACGACTAGTGTCATCATCCCAAGTCGACTCAACCCTATGACATTGAGGAAGATGTATGGATATTTTTGAAGGCATCCTCTTAGTATCAAGAAGTCGCAACAAGTCTTGATCCACATCCACGCCGAAGGAGGAGGATCGCAGCTATTGACACCTTGTTATACCACTGAACGGAAATAGGAAAATGGTTCATGTTATAAAGAAAAATGATCCTTCCAATTCTTTACCGAATCAAGGGCGGCAGATAATGTATGTGAACCACTAAGGACTTAGGACCCTTCTTTTCTCCATGTCATCCAAATTTGTTAACACCAAATTAATAGAATTTTCTAAATAAGGTGACAATGGGAGTGCCACCGTGACGCCATGAGAATCACGGTGACTAACCTTACACGCCGCTAAAACAGATAGTCATGAAAGAGGGATCCGAAGTATTCCAGACACGAAGCAAAAAAAGCGAAGGGGTATCCTAAAATTACCCAACAAGAACCTATTGTAAACGATATTTTCCTTCCCAGACATTCCTAATAGTGTCATGAAGGCCTGTAATTCGGTTGAAGATGGGCAGGGGATGTTATACTTCTTACAAAAATTATCTAAAGCATCTTGGGTGAGTTTAGTGTTGGGATTTTAGAACCACGTTAACCAAGTAATGCAACGAGTACGCAGCCGGATAAGGATCTAGTAATCGCAATTAGGTTAAAACGTAATTAATAAACAATTAATGAATAAAAGGAAAATAGAAAACCTAACCTTTGGTGGCAATTGAACTTGAAGTAACGAACAAGAATACCAAACGAAACCCGAATATCTAAATTAGATATCTCATGAGTATCACACACAAACCCGATAACGATACGCTCGATATAAAAAGCTAGTCGAGAACGAATTAACCAATCAACACTTGTAAAAACTTGAATATATCACGATCCAGAAAACACCCAAGAAACTTGCTTCTGTTCGAGATAACAAAAACTGTCAAAGAAAACTCCCTTTTACGTTCACCAGATATCGGATATAACCTATCCGATATCTACCGTGCTCCTTTGTCCGAGAAGTAACCAAACACCAGGAACAAAATACGAATCCCTTCTTCTTGCTGTTGTTCGTGAACCATGAACCAACAGGAAATCACCAATTAATTAAACACCCAAAGCACTTGAATCAATACAAGCTTAGGAATCAAGAAAACCAAGTTAAACCCTAAACGACTAAGGATTAGTCAACTTAGGGATTATAGCAGGAATAGTAATCGGTTAGGGATTAGTTTAATGAATAGATATGTCGCATGAATGGCAGAAGAGTGTCTTTGTTTATATACTACAAACAACCGACATATTGGTTGAGCCTAAAACTTTGGTCGACAAGCTTAAACCCAAGCAAAAGCCCACCCTCTTTGCCCGATCAGCTAGAGACTTCTAAGGCCCATGGCAGCTCCAATTACAACGACCCAAGTCCAAGAAACATCCCATGGATCGTCTAATATAATCGGGTCAAAAATCATGCATATCGAGTATTGTATAATTCAGGTATATATTACGTTTGTCACGTATACTCATGTCTATCGTGTGTGCTCCCATAGGCTCATACACTCTTAGTCGTTTTGTCGTGTTTACAACTCTCACAAACCAACAGCTCCCACTTGGGAGTTGGTGTGTCGAATGGCACACAAAACTAACGATGGAAACGCCTAGCAAACGCTCTCACTAGCCTTTTAACTAAAAGTGTCTGACAGAATAGTTTCGTAAAAGTTTCTCAGTAGCATGGTCATTTAATGTCATGCTATAATCATCCTTTGTTATAGATACCGTTAAACCATGGATATGGATCCGAACTCATTCCATATAGTTTAACCATTTAGATTCTCGTTATAGAATTTAATTAGATATACCAAATGTAATCAAGTATCATCTTGCATTACCCTTTGGGTTTGGCCAAACAATTATCTGATTAATTCTGGAGAGGGCCCATGGTATCTTTCTGCACATATCAAGTGGAGTAACAAATCCTTTATTGACTACAAGTGTTGTGGATGCCGCTCACATCACCAAATATAGCTTTATAACTACCTTATTCAGATAGCGTTTTCAGATACTTACAAAAATTAATATCTACACATAGCGTAACTTGCTTGCATCTCAAGTCTAAGGACTAAGATAACAAACCATTTTCAATATTTTACTTATGACAAGAATCCAAAAGTAAATGTTTAAAAGTTGGAGAATCCAATATGCATCTCTAGTGAATACATATGATTTTAAGGAACAATCCACATTCTTGTTAGAATATAACCAACACTCACGTTGCCTTACATAACAATATTCCCATATTGTTAACCGACAATGGACATATTTTGAATAATAAAATTATTCAAGGATTAAACATACAAATATAGGGTAACAATTATTATATGAATGAATAACAAATACCAAGTATCTTTATTAATCATAAAGTAAAAATTGTCTTTCAATCCCAATTATCCAAATACTAAAACAGATATGCATGAGACTCATTTAGTAAGTTGAAGCCTAATGTTTCCAACATTCTCAACCTTTCTTTAAAATAAAAACTAAATAGTCATCTGAGTAAACTTTCCGAATACTTGTTTCAAATTTCACATATAGTGAGGGATTTGAAATATAAGATGAGTGTCTTATCTCATATGCTCATACTATTGCAAGAGTTATAGTATGGAGATGTCGTCTTACCTTGCATGAGGTATTAGAAATCAACGACATACTGACAATCATCTTTACAGTTGCTAAAAGTGTAAAGTATTATCATTCCTTAATGTGTAATGCAACAATGCTCTATGTTGAGCATAGCTAGTTAGCGATTTATCATAAATGATAAAATCCTACTAAATCTAGTATTAAAAATCCTTTAGGATCATTTGTACTTATACAACACTATGTTTTGTAATTCAGAACATCTATATTAACAATAATCTAAACACTCTCAATTAGATATTGTTTTGTCACCATCTTGTTCTTATACAAAAGCAACAACTAGTCTTATACACAATATAATATGTAGAAAACTAGAAGGGGTTGAATAGTTTTACCAATTAAAACTATGTTTTAAAATATTTAGATCAAATTATGTCAATCTATTTAGATGTGTATGTTGGACATTGATAGATAGATATATAAAAGTGTAATGAAAGATAAAGAGTAAGAAGCACATAACCACGACACGAGTATTTATAGTGGTTCGCCACAAGGACACCTTCATTGCCCTACTCCACTCTCCGAGTCACCTACTCGAGAGTTCGTAATCACCACACGACACCAAATCCTTATGGCGGAGAAGCCTTCACAACGCCGCCTACTCTTTTTCCTAGATAGGCTAACCACCGGTTCTTTCACCAAGGAGAACCACACCTATCACAACGTCGTCTACCCTTTATCCGGTACTAGGCTAAGTACCGAGTTCCATTACAATGGAGGAACTACTACACAACACCTAATCCCAAAGGAGACCCACTCCTTATTACAATACCATCAAGGATATCAACATCCTTGGAAACAAACTATCACTATTTGTATAACGATGCACCTCATCGATTATACGACCTTGGCATTCTTTACCAATGCCACTTGATTTGACTCCCAGGCATCTTTCACTAATGCCCTTGACACTAACGCTGGCACCTTTCACTAATGCCTTCATCTTGAATCCTTTAGCATTCTTCACTAATGCTTTTGACATGGACGTTAAGCACCTTTCACTAATGCTTTCATCTTGACTCTTTTGGCATCCTACACTAATGCCTTGGACACAACACTTCTATGGAAGAAGAAAGAAGTATCAACAAGAGAACCTCAGTAGTCTTGATGATGACGAAGCATGGCAACTCATGGAATTGAGCTTGCTCGACTTCAAGAAGTGGTGATCTCACCTTTAAGAGAAACCTAGAGAATCACACAAAAACAAAAGACAAACTACATAGAAATATCCCTTAGGATCAGTGGTTAGAGAGTTACAATACTTGGGGAAAGTATTTGTGGGAGTGACAACCCAAAAGGAAGAAATGGCTCACTATTTATAGAGGAAAAACAACCATCGCTCCACGGATCCCACGGATCCCTCCCTTAAGGGATCCGTCTAGTGTAACCTCGTGGATCCGTGGACGCCCTCTTTGCCCATGGGTTTTCTTGGTTATGGGTCATGGGTCATGGGTTATGGGTGGTCCATGGGTATTTCCTTAGATACAATGTATCTAATAGATGCAATGCATCTAGTCAAATGGATATGGGTCAATATCATGGGTTATTGATATGCTCCATGGGTTGTGATTTTACCCATCCTAATAAACTATTACAACAATTTGTATTAAATGACTATATGTAAATGCTTTACAAAATAACATGTATCCTTATAATTTTACTTATGATAACATTATATTTGTTATCAACAAAACATAAAGAGATCGCTCAATATTAATAAACGCTTTTATGGTTTATTTTATTAACAATCTCCCTTTTGTTGATGACAAAACATAATGTTGTGATGAGTAAAACTTTAAGATTAGATGTATGTTTTGAAAGCCTAAGCCTAAGTTTTACTTCTTCTCCCCTTTTGTCGAAACAAAAGTTAACCCAATGAAGAAATAAAAGGTGGAAAATAGTCCTCAGATCGCGTACTCCCCTCGACGGTAGCTCCCCTAGATTGGGGCATCATGAGATGTAATCCAATGAGGATTATATTGCAAATGGTTTTGCAATGTATGGTTTGACACAAAGCTCCCCTAGCTTAGGGTGTCAAAGTTTTCATGTGTATTTTGAAAATCTACAAAATAAAGGTTAGAAAACAAGTATATAGTGCAAAATTTCCTGCAAGTAAGACTCAAGTTAGTAGAAAAATTGGTCTTCTATTGCACGGTTCCCTCTTTGGAAAGATCCGTCTAAGCAAGTCTAGGGATCCGTCTGTCTGATGACAGAATTTCAGCAATGGTGATATAACAAACAATATTAATATCAAAGTGAGATATGTATACAAACAACAAACATATACTCAAAGTAATATGGTAAATAAGTTATCATTCAATAAAACAAAGAGATAATCAACAAATCTCTAAAACTAAGGGAATGATTTAGCCATGTAATACATATTCCACTAATAATAGTAAGTTACTAAAATCTAAAAAGCAACAATGTGCTTGAGTCTAAGGATGAGTATACTTGTTGATTTGGTATAAT